>CM024541.1:6820972-7420972 GCA_014182365.1 Eucalyptus tenuipes | reverse complement strand
GGAAAAAAGCCACGAACTGTACCATCCATTTTCTCTCCTTAGGCGTGTCGAAGAAGAGAGGATGCTCCACGCGTCTTGAAAGCCTCTCAAAATGAATTAAAAGTTCACGTCGACTAGTGCGACGAAAAAGGAAACGTGGTTCATGCTGATGGCAAAAATTATTTTTCATGTTTGACTAGTGCGACTCAGAAGGAAACGAGATTCATGACGTAATGCTAATGTCAACAATCAATTTTCATATTTGACTAGTGCGACTCTGAAGGAAACGAAATTCATGACGCTATGCTGATGCCAAAAATTATTTTTCATGCGACTCAGAAGGAAACGAGATCCATGACGTCATGCTGATGCCAAAAATCAATTTCCATGAATCTTGTTTCCTTTCGAGCCGCGGCAGAAAATGAGAGACGCTTTCAACCGTTGGTTTTAACTCTCGAGGGGATCTAACGGTCAGATGTGATGAACATTTATAAAAGTCAAGTCAACGTCAATTTGATGTGGAGCAAAGACCTTAAGAAAGAAGAAAAAAAAAAAGGAAAGCAGAGATGATCTATATATACCTCGAACCAAGTGCTCCTTCCCCTCCCTCATTCACGGAAAGAACATTCTCGGAGTTCATTTACCTTCAACCGGAGAACATGGCAGAACATCCGGCCACATTCGAAAGGTAGATAATTCATTTGTGTAAATGCGTTTTAACGACTCTATTTCGAGCGTGGATTAAGTAGCTCTTTTTTCTTTTGAATTAGTTTTTCTTTCAATTAATTTTTTCATAATTTAATACAGAGTTAACGAGCAACCACAACAAAGAACAACAACAACAGGAAAGTTTCGATTCAACCAAGAGATTCCACATCGTATTCACTTCGTTCAAATTGCTTGTCATCGTTTATTTTAATTTGCACCATACTGAGGTGCTGAGTCATAAGATTTTGCAGTTTTACATCATTTGTGAAGTCATCTATCTCATATCACCGATTAAAGTGACTGGACCTGCAAGTCTGAACCCTATATACCGATGCTTGTACATCGTTTTTGGTATTCTCGCCCGAGTTACTTTTTGGACGAGCTTGTCTTTGATCATGTGGCTGGTCATTAACGTGTGCTTGCTAGTATTTGTTTCGGCATGTCTATTCATGCGAGATTCTGACCATTTTTTAGAGATACTTCAGTTGTTTGGAGATATGTCATTCTTTTAAGTTCAATTCAATTTTCGAGAGATAGTTCAGCTAGTATTTGTATTTGTGTACAAGTTTTGTTGCATGTCATTTGTAATATATGTAAGTGATTTTTGTAATTTACTTCTGTAGGCCCATGATTATTATTTAGTCAATCGTCACAGATTATGCAGCCTGCTATGAAATTTTGATATTTCCCCGGATAAAAATGGAACAAAACTCAAATTTACGGAAATGCCACGCTATTTTACAGGGAGTTTGTCTATATCCACATCCTGACGTTGTGATCGGACGAAGTTGCCCTTACGGTGACCCCGCGTCGAATTTTCTCTTCCATCTTTTTTGGTTGGGGGTAAACTAACAAAATATCCTCATGTAAAATTAGAAGGGCAAACATGGTCCCATGTGTTAACATGCCAACCGACATATTTTTCTTTTTTCCTAGAAATTTCACGTCTACTGAACTATAGTGGCCTACTTCTTGTCCTCTAAATGCTGCATTTATTAATGAAATGCCTTGAGGTTTTGTCAAGAAGAAAAATTAAAATAGAAATTGAAGAGCTCCACGCTACCACACCTCTCAGCGTTACTTTTCTCAAAGAAAACATAAAAACTACACCAACGTCCAAAATTTTATAGAGCGAAAATTAAGAGATAGCACATAAAAAATTCTAGCTCCATCCATAATAATGATAAATAAAATGGAAAGTTACAAAAAAAAAGTCTTAAACCTATTATATTTATTGCTAACCAAATTGATCACAGCATGAACTCAACATTCCCTTATTGGTGAAAAGTGGAAAAATTTAGAAAATTGAACACTCTTATGAAGTTTCATCTCAATTATAGAGATTGGTGAAACTCAGAAGTGTCAACAGCTGAAACAAGGAGGGTGAAAAGGAGATTCACTAGTGTCGCTTTTCTAACTGTTATTGCAAGTACACCTTTTGCAAATGGGGTGTCTGTTTCAAGCATTGCCACTCGATAGATATCAGTACTTATTAGAGCAATATAATCTCTTGTCGCACTAAACGCGGGACGTAATAACTTCATTAATGACGTCTTGGCTTCTCAGGTAATTGAACAATATGGCGTAATTTAGGAAAGGAAACAGTATGAGCAGCATATTGCTCGTCACACTATATCAGTAAAGAAATTAAATCACCAGATCATCCAACCCTTTCAAAAGGAAAGCCACCAGAAACAGAAACCAATCCTCGTATATTTTTTAATAACTCCTCCCAGTTCAGTTTTATCAATAAGAAGTTATTCGAGCAGTGCTTTTGCTTCAAAGTTTAATCTTGTTGTAAAGATGGCTGCCATATTTTTCTCCGACAATAGCATAAAGTGAAGTTCAAACCCTCTTCCTATTAACTTCGATCCAACCGGAAAAGAAGGAGAACCATGACTTTAGGCTTTTCAGGCAAGCCAGACACGTCGTAATCATCAAAGAAAAATCTCTAATCCCCAACAGGAGAAAGGAGACATCAAAATTCATCCTTCAGACAACCTATAGATTGGTCCAAGGGACTAGCAGCCTACGAGAATCAAACATGCCTCCGAATTACAAACTACATACTGGCATTGTCAATTAGGTTTCTGGCTCCAATTGGACAGGGGTTGAAGCGTGGACTAAAGCCGATGACAACGTCCTCTTTAATTCCTCCATAATCCTACTTCCATTGACTCTTCTTCCTCCATAGACGCCTGTTACGGCCAAACATCAAGCGGCGTAAAGAGAATCTCTGTGAGGCTGGTGACAGTGCTAATGTAGAGAGAGATAGTTACCCGAAAAGGGACGCGAAGGAGGATGATCAGCGGCAACAAACTCGAGAGCCAGAGCTTTGAGGTGAAAGCGACCAGCTCAGTGCCGCGTAAGCGGCCGAGTTTGACGGAGCTTCGGTGGCTGAGTGACTTGACGGGCGGAGATCGGTGAATGATGGAGAGCGGCGAGTGCTGGCTGGGTGAGCTAAACGAAGGCGCGCAGGCACGGGTCATTGACCGGATGGACCAGTTCGATTTGTTAAGACCTTCGTCAAAGTCTAAGAGAGAATTTGTTTCGTTAAAAACTTAATGACAAAAAAAAAATATATTTTTTTATAAAAATTATTTGTAAAAGACAATAGTTTGTCAGTCCAGGAAAAAAATATTTTTTTTCTAAATCTAAACTTTTTGTTTTCAGTCCAGGAAAAACATTTTTTGTAAGTTGATCAATTTTCCGTCTTATAAATATCCAAAAAATGGAAAACAAATTTCTCGAAAATATTTTTTTCTATAAATAAATAAACCCTAGATTCAACTCACTTCCCCATTCACCCCAAAGTCCCTCCATTCCCAACAAAGCCTCAGTTCCTGACGTATTTGAATTCCTTTGAAAAGCTCGTGATGAATTATGATGCTACAACCTAGGTGAATCCGGGTGAATGGCGAAATCTTAATTTCATGTTTTCCATCAAGATGATTCTTTAAACTTCTTGAACTTTCCAAACTTTTCATAGAAATTGATTTTTTTCTTGTTTCACGAAAGATCAAATTTATCTCTTGAAATAGACCAAATTATATATAAGCATTCTTTTTTGTAATTAATTTTCTGTTTATTTTTGTTTCCGCACGCAAAGCATGTGCCTCTTGGGCTAGCAATAATACAACATTAGACGAGGGACATAACTGTAATTGGGTAGGAAACTAAACTTACTAACACTTCGAAACGTGGTGTCTGAAATGCCTTCACTTTCTAAACTCAATAATCGATCGCCAATTATTATTTGAGCCTTTCCTTCCGCGGTCGATGATGTTAGGTTCATTGAATTTAGGAAACAACAGTAGTGTCTTGGAAGGTTTTGTTAAATAAATAAATAAACAATTGAGTCTACCCCAAGAAAGTGACTGGATTTCATCATCATGGAGAACTCCTCAGTCTGAATTCGCAGACTTAGGGATTCCCATGAAATCCAAGGCTTCCATGGAATCCCCACACGCACATTTATATATATATCCGCCTTGAAACGCAAAACTCAAAAATAATCACAGAATTAGTAGAGCTCTAACTCCTCCAGAACATGAGCGATCATATAATAATACTTGAAAGGTATGCAGTTCAGTCATGTGAATATGCTCTTGAGAGCTCTGCTTAGAGCGCGTGTATTAGGTAGATAGTCTTTTTTTCCCCTTTTGAATATGTTTATTTCTTTCAATTATTTTCTTGCTAATTTGGTATAGAAACAAAAAGTAACCACATCAACAACAATAACAAGAAAGCTTGACTCAAGCAAGAGATCTCATATACGAGGTTATCTTTTTGTGACAACAAAATTGATGACAGCATGAACTCAACATTTTTTTGGTAAAAGTGGAAAAAGTTTGTAAAATTAAAGTTATTATGAATTTCTATCACAATTGTGGAGGTTATTGAAGTTCGAAAGTACAGATAGCTGAAATAGAGAGATGGTGAAAATGAGATTCATTAGTGTCATCTATCTACCTGTTACCGCAAGTAGACTTGGTGCACACAGGTATATCCTTCGAGCATTGCTACACGACAAGCATTAGCACTCAATACATCGATTGTAGAAAATGCAAGTGAACCCTACAAATAATTTCCCAAACACAATCTACATATAGTATTGCCCCAAATATCGAATAGGATAAATTATCCTATCTAGATATATATTTGTCCCACTACACAGTCTTGGATTTTTCAAAATACTTTGCACTTTAATTATATAACAAAAGAAGTTGGCTTTGAAAATCACTTTATTCAAGGTCTAGAAATAGATAATCAAGTACCAGCATGACTAAACCCAAAAGGGAACACAAATTAGTCAAGACTTAAACAATAGGAAGCAGCTGCATCATATGCATAAATCAGAAAACATCAAAACAGAGCAGATTCTAAACTCTTGTCGGGGCGATCGCGTTTTGCTTCTCTTGAAAGTCACGGCTGACCAAATCGAAGCGCATATCCAAACCGACCGATCAGAGAGCAGCTTGAAGCCAGCAAAAAGGACCTCAAGCAGATTCCAAGGGCATCAAGATTTCGAAGAATCTAAGAGAATATTCTTCCTTGCAAGCGCTTGGGAATTAGAGCAAGAGTTGGTGCCATATAGCTGGATTTTCCGACCCCGACGTCATTCTTGGGTTAATTTGTGCAAATTAAAAGTAGACGAAATATCATATTAATAATAGGCCTAATTTCTTTAAAAAAAAACCCAACTTTAATTCCCACCCTTTTATATCCTGAACTTTTAACAATCAACAACAACTGTGAGTAAGCTTCACGGTTGCTATGAACAACAGAACCAACATCAATCCAGATCTTGAAACAACCTTGCTGCAAAGCTTAACAAACAAATCCATCATTAAGACAGCAAAAATTCACATCTTTATAGTGGGGTGACAACCATTTCTCAACGAGATGGCAAGATTAATAAATCTATAGATTAAGGGCATGCTTGCGTATGCTTCAACAAAAGCAAACATTATTCAAATTTTCACGATATACAAAATTTTGACACGTAAATTTATATATAAGAAAATTTTGGAAAAATTGTTCAAACAATTCAAACCCTATTATAAGTATGTCAATTCAATTTTAAACTTTCTAATTTTGTCAATTTAGTCATAAACATTCCCACGAAATTCCAATTGGTAGTCCTTCCAACCAATTTTTGCGGATATCGCTAATGTTGCGGTGTGCCATGTAGGACAATGATGAATACACTTCCATATCAGTGATTTTCAGTGAAAATTAATGGGAATGACTATATTAGAATTTCACGAAAAATTTAGAACAAAATTGATAAAATTGAAAAATTTAAAATTGAATTGATATTTGTACAAAATATCTAGAAATGAATGGCTTTTTTTTTTTTTTTCTTTTTCACAAAATTTTTCGGGTATTACGGTTTAAGAAAAAATCAATATGTGTCCGTTGCAAGGCTTGAGTTAAGCAAAAAGCAAAAAGAAGAAGCATATCCAAACACACTCTTCATATTCACAACAATCCCAAGTGTAGATAACCACAAGCATTCCACACAACATCATGTTCTCACTCCATGGTTCCAGTCCAATCCCTTCCAAGTATAACTCATGGGATACAATACTTGCTATTGCTAAAGAACATGTGCATTGCATTCGTGAGGCTGAACTTCTACGTACTCCCTAATTTTATGAATAGTCGCATGCTGATTACTGTTTGTGTGTTCATATAATTCAAAAGAGACAGAGCCTCTCTCCATAACAAGAAATATATACTAAATATATAACGAGTTTTATTTTGGAGACCACTTTTCATATTCACATCAATATCCTTGTATCCCTATTTAGAAAAATGCCATTTTCGTATCTCCTAATAATTGGAAAATTCCAAACTCATTAAACATTCATTTTTCTTTTTGCGGATTAAGTAAGGCAAGGGCCACATCTAGAATGGGCAAACCAATTTATGGGAGTATTGGCAATTAACAGCATTATTAAAATATCAACATAGATTGTCACATCCATTATCAACCCAAATTTGGGGCAATACCCCACTGGGATCTTGAAAGCGTATCGCAATCTTGAGTTGATTAATCTGGAAACTCAATCTTGAAACAAGATGAAACTCATCATGAAACTTAAGATGCGATTCGCTTTCAAGACGCTGTTGCACTTTTGCCCCTCTTTTCTTCAACTGTTGATTAAACTCTCGAGGGGATCTAACGGTCAAATGCGAGGAAGGTTTGCAAAAGTCAAGTCAACGTCAATTGGATGCGGAGCAGAAATATTAAAATAAAAAAATAAAGAAAGGAAAGAAAACAGGACCTACGTATACCCTGAACCAAGTGCTTCTTTCCCTACCTCGTTCACCCATAAAAACAATCACATAGTTCATTAAGCTTCAACGTCTTCAACATGGCGGATTGCACGGCGACACCCGAAAGGTATGTATCTCATTCGTGTAAATGTGCTCTAAGAACCTGCTAAGATTAAGTAGCAGCTTTTTCTTCCATTTAAATATGTTTTTCTTCCAATTATGTCTTCTTGATTCGGTACAAGGACGACAGACAACTACAATAATAGGAAAGTTTTGACTCAATCAAGAGATTTTATATTTTATTCACTTTATTCAAGTTACTTGTCATCGAACATTTCAATTCGCAACATAAGAGGATGTTGAGCCACGTGATTCTGCAATTTTACATCATTTGTGAAGTCATCTATCTCATATTATTGATCAAAGTAACAGGATTCGCGACGTAGAACCCAATATATTGGTACTTGTACAATTTTTGGAATTCTTGGTTCCGAGTTACTTTTCTAGACAACCCTATCCGTGGGCATGTTGCTAGTCATGAATATGTGCTTACTAGTGTTTGTTTTGGCATGTCTACTAGCATGAGTTTCCGACCGTTTTCGTGAGATTGTTTAGCCATTTGGTGATTTGTCGTTTTCTGAAGTTCAATTGGATTTTGGAAGCTACTACGATCGTTTTGTCTTTGGATATCAATCTTGTTACATGTCAATAGTAGTGGGGTACTTTTGATTATAATAATTTATTGTTTTAGTGGCATGATCATTTTTAGGTCAATTATTATATATTATATAGACAGTAATGAAAATTTTGATATTTCCCTGTATAAAAATGGAATGAGTCTACCTTACCAAAAAAAAATATTTTAAACCTTACCAAAAAAAAATGGAATAAGTCTCAAATTTAAGAAAATCGTGGAACACAAAAAATTTCTAGCAACACATGGTCATCTAGCATGAATGGACACATTTAAAGATTAATTATAGCTTTAATCATCCCTAAACCAGCTTTTAATAAATAAATTTTAAATTTAAAGTGTAAAAAACCATGGAAAGAATTCATGGACCCCTTCACCTCTTCGATTGCTGCAATGGAGACAAATGGGCCCTTTCAGCTTTTCCTTGGGCCGTATCTTGGAAGTTGGACCTATGCAATTGGGACAAGTTGCAGGCCTTTGGATTACATCTATACAACTAAACGGGATTCAATAACCTCCCCATACCCAAGCTCATTCAGTTCCTTTATCTATTCCGGTGTATGGTGTGGACACCGTCTTAAACTTGATGATACAAATCTTGATGGGTCTGAATATTTTAAAATCTTTAAGTATTTTAAGATATTTTAGTGCTTTCGCTAGTTGAAGTATTAGATTAGATTAAATTTCTAGTACAAGGAGAAAAAAAGGAGATGTATTCGAATAACTTAATTCGGAAAAATTTTTAGTTATTTTTTATTTGCTATTTTTTAAGTTTATTTTTTTAATTGGTTATTTTTTTTTTAATTGTGGTATTTTCCACATTTAAGGTAAGTTGCTAAGAATTGGAGTTAGCTTAGATTGGGTGTAAGTCGAGTATGAGTCACTAAAATTATATTGCAAAAAAAAAAAAAGGTTATTGGATAACGCTTATCTTCTTTCAATTAAATTGAGAAATGAAGGAGAAAAAAAAAGAATTTCACACTATTATGTGTCTTCTCTTCTCAGATGTCATGGATAAAATGTTTACAATTGTAAACATATGAAGGACACATAAAAGAAGCAGTCACGCTTGTTATTCTTTCAAGAGCTACTTGGACCCATTTTTTATCCACTCAAATCCAATCCAATCCACCTGTTTGAAAGGTCTAGCACCTATGGAGTGTGTTGGTTTATCTATTATGTGCTACATTGCTTGGATTTAATGTTATTATTATTACAATAGCAATAACAACCAAAAGTCATAATAGTTATATATAGTCAACTAAGAATCTATGTAACCACTCGATTTGACGAGGGTGGGAAGTGTTCCCTAGGGCCAAGGGGCCAAGACAATGAACAACTCTTGATAGATTTTTAAGATGGCCAAAAGGGTAGGAATGAGTCAAATTGCACACCAAATAAGGAGAAAACATTCCTAGAATATATATGTAAAACTAGAATTAACTTATGAGAGGCGTCTTTTGACATGACGACAATACTTAGCGTGCTTAGGTAAGAGCACTACTAGAATAAGTGACTTATAGGGAAAGTCTCTGCCTATACACTAAACGTGAGGCTCGATGTAGGACAGGCCAAAGTAGACAATACATAGAGTGGATTAATTCAGAGGTATCATAATATGATATCAGAGTGAGACTTTCTCCGGTAGGTGTGTGGTTTGGGAACAAATTACGCAAAAACCGATGGGTTTGTAATGACACGACTCAACAAGTGTAGGAAGTCTTTGCTGGGGTTAGAGGGCTTGAATAAAGAATGACTCCTGACAAGCTTCTAGGATGGTGAATGAGTAGGAATGATCGAATTGCACATCGAATATGGGAAGAATGTTCCCAGGGTATATATACGAAACTGGAATTAACTTACAATGGGCGCATTTTTAAGCTTAGCGTTAGAAATCTAATATTAAGCGTACTTATGTGAGAGCATTACGGAATGGATGAACTCTTAGGAAAGTGCTCACCTGGATGTCAAAGGATAAAACCTTGAGGTTTAGTATTGGACATGCCAGAATAGTTAATATCTCGAGTAAGTTAATCCAAATGTGTGATAGCCTCCTACATCCTCTCAAGAACCAATCTCCAATCATAACGTGTCCCAAACGAACGCATGGAAAATTCTCAAAAAAACGGTTGGTGAGATTTGTCATTGTGAGAATAGTTCCTCGGGGGACAATCGACTTTCTCAAGTAGCCTGTGCAATACTGTTGGTCATCGACTTAAGCTAAGAAAGATCGAGCGAGATGTAATAGAGGTAAAAGTTACCAACTGTTGAAGGCTCTTATTCGGCAGATACAATTAGTCGAAACGGTGAGTGCCATTAACCGACAGAAAATATAACAAAAATAGCCAAATCCTAAAACATGAGTGTTGATAAGTGAAGCACGGTTAGTCAGCAAAAGCCACAACAACTTATGTCTGTGATGAGTAGTTATCTAACTCGTTCAAATGGTGACTAAAAAAGTCTTTAATCTGAATATTAAACGTCATGATCTCCTAAAGAGATTAATCTAGAAAGAAGAGTACTGGAAATCGAAAATCATACCCAGAAGAAAAGTGCCACAACAGCTACTTTTCAATCCTTCATACAAATTTATAACCGAAAAGTGTAAAGATCACTTTGAGAAAGGCTCTTCGATAATCGATCATGAAAAACTTTACCAAGCTATAAGATGTTATATTGAATTTGCATAAGAATAGTATAATTAGTCGTTAAACTTCCTCTTCTGCATCCCTATGTCAATTAGGACCCAACATGCAAAAGGGAATTCGAAAGGATCTAAACAGTCTCGAAGGAAAACAGTTTGATACTTGAGCCAATTAATAATCACTTTCAAAAGCATGTGTACTTAGAAGCCTGCAATGACTCTAGTAGATTGTCTTTCCAGGAGTTGGAGACAGCATAATTTGCCGGGGAAGGTCCTCTGCTTTCTCAACGCATCGCACATTACCATACAGATTTTGATAAGAGTTGCCGATTGGTATGTAGCCTTATCCAAAGCTACTAAAAGCTAACATGACTCTGTAGAACATATGGCTTACATTGCTTAATGATATACATACGATCTTGCATAAAATAGATGATGACATATGTTACCAATCTCCATTCGATGATAGCAACGAAGACTGTATAACGAAATAGCAACCAAAAGACAGAACCAGGCAGTTGAGTGCATTGCTCCCTGCATACTAAGCCCTCTCTCTCTCTCTCTCTCTCTCGCTCGCTCTCTCTCTCTCTCCCCCCAACAAAACCTACCCGCATCACAAAATCCAAAAAGGCAAACTTCACAACAGTAAATTTTTCAGCACAATCCTGCCTCATATTTCCTTCCTTCATGGAGAATGAGTAGACAAAATTGGGAACATATTGACTGACACTCGGCAAGAGAAAGTAAAATTCTGCAATCCCAATTTTACTAAAGTAAAGCGGATTGATGTGAAAAACAAACATAATTCCTGTCACAGAATTCTCTCCACTTTGGCAGAATGGAGGACACAAGATGGCATGGATTCATGGCTAGTAACAGGATATCCAGTAAACAGCCATAAATCTTGCCACTGAATTCTCGTCAATCTCTTGAAAGCAAGGACCTTGCACTTCAAGATGCAGTCAGAAATGCCTTTGATGAGCAACAAAAACGAAGCAAAATTTGTCTTTACATTAATTTGGATATCTTTTTATATCTTGCATTATATAAATGGCCAACTAATCAGCATCAAAATACAGGAAAAAACAATATTATGCCCTGATGCAAAGTTGGGAATTGACATAGAAAAGAGCTAAAAGTAAGAAATGAAATTCATCATACTATTTTTCCTCAGTAAGAACAAGATGCAATCTACAAGATCAAATTTGAGGGCAGAAGCTAATGCCGTTGCCGATGGACCATTTCAGCGATCCATAAGTCATATAAGAGTCCTAATAGGATTCTGATTCTTCTCCTAGTTAGGATTTGCATTCCTATCTAGCATAACTTGAATTCTATTAGGATAAAAATAAGATTCCTTTTTTCTAATTGAGATAAAATTTACATTCAATTTTGGATGATCACCAACCAATTCATCATAGAACTGATTACCTTCCTATTTTCCATTCTAAGTAAAGTTTTATGTTTCCATTTAGCCTTCCTATCTGAGCTGGATGAGAATTTAAAAGTCTACATTTAACATATTCTTGAATTAGGAGGAACATAGATGATTGAGTCAATGAAGTTTATAGACTTTAGGCTATGTTTGGGAGGACGGAAATGAGGAGGAAAGAAAGAGCCCTTGATGAATTATAATTACATAATATACTCTGAAAGTGAATTGAATCTCACGTTTCTAATCATGATGATTCCTTACATTACTGACACTTTCCAAATTTTAGATAGATATAATTTATTTCTTGTTTCGCGAAAGATTAAAGTAATCTACTAAAATAGAGCAAATATTTCTAAAACGTTCCTTCATATGATGTCTTTTATTTTGTTTCACACGCAAAGCATGTATTTTTGGGCTATTAATGGTATAGCATTAAACGAATTGCCAAGGAAACTGCGCCTACACTTTTAAAACACAATTTCTTAAATCAATTGCCAATTATTACCGAGTGTTTTAATTGATGGTCAGAAATGGTACACAGCAGAAGCGTCTGAGGAAGTTCTGATGAATAAAGGAATAAACAAATCAAGTCTGCCCTCTCTAAGTTCTTTTAAATAGAGAAATAAATCAATCAAGTCTGCCGTTTGAAAGTGCTGGCTGAATCCATATCCGAGGACTTCGCAAGCGACGGATCTCATGGAAACCCAGCCCTTTGAAAGTGATGGGATATTTTATGCAAGTCCTACGCCAACTGAGCCTGGAATTTTATGGAAACCCTGTGCCAAATGAAGCAAGAAGTTTGCAAGTGATGAAATACTTTATGGAAGCCCTGCACCAACTTCTTCTCCTTCGCCTTAGTGGGTGCAGGACTTCCATAAAATTTTCCACCAACTTTTCGCCTCAGTTGGTGCAGGGCTTCAAAATATTCCTTCCATAAAATATTCCATCCCTTTCAAAGGCAGGCTACAAAATCCATCCCATATATACACACACACATAGGTCACCCCCTCAGAAAACTCAACAACAATCACAGAACTCATAGAGCTCTGACTTCTCCAGAACATGATTTATCATATCATGATACTCGAAAGGTACATAATTTATTCATATCAATATGCTGTTAGGAACTCTCTTTAGAGCATGGACTAAAGCAGTCTAGTTTTTTTTTTTTCCTTTTGTAATTCTTTGTAATTATTATTTTTTATCTGATATGGGGACAATGAGCAACCACAACAGCAACAACAATATCAATAGGAAAATTTTGACTCAAACAAGAGATTTCATATTGCATTTGCCTCGTTCAAGTTAGTCATCATTGGGCATTTTAATTCATAGCATATCGGAGCATTGAGCTATGCGGTCTCATTTGTGAAGTCATCCATCTTAAAGTGATAGGACTTGCCAGCCTGAATCCGATATATCAATACTTGTACATTGTTTTCAAGACTCTCGGTTACAAATTGCTTCTCTGGGTAAGCCTGTCTTTGGCCATGTGGCTAGTTATCAATATGTGCTTACTACTGTTTATTTTGGTGTCATTCAATCTGCTTTCATGAGTTTCCGATTGGTTTCAAGAGATTATTCAACTATTATTCGATGATTTTCCCTATTCTGAAATTCAGTGTGGTTTTTGAAGCTCCTGCAGTTGTACTTTATGTTATTTGTAATAAGTCCTTCTAATTTGGGGTAAAGAGAATGTTATCATATACATGTTTTGTATTGGGTGCACCTTACCTCATTTGATTCTTTTTTTTTCTGTTCAAATTGGTATTTTCTAGGGGTGGCAATATATTGATCAATTAACACAATTTAAAAAGGGTCTAAATGGATTAACTTAGACGCTTCTATTTGTTACATTTTTTCTTATCCTTTTTGCCCTTTTGACAAACTTCTGAAAAGGCAGACAGAGTGGTCTCAATGACTTTTCTATTTAGATACATGATTATTTTTGGTCAATCTTCACATATTATATAGACAATGATGAAATTATAATATTTTCATGATTACGATAAAGTAAAACTTAACTTTAAGAAAACTGTGGAATAATATCACACAAAAAATTTCTGGCTACTCATGGTCATCTAGCATGAATGGACACCTGGATTACAGCTTAGGTCATCCCTTAACCAGTTTTTGATAAATAACTACTTAAATTAAAAGATGGGCCACTTCATTTCATTGGTTGCTGAAATCGAGACAAATGGGCCAAGTTCCTATGATCTGGGAATTGGACTTGGACGGTCCAAGTTGGACAAGTACAATAAGGAAAAGTTAAGTCCTCTGGAGACCCACACCACTAAACGGGATTCATTGACCTCCTAAAATCCAAATCTCTCTCAAGCACGGTCTATTCTGTTAAATTAGATTTCATTTCTAATGGGAAAATTATCTAAAAAAATTCTAAATCTATTATATTTTTACCAAGTCATATTCGAAAATTGCAAAAGTGCAATAAGTTTAAGACTTTTTTGATAATTTTCTCAACTTGTAATACTAGACGACATAAAATGAGATGTGTTTTAGTAACTTGATTCATTAACATTTTAAATTATTTCTTATTTGCTAATTTTTTTCATGTTTCATTTGTCTTTAATTGGCTTTTTTCTGAATATGCTACTTTACATATTTAAGGGGGAAATTGTTATAGAAAGAAGAAGAAGAAAGAGCCTGGCTTGGGTTGGGTATTGATTCTTAAATTAGATTATATAAAAATTGATCAATATGGGACTTGCTGCTATATTTTCTCAGGGACCATTCGCCGGTCATAACGCATCGCAAACAATGGGTACGGAAAATTCTCAAAGAAGGTTGAGATTTGCGGTTGCGGGAATAGTTCGTCGAGGGACGGTGGATTTTCCCAAGTTGCCTATGTATTAACTACGACTTACAACTACGGCTCACATAAAATAGTCCCTCCACGGATGATGGGGCCATTGCCTACCATGGTCGCCACCGTGAACGTTGCATGGTTGGCGACCTTCGTAGTCAATCCGCCACGGGATTGCCACGATTGTCAATCAACCATTGGCGACCATGCTTATTTAAAGTTATGATCACTTCGTTTACTAGACTGATCACACTATGGCTCGTTATTCTATTTGTGATGCCCTGAATTAACCGACAAGGTATTATCTGTTTCAATCTGTTTCATACCAAGTATCATGGTTTTTTTCCTTTAAAGTATAAGTGAGAACGTTTTTAAGAGCCTCGTGATTTTGTCATTTGACAAACAAGTGAGGACCTTCCTAGAAGGTCATCCTAAGAGTGTTCTCACCTGCGCATACTTAACCTTGGAGTTCTAAAGCTAATTATTATTATTAAGTCAAAAGATAGCTCTGTAAGTTAATTTCAGTTATCACATATACATTTCAAAATCACTCTCTTTTATTTGGTGCACAATTCAGTTCATTCTTACCCTCTTCACCATTCTAGAAGTCTGTTAGGAGCCACTCCTTATTCAAGACCTTTAGTTCCAACAATCACTCATTACCCTCATTAGACCAGGTCGTTATACTATTATTCTTAAATAGCTATTACATTACAATTTTGTTATACTATTGCAACCAATGCACCGTCATGATGCCTAATCACTAAGGTGCTTTGTCAAGACTGAGTTAGGTATGGTGCAAATCTTTTGAAACCATTTCCTAACAACTAATGTTTCTTTTGTGGGTGCGGTTTCCAATTCAAAAAATCTTTTACCTCTTACCCTTCAACAAAGAATCGCACACGAATAATAATAAAAAAAAAAAAGAATCTGCGAAGTAATATATCAAATACTTGACCGCAGATGAAGCTACATGAATTTTATGCTTCTCTCAATTCATTTATCAACGCATGTTTACACATCACATGATATAACCTTTGTCGTATTTCATGGCGAAATAGATGTTTCGAATGTTCGCTCACAAAACAAGGTGAACTTTGTAAACTTATAACCCAGAACAAGATTGTCCAAAGTTCCTATCTTTGCATTAAATATTATACTCATTTGAAATACCAAACATTATATCTAGCCTATCTATTGTTTAGAGTTGAAAATCCCAAACACCTAGTTGGATGTTAAAATATCGATATCAATTAGGTATACAAATACTTAATGCCAGTAGTAGTTATAGAACTACTTAATGCTGATAGCAAGCACACTCTGAAATCCCCTCCAGTTGACAATTCACCGCTCGTCAATTTATTATGGCAGTTGCCAATATTTATCTCCATTTGGCAACTATGCATTAGCACACGGAAGAGGAAGACACAAGCATCAGTGATGCAAGAACACTATCAGAAGACCTACATCTGATATGCGGAGGGCAAACGCATCTGGTATCACCTGGTGAACTGAGATGTATTTCCGCCAGTCTCGCAGTGAAGCCATGTTGCCCGACATTGACAAACAATTCGATAGCGTGCCAAAATGAGGAAGAAAATATCAACCGCACGATATCAACGCAGGATACCCTGCGGTAAGAATGAGTCGTTCTTTTATTACTGCTGCCGAGAAGAGGGAGACTCCCAAGAACGAACAATGGATTACTGACCCAGGATCGCTTGTTTAATTGCGTCTGCTTACCTGCCGTACTCGCTGCCTAGTTCTACGAGCACAATCCGTGAAACTTTCTTAAGAGATGAGCACATTTCAAAGGGTCTTTAGCATGCTTCTTGTAGCACGCCAAGCAAGCATTGTTCTCAGCCAAACAAGGCATTAACTTCTGGCACGGAAAATTAACTTCTGTTGAATTGTTGATCCAATTTCTAGAAACTTCATGAAAGATTTGAGCTAGAAAAGTCAAGAAAAATCCTTAAGAAAATCTAGCTTAGTTGGCAAAGAAAAATGTAGAAGCATATGTGTAGAACTCTCTAGAAGAAGAGAGGATAAATTACAATCTAGAACTCTCTAGATTAAGCTTAAGTGGACAACATTCCACATAAGTCTAGAATGTTGTATTGAGTTCCTATAAATAGGAAAGAGGGGGGAGTGTTGCAAGACTAACAAAAGGTAAGCAAGCTCCTCCCCTTCCCTTTGTACTACAATCAATAATAAAAAAGTTCTTTTTTTTGTTCCCTTGTCCTCTCTTCTAACACTCCCTTGCACACACATTAACACACCTTGCATACACATCAAACACACGCTTCCGCACAAACACCAACAGTGGTATCAGAGCCACGTCTTTGGTTGGTATTGGGCGCTTGTCCTACTTACCCATTCCTAAAACTACCCTTTCCAAATACCCACTAACTAAACCATGGCCAACTCTACCTCATCCTCATTTCCCATCCCCATTTTTTATGGGAACAACTATGACTTTTGGAGTATAAAAATGACTACATTCTTGATGGCCCAAGACTTATGGGACATCGTGGAAAAAGGTTGCGAGGCTCCGCCAGAAGGTGCAAGTGTTTCGAAGGATCAACTACAAAAGGATGCAAGGGCACTATACTTCATCCAGCAAGCACTCTCAGAAACCGTATTTCCAAGAATAATTGGAGCAAGGACTGCAAAAGGGGCTTGGGATATACTACGAGAAGAATTTCAAGGATCGGAAAAGGTACGCACTATTCGCCTTCAAACTCTGAGAAGAGATTTTGAGAATTCTAAAATGAAAAATTATGAGACCGTACAAGAATATTGTGGAAAATTAAAGGAACTCGTTAATCAAATGAGAGCCTATGGAGATGGGATAACTGATCAAAGGGTTGTTGAGAAAATATTGGTATCACTTACCAAAAATACAACTCTATAGTTACAACTATAGAAGGAACTAAGGACTTGACGACCCTATCGGTGAGTGAATTAATTGGCTCTCTAGAAGCACATGAGAAAAGACTAATGGCACAAGATGAAGATTCAGTTGAAAGTGCCTTTCAGTCTAAAGTAAATATACGGTCTCATCAAACTAAAAATGGTGGAAGGAGCTCATGGAAAAACCAAAGAGGAGGAGAAATTATAAAAAAGGAAAATTATCCACCTTGTGGTATTTGCAAGAAAACAAATCATTTGGAGAAGGATTGTTGGTTTAAAAATAAAAAACAATGCCGCTTTTGTAAAAGATATGGCCACGTAGAAAAAGATTGTCGCTCGAAAACAAATAATCGAGCAAACTATGTAGAAAAAAAAAAAGAAAGTGAAGAGAATACATTCTACGCAGGCCAAGCGGCAAATGACAATAAAAGTGAAACATGGTACATCGATAGTGGGTGTAGCAATCACATGACGGGGGACGAATCTATATTCACTGATATTGATAAGTCGGTGAAATCCCAAGTAAAGTTGGGCAATGGTGCATTAGTAGATGTCAAAGGAAAAGGCACCATCGCCGTGGAAACGAATAAAGGCCCAAAATATATACATAATGTATATCTAGTCCCTCGTCTTGCACAAAATCTCTTAAGTGTGGGCCAAATGATACAAAGTGGGTATTCTCTATATTTTAATAGAGATGCCTGCATTATCTATGATAAATATAAAAATGTCATTGCCTCTGTTAAGATGAAAAATAACAATTTTCCTCTTCGATGGAAATATGTCAAAGATATAGCCATGAAAGCTCAACTTGATGATTCATGGCTATGGCATCGAAGATTTGGCCACTTCAATTTTGTTGGGCTAAAAATTCTCCATCAGAAAAATATGATGAGAAATTTTCCAGCCATCACAGAAATTTCAGATGTTTGTGAAGGCTGTCTCCTTGGAAAACAACAGAGACCGTCCTTTCCATCTGGAGGTGCATGGAGAGCTAAGAAGCCATTGGAACTTGTCCACACGGACGTGTGTGGTCCGATGAGGACACCTACACCCAATCAAAATAAATATTTCATCCTATTCATTGACGATTACACAAGAATGACGTGGGTATACTTTCTTCGAGAAAGATCTGAGGTTTTCTCTATCTTCAGAAAATTCAAGAACCACGTCGAGAATCAAAGTGGCCAAAGAATCAAAGCCCTAAGGAGTGACAGAGGCACATAATACAATTCAAAGGAGTTTAATAAATTTTGTAAAGATGAAGGAGTCCATCATCAACTAACCGTTGGCTACGCCCCGAGCAAAATGGAATAGCTGAAAGAAAAAATATAACCGTCATGGAGATGGCAAGGTCTATGCTAAAGGAGAAAGGCCTTCCCAATACTTTTTGGGCGAAGCAGTTTATACTGCAATATACCTGTTAAACAAAACCAACTAAAGCTGTTCAAAATAAAACACCAGTTGAAGCATGGAGTGGACGGAAGCCTTCAGCAAAGCATCTCAAAGTGTTTGGATGCATTTACTACGTCCACATCCCTGCAGACAGAAAAAGGAATATTCCTTGGCTATAGTGACCAATCAAAAGGCTATCGGGTTTACAACCTAAGAACCAAAAAGCTTATGATTAGTCGAGACGTCGAGTTCGACGAGAATGCTGCCTGGAATTGGGAGGACGAGAAGATCGAGAAGAAGTATATCACCTTGCCGACATACCACCTGCCCAAGAGGAGTCAACGTCACAAGAAGAAGGAGAAGTACCGGATTCCACCACTCACGACATAACTCCACCAAGCTCTCCAAGAGTGACGCAAGAAGAATCTACTCCAGAGTCTCCAGTACTAAGGGTAAAAACCCTTAGAAGAATTTACGACACATGCAACTTTGCTATTTTGGAACCAGAAAACTACGAACAAGCATCCAAAGAAGAAGTTTGGATAAAAGCCATGGAGGAAGAGATCAAGATGATCGAGAAAAATGAAACTTGGGAGCTTGTCGATCGACCCGAAGACAAAGAGATCATTGGCGTCAAGTGGGTCTACAAGACGAAGCTCAATGCGGATGGATCAATCCAGAAGCATAAAGCAAGGCTTGTGGCGAAAGGATACTTGCAACAACCAGGTATTGACTATACTGAAACTTTCGCTCATGTTGCTCGCCTTGATACTATTCGAGCGCTCATAGCTCTAGCAGCACAAAAAGAATGGAAGATCCATCAACTAGATGTAAAATCAGCCTTCCTAAATGGATATCTTCAAGAAGAAATTTATGTAGCTCAACCAGAAGGCTTTACTTTGTCAAAGGCAATGAAGAAAAAGTCTTAAAGCTTAAGAAGGCCCTATACGGGTTAAAGCAAGCACCACGTGCGTGGTATAGTAGAATCGATGAGTACTTCATCAAGCAAGGATTCGGGAGGAGTATGAGTGAGCCGACACTCTACATCAAGACCCAAGGTAAGTCCGACACTCTCATTGTCTCTCTATATGTAGATGATCTCATATATACAGGAAATAATGAGAAAATGATCCAAGAATTCAAAAAGAAATGATGAAGACATTTGAGATGACGGACTTGGGCTTGATGCATTACTTCCTTGGCATCGAGATTGATCAAAATGAAGGAGTGTTTATCTCGCAGAAGAAATATACCGAAAACCTCCTAAAGAAATTCAAGATGAACTATTGCAAAGCAGTTTCAACCCCGCTCATGACAAATGAGAAACTATTGAAGGAAGATGGAGCAAAAAAAGCTGATGCCTCCCTCTACAGAAGTCTGATTGGCAGTTTGCTATATCTCACTGCTACACGACTGGATATTATGTATGCGACAAGTCTACTATCACGATTCATACAAAGTCCGAGTCAAATTCACTTTGGAGCTGCCAAGAGAATTCTTAGATATTTACGGGGAACTATAGATTACGGCATTCGGTATCGCCCAAGTGCAGATGCCAAGCTTATTGGCTACACTGATAGTGACTGGGCAGGTTCAGCTGATGATAGGAGAAGTACTACTAGTTATGCCTTCACACTGGGCTCTGGAATATTCTCATGGGCATCCAAAAAACAAGACTCAGTGGCACAGTCTACTGCCGAAGCTGAATACATCGCCGCTGCAATGGCCGCCAGTCAAGCAATATGGCTTCGAAGAATTCTAGAAGACATTGGAGAAGCACAGACAGAACCGACTTCGTTACTGTGTGACAATAAGTCCGCAATCGCTATATCAAAGAATCCAGTATTCCATGGAAGAACCAAACATATCGACATCAAATATCACTTCATACGAGAGGCGCAAAATAACAAAGAGATCGAGCTGAAATATTGCAAAACTGAGGATCAAATAGCAGACATATTCACTAAAGCATTATCGCAAGCCAAGTTCGAGACATTGCGGGAAATGCTTGGAGTAACACGAAATTGGATCAAGGAGGAGTGTTGAATTGTTGATCCAATTTCTAGAAACTTCATGAAAGATTTGAGCTAGAAAAGTCAAGAAAAATCCTTAAGAAAATCTAGCTTAGTTGGCAAAGAAAAATGTAGAAGCATATGTGTAGAACTCTCTAGAAGAAGAGAGGATAAATTACAATCTAGAACTCTCTAGATTAAGTTTAAGTGGACAACATTCCACATAAGTCTAGAATGTTGTATTGAGTTCCTATAAATAGGAAAGAGGGGGGAGTGTTGCAAGACTAACAAAAGGTAAGCAAGCTCCTCCCCTTCCCTTTGTACTACAATCAATAATAAAAAAAGTTCTTTTTTTGTTCCCTTGTCCTCTCTTCTAACACTCCCTTGCACACACATTAACACACCTTGCATACACATCAAACACACGCTTCCGCACAAACACCAACAACTTCGTTATTATGAAGCTCCTTGGTCCTTTTAGTTACCTGGCACGTTCTCCTCCTTCGGCAGCCTCTCCTTGACACTTTCACACTCTTTAAGAACCGACATAATAGCATCCAGCTTTGCATTTGCAGAATGGGCAGGAGGGCTAACTGCCAGGAAAACAAATGGTGGCTCCTTTGGCAATCCAGCAGGAGTGCCCTTGAGAGCTGCAGAATTATCAGATGGTTGCTTCTGATTTACTTACTCTGCGGATGTTGAGGCTCTTTAGGCATCCTTGGTTATTGTTTTTCTTGTTTTTCGTCTCAACTCCTCATCATTGTTAAGAAGTCAATCTACGAGGTCATTACTCTATGAACCGGACAATCTCCCATAATATAGCAACCCCTGGAAAGAAGCGAATGAAAAAAATCATAAAAATGGTGATTAAAAAAGTCTTTGCTCTTAAGAGCAAATGTCATGGACTCTTACATAGTTTAATCAGGAAACAGTTGCTCACTGGAAAATCATACCCACAAGTGTCCACTTTTCAATCCCTCGTACAAATTTATAACCAAAAAGCATAAAGATCACTTTGATAAAAGCATTTCGACAATTGATGATCATAACGAACATCACCAAGCTATCAAATTATATTGAATTTGCATGAGAATAGTATAGTCAGTCACTGAACTTCCTCTTGTGCATCGCTATTTCCAGTAGGTCCCAACATACACAAGGGAATTCAAAATTATCTAAACAGAGTCAATGGACAAGAGGTTGATACTTAAGCCAAGTAATGAAACTCTCTAAAATTGAACAGACAAATATTACCAAAACAATAAAAGCCTTTGTGAGATAAGAGAACAGGCAGCCACTCTATTGACAAAAAACCTGCGTACTTAGGAGCTTGCAATAACTCTAGTAATACGTCTTTCCAGGAGATACCATAATTTGCTAGGGGATATAGATTAATCTAAACTGAATAAAGCAAAAAAATGACGTGCTCTTTCTTCTGGCATTTGATTAAGGACCTCCGGTTACTCAACGCACTGCACATTACCATACTAATTTAGATAGAATTTCCAATCAGTATTTAGCCTAATGGTAATGGCTAAAAATTAATTTTTACTTTGTGGATCATACGGTTTAAATTGCTTAATGATCTTCGTACAATCTTCAATATAATGGAAGATTATATTGAAGATTAATTAATCTCCATCTGAAGCTAGCTACAAAGACTGTATAACACAATAGCCCCAACCAAAAGATAGAAGTAGGCACTTGAGTGCATCGCTCCCTGCAAACCAAAAGGCAAACTCGACTTAGCAGTAATTTATAAACACTATCCAGCCACATATTCCCATCCTTCATGGAGGACGAATAGATAAGTATGAGAACATAATTCAATTGACTGGCCTCTGGCAAGAGAAGGTAACATTATGCAAGACCAAAGTTTGTTAAACTAGAGCGGATTAGTGTGGAAAACAAACATAAGTCCTGTCACTGAATTCTCTTCAATCTCTGGAAAGCAAGGAACTTGCACTTCAAGACGCATTTTAAATAAGCATTTTCTGGACAACAAAAACAGAGCGAAAATTATCTTTACATCCATTTGAATCTCTTTTCTATCTTATATTAAATGAATGGCCAACTAGTCAACATCAAAATACTAGAAAAATAGTATCCTGCTCGGAACCAAACTTGGGAATTGACACAGAAATGAGTTAAAAGCAGAAAATAAGATTCATTATATTAAGTTTTCTCAAAAGTACGAGTTGCAATCTACAAGATCAAATTTGAGGCCAGAAACTAATGCCTTTGCCATAAACCAGTGAAGATGGACCATTTCGTCGGTCCATAAGTCAAATAAAGTCCTGACAGGTTTAGCATTCATCTCCTTAGTCCAAATAGAAAGATGAAACTTGTTGAAACTCTAATGGTGATCAAAGATAAGATAAGACTACTGATTCAATTAGAAAAATCCCAATTCTGTTATTGAACTTGGGGATATATGCAAATGAGTATCTTCACCAAAACTCCACAACAGCACTAATACTTTGGCCTCAACTAACTCATTTGATCCATATCGTCTACATCATAAAACACTATGCTATTCATTTAACTTTTGTCTACATGGTTAGGCCTCCAAATTACCATGGAAAACAAGACCAAGAGCAATCCAAATCTTGAAACGACTTTTGTTGCGTGGTGGCTTACCGATCATCCAGCATTACAACAGCAAAATTCTGCATATTCACAAATTCATAGGATTAACTTTAGTCACACCAATCAGCTGATGTGGGTTTTACCGAACACTTGGTACACAATTTATCAATCTTTTCACTAGATGTAGTTTACCCACTCGACAGTTGCACGGTCAGCTTTCTCATGACTTCTAATTTTGCCAATAGTCATAACCCTTACACTTTCTCAAATTGAAGCCTTCATTGTGCTGGACATGCCAACATTCACCCTTCCCTCCCACTCCAGCAGAATTCATATGTATAATTCATCCTTTCAACAAGTTAAAGACTCAGCAACACATAAAGAAGCTAGAAAACATACCAGTGTCCACTAAAACATTTTTTGATGCAGAAGGAAGTGGTAGATATGGTACTAGTACACCTATACCAACACATGCTTATTCAAGTCACAAGATCCGAACCACCCCCTGGCAGGGCGCCAAACCACAAAAAAAAAAGAGAAAAAAATTCTATAATAGCTTATCTTTTTGTGCTAACAAATTGATGACAACATAAACTCCACATTTTTGGTGAAAAGTGAATAAAGCTTGAAAATTAAAATTGTTATGAATTTCTATCACAATTGTGGAAATTGGTGAAAATCGAAAGTATAGACAGCTGAACAGGGAGACCATGAAAAGGAGATTCACTAGTGTCATATGACTATTACCGCAACTAAACCCGATGCACACAAGGTATATCTTTCAAGCATTGCCACACGATAAGCAGCTACCTCAATACATCGATTGTAGAGAATGCAAGTGAAACTCACATATAATTTCCCAAACACAATCCAAATATAGCGATACCCCAAACATCGATTAAGATAAATTATCCTATCCAGAAATATATCAAGCCCACCACACTAAAACTTAGATTTTTCAAAATACTTTGCACATTAGTTGTATAACAAAAAAAAATTGCTTTGAAAATTACTTTAATCAAGGTTTAGAAATAGCTAATCAAGTGCTAGCATGACTAAACTCAAAAGGGAACACAAAATAGTCAAGGTTTAAACATAGGATGCAGCTGCATCACGCATAAATCAGAAAACATCAAAACAAAGCAGATTCTAAGCTCTTGTCAAGGTGATCGCAATTTTGCTTTTCTTGAAAGTGACGGCTGACCAAATCAAAGCGCATCTCCAAACCGCCAATCCGAGAACAGCTTGAAGCCAATAAGAAGCACCTCAAGCAGATTCCAAGGGCATCAAGATTTCTAAGAATCTAAGAAAATATTCCTCCTTGGAAGAATGTGGGAATTAAATGATGTTTGGGATATGTTTAGACCAAACCCACCCGGAAAGCAAGAGTTGGTGTCATATAGCTGGATTTTCCGACATCGACATTATTCTTGAGTCAATTTACGCAATAAAAAGTAGAGGAAATGTTATATTAATGACGACCCTAATTCCTTAAAGAGTTCCAATTTCAGATAGTATAAATCTGCTCCAATTATTCCTCATCCAAAACTAGCCGTTAGTCATCCAAAAATATGCATGCAGATCATGTGCATGCATGTAGAATGAGACAAGTCATGAGTAAAAATCTGCATCATGTGGCTAGGACGATGCATTTAGCAAAATAAAATTCAAAATAGAATCAAATTTATTATATCTTGTGTTTGGTGCCTACTCAAAATAAGATAAAGTCAGAGAGATATGTACCAGATAAAATTATCCTATGGAGGAGATGATATAAAGATGGATATGATTTCTAATATCCATAATAAGAAAGTTATTTTTCTCAAATAACAAACTTCTTAAATTAACAAATTTAAAATTATATTTCAATATAAATAATATTTGAATTCTAATATAAGAAATTCAAAATAACAAAATATAACAATTTATTTATTATAATTTAATCTTATTTTTATTTATATATTCAAATTTAATTCTATTTTATAATACAAATTCAATATATAAATACATATTTTAGGTAAACTTAATACATATTTGAGGTATTTTAGTATTTTAGTTATATTAGTACAATTTAATATTTAATGAGTTTAAAAAGAAATTAATTAAAAATAGAAAATAAAATAAGAAAATAAAAATAAAGCGGGTAAGAGTGTCACGAGAGATTTTTACCATATTCGTTTGTAAAATTATTGGTTCATTTATACTAATATGCCATTTATACTATACAATATACATAATATGATATGAATATATCTGACTTTATTACCAAATAGTAGATATGATACAACAAAATCCCTAGCTTTTATATCCTCTTATATCCAATTCTATCCTTATTAGAATAACATAACCTCAGAATTTTGGACAAAAGATTAACAAGGGCGATTTGGAAGTAGAGTGAGATTAGTGATCTTTTTTGGACAAAAAATGTTTGTGGCAAATGTGGAGCTAGAGTAAGTTTGGTGTAAAGTTAGGATTGGATCTAAAATAATGGTTTTTTTTTGGAATTGAGCCATGATAACATATAGTTAAGTTACATATTGTTAAAAAAAATCTAACACAAAAGTCTAAACTTATGAATGGAGAGAGAGCATATGTATATGAAAAGCATACAAATTTTATTATCAAGCGATGTGAGAATTTTTGTAAGAGTTTTCCTAACGTGGGCTACATTAATTGATATTGTAATTTTGTAATTTACTTTTTTATAAGGTTGGTTCTAAGATGAGATATAATGTTTCTTAATTAGTCTAAAATGGGGCTGGCTAGTGTGGGTCGAGTTGAACCTATCTCATAATTAGAGAACCTGATTGGAAATTCTATAAATAGTGCTCAAGTCTCTTTTTTAACCATAATTTCTCACAATTATACTCACAAAGAAGTGTTTACTTAGCGTTAAAAGGTAAGGGGTCGTCTCATTGAGCCAGTGATACAGAGTGCAATAGAAGAGAAGGACTTGCACTTGGATCATCTTCTGCATAAAAAAAAAAGGATGAATTCCAAAATAAGTGCGTTAATCTTTTTACTCGATGATATGTAGTTATGAAGATCATGAGATTGCGCGTTTCAGCATCTAACAATTTTAACACAAATTATATAAATCGAAATAATTCAAAATCTAAATATATTCATGGAAAATTATATAGTAACAACATTCAAATGAATAAATTGTATAAAAAATCACTTAGTAGTAATAATGATTTACACTTATATTTGTTGTTTGACTAATAAATCTGTAATATTTATGTATAATGTCGGACGTAGCTTTCTACAGATATTGGGTTGCAAGACCACATGTATCGTCAACATGAAAATAAAATAATCAAAACTTTAGCACGGGACTCAACAACTTTAGGACTAATAATTCAACTAGAAGTTATGTAATATTGCTAAGGCCAATAATATTGAAACTTGACAATGCTTGGATAAATAATATTGAAACCCTATTAGAGCTCAAATCCTAATAGCTATGATACGACTAATAATCCACCCAGAAGAAAAATGAACCAAAACTCAAAAGAGAAATGGACAAAAACAATCAATAATAACTGTGAGTCAGCCTCATGGTTGCCATGGACAACAGGACCAACATCAATCGAGATCTTGAAACATCCTCGCTGCATCGTTTTCCAACCAAATTCATCATTAAGATAGGAAAAATTCAACATCTTTGTGGTGAGGTGACAGCCATTTCTCAATGAGAGGACAAGATTAATGAAGCTATCCTTTACGTCAGATTAAGGGCATGCTTTTGTATGCTTCAACAAAAGCAAACATTATCCAAATTTTAAAAAATGATATAAAAAAAATTGCATATACATTTACGTATCAAAATTTTTATATATTGTGAAAATTTCTGGGAAATTGTCTGATCAATTCTAAATTTATTTTACAGAAGTTGATTTAGTCTTAAATTTCCATTTAGCTAATTTAGTCATAAAACTTTGCATATTTTTTTTTTTATTGTAGTCATTCCAATTAATTTTTACTAGATATTGCTAATATGAAGGTGTGCCATGTAGAACAACGATGACTAGATTATCACGTCAGTAATTTCAAGCTAATATTAACTATAGTGATTACATTAGAATTTTACGTTGAGGTTTTGATTGAATGTGCAAAATTGGATAGTTTAGGACTAATATGATATTTGTACAAAAGATATATAACTAATTGGGTAATTTTCCTAAAAGTTTCAGGTGCTATGGATTAGGAAAAAGTCAATATGTGTCAAACTTGGTTTAAGCATAAAGCAAAAAATAGAAGTATATCCAAACACACCCTGTATATTCGCAATAATCCCAAGTGTAGATAATCATAAGCATGCCACACGACACATTCTTACTCCATGGTTCCAATCCAATCCCTTCCAAGTATAATTCATGGGATGCGATACTTGCTATTGAAGAAGAACATGTCCATTGCATTCGTCAAGCTGAACTTCTACGTATTCCTAGATGTATGAATAGTTGCATGCTGGTTACCCTCTCTATGTTCATATAATCTAAAAGAGGAATAGCCTCTCTCCACAACATTAAATATATATTAAATATACATCGAGTTTTATATTTGAAGATCATTTTGCACATTCACATTAATTATTATTGTATTCTTATTTAGAAGTATTCTTACTTAGAAATATACCATTTTGTGTAACTCAGTAATTAGTATATTCCAAACTCATAAAATATTTAATTTTTTATACGGATTAAGACAAGGGTACCAACTAAAAAAAAAGAGAGCAAGGCAAGGGCCAAATCTAGGATGGGCAAACCAATTTATGGGAGTATGGGCACTTAACAACATTATTAAAATATTAACATAGATAGTCCACATCCATTATCAACCCAAATCAGGGGCAATACTCCACAGGGGCCTTGACTTGAAAACGTATCGCAATCTTGAGTTGATAAATCTGGAAACTCAATAAATCTGGAAAGTGAATCTTGAAACAAGATATATCTCATCATGAAACTCGATGCGATATGCTTTTGCGGATGCTTTGGCACTTTTGGCCTCACTCATCTTCAACCGTTGATTAAATTCTCGAGGGGATCCAACGGTCAAAAGTCAAGTCAACGTCAATGATATGCAGAGCAGAAATATTGAAAGGAAAAAAAAAACTAAAGGAAAGAAAAACTAGTCCTATATATGCCCTGATCCAAGTGCTTCTTCCCCTGCCTCGTTCACCCAAAGAAAACAATCACATAGTTCATTAAGCTTCAGCTTCTCCAGCATGGCAGATCGAATGGTGACGCTCGAAAGGTACATAAGTCATTTGTGTAAATGTGCTCTAAGAACTTTACTTAGAGGGCAGATTAAGTAGCAACTTTCTCTTCTCTTTGAATCTATTTTTCTTTCAATTAATATCTTACTAATTGGGTACAGGGATAACGGGCAATCACAACAACAAGAAAGTTTCGATTCAACCAAGAGATTTCATATTGCATTCACTTCGTTCAAATTGCTCGTTATTATGCATTTCAATTCACAGCATACCGAGACGTTAAACCACATGGTTCTGCAATTTTACATCATCTGCGAAACCATCTATCTCATAGCACTAATCAAAGTGACCGGACCCACGAGCCGAAACCTAATATATCGATACTTGTATGTCGTTTTTGGGATTCTCAGTTCTGAGTTACTTCTCTGGATAAGTTTATCTATGGCAATGTGGCTAGTCATTAATTTGTGCTTGCTCATGTTTTCTTTGGCATGTCTGTTCGTGCGAGATTTTAGCCGTTTTTCTGAGATTGTTCAGTTGTTCGACGATGTACCACTTTCTGAAGTTCAGTTGGATTTTTGAAACTCCTGTAATCATATTATGTATGGATATTAATCTTCTTGCATCTCATTCGTAATAGATGCTTCTGATTATAATAATATATTTCAGTTCCCAGTATTAACACGGAATAAATCTAAGAAAATCGCGGAACCAAAAAAATTTCTGGCAACATATGGTCATCCAGCATGAATGGGACCCCTTTAAAGATTAAAAACCAGCTTTTAACAAATAATTATTAAAATTAGAGTAGAGAGAATGTGGAAAGAATTCATGGGCCACTTCATTTATTTGGCTTGTTGTGATCGACACAAATCGGCCCGTTCAGCTTTTCCTTGGGCGCGTTTCTTGGAAGTTGGACTTGGACGTTCCAAGTTGGACCTTTACAATAAGGAAAAGTTAAAGCCTTCGGATTAGACCAATACAACTAAACCAGATTCGACAACTTCCTCAAACCCAAAACTCATTCAAGTTCCTTCATTCGTCGAAGCATATGGTGTTGGACACGGTCTTGACGTTACAAATCTTGATGGGCCTGAATATGTTCAAAATCTTTAAATATTTCTTGATATTGTTTATCTTGCGTGTGTATGTATATATTTCTGGGCTGACCTCTTCTATTAAAGCAAATGAAATTTCTAGTATGAGGAGAAATAATACGAGATGTGTTTTGATAACTCAGTTCGCTAAAGTTTTTAGTAATTTCTAATTTGCTAGTTTCTTTCATGTGTTATTTCGTTTTTAATTGGTTAGTCTTTTGGTATGCTATTTTCCATATATATATTGGAATTAACTAAGTAGATGTGCTTTTTAATGTAATAGCAATACTTAATTTTGAAACTCCAATGTTAAGTGTCATCATGTGAGAGCAATACCAAGATAGGTGACCTCTTGGGAAAGTGTCCACTTGTATGCGAAATGACAAGATTGTGAGGGGTGTTGAATGGGCCAAAACAATTAATACATCGAGTGATTTAACTCGATGATATCATAGGTATCAAAGTGTGACCTTTGTAGTAGGTGTGTGGTTTAGGGATGAACCACGTGAAAGTTGGTAGGTTTGTAATGGCCCGATCTGATTAGAGCCAAAAGTGTTAACTGAGATCAAAGGATCTAGGTAAAGAGTGGCTCCTAATAAGAGTTTTGGATGACAAAGGAGATAGAAATGAATTGAATTGCGCACCAAATAATGGAACACAAGATGCATCTTTTGACGCAATAACAAGTCTTAGGATTGAAATTCCAAGATTATTGGCGAAAAATGACAGAGCCGCCACCATCGCATTGGCGTCCAAATTTTCTCTGACATATTTGGTGGATGGTTTGAAAAACCACTTTCCTCGTAAAACAAAAAGGGCGTTCCATTTGTGGGGAAAATTAGTCCCATTAAGCTGTAATGACAATAAAATTAGCATTTGAAGATATATGTTATGATAGAGCATTTTGCGAAAACAAAAAATAGAATTTGGCATGTAAGTTAAACTTCAACTGACGTTAAGTATGACTTAGCGTCTATCGTGAAAATTTTATGTAGCCTCTCCTAATTCACCGTTAGTATGATAATTTCCTCTAAAGCCACAACTGATCTGCACTCACAAGATTTTTACTTACTCGCACTAGTTTAACGCTAAGCAAGATTTATCTTCAAGCGCAACGTACATGACAGTTTAATAGGGTACACCTACTAGGACTATCAATCGTAGTCCTCGTTACGAAATTAGGCATAGATCGACCAGCTGGGCAATATTAATCTTTAATTGAGATATGCAAAAGCCAAACAGAAATTATCGAATCATGACTAATATAAACGTTGTAGTTAGAAGCAGCTCCCCAAAAGAAAAACTCATGTTCATATCTTTCAAGATTTGGCGGAATGCGTCCAACACAATTGTGCTGCTATTGGTCCTTATTCTTTTTCTGTTAAATTCTATTAATCAAAATTCCATCAAGCGTGTCATTAAAGAGCGGTGGTTGAGGTTGAGTGCAAAATCTGTTTTCTTCTTTCTGCTTTCTCAAATTTCTATTTAATTAACTCAACCCATGAGAATCTCCCCAAAAAGTGTGTTTGTTTTACAAAAAAATGAATGATTTAAAAAATATTTTGATAAGTACGATTGTTTGTATCGCTTACAAAAATAAGATAATAAAAAATATTTTAATCGTCCATGAAAATAAGTAGACATAAATTATTATTAATAATGAAAATAATTTTCATTAATGTTTTCCAAATTATTCATTTTTGGTAACACGGACAAAACCTAAATTCCATTAAAAGCTTTTGGCGTAATAAAGCAACTCGAAATATTACTTCAATCTCAAAGTCTTTTCCCCCATAAATTCCTTGAAAAGCCCAAGATAATTATAATTAAATAACATAAGCGAATAAGCAAACCAAATCTGATGTTTTCCATTACCATCACGATGATTCCTTAATTTCTAACACTTTTCAAACTACAAATTAAAACTCTTTTTATCTTGGATAAATTAATTTTCTTTTTTCTTTTTTTTTTGGTTGTTTCACGAGAGTTAGGATTATTATTATGAAAAACATCAAACTGGCACATCTTAATAGATTTACCCCAAACTAATTTTCAGACCATCAAAAATTTTTAAATAGTATATTTGTAACAAATTTATCCTCAATTAATTTCCGTTAAAGTTTATCATTAAATTGTAAATTTGGATGACATATGGAAATTGACAGGTGTGGTTTTACTAGTAATGTCTATGGGGGAAAAGTATCAAAAAAAGACTTATGGCATTGGTATCAATTCAGTTATAAATCTTTCAATTTGACCAATTTGGGCTTATACAACTTCACACTAATACCAATTCAATCATTCCGACAAATTTTGGCCGGTCGGCACTAACATGGACATCGGCTGACCGACACCAAGAGGAAGAAGAGGAAAAGAAAAAAAAAAGGAAAAAGGAAAAAATTAATAAAAAATTATTTAAAAATTGTCACGTCAGCGTTTATCTATCGGTCGGCATCTACGTCAACACCGGTTGGCCAAAATTGGCCGAAAGAATTGAACTGATACTAATATAAAAATGTTTATGATCAAATTAATCTAATTGAAAAGTTTAGGACTAAATAGATACGAATACCATAAGTTCACAACTTTTTTTATACCTTTTCCAATGTCTATGACATTAGACTAAGGCTCTAACAATTTGAAACCCGGTTACCCCATCTCCACTCAACGCCTACATAAAAAACAATCACCAATTATTACTTCTTTGAATACAAGACCTAGCAGAGTGACTTTGAAATTTCTTTCAGATAAACAGTATTGTTGAAGACCTGACACTTTCATGTCCCCACTCGCCTCCACTGTCCAATGTCCATCACTTTCAAAAGGGCTTTAGGATCTCATTGGCCGATCGCGTCTCATGTCTTCAACCGTTGATTTAACTCTCGTGGGGATCTAACGGTTAAGGTCTGACTCTGGACACTGAAATCAGACAAAATCAAATGAACATCTACAAAAGTCAGGCCCCTGTCCCTTCTTCATAAACTTACATGGGTATATATAGGTCCACTCCTCACCTCAAAAACAATCACAGAGTTTACAGCTCCAACTTCTCTTCTCCAGAACATGGCTGATCAATCGGTGAGGCTCGAAAGGTACGTACTATATTCACGTGAATATGCTCTTAAGGACTCTGCTTGGAAGAGAAGATTAAGTAGCTAGTCTTTTTTTTCTTTCTTTTTTTCTCCTTTTGGATTTTTTTTTTCCTTTTTAATTTCTTCCTTATTCAATACAAGAACGACAAGCAACCACAACAGTAACAACATGAAAGTTTTGATTTGACCAAGAGTTTTATATTGCATTCACCTCGTTCAAGCTACTTGTCATCGCGAGTATCAACACACTATACCGGGACGCATAGCCACATGATTATTGAGTTTTATATCATTTGCGAATTCATCTATCTCATAGCATTGATCAAAGTGATATATCAATACTTGTACATTATTTTCGGGATTCTAGGCGTCGAGTTGCTTCTTTGGACGAGTTTGTCTCTAACCATGTGGTTGATATTCAATACGTGCTTGCTCTTGTTTGCTTTTGCATTATCTGGCCAGCTTGCGCAAGGTTTCGACCATCTGCAGGAGATTGTTCAATTAATTGACGACATGCCATTTTCTAAAGTTCAGTTTGATTTTTGAAGGTCCTGCAAAATACTGTACTTGTGTGTAAACTTTGTTGCATATTATGTGATTGGGGAATAAAGAAAGTTGTCATATATATGCTATGTGTTTGGGGAGCCCTGCCTTATTTCCATGTTACGCACACGATTATTTTAACTTCATTCGATTCCTTTTTTTTGGGGGGCCAAATTGTTTTTTTTTTCCAACTTGTGGCAAATTGTCAATTAACCCATTTTCCATTCATATTTATCGGACTGGATTTAAAATGTCACTCCAATTTTATAATGGTGCTGAAATGAGTTCTAAGAAAGAAATGCAATAAAAAAAATGGATCTAAATGGGTTTGACTTAGACCCATCTTTTAAGTTAAGGGCTAGACATGTTAGTATTCTATTTGTCGCACTTTTCATTTCTTCTTTTCCCTCCTTTGACGAACATCTAAAAAAGCCAGACAAAGAGCCATTTTTAATAATTTATATCTATACACATAATTATTTTTAGGTCGATCGTCAAAAATTATATAGACAATTAATACACTTTCATTTCTTTGGTTGCAATAATTGAGACAAATGAGCCCAGTTGAGCTTTCATTGGGCGCGTATTTGAAATTCGGACTTGGACGTTCCAAGTTGGACCTATACCATAAGGAAAAGTAATAGGCCTTTGGAATTTGGATTAGTCCTATATAACTAAAAAATGGATCTAAATGGGATTCAATAAGCTCTCCAAACCCAAAACTCATTCAAGTTACTTCATTTATCGAAGTATACTATGTTGGACATGGTCTCAATGTTACCAATCTTAATGGATCTGAACATTTGCAATTCTTTGAATTCTTTTATATTTTTAAGTGCTTACGAAGTAGAAGTTTATGTTTCTATATATATCTTCCCAGTCATGGTTTATTTTGCTAAATTAGATGAAATTCCTATCACTGGAGAAATTACAGGGGACGTGTTCAAGTAACTTGGTTTGTCAATTTTTTTAGTTTTTTCTCTTTTGCTAATTTATTTTCATATTTTTTTTCTCAATGTGCTATTTTCCATATTTAAGGGAAAAAGTTGCAAGAATTGGAACTCAAATTGGGTAGGCCATGGGCTGGGTTTTAGTTGTGTCGGGGATAAATCGCTAAGATCGTATTATCTATGATACAGTCATTTTTATAGAGATAATGTTGCATGACCATTTTACATGGTCAACATAAAAATAAAATAAGTCAATTTTTAAAATTCATGCAAAGTGCATCTTCAGCTAGTACTTAATAAATATATCACCCTGATGAATTAATAAAAACATTGTGCGTAACTATGTGATAATACTCACATAATCATTTCTCACTTTCGATACTTTGGAGACATTTCCCTCTTTCCACGAGTCTCCCCTCAATTTTTATCTTTTGCAAAATCATCTCACAATCTTTTCTAATTATACAATGAAAAATTTATATATAGTTTTTCTAAATCATCAAAACCATGCTTAAAAGAAATTTATGTTCACTCCATTCTCTTATTTCGTTTCCTTTGACCCTTCCCCCCCCCCTCTCTCCCTCTCCTCCACGCTCATTTCTCCTCCCAAACAAAAATTGCATGGTTAAGGTACTACTGATCCACCGACCAGAAAAAAAGGTACTACTGATCCAGGTTATTCCAAGTACTTATCCAAATTTCATACAATGTTCTTATTATGGTAATTTCAAATCCGTTCAAGTTGCAAGTAGTTAATTTCAAATCAAAACAATTTCATGGACTATCTTCCGCCACATCTAATAATTCCAATTAGAGTAGGAAACATCATATTCTACGTCAAATAGAAAGATAAATTTTTATTGAAACTCTAATAGAATTCGAAACCTGACAGTTATGACAAGACTACTCAATCAAATAGAATAAAGACCCTAGTAATGTTAAGGCTTCTGCTGGGCTTCTGGATATTTGCAAAATCGGTATTTTCACCAAAACTCATCGACAACACTAATGTTCACCAAAACAACTGATTTGATCCAATCATCTGCACCATAAAAACATCACGCTGTTGATTTAACGTCGGTCTCTATGAGTAAGCCTCAGAGTTACTAGGGACTGACGTTACCAAGATCGAATCCAGCATTACAACAGCTAAATTCAACGTCTTCACGATGGGATGACCACCATTTCTCAATGAAAGGACAAGTACAATGAAGTTATCATCTATGTCAAGCTAAGGGAATTTTTGTGTATGCCTCGACGAAAGTAAAAAGTCCCACCTAAACTCAAAACATTATCCAAGTTTTAAAAAATTATGGAAAGATTATACAAGAATTTAAGTTCCAAAATTTGTATATTAAGAAAATATGAGGCGTTACTGGTTAAAAAAAGTCAACATGTATTCGTTGCAAGATTTGGACTAAACAAAAAGCAAAAAATAGAAGCCTATCCAGACACATTCTTAACATTCATAATAATCTCGAGGGGAGTGAGCGAACTGAAACAAATAACCACGAGCATATCACACAACTTAGTATTCTTACTCCGTGGTTCAAATCCAATCCCTTCCGGGTATAACTCATGGGATGCTCCAGGTAACAATACTTACTTTCGCCGGAGAACACGTGCATTGCTTTGATCCCTTCATTTTCTGTATGCTCACTAGATATATGAATAACCGGCATGCTGACCATTGTTTATATGCTTATAGAAGCAAAAAGAGAAATAACCTCTCTCCACAACAAGAAATATATACCAAATATATATCAAGTTTTACTTTTAAAGTCCCCTTTGCACCTTCACATCAATTATTATCATGTCCTTATGTAATGTTTTCTTTTTCTTTTTTTACAAAAACGTCCATCTCGAAATTTTAAATTCACCCACCCACTCAAAACACTCAAAACAAATTAAAAATCAAATAACCCAAACCTTAAGTAATATGCAAAAAATGAGTTTGTAATAAGAGATTATTTGAATCATTAGATAAATATGAGATTGTCTTTGCCATCTTTGTTGAGTCATGTGTATGGATATAATTACTTCACCATTTTCATTTCACTTATTTCGAAAGAGATATAGAATTTTTCTTTTTATATACTTTCTATGATGATAATTTACTATAATCACTTCGCCATCTTCATTTCACTTATTTAATTGTCGATCGTATATTGGAATGGGATTCGATTAGGTCGCAGCCAGCTCCAACCAAGACCTTCTTCCTTTATAATAGCAAGCCGTTTCTGAAATCTTACCAAGTTCAAAACTCAGTAAATGAATTTACTGTAACAGTTGCCCATTCATAGCTCAATTCGACGACAATGCGGAGGAGGATTGTTCAAGGATTGCATCAGTGACGCGAGAACACTATCGGAAGAGTCAGATTTTGATATCCAAAAGGGAAAAACATCTAGCATCGGCTGGTGAACTAATTTTTATATTTCAGCTGTTCAACTTCCTCTTATGTCATCAAGTAGGACCCAACAAAACAAAAGGGAATTCAAAACGATCTAAGCAGTCTTCAAGGACAAGAATTTGATACTAGAGCCAAGTAAAGAATGCTTTCAAAAATTAAACTTGAAAATATTTGCCAAAATAAGAAAAGCCTTGGCGAGATAAGAGTAAAGGTGGCCGTAGTATCGCGGAAAAGCATGCGTTTTTAGAAGCTGCAATAACTTTGGTAATATGTCTAATCCGAAGCTGCCAATAAACTAATTTGCAATAACTTTGGGAATGTGTTTTTAAGACATTGAAAGTCCTAAAACTTGTCATGCAAATGTATATGGATCATAAAACTTTCAACAAGTGCAATCAAGTATTAAAACTTATCATGAAAGTGCAATCGAGTCATAATACTCTCAAAAAGTGCAATCAAATCCTAAAACTTGTCAGCATTTTCGGTTGTCGAGTTGGACAGAATTAATGGAAGAACTTGATTGCACAAAATTGATAAGTTTTAGGACTTGATTTTACTTTTTAAAAGTTTTAAAACTTAATCACACTTTTTGAAAGTTTTAAAATTTAATTATACTTTCTTGATGAATTCTAGAACTTGATTGCTCTTGTTTAAAGTTTTATGACTCAATTGTATTTTCGTGATAAAATTTTAGGATTTTTCTAGTATGCTTATCCCATTTTAATCTAGTGTCTTCTGATGTTGCTCATACAATATGTAAACTTCACTAGGTGACACACACAATATGAGGATCAATGAGTCTTTGCCTATTCTCAAAGTCAATAGATCTCCAAAAGATCATAAGATAATGAATCATAATGAAGAGGGCTATTGCTGATGGATGATTCTGAGTATGATTTATTAACTCAGTTTTTAGGAGAGAATCTTGATTAATCGAACTAGTTATAAACCAGCTCTTTATTTCTTTTCACCACTGTCATGGCATGCAAAGAGATGGATCCGATGGGAGCGGGAGGCGAGAGGGCGTGAACCCGCGAGTCCCGATGCCAAGTGTTCGAGCGGATCACCGCAAGGCAGAGCAACTGCGCCGCCGTATGCCTCTAAGTAGCACCGACATTGACACGCGACACACGACACGATACGACACGACATACCGACACGTCGTTTCTAAAAAAACAGAGAATTCTGACACGTTGGGACACGTTGGATATTAAATATATATTTTTATATATACCACATAATAAATTATCATTTTTATGTTTATTTCAATCAAATTAATTTGATTCAAATTCATAATAAATAAATAAATAAGCCTATAATGAATTTACACTAAAAACATTAATCCACCATTTATTAATATTATTCATTATTTCAATTTGACAAATTCAATTCTATTCATAATTCATAAAACTTGAAGAAAAGACAAGTAATCCACATTCTAGACTGGCATGTTAGATATGTCAGAAGAGGAGAAAAAACACTTAAGGGATGAATTGTGTATTACAAAAAGTGAGAATCAAAATAGAAAAGAAAACTAGATTTTTTCTTTTTTCTTTATTTATTATTTTTATTATTGTGTTTTATTTTCACACACAAACACACACACACACACACACACACACACACACACACACACACACATATATATATATATATATTGGCATCTCATTTATTAAAAAATTTAAAATAGACCTCAATATCGGAATCACGTGTCAGCAACTCGTATGTCGGAATTTCGACTCGAGTGTCGGAGGGTGTCGGAAAAGTTGGCCAAAGTGTCGGAAAGTTTTCGAGTGTCGGAGAATGTCGGACACGTGTCAAAGTGTCCGACACGACACGAAAACTCCTAGAGAGTGTCGGTACTTCATAGGACGGAGGGCCTCGGCAGCGGGCGTTGCCACGGGGGGCTTTCGCTGCGGTTGCTTCCGCGCTGAACAATTGCTGTAGAGTGCAATCCGAATTTCACGCGGTTTCGCAGCACATCTTATTATATCCCACGAATCTAAATGCGCATGTGAAATCCCTTCTTTGCCCAGCTTATCGGGCGCACATGTCGGGGCAACAAACGAATTTCGCATTGTGTTGCCAGAATGTTCTGCTCGACAAATGCGCCACTTTCTTCGGCCCTTCGTCGAACTTACAAATGAATTTCGACCCTAACTACTGTAACGTGACAACTTAAACCTATCTCTCTCTTTTTCCCCACCCTAAATCTAGAGTTCTTCGTGGTTTTCTTCTTCTTATACAAGAATTTATCGTTTGAAAGTATAGATGGTGTGGTTTAATTGAATATGATTTGAAAATAAAATCATATGATATGCAATATATGCAATTCGGTCTTTAATCATACTTATTTATGCTTTGAGATTTTTCATGAGACTATTAAAAACTATATTTAAATATTAAAAAAAAAAGCAAACATGATTTTGCAGAATCAGTGCCAACTATTTTTTAATTGATACTGATAAGTCTCAAATCTTTTCAAATCCTATTTGCCTTTCTAATTAAATATGACTAGACTTAGCGTGAGTAAAAGTAATATGATAATTAAATATTGAATCATGTATTTATCTAATAACTTAAAATTTTAAAATAATTAACAATAATCTCTTAAAATTTCATAAATATTTTAAAGGCAATCATAAAAGGTTAGACAAGCCTTCGTCAATTGATTTTTTTCATTAGAGCAGCATTAAATTTTTCTAAATACTCGTTGTGCGTAAGTTTACGACAAATAATGAAAAAAAAAAATTGGCTTTGAAAATCAACTCAATCGAGCTCTAAAATGGCTTAGAAGTAAGTACTCGCATGACTAAACACAAAAGGGAGCAGAAATTAGTCGAGTTAAAGAAAATTGGGAAGCACCTGGCCCACTGCACATATCAGAAAAAGTCAAACGGTTGATGATATGCGTTCCCATGTAGCCAAGCATGTCCTCAGCCGTTGATTTGTAAGGACATGAAGGGTTTCAGAGACCACCAAATCTCAACCGTTTGAGGTGGGTGGTCGAATCTACGGTAGAGATTTGGTGGTCTCTAAATCTCGGAAACTATTCACGTCCTCCCAACCGTTGATTTGGAGAGGCTGATCTCTCTCTCTCTCTTCTAGCTCGTGCGTGGGACCCTTTATAAATCAATGAACGAAGCAAGTCCTTCGCTACTTCACTCCCATAAACAGAACAAAAGCTCGAGATCAAACATCGTTCAAGCGAGCGCAAGGTCTCCTGGGCACCTACAAGCTAAGTAGCACTGACACTGACACGCGACACGACACATCAACACATCGTTTCTAAAAAAATATAGAATTCCGACACGTTGGGACACGTTGTATATTAAATATATATTTTATATATACATAATAAATTATCATTTTCAAATTAATTTTATTTAAATTCACAAATAAATAAATAATTAAAAAGCTTAGAATGAATTTACACTAAAAACATTGATCCACCATTTATCAATATCATTCATTGTTTCAATTTGACAAATTCAACTCTATTCCAATAATTCATAAAACTTGGAGAAAAAACAAGCAATCAACATTCCGAATTTGCATGTTAAATATGTTGAAAGAGGGGAAAAAAAACTTAAGGGGTGAATTGTGTATCATAGAAAGTAGGAGTCAGAAGATAAGAGAATACTAGGTTTTTCTTCTTTCTCAATTTATTATTTTTATTATTATGTTTTTTTTTACATATATACATTTTGACATCTCATTTATTAAAAAATTTTAAAATTGACCTCAATATCAGAATCACGTGTCAGAAACTCGTATGTTGGAATTTCGACTCAAGTGTCGAAGAGTTTCGAAAAAGTTGACCAGATGTCGGATTTTCCGACACTCGTTGACCGAGTGTCAAAGAGTGTCTGAGAGTGTCGAAAAGTGTCGGACACATGTTAAAGTGTTCGACACGACACGAAGGTTCTTGGAGAGTGTCGATGCTTCATAGCCTGCAAGTTCTCTTCCGGCTCTTCGAATCCTCTTTGTTCTCTGAACACGCTCACCTTCTCCTCAACATGCACAATCAAATAGAGACTTTGGGAAGGTACATAATTCACTCACCGCTCTTCAAATCTTTGTGCTCAGAGCACGATAAAGCAACCGGTTTCTTCTCTCTTTAGAATCGATCTTTTCTTCCGATTAATTTATTCCCGATTTAACGTAGGGGTGATGAGCGGCCACACCAGCAGCAATGATAGTAAAATTTTGATTTAACCAAGAGATTTCATATTACATTCACATCATTCAAGCTGCTCGTAATTGGCCATTTTAATTCCAAGCATAATGAGATGCTAAGGGTGAGTTTGTTTAAATGTGTTTATGTTCCTCGGAATACAAATTTTTGTTCATTTGTTCCGGAGAACAAAAAAAGAACAGAAATATGTATGTTTACACTTTTGCTCCTGGGAACAGATTTGAAACAGAAACAAGAAGTAAAAAAACTTGTTTCTTGTTCCCGGGAACACTTCCGAGAAACACTTCTTCTTTTTTTTATCAATTTTCTTCTTCTTCTTCTTCTTTTCTCTTTCCTTTCTTCTTTTCTTCTTCTTCTTCTTCCTTTTGCTGGTCACCGGCCTTGGCCATGGACGGCGTCAGCGACCAGCTAGACGAGGGTTGGCGACCTCGCCGGAGCGTCGCCGGCCCCTAGAGAAGCCTCGCCAGGCCAGTGGCGATCTCGCCAAGCCATCGACGAGCTTGTTAGACGTTGCCCAGCCGGTAGTTGGCCAAAGAGAAAAAGAAAAAGAAAAAAGAAAAAAAGGAAAAAAAGGAAAAATATAATAAAAATATTTAAAAATTAAAAGAAATTATACAAGTTTACTAAACGTGTTTCTGTTCTTTTTCTATTCCAATAACAGAAATTTTGTGCAGTTACCAAATGCGTTCTTCTGTTCAAAAATTGTTCCCCGGGACAGAAATTGTAGCGACCCGGGCCCCACTGTGTAATATTGTCCGCTTTGGACACTGAGTTCTCACGACTTTAAAACGTGTTACACAGATTAGAGGGACCCAAGCCTTATAAACTAGCCCAGGACTCCCCCCTAAGCGATGTGGGAAGGGAGACATGCCCTTAGCCTTGCCCACGTACCCTTGCCCACGTACTGCCAAGGCTATCTCAATCCATCCCTCCGTATTGCTCCGGGTCTAGCAGAAATGGTTTTTTATTTCTGTCCCGGGGAACAATTTTTGAACAGAAACATTACCAAACATGCCATAAGCGACGCATTTCTACAACTTTACATTATTTGTGAAGCTATCTATTTCATAGCACTAATCAAGGTGACAAGATTGACAAGACTCGATAAACCAATACTTGTATGTCATTTTTGGGACTTTTGATTTTGAAATGCTTCTTTGGAAAAGCTTGTCTCTTGTTGCGTGGTTGATTGTCAATACATGCTTACTCATGTTTGTTATAGCATCATTTGGTCTACTTTCGCAAGTTTTCGGCCAGTTTCAAGAGATTATTTAGTCGCTTGATAATTTGCCCTTTTTCAAAATTCAGTTTGATTTCTGAAGCTCCTGACTTTATTTGTGCATCCATTGGATGTATTTGTAATAAGTACTTCTAATTTAGAGCAAGGAGAATATTATTGCATACATATTTTGTATTTGGTGAACCTCACCTTATGTACACGATCATTTTAATTTTTATTTGATTCTTTTTTTTCAGTCCAAATTTGTTTTTTCTAGAGGTGGCCATATAGGGATCACTTAACACAATTTACAAAGGGTCTAAATGGATAAACTCAAGACGCATCTTTTAAGCTAAGACCTAGATATGTTAAAATTCTATTTCTTAGTCTTTTCTTATCCTTTTTGCCCTTTCGACGAATGTCTACGGAGTGGCCTTAATTCTGCATTTATTTAGATCCATGATTATTTTTGGGTCAATCACCACAGATTATATAGACAACAATAAAATTAATAATATTTTCACGTACGTTAAGGTGGAATAAAACTTAAGTTTGATAAATCATGGATTAATATCACACAAAAAATTTCTGGCCACACGTGGTCATCTAGCATGAATGTGCAACTGGAAAGATTAATTACAGCAAAAGTCCATTGGACAACAACACGTGTCATATTTGATAATATGTTTTTAGGGCACTGAAAGCCCCAAAACTTATCATGAAAATAGATTTGAAAAAAAATTTGAACAAGTGCAATCAAGTGTTAAAATTTATCACGAAAATGCAATTGAGTAATAAAACTTTTAAAAATTGCAATCAAATTCTAAATATTGTCAAATTGGCATAATCAATTCCTAAAACTTATTAGCATCTTCCATTTATTAAGTTGAATGGAGTTAATAGAAGAACTTGATTATACAAACTCGATAAATTTTAGGACTTGATTGCACTTTTTGAAAGTTTTAGAACTTAATTAAACTTTCGTGATGAATTTTAGAACTCAATTGTTCATATTAAAAGTTTTATGACTTAATTGCACTATGTGATAAGTTTTAGGATTTTTAATATGCTTATTCCATTTTAATACATTGTCTTATGATGTGCTCATAAAATATGTAAACTTTACGTGATAACACATAATACGTGAATCAATGAGCCTTTGTCTATTTTTAGAGCCAATAGATCTCTAAAAGATCAGATGGTAGTGAATCATAATATGAAGAAGAGCTCAACGAAATGAATTGGAATTATCGATAGATCATTTTGAGCATAATTTATCAAGTCATTTTCTAGGAGAGAACCTTGATTAATTGAAGCGATTGTAAACCGAATATTTTTTTCACCTCCGCTTCCATATGCAAAGAGATGGATCCAATGGGAGCCGGGGGCGTGAACTCGCGAGTGCCAATGCCACCTATTCGAGGGGATCACTGCGGGGCAAAACAACTGCCCAACCGTTTGCTAGACGGAGAGCTTCCGTAGCGGGAGCTACCGGGGCTTTTGCTGCCGATGTGCCGTTGCTTCCGCACTGAACAGTTGCTAGAGAATGCAGCTCGAGTTTCACACGCTTTCATAATACATCTTATCACATCCTAAGAAATTAAATGCACATGAAAAATCCCTTCTTCGTGGAGGGAGGCCACAAAGGAAGTCTCTGTATAGTCGAAATGTTTCAAGTCATCCTTCGAAATTCCTTTGTGGCCCCCACTCCGCAAAGGAACTTCGAAATTCCTTTCTTGCCCCCGCAAAGAAGGGACATGTGTGCTTAATACGCTGGGCAAAGGAGGGATTTCACGGGCGCCCTGCGATGAGCTTTTCCAAAAGTCAAGCCTCCGTCAATAAACAAATGCGGAACAGAATATTCTTTAAAGAAAAAAAGGTTAAAAAAATTACCTATAAATAATCCCGCCCCCCTTGTAGCCAAAGTGCCTCTTCTACTAATTCACAGAACTCAGAAACAATCGCAGAGTTCACCAGGCTCCTATATCTCCAAAACATGGCGGATCATGTGATTACACTCGAAAGGTACTTATCCATGTGAATATGCTTTTAAGTTCTCGCTTAGGGCTTGGATCAGTAGCCAATTTTTATTTTTCTTCTAAATTTATTTTTTGCCAATTGATTTCTTCCTGATTTGGTACAGAGACGACGAACAACCACAGCAGCAACAACAAGAAGAAAGTTTCGACTCAACCAAGAGATTTCACATAATATTTACCTTCTTCAAATTGCTCGCCATCGCGCATTTCAATTCGCAACATATTGAAGTGTCGAGCCATATGATTTTGCAGCTTTACGTCATTTGTGAAGTCATCTATTTCATAGCATTGATCAAAGTGACTGGACCCACAAGCCCAAAGCTGGTATACCGATGCTTGTACATCTTTTTCGGGACTCTCAGTTCCGAATTGCTTCTTTGGATGAGTTTGTCTCTGGTCATGTGGCTGGTCATCAATATATTGTTTATGGTGTTTGCTTTGGCATGTCTGCTCACACGAGATTGGGATCGTTTCCGAGAGATTGTTCAGATGTTCGATGATGTGCCAATTCCTGAAGTTTAGTCGGATTTCTGAAGCTCCTGCAATCATACTATATTTGGGGCATCTTTTGTTGTATGTTGTTTAAGGTTGATCCTCATAATTTATATAGATAATTATGGAACTTCGGTGTGTCGATGTATGAAGATGGAATCAAACTATAACTTATGAAAATTTTGTGGCAACACATGATGGACACTTGAAAGATTGATTATAGATTTTCAATCATCCCTAAACCAGCTTTTAGTAAATAACTATTAAAATTTAAAAAAAAATTGGAAAGAATTGTGGGCCATTTTATTTCTTTGGTTGCGGTAATTGCGACGAATGAACCCGTTCAGATTTTCCTTAGGCTTTGACCAAAAAAATGGTTTTACTTGGGAAAGGTAAAGGCCTTTGGATTAGACCTGCTACGACTAAAAATGAGCAGGATAAAATATACAGTGTTTCAAATCAGCACGTTAACGGCTGATGTGGCATAAATTTATTTTACCGACACCCACTCACGGATTGACATGTGACCAGATTGCCAGTTCAGCAACTGACTTGGAATCAAATAAAAATCTGACTCTTATTTTTTTCTCCCTCTCTTTCGTTCTCCTACATCCGGCCTGCGTTTTCTCTGCTCCTTCTCCTCCATCATCCATGGCTGCAAGATTTGGCCGTCCATGGCTCGCGAGGTGGGTCGGTGTGGACTCTCAGGACACAGCGCCGGCGACTCCACTGGTGGCGACAGCGAGGAGGTCTGCAACTCCGACGACGGAGAGAAGCTTCCGTTGTCGAATCTTCGTCCAAGGACTAGATTTGGAGCTCGCTGTCAAGGCTCGCGGCCATGGGTGATCCGCCATCGCCAGATCTGTGGATGAGGCGCCTCGCGAGCCATGAACAAGCAAAACTTGCGGCCATTAATGATGGAAGACCCCTTCCGGCGTCACTCGCGGTCTGGCCGAGCCACCCCTCCCGCTCCCGTCTTTTTTTGTTTATCTCCAACCTCCAGATCTGGCAGCGCGTCCCTCATCCATGGCCGTCGTCAACTTCGCCGGCATCACTCTTCAAATCTATAGATCTGGCCATCCATGGCCGTCGTCGGCGTCGAGCAACGCCGGAAGGGGCGGCTCATTTAGCGCAGGACGCGGCGCTGGTGACTCCGCTGGTGGCCGCCTCGACGGAGGTGCTGCAAACTTCAATGAAGCAAGAACTTTCATGGCAGAACAGACCTTGGACAAATTTCTATTTTTTTATTCAATTCCATGTCATCAGATAGACGCCAAGTGATTTGAAACTATTGAATATTTTCTCGAATCCTGATGAGATCCAATAATTTCCCAAGCTCCGAACTCACTAAATTTATGAATAGCCGCATGCCAACCATTGTCTATATACTCAAATATATACCAAGTTTTACTTTTGAACATCACTTTACACCTTCACATTAATTATCCTCGTGTTCTTTTATAAGATATGATATTTTCTTTACAAAAACGTCCATCTTCAAATTTTAAATTCTCACGCCCACTCAAAACACTCAAAACAAACTAAAAATCAAATAACCCAAACCGTAACTAATATGCTAAAAATGAGTTTGTTATGATAGATAATTTGGTCTTTTTAATGTGGGGACTCTTTTCTTAAAGGTAAGTTATATAAGTGATCATTAGATAAATATGAGGCTGTCTTTGGCATCTTTGTTGAGTCATGTGGAGTCATGTGTAAGGATATAACCACTTTGCCATTTTCATTTCATTTATTTTGAAATGGATAAAGAATTTCGCTTACATTCTTTCTATGATGATAATTTCCACTTCACCATTTCATTTCACTTATTTAACCATTGCTAGTATACCGAAGCGGGATTCGATTAGGTCGTAGCCAGCTCCAACCAAGACCTTCCTTATAATGGCAAGCCCTTTCTGAAATCTTACCAAGTTCAAAACTTAGTAAATGAATTTACTATAACAGGTGCCCATTCATAGCTCAATTTGACGACTATGCAAAAGAGGATTGTTCAAGGATTGCATCAGTGACGCGAGAACACTATCAGAAGAGTTAGATTTTGATATCCAGAGGGAAAAAAATCTAGCATCAGCTGGTGAACCAACATGTACATTTCAGCTGGTCAACTTCCTCTTATGTCATAAAGTAGGGCCCAACAAAACATAAGAGAATTCAAATCGATCTAAGCAGTCTCCAGGGACAAATATTTAATACTAGAGCCAAGTAATGAATGCTTTCAAAAATTAAACTTGAAAATATTTGCCAAAATAAGAAAAGCCTCGGCAAGATAAGAGTAAAGGCAACCGTAATATGGCGGAAAAGCATGTGTTTTTAGAAGCCTGCAATAACTTTGGTAATATGTTTAATGCAAAGCTGCTAATAAACTAATTTGCAATAACTTTGGTAATGTGTTTTTAGGGCATTAAAATTCTAAAACTTGTCATGAAAATGCATTTGAATCTTAGAACTTTCAACAAATGCAATCAAATGTTAAAACTTACCACGAAAGTGCGATTAAGTTATAAAACTTTCAAAAAGTCTAATCAATTCATAAAAACTTGTCAAATTAGTGCAATTAAATCATAAAACTTGTTAGCAATTTTCTGTTTGTCAAATTGAACGGAGTTAATAGAAGCACTTGATTATGCCAAGCTAACAAGTTTAAAGATTTGATTGCACTTTTTTAAAGTTTTAAGAATTAATTGTAGTTTTGTGATGGGTTTTAGAACTTGATTATACTTGTTAAAAATTTTAGAACTCAATTGCACTTTCGTGATGATTAAGATTTCCAGGACGTAATACGGTGTCTTATGATGTTACTCATATAATATGTAAACTTCACTAGATGACACACACTATGTGGATCAATGATCCTTTACCGATTTTCAGAGCTAATAAATCTCTAAAAGATTAAATGGTAGTGAATCATAATATAAAAAAGGGCTCAATGAAATGTATTGAAATTGCCGATAGATGATTCTGAGCATGACTCATCAAGTCATTTTCTACGAGATAATCTTGATTAATCGAACCGATTGTAAACTGGCTCTTTATTTTTTTTAACCTCCGTTTTAGTATGCAGAGAGATGGACCTGATGATATCGGCGGGGGCGTGAACTCGCAAGCCCCGGCGCCGCCTGTTCAAGGGGATCACCGCGAGGCAGAGCAACCGCGCCGCCATTTGCTAGACGGAGGGATTCCGCAGCGGGCATCGCTACTTGCTGGGGCAGACCGAGTTTCACACGCTTTCGCATTACATCTTATCATATCCCATGAATCTACATGCACATGGGAAATCCCTTCTTTGCCCAGCTTATTAAGGCACACGTCGGGGCAACAAAGGAATTTCACATTGTGTTTCCGTGTTTGTGCCGTCGGGGGCAACAAAGGAATTCCACTTTGCGGGCAGAAAGAACCTCAAATCAGATTCTTTCAGCCCGCGAAGCTTCTCGGGGCCAACAAAGGAATTCCACTTCGCGTCAAACTCTGCCGCGTGTTCGGGTCAACAAGGGAATTCAACGAGAAGTGGAATTCCTTTGTTGCCCCCGAACAAACATGACAACCACAATGTGAAACTCGATATGTGTGCATAATGCGCTAGGCAAAGAAGGCATTTCCTAGTCCGGCCAAAAATCGACGAAGGCATTTCCTCGCAAAAGTCAGTCTCCACCAATAAGCAAATGCAGAGCAGAATATATATATTTTTTTAAAAAAAGGTTGAAAACATGACCTATATACATATAATCCCATATCCCCTGAGGCCAAAGTACCTCTTCTCTTATTCACAGAACTCGAAAAACAATCGAGGAGTTCACCGGGCTCCTACATCTCCAGAGCATGGCGGATCATGTGGTTATCCTTGAAAGGTACGTAACTCATCCATGTGAATATGCTTCTAAGTTCTCGCTTAAGGCGTGGATCAGTAGCCTATTTTTATTTTTCTTTGGAATATATTTTTTTTCAATTGATTTCTTCCTAATTTGGTACAGAAACGACGAACAACCACAATAGCAGCAACAACAACAACAAAGTTTCGACTCAACCTAGAGATTTCACATTATATTCACCTCATTCAAGCTGCTGGTCATCGCGTATTTCAATTCTCAGCATATTGGAGTGTTGAGCCACATGGTTTTACAGCTTTACATTATTTGCGAAGTCATCTATTTCATAGCATTGATCAAAGTGACTGGATCCACAAACCCAAAGTTGGTATATCGATACTTGTATATCATTTTTGGGACTCTCAGTTCTGAATTGCTTCTATAGATGAGTTTGTCTCTAGTCATGTGGCTGGTCATCAATATATCATTTATGGTGTTTGCTTTGGCATGTTTGCTCACATGAGATTCGAGTTGTTTCCAAGAGATTGTTCAGCCGTTCGACAATGTGCCACTTCTTGAAGTTTAGTTGGATTTCCGAAGCTCCTACAATCATACTGTATTTGGGTGCCTTTTGTTGTATGTTGTATGAGGTCAATCCTCACAGTTTATATAAATAATTATGGAACTTTGATATGTCCTTATATGAAAATGGAATAAAACTAAAACTTAAGAAAATTTTGTGGCAACACATGATCGACCAAGAATGGACACCTTGAAAGATTGATTACAGATTTTCAATCATCCCTAAACCAGTTTTTAGTAAATAACTATTAAAATTAAAAAGAAAAAAGAAAATGGAAAGAATTGTGGACCACTTCATTTCTTCGGTTGCGGTAATTGAGTCATATGAGCCCGTTCAGATTTTTCCATGGGCTTTGACCAAAAAAAGGATTTTCCTTGGGAAAGGTAAAGGCCTTTGGATTAAAGTCTAATCCAAAGGCCTTTTTATGTGCCTGCTTTCATGGGGGATGTTTGAACACGCGGAATATTATGAACCACATTCACGAATGTATGGAGTTTTTGGCCTTTTTGTCATGATTTTCTCCTTTCCATTGTTCACCCTTTTCGGTGCTTTAGATGCTTCCATCTTGCTAGACATACAAAATCTTGGAGCTGTTCCTAACCGTTTTTTAAAAATGTTCAGCAAAAACTCATTATTCTCTTTGAATAAATAACTTGTTTTAATTCACGTTTTCGCATATGTTGCATTAAATAGTGTTCAAATAGCTAATACTTAGTTTCACGTTGCAGTTTTCAGTTGCTCAATATTATGCTCACTTTAAATAAGAGAAGCATGTGTATAGTCTAATTCTTCATAAATATTTCAATTTATAGGTTTTTTTTAACATTTTTTTATTTTATTTACTATTGTTTAATTTAATTTGAGGTTTTTATCCAATTAGCATATAGCTTAAAGTGAGCGCGAGCTTTTCTAGAATATTAATGAGTTTTAGCAATATGGGTTGGATCGGGTATGGGTCACTAGATTTACATTATAAGAATATGGATCAAAACGGGTTAAATGGGTCAAATATGGATCGACCCATTTTCGATCATGAAAATACATTTGAATCCTAAAACTTTGAATAGGTACAATCAAGTATTAAAATTTATCATGAAAGTACAATTGAATGATAAAACTTTCAAAAATTGTAATCAAATCCTAAATATTGTCAAATTGACATAATCAAATCCTAAAACTTATTAGCATTTTTCGTTTATTAAGTTGAATGGAGTTAACATAAGAACTTAACTATACAAACTTGATAAATTTTAGGACTTAATTACACTTTTTGAAATTTTTAGAATTTAATTGTACTTTCTTGATGAATTTTGGAACTTAATTGCACTTCTCGTGATAAATTTTAGGATTTCTAATATGCTTATTCCATTTTAATACATTGTCTTATGATGTGCTCATAACATATGTAAACTTCACTAGATAACACATAATACGTGAATCAATGAGCCTCTACCTGTTTATAGATCTCTAAAAGATCAATGATAGTGAATCATAATATGAAGAAGGGCTCAATGAAATGAATCGGAATTGTTAATAGATGATTTTGAGCATCATTTATCAAGTCATTTTCTAGGAGAGAACCTCGATTAATCGAACCGATTGTAAATCGACTATTTTGTTCACCTCCGCTTCCGTATGCAAAGAGATGGATCCAATGGGAGCCGAGGGTGTGAACTCGCGAGTGCCAACGCCACCTGTTCGAGGGGACCACTGCGGGGCAGAACAACTGCGCCACCGTTTGCTAGACGGAGAGCTTCTAAAGCGGGCACTGTCGGGGCTTTCGCTGTCAATGTCCCGTTGCTTCCGCTCCGAACAGTTGCTAGAGAATGCAGCTCGAGTTTCACACGCTTTCATAGTACATCTTATCACATCCTAAGAAATTAAATGTACATGAAAAATCCCTCCTTTGTGGAGTGGGGGCCACAAAGGATTTTCAGTAGCATAGACTTCAAAATCCCTTCGTAGCATAGACTTCAAAATCCCTTCATATCCCGAAGTAGCATAGACTTCAAAATCCCTTCGTAGCATAGACTTCAAAATCCCTTCGTGAAAATCCTTTGTGGCCCCCACTCCACAAAGGAGGGATTCGATCACCCGACATGCACACCCCGCATAGACTTCGATATTCATTTGTTGCCCCTGACGTGTGCTTAATATGCTGGGCAAAGGAGGGATTTCACAGGCGCCTTGGGATGAGCTTTTCCAAAAGTCAAGCCTCTGTCGATAAAGAAATGCAGAACATAATATTTTTTTAAAGAAAATAAGGTTGAAAACTTGACCTATAAATAATCCCAGTCCCCCCTTAGCCAAAGTGCCTCTTCCACTAATTCCCAGGACTCAGAAACAATCGCAGAGTTCACCGGGCTCCTACACCTCCAGAACATGGCGGATCATGTGATTGCACTCGAAAGGTACTTAACTCATCCATGTAAATATGCTTTTAAGTTCTCGCTTAGGGCATGGATCAGTAGCCAATTTTTATTTTTCTTTTGAATTTATTTTTTGCCAATTGATTTCTCCCTGATTTGGTACAGGGATGACGAACAACCACAGCAGCAACAACAACAACATGAAAGTTTTGACTCAACCAAGAGATTTCACATAGTATTCACTTTCTTCAAACTGCTCGTCATCGCGCATTTCAATTCGCAACACATTGAAGTGTCGAGCCACATGGTTTTGCAACTTTACGTCATTTGTGAAGTCATCTATTTCATAGCATTAATCAAAGTGACTGGACCTGCAAGCCCAAAGCTGATATACCGATGCTTGTACATCTTTTTTGGGATTCTTGGTTCCGAATTGCTTCTTTGGATGAGTTTGTCTTTGGTCATGTGGCTGGTTATCAATATATTCTTTATGGTGTTTGCTTTAGCATGCCTGCTCACGCGAGATTGGGATCGTTTCCGAGAGATTGTTCAGATGTTCGATGATGTGCCGCTTCCTGAAGTTTAGTCGGATTTCTAAAGCTCCTACAATCATACTGTATTTGGGGCATCTTCTGTTGTATGTTGTTTAAGATTGATTCTCATAATTTATATAGATGATTATGGAACTTTGGTATGTTGATGTATGAAGATGGAATAAAACTATAACTTACGAAAATTTTGTGGCAACACATGATGGACACTTGAAAGATTGATTACAGATTTTCAATCATCCATAAACCAGCTTTTAGTAAATAACTATTAAAATTTTTTTAAAAAAAATGGAAAGGCCATTTCATTTCTTTGGTTGCGGTAATTGCGACGAATGAACCGTTCAGATTTTCCTTGGGCTTTGACCAAAAAGATGATTTTCCTTCGGAAAGGTAAAGGCCTTTGGATTAGACCTACTACGACCAAAATGAGCAATAGAAAATATTCAGTGTTTCAAATCAGCACGTTAACGGCTGATGTGGCATAAATTTATTTTACCGACACCCACTCAAAAATCGACAAGTGTCCAGATTGCCAGTTCAGCGACTGACTTGGAATCAAATAAAAATCTGAATTTTATTTTTCTCTCTCTCTTTCGTTCTCCTTCATCCGGCCTGCGTTTTCTCTGCTCCTTCTCCTCCACCATCCATGGCTGCAAGATTTGGCTGTCCATGGCTGGCGAGTTGGGCCGGTGTGGACTCTCAGAACACAGCGCTGGGGACTCCGCTGGTGGCGACAGCGAGGAGGTCTGCAACTCCGACGAAGGAGAGAAGCTTCCGTTGTCGAATCTTCGTCCAAGGACGAGTTTTGGAGCTCGCTGTCAAGGCTCGCGGCCATGGGCGTTTCGCCATCGCCAGATCTGTGGATGAGGCGCCTCCCGAGCCATGAACAAGCAAAACTTGTTGCCATTAATGATGGAAGACCCCTTCCGGCAACTCGCGGTCTGGCCGAGCCACCCCTCCGGCTCCCGTCTTTTTCTGTTTATCTCCAACCTCCAAATCTGGCGGCGCGTCCCTCATCCATGGCCGTCGTCAACTTCGCCGGCATCACTCTTCAAATATATAGATCTGGCCATCCATGGCCGTCGTCGGCGTCGAGCAACGCCGGAAGGGGCGGCTCATTCAGCGGAGGACGCGGCGCTGGTGACTCCGCTGGTGGCCGCCTTGACGGAGGTGCTGCAAACTTCAATGAAGCAATAGCTTTCATGGCAGAACAGACCTCGGACAAATTTCTATTTTTTTATTCAGTTTTATGTCATCAGATAGACGACAAGTGATTTGAAACTATTGAATATTTTCTCAAATCCTGACGAGATCCAATAATTTATGAATAGCCGCGTGCCAACTATTGTCTATATGCTCATAGAAGGGAAAAATAAAATAGCCTCTCGCCACAGCAAGAAATATATATCAAATATATATCAAGTTTTACTTTTGAACATCACTTTACACATTCACATCAATTATCCTCGTGTTCTTATGTAAGATATGCTATTTTCTTTACAAAAGCGTCCATCTTCAAATTTTAAATTCTCACGCCCACTCAAAACACTCAAAACAAACTAAAAGTCAAATAACCCAAACTGTAACTAATATGCTAAAAATGAGTTTGATATGAGAGATAATTTGGTCTTTTTAATGTGGGGACTTTTTTCTTAAAGGTATATGTATAGTATTTATTAAGATAAGTTATATAAGTGATCATTAGATAAATATGAGGCTGTCTTTGGCATCTTTGTTGAGTCATGTGTAAGGATATAACCACTTCGCCATTTTCATTTCATTTATTTTGAAATGGATAAAGAATTTCGCTTATATTCTTTCTATGATGATAATTTACACTTCACTATTTCATTTCACTTATTTAACCATTGATATTATACCGAAACAGGATTCGATTAGGTCGTAGCCAGCTCCAACCAAGACCTCCTTCCTTGTAATGGCAAGCCCTTTATGAAATCTTACCAAGTTCAAAACTCAGTAAATGAATTTACTATAACAGGTGCCCATTCATAGCTCAATTTGATGACTATGCAGAAGAGGATTGTTCAAGGATTGCATCAGTGACGCGAGAACACAATCAGAAGAGTTAGATTTTGATATCCAGAGGGGAAAAACATCTAGCATCAGCTGGTGAACCAACATGTACATTTTCAGCTGTTTAACTTCCTCTTACGTCATAAAGTAGGGCCCAACAAGGGAATTCAAAATGACCTAAGCAGTCTCCAGGGACAAGAATTTGATACTAGAGCCAAGTAATGAATGCTTTCAAAAATTAAACTTGAAAATATTTGCCAAAATAAGAAAAGCCTCGGCAAGATAAGAGTAAAGGCAGCCGTAATGTTGCAGAAAAGCATGTGTTTTTAGAAGCCTGCAATAACTCTGGTAATATGCTAATGCAAAGCTGCTAATAAACTAATTTGCAATAACTTTGGTAATATGTTTTTAGGGCATTAAAGTTTTAAAACTTGTCATGAAAATGGATTTGAATTTTAGAACTTTCAACAAATGCAATCAAATGTTAAAACTTATCACGAAAATACGATTAAGTCATAAAACTTTAAAAAAGTGTAATCAAGTCATAAAACTTGTCAATTGGTACAATCAAATCATAAAATTTGTTAGCATTTTCTGTTTGTCAAATTGAACGGAGTTAATGGAAGTACGTCAAACTGACAAGTTTTAAGATTTGATTGCACTTTTTCAAAAGTTTTAGAACTTAATTGTAATTTTATGATGAGTTTTAGAACTTGATTGTACTTGTCAAAAATTTTAGAACTCGATTGTACTTTCGTGATGATTAGGATTTCCAGGACATAATACAGTGTGTTATGATGCTGCTCATACAATATGTAAACTTCACTAGATGACACAAACTATGTGGATCAATGATCCTTTACCGATTTTCAGAGCTAATAGATCTCTAAAAGATTAAATGTTAGTGAATCATAATATGAAAAAGGGCTCAATGAAATGTATTGAAATTGCCGATAGATGATTATGAGCATCACTCATCAAGTCATTTTCTACGAGATAATCTTGATTAATTGAACCGATTGTAAACTGGCTCTTTGTTTTTTTTAACCTCCGTTTTAGTATGCAGAGAGATGGACCTGATGATATCGGTGGGGGCGTGAACTCGCGAGCCCCGACGTCGCCTGTTCAAGGGGATCACCGCGAGGCAGAGCAACCGGGTCGCCATTTGCTGGACGGAGGGCTTCCGCAGCGGGCATTGCTGCTTGCTGGGGCAGACCGAGTTTCACATGCTTTTGCATTACATCTTATCATATCCCATGGAATCTATATGCGCATGCGAAATCCCTTCTTTGCACAGCTTATTAAGCGCACATGTCGGGGCAACAAAGGAATTTCACATTGTGTTTCCGTGTTTGTTCCGTCGGGGGCAACAAAGGAATTCCACTTCCCGGGCTGAAAGAACCTCAAATCAGATTCTTTGAGCCCGCGAAGTTTCTCCGGGGCAACGAAGGAATTCCACTCCGCGGGCTGAGCAGGCGCGCGCATGCGCAGGGCAAAGAACAACTAAGCATTTCCTCGCAAAAGTCAAAGTCTCCATCAACAAGCAAATGCAGAGCAGAATATATATATATATATATATATATATATATATATATATTATATAAAAAAAAAAAAGGTTGAAAACATGACCTATATATACATATAATCCCATATGCCCTGAGACCAAAGTGTCTCCTCTTATTCACAGAACTCGAAAAACTATCGAGGAGTTCACCGGGTTCCTACATCTCTAGAGCATGGTGGATCATGCGGTTACTCTCGAAAGGTAGGTAGCTCATCCATGTGAATATGCTTCTAAGTTCTTGCTTAAGGCGTGGATCAGTAGCTTATTTTTATTTTTCTTTTGATTTTTTTTCAATTAATTTCTTCCCGATTTGGTACAGGAATGACGAGCCACCACAGCAGTAGCAGCAACAACAACATGAAAGTTTCGACTCAACCAAGAGATTTCACATAGTATTCACCTTCTTCAAATTACTCGTCATCGCGCATTTTAATTCGCAGCATATTGAAGTGCTAAGCCACATGGTTTTACAGCTTTATGTTTTTTGCGAAGTTATTTATTTCATAACATTAATCAAAGTGACCGGACCCGCAAGCCCGAAACTGGCATACCGATGCTTATCCATCATTTTCAAAACTTTTAGTTCCGAGTTACTTCTTTGGATGAGTTTGTCTCTAGTCATGTGGCTGGCCGTCAATATAGCTTTTTGGGTGTTTGCTTTGGCGTGTCTGCTAGCACGAGATTCGGGTCGTTTCCAAGAGATTGTTCAGCTGTTCGACGATGTGCCTCTTCCTGAAGTTCCTCCAATCATACTATATTTGAGACGTATTTTGTTGTATGTTATTTGAGGTCGATCCTCATAATTTATATAGATGATTATGGAACTTCAGTATGTTCATGTATGAAGATGGAATAAAACTAAAACTTAAGAAAATTTTGTGGCAACACATGATGGACACTTGAAAGATTGATTACAGATTTTCAATCACCCGTAAACCAGTTTTTAGCAAATAACTATTAATATTGAAAAAAGAAAATGGAAAGAAATGTGGGCCAATTCATTTCTTTGGTTGCGGTAATCGAGACGAATGAGCCCGTTCAGATTTTCCCTGGGCTTTGACCAAAAAAAATGATTTTCCTTGGGAAAGGTAAAGGCCTTTGGATTAGACCTACTACCACTAAAAATGAGCTGAAGAAAATATTCAGTGTTTCACATCAGCACTAAATTTACTTTACCGACACCCCCTCCCGGATTGAACTTGTCCAGATTGCCAGTTCAGCAACTGACTTGGAATCAAATAAAAATCTGACTTTTATTTTTTTCTCTCTCTCCTTCGTTCTCCTTCATCCGGCCTGCATCTTCTCTGCTCCTTCTCCTCCATCATCCATGGCCGCAAGATTTGGCTGTCCATGGCTCGCGAGGTGGGTCGGTGTGGACTCTCAGGACACAGCGCCGGCGACTCCGCTGGTGGCGACAGCGAGGAGGTCTGCAACTCCGACGAAGGAGAGAAGCTTCCGTTGTCGAATCTTCGTCCAAGGACGAGATTCGGAGCTCGCTGTCAAGGCTCGCGGCCATGGGAGATCCGCCATCGCCAGATCTGTGGATGTGGCGCCTCGTGAGCCATGAACAAGCAAACCTTGCGGCCATTAATGATGGAAGACTCCTTCCGGCGTCACTGGCGGTCGGGCCGAGCCACCCCTCCGGCTCCCGTCTTTTTCTGTTTATCTCCAACCTTCAGATCTGGCAGCGCGTCTCTCATCCATGGCCGCCGTCACCTTTGCCGGCGTCACTCTTCCAATCTATAGATGTGGCCATCTATGGTCGTCTTGTTGCTTGTCAATGGCCGTCGTCGGCTTCAAGCAACGCTGGAAGGGGCGGCTCGATTTAGTGCAGGACGCGGCGCTGTCGACTCCGCTGGTGGCCACCGCAACGGAGGTGCTGCAAACTTCAACGAAGCAAGAACTTTCATGGCAGGATAGATCGTGGACAAATTTCTATTTTTTTTATTCAATTTCATGTCATTAGACAGATGCCAAATTACGATGGGTTATTAGTGAAAAATATATGCCACCTCAGCAGCAACTGACATGGTAATTTGAAACCACTGAATATTTTCGCAGGTCCTGACAATATCCAATAACTTCCAAGCCCCGAACTCATTCAAGTTCCTTCACATATCGAAGTGCAAATGTTTTGATGCTCAATTCGGTTTTCATGTTACAGATTGAGCAGTCTCAATTTTTTCAAATCTTTGAATATTTTCAGATTTTTTTTTATGTTTATGAGGATCAAAGTTTATATCATATGCATATGTTTCTAAGCATGATCTCTTATGCTAACTTATAAAAAAATGTGTTACATTTTACATAAATTACAACTTTAGTGACCCATACCTAATGCAATCCAGACTTCACCCATGCGCAGCCTGATCTAGGTCAAATTCTTAGCAATTTTTCCTCTAAAATATATAAAATGAAAGAAAAACTAACCAATTAATAACAAATTAAATATAAAAATTTGACAAATCAATCTATTAGAACACATTTCTTTTAATGTCTCCTGCCTCTAATTTAATCCAAGTTAGCATAAGAGACCATGCTTGGAAGAGATATATATACATACACATACATCCACTAAGTTCCACTAACCTGACTTCCTTTTTTTCCCCTCAAATAGAATCCGTCTAACCTGCTTATAAAGAACAGATGACAATTTTATTCAATCCTGTTAGTATTATAAATTCCTGAATGGCTTGATCCTTATTTTGTTATGTCTACAGATATTTTTTCATGCTACAGACTCCCTCATCTTATTATTGATATCATTGCTTTTGAGACCATCATATTTTGGCTATGGGGATGCCACTGCTAGCATGCTAAACTGACATTTGAGGAATTCAAGGTTTGCCCATAGTTCCATTCCTTCCCCATTGAATTTGTTCCAAACCCAATTAGTGTTTCTACGAATGGAGTCGTCATGCTGTTGCCGCTTGTAAGCTTCTACAGTGACAAACATGCAGCTTCCAAAAGTTCGAATGCCAAAAGAGTGGAAAAGAATGAAAATAACCATGGGAGTGGTTGCTCTGATGGTGATACTTCTGAAGGATTTCTTATGTTGGTCCCTAAACTCTCTATCTCTTCCTCAAACAAGACAGGAGTTTCGTCACGAGTATTACAATCCCAGCAACGCTAGGATATGGTTTTATGGGATGATGATCCAAATGAGCAGGTCTACGCATCCTTAGCAGTAATCTGACAAAGTTGCTCGTGCTATTACTGCATGCATGACGTATGCCTTTAAATTAGATATCAACTTTTTCTATCTCCTGTCCTGCAAGTAAAATAGTTCTTTGTTGCTGACTGATGTGGTAGTAGAAGTCCGCGAAGATTAATTTGTGGTATTGACCTCATTGGCGTGTGTCATGGAAACCGGATTATCCAACAGCTATGCATTTTCTCTTGTTACTTATAAGAGCCCTTTTTGGGCGAGGCAAGAGGAGGATAACTGAGGAAGAGGTCAGAAAATTGAATGATTTTATAATTGCTGTGCGGTGCGAAAAGTAGGATGCGTTATTCCTCTGTCTGGTTTTTGGTTGATTTGGAAATAGTGAAAACACAAGTGCCTATGAGGGAGAGGAGTCTTCTGTGTTTGTAATTATGGAACAAGAGTTAAAGCCTTACTCTTTCAAGAAAATGGAAAATTACTTGTGGTGGTAAATTCATTGGTTGACAATGCGGATGCTTTCTCCTGTGATTTAGCTCTTCTTCATATGGGTTTGTAGCTTGTTCATGCCCTAGAGGGATTTCTCTCTACTTATAAAGACAAGCAAAACAGATGATAGTAGAGGTTGATGCTACCTAGCGGACAAAAGCAGTCAATCCTGCATTTGTGATGCACCTCCTCCTTTCTCTTACTCTTAGCTGCATGAGTGAAGATCGGAGGGAGTGCCTAATAAGAGAGAATATTTTCCACAAAAGGACCAAACTAATGTCATATGAACACTTAATGCTGGATGCAGATTGTCTAAAATTGGTTCTCATCCTCCAGAGGACATCAAGGGGCCCAATCGGAGTCAGGTTTGGGATTGCTCCTGAGATCATAGAAGTAATGCCGAGGGGGCCACGTCCCCTAATGGGATTGGGAGACTCTTTAGTTCAGTAGGTGTCTTCCGATTGTTGACAAAAAAACCAGCTAAGTGATTTTTTCCTTGAAGAGGCTTCTGGCTATGCAAGAAATGCTAGGGAGGTGCAGGCGCGGGCTGAGACGGTGGCTTCACGGGCGGAGAGGCAGGCGCGACAGAGGGGACTCGGGATCTGCTGCAGGGCGGCGGAGGCGCAGGCGAAGCGACGCTCGCGGCTGTGGAGTTGCAGGGGATGGGCTGCAGCGGCGTCTACACTCGGGCAGAGAACAGGAGTGGCGACAGCCGGCTTGGGATCTGCTGCGGCGTCGGCGCTTAGGCGGAGAGGCAGGCACGGCGAGGCAGCGGCGTGCCGAAGCTCTGCAACAGGGAAGCGGTGGCGTGGCGTGGCGTGGTTCTGGAATCGGATTGTAGCGGCGGCTTCGCTCGGGCGCGCGGTGGAGCGGCGAGACAGCAGCAGCAGGCGTCAGCGAAGGAGCTGCACGTCGCAGGCGGGACCGGTAGGGTGACGGTGGCGCGCGGCTGCCGGCGCAGCGGAAGCTTAGCTGCTGGTGCGCCGGCGAGGAGATCGGCAGCGCAAGGGGCGGTCACAGCAACCTCCGAGGAAGATGAACAGCGCTTTTCCCCTTTTTTTTTCTTTTTCCCTGCTCTCACGTCTCTCTCTCACGTCACTTTCTCTGTCTCCTTCTGCAGTTGCTACTGCACAGCTTTACCTTTTTGACTTGTTTTTGTGTTTTTTGTCAAAGAACGAAGAGAAGCCCCAAAGCTTCTGCTGGCTTTTTCCTTCCAACGAAAATTCTTCTTTTTTGTTGAATCTTTGACCTAGAAAACCCGAGAAGAAGCCCCTTGTGCACCCGTATATTCAATGTGTGTGGCCTTTTTTTTTTTTGTAGTGTAGCAACCCTTTTATAGGTGAGTGGACTAGAGTTTTATTTCATTCTTCAAATCAACATCCACAAAGATCACCTCCCCAATGCAATATCCTCATCGATTTTATCACATATTACTAAAGATTTATACTGCAATGAGATTTTTCTCAAATTCCAAATCTTGCAAAGATAAGCTTGGAATATCTCCTTATCACACATGCCATATTCAAAGATATCAAATCTCTATAAAGGGCTTATGCTAATTTGTTCTCTTCATGGGCTTAGTCTAACTTGTTAAGTTAAAGTTCAGAACTACCAAATCAAATCCATTTGTCACTGGTCCAATGTAAATGCAATAATAATAAATAAATGTATCTAAAATTATATGCTATGCATTCTAATATTTTTTCAAGGATAAAATTAATCCCTAATTTTTATGTAATAAATAAATAACTAGGTCGCCAAAATTTAGGTGTCACAGTAGGTCTCAAATCTTTTCGTGCTTCATTTGCCTCTCTAATTTAATATGACAAAAAGGCTAGATTAAGTGTGAGGAAAAATAATATAATAGTAAAATATTAAATTTGCCTTCATCTAGCCGCTTAAATTTTTAGAACAGTTGATAATGATTCCACAAAATTTTATAAATATTTTAAAGGCATCATAAAAGGTTAGACAAGCCTTCATCAACCGATCAGCATTAGATTTTTCTAAATACTCGTTGTACATAAGTTGTATAACAAATGATGCAAAAAAAATGGCTTTGAAAAATCAACTTAATCAATTAGAAGTAAGTACTCGCATGACTAAACATAAGAGGGAGCAGAAATTAGTCAAGAAGCAGCCGCCCCAATGCACATGTGAGGAAAAGACAAACGTTGAGGAAACGCGTTCCCATGGAGCCCATGAGGAGGACTGGATCTACCTCGCCTCCAAACATCTCGACCGTAGATCTGTTGACTTTTGCAATCTAGAACAGATGGATCTACGGTCGAGATGTTTGGAGGCAACGGTCGAGATGTTTGGAGGCAAGCCCCTCTCCCTTCGCTCTTTTAGCTCATGCGTGGGACTGTATAAATTCATGCATTTCGCCTCCAAACATCTCGACCGTAGATCTGTTGACTTTTGCAATCTAGAACAGATGGATCTACGGTCGAGATGTTTGGAGGCAAGCCCCTCTCCCTTTCGCTCTTTTAGCTCATGCGTGGGACTGTATAAATTCATGCATTTCGCCTCCAAACATCTCGATCGTAGATCTGTTGACTTTTGCAATCTAGAACAAATGGATCTACGGTCGAGATGTTTGGAGGCAAGCCCCTCTCCCTTTCGCTCTTTTAGCTCATGCGTGGGACTGTATAAATTCATGCATTTCGCCTCCAAATATCTCGGCCGTAGATCCGTTGACTTTTGCAATCTAGAACAGATGGATCTACGGTCGAGATGTTTGGAGGCAAGCCCTCTCCCTTTCGCTCTTTTAGCTCATGCGTGGGACTGTATAAATTCATGCATTTCGCCTCCAAACATCTCGACCGTAGATCTGTTGACTTTTTCAACGTCGAACAGATGGATCTACGGTGGAGATGTTTGGAGGCGAGCCCCTCTCCCTTTCGCTCTTTTAGCTCATGCGTAGGACTGTATAAATTCATGCATGAAGCAAAGTCCTTCACACCCATATACAGAACAAAAGCTCGAGATCAAACATCGTTCAAGCGAGCGGAGGGTCTCCTGGGCACCGGCAAAGTCTCTTCTGGCTCTTCGAATCCTCCTTGTTCTGTGAACGCGCTCACCTTCTCCACAACATGCCGAATCAAATAGAGACTTTGGATAGGTACAAAATTCATTCCCCGCTCTTCAATTCTTTGTGCTTAGAGCACAATAAAGCAGCCGGTTTCTTCTCTCTTTAGAATCGATCTTTTTACCAATTAACTTCTTCCTGATTTAATGTAGGGGTGACGAGCAGCCATATCAGCAGCAACGACAACAAAATTTTGACTTAACCAAGAGATTTCATATTGCATTCACCTCATTCAAGTTGCTCGTAATGGACCATTTTAATTCCCAACATACTGAGGCAATGAGCAAGGCATTTCTACAGCTTTACATCATTTGTGAAGCTATTTATTTCATAACATTAATCAAAGTGACAGGATCGGCAAGTCCAAACCCGATATACCAATACTTGTATGTCATTTTCGGGACTTTTGGTTTTGAATTGCTTCTTTGGAGCAGCCTATCTCTTGATGCGTGGCTGATTGTCAATACATGCTTGCTCATGCTTGTTATAGCATCATTTGGTTTGCATTCGCAAGCTCTCGACCAGTTTCAAAAGATTATTCAGCCGCTTGACGATTTGCCCTTTTCTGAAGTTCAGTTTGATTGAAGCTCCTGACTTTATTTGTGCATCCATTGGATGTTATTTGTAATAAGTACTTCTAATTCGGAGTAGAGAGAATATTATCGCATACATACTTTGTATTTGGTGAACCTCACCCCATGTTATGTACTCGATCATTTTAATTTTCATTTGATTCCTTTTTTTTCCATCCAAATCGGTTTTTTCTAGAGGTCGTCATACAGGGATCACTTAACGCTATTTAAAAAGGGTCTAAATGGATTAACTCAAGACGCATCTTTTAAGCTAAGGCACTACGATTCTATTTCTTAAGCTTTTCTTATCCTTTTTGCCTGACGAACGTCTAAAAAGCCAGACAGAGTGGTCTTAGCGACGCATTTATTTAGATCCATGATTATTTTTTGGGTCAATCACCACAGATTATATAGATAACAATAAAATTAATAATATTTTCACGTATATAAAGGTAGAATAAAGCTTAGGTTTGATAAATCGTGGATTAATATCAGGCAAAAAATTTCTGGCCACACGTGGTCATCTAGCATGAACGTGCACCTAAAAAGATTAATTACGGCAATAGTCCATTGAATGGACGACGACACGTGTCATATTTGGGGCCCACCGTCAGAAAATTCGGAAGCGCAAGTCTCTCCCTCCGTCCGAACCGAAGTCGTACGAGGTGTTGCCTTTGCCCTTTTCTTTTTTTTTTTTTTTCTGTTTTTTCAGTCACGAGAAATTTGGTCGTGTTTGCTGCACACGTATGAGCAAATGCGCCTTAGTTGATCACGGAGTTTCGCAGCATGTTGATTTTAGGCATCGCGATTTGTGCAATTGCTGCTCCAACTGTTGGAATTACAGTTAGAGGAATTATATTAGGGACTAGAATCTAGAGAAACATTTATGTTTTTCTTTCTGGTTCTAGATTTATTCTATGGTATGTCGAGTCGCAACAATCTTGAAGACGAGATCCCCGGCGCCAAATGGCAGTAACGCATAATTCTTGGATGAGTGCGTGTTCTTTTTGGGAGTGAACCCACGATCCTTTATCGATGGCGATAATCACAAGCTGCAGGTTAGGACATTGATTATCTTCTGAACTCTCATGCTTCAAAGCACGTGTGGCAGTTCTGTAGAATTTCTCCGACTTTCATCACATGGCAGAAGGGAGAGGAGGGAATCGCTTTCTTGTTGAGAATCTTTTATCGATCAGTTTTACGGGATACATAACAAGTCTCTTATGCTCAGTTGACGAATTACACAGACGGTTTTCTGGCTTTCATGAGAAAACATGAGCCTGATATCCTGTTTCGAGCATGTGGGCTTTTTTTCTTCCCCCTGGAATTAGTGTTCGACTTTAATCGAGGATAACATTAAGTCTCTATTTTCATTAGGTTGAACCATGCAACACAATTTATTCTCAGTTGGAGGAACATTTGACTGAAGTTGGCATTGAAGCAGCTATTAACAAATGGGATGAGCCCCTTGCTCTGGAAATGGTTGATCCACACGATTCATTATCTAATCCAGCTGGTGTCTCTGATGCTCTAGCCGAATCAGCCGCACAACTTGATCCCGACCAGTTTACGAACTTTTTTGTATGGCATAATATGCATGTTTCAATATCAAACAAGAGGATATATTGATTCCAATATTATCACTTCTTGAAATATCTTGCATTTGTTTCCTTGCCTTCCATTTTCTAGCTTATGCTTCATTTTTACTCCTCCATTTCTCGCTGCTGGATTTTGCAATCGTGTTTAGTCATTGTCTTCCTCAGTTCAACTGCTTGACCCGAATTTACAGGGAAAATGGATATACCACATGGATCCTTCTGAGCCATTAAATCATGAGGAGTCCTTGATGGCCTTGAAAGCAAGAATAGCCAAGGAAGGCTCCGAGGCTGTTTTCTCTCCACTGACAGAGAAGTTCATCTTGAACAATCCGAATCTTTATACTGTTGAAATGTAGGTATGCAACTTTACAGAGTCCATATCGCTTCCGTGTTTGACATTTCATATTGTGACGAGTGTCATCTGTTTCAGCCTGATCCAGAGAAAGCTTCCCGTGATGAATCTGCTGAGAAAGAAATTCTGGAGAGTCAAAGCACCAGAAGCTTTGAGAACTATCCCAAGCCTTTCTCTGCATGACATTCCTAAAATGCCTGTACGTGTACCTACATAGGTCACCCGTTCACCTTTTTAAACTTCTTAACATTCACATGGTAATGCAGGTTGGTGATATTAATGGTGTGAAAGTTCTGAAACACGATCTCTTCATAAATGATGTTCTTTCCACTGAGGTTATGTTCAATATGAGTTCTCTGAAGCAAGAACTTCTTTAATTGGTACCTCTTTTTCGGTAAGTTTTATCAAAGAGATAGCATACCAGTCTCGTCACTTCATAAAGATGGCAAATGTTAACACAGCCACCTAGACTCAGATTAGGTGTTCAGGCTTAATAAGGTTCAATTCAAATCTGATATCATTATGTGTGAGATATGCCTTGGAAGCGCAGATACAGAAAGTATTTTTTTCTGCTATGCTGCTGATCTTGGTGGCTGCAGTGAACAATCTAATATACATTCAATTTCTCTTTGAAGTGCTTTCTTTGTCAGTGAATGGGATTTCAATTTGATTCTTTGCTGTACTCAACACTCTTACAGTCAATCATTACTGGAGATGGGGACAAAGGACTTCAGTTTTGTGCAACTATCAGTTAATTGGAAGGAAAATTGGAGGCATACCTGTTTATTCATTGACATCATCAGTTCGTGGCAAGGAGGATCCTTGCTTCTGTGTTTGTAATTATGGAACAAGAGTTAAAGCCTTACTCTTTCGGCATAGTGGAAAATTACTGTTGGATGGAAATTCATTGGTTGACAGTGTGGATGCTTTCTCCTGTAATTTTGCTCTTCTTCATATGGGGCAGCTGTTCATGCCCTAAAGGGACTTCTCTCCACCTATAAAGACAAACAAAAAAGATGATAGTAGAGGTTAATGCTACCGAGTGGACAAAAGCAGTCTAATCGATAATTTGTTATGCACCTCCTCCTTTCTCTTACTCTTGGCTGTATGAGTGAAGATAGGAGGAAGTGCCTGAAAAGAGAAAGGACATTTTCAACAGGAGGACCAAACTAATGTCATATGAACACTTACAATACTGGATGCAGATTGCCTAAAATTGGTTCTCATTCTCCAGAGGATATCACGGGGTAAAGCTATCGAAGTCAGGTTCAGGATTGCTCCTGAAATCAAAGAAGTAACACCAAGGGGCCATGTCACCAAAAGGGATTGGGAGAGTCTTTAGTTCAGCAGGCGTCTTGAAGAGGCTTCTGGCTATGCAAGAAATGCAAGGGGAATCCTTTTTGTTATGTATGAACAGAGAAGTATATCAGTCCATCTATTGCTCTTATTTGAATCTGAAGACATGACAAGTTGTCTGTTTCATTTGGCATTTGATTCTAACATTTACAATTGATTGGAATATGTCCACAGACTTTATTATACTTATCCCCAGGTAGCCTTGTTATCTTAAAAACATATGTAAGAAACCTCAATGTTTGCATGTTTATGTTGTAAGAATGGATTATATGTTTACTTTATTATTCTGATGCTCGTTTCCTCCTTAGGCTTTGACTTTTACTAAACCTTTTTATTATTTCACTTTAGTATGCAATCTTGATAAATAGCTTATATTTCTATATACCAAGTTCAATTGCATTCTTGAAGAAGTTCAGTTTATGGATCAGCACAGGTTTAAGCAGTTAGTGTCCCAAAGCATAGCAAGAATTGAGGTACACTTTTGTACTTGTTAACTTAATATAGCAGGCCAAACCCCGCTAATTTTCTCGCTATCATCCAACAATGCTCAGCACGAGGAATTCTCGCCTTTCTTCCCATGCTTTCTTTCTAACCTTCTCTTTTTGTTTCGCAGCTTGAAGAATTTCGGAGATTTTGCTGATGCAATTGAATCGGTTGAAGATGAGGGAGTCCTGGCATCGGCAGCGGCATCTCCTGATGATGTTGAGCTGCATAAAAGGAGCGTCCGAACTTCTTTCGAGTGAAGAATGTGCTTTAAACGGATACACTTGGCACAAGACAGAAAGGAGGGGCGTATGTATTTACCCCATTGTTGTACTAGCGATACATGTAGGATTGTTTCAGTGTTTCCATTGCATTTCAAATCAAGTTATGACAGGCAATGCAAGAGGAGAGTCGATGTAACGTGACTTTGTATTCGTATCTCAAGGAAAGGAAAGGCGCACATTACACCATCGACACGACTGATTGTGAATTCTCTTTCCCAGTTTTATCAGCTTTGTCTGATGACTATCGTGATCTTCAAGTTTAAGAACATAAGCAGGGCGGGCCTAGATATTCCAAAAGGGAGATTAGGCAGAGCTGAATTCGACAGTGAAATAGAAATTAACACTGTAACACCATTCGATTCAATAAAAGAAATGCTTATGACATGCTTGAATAGTAAGAGAAGCGAGAGATTACAGGCTTGCAAGGGACCAAATAACTATGAAATACTTTTATAGGCATTGAATGATTTATGCCTATGATTGATTCTGCAGTACAAAGAGTTTCATCTCTTACGCGAGAACCGTTGTTACCGTGCAAGTTATGACCTTCAGTTGTGTAGCCTAATGGGACAGAATTCAGTACGCTTCCTTTGCCTAAACGCACATCCATCAGGATAGTGGCCCCGGGAGGTTCAGTCGTCAGGTTCAGTACGTGTGTGGGGAACATCAAAACAGACAGCTATACATCTTAACAAACTCTCTCATTCCGTAACCAAGTGCAGCTGAATTCAGCAAATGCTTGTCCTGGAACAGAATCAATCGCTGGCAATGAGGAATGCTGTGGCGGGGCTCGTGTTTTTCTACAAAAGCTAACCGGAACCAGCTTGATAAGATGAAAATAATCTTTCCTGTTACTTCATTTTTGCAGTGTTTTGAACTTATGATTTGCATTATACTCAAGATGTGCATGTGCTTTTGTAGACAAACATCTTCAGATTGTATCAATTAACATTGCATTCCAGACACTAAGGGTACCATGTAGGATAGACACCAACATTGGACAGCATCCCCTTCGAAGATTCTCTACTCCAACTTCAGTTCGAGCCCGCCAATCTTCACGCTGAGGGCGCGTCAACTCGAAGTTTTCCACATTCCCCACGCATGAGATCGGGACCGGCTAAGGACTGCTTGAACGTTCCTCGCGACTTAGAAGTCCGAACTTTCTCGATCAAGATCCTTTCGACCCCAAAAACCAGAACGGGGCTATGTTTGCATGGTTTAACGCGTCATCATTCTATAGTTACCGAACAATGAGATCAACTGCACGTCAAAAAAATTCTTTTTAACAGATGACGACGCTCCTTCATTCATTGAGTCGTCCTTCGTTGCGTTGTACTACGAAACCTTCGCTCGCAATCGAAAGCGAAGCTCCTAGGACCACTCGCCCTAAAAAGCCAAAAGAAACGCCAAGCGAAGAAGAAGATTGTCCGGCTTCGAGGAAGGGCCTTGTCGTCTGACTCGAGGAAAGTAACATCATTTCTGATCCTTCTTTTCTTCCAAAAATCTTCCAATTTGGAAGGATGTTGGCCAATCTAGTAGGAGGAGGGGGGGCCGCCATTGATTTTTCTCTCTCTGCTCTGTGGGTCTCTGTGATTTAGCAAATCCATCAGAGTTGCTGGTGCCCACATGCTGATTCCTGTTTCAAATTTGTCCTATTTACTTCGAGATGATGATGATGATGATGATGATGATGATGATGATGAGAAGGAGGAGGAGGACATGATAAACTTGATATGCATGAGAGCATAGGAGGTGTCATTGAAATGGATCAGGTCTAAGTAAGTTGTAAACCCATTTATAATTTATATTATATTTAAACCTATTTATGATTCATTTACTTAATATAACCAACACATTTATTGGCCATTTAACACTCATTTGAGTTAATAAATAGGTCAATGACTAATTTTGACAGATCTACTCAAAAGTCGGAGGCCTACGGGTGTGCAAGAGGGATAAGGTTCCACTATTCCCATTTGTTCTTCCGTATGTATCGCAATAATCCCAATCGCTTATGGAATATGAGAGAGCTGGTTTTGAAAATGACTTTCCACGCATTGATGGTTGTGATATAGGAAGACGCCGAAGAAGGGCACCAAACAAGAATGAGAATCTCCGGTCGTGTAACAGTGAGTAGATAACCATACTTTGCTCATCTACTGATGAGTAATCATCTATGCATCTTGGTAAGCACAACGACCTTGAACCCTTCCACATCTTTTCTAATTCTCAAGAGATAAAAATAAAGACATTGTAACTCCAACCGATGCTTGAGCCTGACTTGTATGGTTACCAAGCACGGATTGAATATACTCAAATTATCCATAATTGAAAAATGTAATGATGTGATCCCACGAGGAGTGATCAACGAGACCAAAAGCCCTGAATAAGTAGCGGCTCCTAGTAGGATTCTAGAATGGCCAAGAGGGCAAGAATGAATCCAACTATACATCAGACAGGGAGAAAGTGATTATGAGATGCATATGTGCAAATTAGAATTAACTCATGGAGGCGTTTTTTGATATAGCAACAAGCTTTACTTTGGAACTTCAAAGTTAAGAGAGCCTAAGTCAGAGCACTACTAAGATGGGTGGCCAATTGGAAAAGTGCTTGCATGTACGTCAAAAGATAAAACCGTGAAACTCAGTATGGAATAGGCCAAAGTGAACACTACATAAATTGAATTAATTTAGGAATGTCATAATATAATATCAGAGTATGACCTCTTACAGTAGGTGTGTGGTTTAGGAACAAATAATGATCCGGTCCGATGAGGGCAAAGAATAGTCGCTAGGGTCGAAGGGCCTGGACAAGGAGCGTCCTCAATAGGTTTCCAAGATAGTGAAGGGAGCAAGAATAAATCGAACTATACATCAAACAGGAGGAGAGCAATTATGAGATATATGTGAAAACTTGGATTAACTTGTAGAGGAACATTTTAACGTAATGACAAGATTTACTTCTGAACTTCAATAGAGTATTATCAGGACAAAAGATCTCTTTAAAAAGTGTCTATTTGTAGGCCAAATGACAAAATTGTAAGAGTAAAATTTGAAGTTAGCTACTTTAATTTACTATAGACTATAGAGTGTACACGCCTTTTTATAAACCATTAAAAAAGCATTCACCATATTACCTTTTCCTTATTCACAAAGATCCGTATACTTTTTATAATTAGTCATTACTCGTCCCCAGGAGGATTTGATATTGAATCTTTCTAAATATGGACCTAATTGACGATAATCTCTGTCACGGGGCGAGTCCGACCCTACAGCTCTAGTTGATCGCGGCCATCGCCGTCGGCAACTTGCGAGATGTCAAGATGTTTGCTTCCGGCCTCATGCCTGTGCCCGCCGGCGATACGTGAATCCCGTGCAATCTCAAACTAGCTAGCGCGGTGTGCTTCAAGATACAAGCGAGAAGTGATCGGAGCGGACGACGGTCGTGCCGGCACCGAGGGGGTCCCGCCTTCCACGGTAACCGGACCGAAGCGGGTCATCTTACGTACGTCTCTAATCTAACGTCCCCTGAATCTAAAATTGAGCACGGCGGGCCACACTAGGTAAAAAGCATTCGCTCCGGAGTGAACTTGACGAGCGCGTCAAACGTCGGGTCATTTGGAAATGTGACCGAATCTCAGCCGTCCATCTCGGCCTCGCCCTCTCTCCCGTTTCTACTTCAAATCGCCACCGCAGGTAGAGAGAGAGAGAGAGAGAGAGAGAGAGAGAGAGAGAGCGTGCGCTGCGCTGCAATGGAAGACCACCGCTCGACGCGACGGCTCAAGCGGGCTGAGCTCGCCGGAGCTTCGAGCCCGACCGAGTCGAAACGGCGGAGGAGGCTCGCCTTCGTCCGCGAAGAGCCGTTCGAACTGCGGTCGGGGGAGCGCGGGGGCGAGCCGCGGTCTCTTCTGCTTCCGTGCTCGGACTCGTCGGAGAAGATCGATGTGCCGTCGGAGGAGTCCGGAGAGATCGTGGTCGTGTCCAGCAACCTCGCTTCGAGCTCGAGCTGCATTCCGTTCGAGCCGCCTCGTTTCCCGGCGAGGAGCGACGAAGAGTCGGTCGACGGGGCGAAGGGGAAGCTCGAAGTCGTCATCTATCAACAGCAGCGACAGGTGAATTTCGAGCTCTCTCCCTCTGTAATTCATCATCCGCGGGCGTTCACGAGAGAGAGAATTCTAGCCGTTTTGCCACCTCTGTTATTAAAATTAACTGAAGATCTAAAAACGTGCAAACGCAGGCGAGGAGCTTCGAAACCACATGCAACGGCGACTTCAGGTAACTCGACATTCATTCATTCATTCTTCAATTTCGATCCCTCTTAAATTTCCTCCCTCCCTTGCGTTTTCCTCTCTCGGCTCTATTTAACTTTGCTCAGAACCTGAGACGTTTCGCTGTCTTCTGCACCGACGAACTTTCCGTCCATCGTCTCCAATCACAGCAGAGAAGCCACCCCGTCGAGCGAGGCCGCCAGTGCAGAATCGCGGACGATGAAGCCGTCGGGCGAACGGAAGCCTCCCGCGGCGGACGTGCCGTCGCGAGCGGAGCTGGAGTTGTTCTTCTCGGCGGCGGAGAAGCGCGAGCAGCAGCGGTTCACCGAAAAGTAAGTGATTATTCTTCAACTGCTCTGTCGAACAAGAATCGCAACCCTAAGCGACTGATAGCAAACTCCATTTTGGCTTCTGCTTTTTCTTCATCGTCCTCTCGATTTCACAGATACAATTACGACGTCGCCATGGACGTCCCCCTCGAAGGTCGCTACAGGTGGATCCGCTCGAAGCCGTGAAGAGAGAGAGAGAGAGAGAGAGAGAGAGAGAGGGTGACGCCAAGGTGACGCCAGGTCTAGAGAGAGAAGGAGATGGAGACAAGCAAAGCGTGAATGAACAGGAATTTGATGACGTGTACTGCACGCTCTCCCTCTCTCGCCGGGCAATGCAAAAATCCCTGTCGAAATATACTGAATAAACACGCAAAAAGATCTGTAATTTCTCTAGTTGTACAAGGTTTGCAAATAGTCTTTTCTTTTCTTTTCTTTTTAGCGTTTTGGTCCTCGAAGTGATATTGAATTATGATTTTCGGCCCACCCTCCGAAAATTAACATCATTAGCAACAGTTTATTCTATTTCTGTAGATTTGTTGTGGGGTGGTCGTTGCTAACATTTTTCTCGCCGGGGGGGCTGGGGCAAATCCACCATGAATGCGTGTGCTTCTCGAATGTCTTTTTTTTCTTCATTTTTGCGGTGGCGTGGACAGGACAACTGCGCACATGCCACAAGCTGGGGACCATTCCTAATCGCATTGACTTCCCCAACGTTAAACCCACGTACGTAATAACTTCTTTTCCCCCCTCCATTTGCGCATGCGGAGGAGGGAGACGAACCCGTGTATAAAGAGTACATAAATCGCGTAGATACGTGAGTTCTAATCTGAAAATTTGGGCTAAGAACAAAGAAATACCCTAAACAAGTATCGCGATAGTGAAAAGTACGCACGATCAATGTTGTTTTCTCAATTATATTATGCAGAGTGAGCATATATAACCACCAGTTTAATAACGCATGTTTAATTAAAATCTCTGAAGGATAATGGTTATTTTTTAATGTCATATTTTTGTGTGTTAATAGTAAAGGATCTGGATACTTGTAAAGGCTAATAACAAAATGGAGATAATTAAAGTTATGACATAGTAATTAGTGAAAAAGCTGGGGATTCAAACCAGGCACATGCTTGATCCAGAAGCATGCAATTTTATAAATTAGGGCATGGTTTTGTTCTGTGTTTTCTTTTGACAGAGATTTCTGAATTAAATTTACTTTAGTTCACACCGCTTCCCCTTTCATACCATTCACTTCATAAGGCATTAAATGGCGACTCATGTTCTCCTTGTTCTAGGATCTTTTTTCCGGACATGAAAATTCGACCTTTATTAGAAATACCACGAGCTTAAAATCATTTCTTTTACGAACAATCGCGAAATAGAAACATTCACCTTCAGACGACACATTGGATACAAACTGTCGAAATTGAAAATCGCGCATAGACTGTGAGAAATTCCTTTGCACCGGTGCATCCAATAAAAGTTAGAAAAGTTGATTTTATTATTAATGTTGTTGTTGTTATTCGCATTTTTTTAGATCTCGTTGGTTTTGCAATTTACCTTTTTTTTAGTCAAGATATCTCTGATCTTTCGAATTTTATAAATAATATGAAGTATTAGTTTTTTCGTTCCTCAATTTTTAGAGGGAAAGTGCAATAGCCCTAAACAAGCAAGTGCTTTGTCATGCATTATTTGCTAATTAAGATGGCGGTGAATTAGGCGAATCACGATCTCAACGTGAAGTTAAGGATCAATACACGATGTGCTCAAAGGAAAGAAAGAGAATAAATCAAGAGGTTAGAGTATATCCACAAAAAACTTCCGTCTCTTACATGCGTAAATTTTGTTAAAGTACCACACAGTTTATGGATTTATATACTCGTGTGTGTGGCCTTCTATCACAATTATGTTTAAGCTTTTGGATTGAATGTTTCGCATTCTACAAGGTCTATATGCTAATCATATACATGCGATCTCTCTCGACCTATGAACTCAAGATTTTAGGTTGGATGTTTTGATGTGATATCGAAATTAGAAGGAGGATTTGTATAAAAGGAACACTAACAATCTGGATCCCAAAAACAGTATTTTGTTTGTGGATCTTTCTAATGATGAATCGGGCGGCATTCTTTATCAAAGGATTCTATCAAAGAGTTTGGATCTAAATCCTCGTCTCCCGTGGGATTATCAGCAGCACAAGATTGTACTCATAAAAATAGTAGAGAAAATTAGGGAATAAGTTCCCTCCTCTTCCTTACCAGATTTGGTGATGATCATGGCATCTTTTTTCCTGGTGAACTAGACTCCACTATCTGGATAGGTCTGGAATTCTGGTGAAGCATTTAATGATTAGCTATCAAAGTATTCGAGAGTAACTTAACTAATTGACCTCCACTTCACTTTGTGCGCGTCTTGGAAATTCCCACTGGCCATCCCTGATGCGACTTGTACATAAAATAGATAAATTCCGTGGACGAATGATGTAGGATACTTCAACAAATCGTGGACGGACGAGGAATCTCATTATTTATGATATTCAAGAAGGAGGAGGTCGGGCACGTCTAGTGGTGGGTCTCCAAGCAAAAGAGTTTTGCTTCGGATCTGGTGCCACTTTAGCTAAATGATAATAAATGAAATACTAGAAATCAAGACGGGGGGGAGTGATGACGATGAGAATGTGTTGGGAGGGGAAAGAATGTTGCCCTTTTGATTATATTAATGAAGGAGAGAGGAGAGATGGGATTTCTATCCTGATGCTTTCTTGCCTCTCTCTTTTTCCCGCTTCACGAAGCTGATTGTGGTGGAGCTCATTAGGGAACTTGTTTAAAAAGGGACTTTTCTTCTTTTTTTGTCAGGCAGATGGATGCCTATTCTAAAATTTTTAGGGCGGAAGTGAAAAACTTGCCTCGCGAAATCGAGATCTTCTTCCAAAGTTATAGAGAGATGGAAAACTTCACCATATGTGTTATTGAATGGCCTAGATTTCTTTTCCCCTTTTCTCCTTTTCGTTTTTACATTCATGCATTTGACACACGCATTCTCTCTCTACGAACCCTCGATGCCTCCTTGGACATCACGACCACCGTCAATAAAAGCCTCTCCTGATCCCCCCCACCCTCGTTTTCTTCCAAAAGAAAAAACATTGTGAGTGTGAAAATTGGCCGCGAGCGTAGGACTTGACCTGAGGTCTGAGATTCCAAACCTATCTTAGACTGCTCAAACCTAGTGTTGCCGCTCATGGATGGGATGGCCATTTCGCGCACAAAGGGGTTGGCTCAATGAAAGATGAGTGCGACGGTGGCAACACGGCACAATGGTGGGGCGTGGCTAGTGACACCGTGGTGTCTAAGGCGCCCGGGAAGCGGGGGGCGAAATGGGGTATGTTTAGATTTCTTTCATATTAAGGTAATTGAACTCCCTAAATTTAAAAGATCTTAATCATTTTGCCATGAATGTGAATAAACTTGAATAAGTTGATTTAATACATAATGCATACAAGCATAAAAATAATGCGGTTTAATAGAGAAAATTGCCTAATTGAACTTTTTTCCATATAATTTGGTTTTGTTTGTCCAATTAGATCCATATATTATGATCTTTTGGTTCATATTGGACCTTTCAATTACATAAGAATGGTTTCCATGAACTGCCACGTCGATGGAAGTAGACCAATCAACTAATTTAAGGATCATTTTCGTCTTATTAATGTTTTTGTCATATGATATGGTGTATACTATATAATCAACTTACCTGGTGATCGTGTGCACATGCTCTTGCCAATCATGTTCAATCAAAAGCTTGAGGAGGACATTTTTAGAGCTCCCATCATCCTCGTGGATAGAAAAAAATTATCTAAAAAGTTGTAAATTTATTACATTTTTACTAATTCAATCTTAAATCTTTGAATTTTATCATTTGAGTGCTAAACCTTTTAAATTTTTTACAATTGAATCTATTCGGCCAATTTTGGCAAGAATTTCACTAAGTTGGATACTGGTGGCTGGCGCCTAATATTTTGATGTTTTTTCGAATTGGTTTATTATTATTTTTTTATTTATTTTCCTTTTTTTCTTTGATCTTTTCCTCTGCCGGAGAGGGTCATTAGTGACCCACACCAGTTGTGATGGACGAGGGCCTTTGTGCCTCCACCTACGATTAGTGAAGCCGTGTAGGCCCTACCCTTGCTTGCTCTCAGCGAGGCCATGATAGCCTCTCCCAGGGCCTTCACAGTCCCACTAGTCGAGGTCGAGATTGCCCTCGCAAGTCTAGGTGAAGACCTTGAGGCCAACAAGGGTCATCGATGACCATCGTTGACACTAAAAAAAAAAAAAACTAATGAAAAAAAGGAAAGTAAAAATTCAATAAAAAATAAAAAAAATTAAAATTAAAAATTAAAACATTAAAAATTATCCACATCGGCGTCGTTTGTACTACATAGGACAGCCGGTGCCCACATTAGCGAATTCCAACCAAAATTGATCAAATGAACTCAATTGAAAAAAACAAAAAAAAATTAGGATTCAATTGGCAAAATTGAAATATTTAGAAACAAATATATTTATGATTTTTTGAACAATTTGCTCATCGTGGGTATTGCACCAAGCATACGTATTTTGATTTAGCCTATTCAAAACAAATTTCACTTTTGAATTTGGATTCTTATTCAATCTTATAACCAGTATAGAATAATCTTTACATATTCACTATCAAATAAGTGGGGAAAGTTCTCCAAACAGTCTTAAATTTATCGCACTTTTACCAATTTAGTCCTAGACTTTTTAATTTTGTCAATTGAGTTCATCCAATCAATTTTGATCGGAAATTGCTGATATGACAATCCAATTAGCATCAGTTATCCTACGTAGGACAACTAATACTAATGTGAAGAAATTTTTGATGTTTTCAAAGTTTTTATTTTTCTTTTTTCTTTTCTTTTCTTCGTTTTTCTTTGTTAGTTCAAAGGGCCAGCAGCCGATTAAGGGACAGCAATTTGACTCTGCCAAGCAAACATCAGCACCGCCCTACCCCTAAAGGGAAATTTCAAGAAAGAAATTAAGGTTCAAATAAATTGCCTCGATGAAGCATCGCAAGGCTTAAAAAACGTGCTGATTTACGTAGCTGTTTCAGCAAATAATTTGGGCTATGGCCCGATTCATTTGACCCCGATGAGAGATGCAGGACACTGGCTGGCGCTCGGGAGCTGCCGCTACGCTTCATTTTCCTCCGCTCTTCCTCTCTTTCTTTATATTCCTCCATTAGTAAAGGCCCCACGCCTGATGTTCGGCCTAAAGGATTTGAGAGGCTGAGACAAAGGTCCCGAGTTCAGGGGTACCTGAGTGGCTGACGCAAAAGTCATGTACTTTGAGAGAAAAACCTCCATTAAGATTTTATTATTTTCCTCGGTACAAGGCTCTATTCATTTCATGGAAAATAATATTCAAAAGAACATTTTTCAGATTTTTCGATATTCATTTTATAGAAAATGAATTGATTAGGGAAAATATTATCCACAAAGGGAAAAAAGTCTTTTTATAGGGGAAAATATTTTTCGCTTTTGAGAAAGAGGAAAACATTTTCTATATCTTCTTTCACCTCACTTTCCTTCATCAAATACCTTTTCCTTTTCTTTTATTTTTTTTAAAATTGAGTTTTAATTATTTTTTATCTTTTCTTTTTTTCTTTTCTTCTTTGGCCGGTTGTCGGCCATGGCAAAAGCCAATGACAAGCCATTAGTGAGCTCGAGCTCGCTAGATTGGTGACGCTCGAGTGGTGACGCTCGAGTGTTGCTTTGGAGGACAACGAGGCTCGAGCATCATAGGTCGACATCGATCCAGTGTCACCAAGGCGTGAGGCTCGAGGACACTCGAGCATCACCAAAGGACCATGAGGTTCAGGCCTCATAGATTAGCGATGCTTGAGTGTTGCTAGAGGGCAACGAGGCTCGATTGCCGCCCTATGGCAATGCTTGCTAGTCGTCACCATAGCCAACGAACCGGCTAAGGAAAAGAAAAGCCAAAGAAAAGGGGGAAAAAAAGGAAAGAAAAGAAAGAAAAAGATAAAAGAAAAATAAAAAATAATTATAAAAAAAAGAACATAAAAATAAAACTAAAAATGATTAAAAGAAGTGCATAGAGAAAAATCAAATCATATACCGAGCAATGCAAAATATTTTCCACTTGTAATTAGCATTTTTTTCTTGTCGAATTTTATCTTGGTAAGATTTATCATATGGTTCATATTTTTTGAAAAGTCATGTTTCATGTAGAGTCTTCATGTGGCTCTTTATCTTTGTTCTTAAGTAATTGCTCACACTTAAACACTCTTGTTGCCAATTGGAATAAATTGGCAAAACTTAGCCTTTGAATCTTTCTCCAATATTGAACATCCATAAAAACAAAATTTGTGAATTCTTTCTCTTAGAATGAAGTAAAATATCTATTTCTAGCCCTCTTGAATCGAGCAACAAACTTATATATCAATTTGTTATCAAGATTTGGTCAAATTAGCAATCAATATCTCAAATTTCATTATAGAAGATTGAGAATGAAATGTCTTTCCATCTCAATCCAAATATAAAGTAATTAAGAGATAAATTTTATACCAAATAAAAGTAGTTTTTGATAAAGACAAAGGAAATAATTTGTGTGTTGAATGGCCAATTGGTCATCTTTGCCTATATAAACAACAAAATCAAGAGTTTTGATTTCCCTTAGACGAGGAACATTGTGGTCCCTGTCAGGAATAGGACATGGCTTTCCATAAATAGTCTTAATAACCCATTTATCATCATCTATTTATTGTATCACTATTTCAGCCACTTGGTCTGGATTCATGAGTCGATAAACCTAGTCTTCCTGGCCCTTAGGATCAGTATTCAAAGGTTGATTTTGATTTGGCTTGTCGACATTAAAGTTAATTGGCACATTTGGCCTATGGAGTAAATTTCCTGCATTTGGAGGTAAGATTGCACCATATGGCCTCATATTATCCCCATATGGAATTGGCCCACTCGGAAGTCCATTCCGTGGAATATCTTGATTTGCTATATTAGTGTCAACGGGATCAATCTGGACTGGATTAACTTGGTCATTTTCATTGACAAAATTAAATTTGGCTGGGATTTTTAGGCCTTAGTAAAATCGTCACTAGTGGTGGGATCACTTGGGCTAAATTATTTTCACCGTTTGATTGAGTAGGAGGAACATAGTCGAAAATTGTTGTGTTCGGTTGGATCGGTATGGACTAATTGAATGTTCCGAGCTTTAAGATGACATTGTTAATTGCGTTGACAACCATCAACTCGACCGCATTAGAGAAATTTCTCATCATGTGATTTGCTATCTCATTTTATTGCTCCTCGAACAATCTCTTCGTAGTGGCCCCTAGAAGCAGGATTTGGTGCCAACTCCTTCGCTTGCTCTTCCGTAAGGTGTCTGGGGATGTTGACATCCCCACCTCAGCTTGTCTCCACTGTTGCAAGAGTGGCTGAGGCCTTGGATTGCGTGACCCTTTCATTGGGGTTATTAGCCCCAGCATGATCAATCTCAAGGTGATTTATTGTCCTCGGCATTGTTAATTCTCAAAATAAATCACAAAGTAGTCCCACAGGAAGTGCCAAAAAGATGTTCGGCCGGAATTCAAAACACTTTTTACCGGAATTTGTTTTTCGATTTTTATTAAGAGGAGATGTGCTTTGTGGCAATTTAAGGTAAGATATATCACTAAAGCACAAGGAAACTTATGGATATATTTCAACGGAATTTAATTGATGATAAAGTGAGATGATGGAAAGACACAATGCCAATATTTAATGAATGGCGACATCTGAAAGTTACAACTAAGATACATGCCAAAATTTAGTTGACGATGGGATATCTAAAAACTATAGTTTAGATATATAAATTGAAAAATAACACGTTCCATTTGTTTCAAAAGATGGGAGTTCACGAAGAGTGTGATGTGGCCATTTAAGCCTATTATCAATGGCCATAAATGGAAGTAATAAATGGTCACTCAAAAAGAAATAACTTCCTAAGATTATGAAGTTACATTATCCACAAGATATTACCTCATGGTCTCCTATGATCTAACAACACTTATCTACAAAGATCCTAAAATAGCAGTGATAAAATAGACACCCTAATTGTTATCCTCAAATAGATTGCTCCCTATCGATATCAATGACTCCGTGGATCAACTTCAAGGTTCTCATCGACAACTTCATATTGGATGTTGACTTCATTAGCAAGTTGTCAACTCTCTTCAAGTTAAGAATAATTATATTAATAAATTAAAACTTTACTCTCATTAATTAAGTCTATCGTCTATCAATAATAACCAAAAATTGGTCATATTTTTTTAAAAAGAGAGCTGTAAATGAGTAAAAGCTAGTTGCTCGAAGTAGGCATGATTCTTCTCAAGTTGAGCATGAGTAGCTCGAGTTTCTTTTTTTATGGAGTCAAGAGTGAACTTTGAAAAGTTCTACCCATATGGCAAGCAAGCCTAATCGAGTAGTTGATTTTATTGGGTACTTTTAATTTTATGTATTCGTTTATTATCGTTATAATGTGAATAACTAATTGAACCTTTTCTTGAGATGGATTACATACTAAGAATTGAAGTTTTAGGTTAATTCAAGTTAACCGTCAATCCAGTGGAGTTAAGTCGAATTCGCATTTATTGAAAAAACTTAATCGAGTTAATCTCAGGTGTGACATACAGCTTGATTGAAGTCGAGCAGTGTATTTGTAATTCATTTGAAATTTTGTCAAAATTTTCTAAAACTTCAAAATATTGCTTCCGTGTTTTGATGTTTTATGGGGAAACGTGAGCGTAGTGCTTATTCTATCATAAATCATGAACACCTTTTGAAAATGGCCACCCCAATAGTCTGCGCCCCACGTCAAACGGGGAAGATTCGGAAATTAGTAGAGTTTCCCTTTTGCTCTCTTTCTTTTCAACACGACTGTCCACACTGTGTTTTGTCTCTCGTCTCTGTTCATGCAAGTCAGAGAGAGAGACAGAGAGACAGAGAGACCATTGATTGGACGAGGTACGAGAGGCTTGGTGCTGTCATCACGTAGAATGGTCATGGCTCTGATGGAAGACGACTTTACAGCTCTCTCTCTCTCTCTCTCTCTCTCTCTCGCTCGAGCTCGAGCTCGACATTTATGATGTGACTCGTTTTTCAAGTGTTGGGTTTTCACTCGCGTTTTGTGAGAGGTTCAGCGAGGAAGGTCATTGAAGAAGAAGGGGAACTACTCCGCCGAAGCCCATCGCGTGCTCCAAGAACTTGTGATGAAGAAGAAGAAGTGCGTTGAGGTCAATCTCCATGCTCTGTTCTCTTATTCGTTCCATCTTCCCTGTTTTGCTCTTCACGTGTTTGCCTTGGCCATCATTGGTTTGTACGCGCTGCTTTGAGTTCCGACTTGAACCATTCCTGTGAAATTTGTTCTTTCTTTCTTTTCTTTCTTTCTATTCGCATTTTAATCTGACTTTCCTTTATGTTCTTTTGGGCTGGACTATAATAGAGATTCATATCATATGATCTGGCATTTTCCTAATGCTACAGTTTTGGGAATACCATATAGAAAAACTTTATTTAAGCATAAAATAAAAGTCAATCTAGACAGACCCGAGATATGTGCATAGTTATATATTTGGTGATCATAGGTTCACTGGTAGAATTCCTGCTTGAATATCATTTTTAGCTAGATGCACTTACTTGTCGTATTGAAACTCGATCGAGCACATGTTTTTGGCATGCCTAAACTACAAAATGACTTGAATGCAGTGCAGTTACGAGCTGCTGATCAGGTAACCTGTCGTGATGTGGCAAAGCCGAAGAGGATAGTCAAATTCATTTGAATAGATACTGTGGTTATCGATCCTGCTTCGACTCATTAGAGCACTTGATTTTTCTTGTGATTGAGCTGAAACGCTTCGCTGTAGCCAAAAAAGAAAGAGAGCCAAGGAAGATGATTATTGCGGCACTGTCATGGAACGAGCCAAAGCAGTTCAGTCGTCCTTGTCGCCGCAATTCCCAAGCTTTGTTAAGCGCATGCTCCCGTCGCACGTGACTCGTGTATTTTGGATGGTATTGTACCCCATTAAGCCGCACGGTGTCGATCTTGTGAACATTGGTCTTAAACAAAGATGCGCGAGCTAATCCTCTAAGATGACAGGGCCTTCCGAAGCAATTCTGCGACCCCCACTTGCCGAAGGAAGATGCGATGATCGATTTTGGAAGATGAGTGCGGGGATGTATACGAAACAAAGTACCTTTGGGCTAAAACTGGCCTGAGTGGTGGCTGGAGAGGGTTTTTGATTGCTCACAGAATAATGGAGGGTGATGCTGTAGTGTTCCAACTGGTCATGCCAACCCAATTCAAGGTTAGGATAGTATTGCAGATGATTCTTTACTCTGATACGTGCCTTTTCATGACTGTTTTCGAAGGTTCTTGATTCAATCGAACGACTGGAGTTGTTGTTTTCAGGTGTACATTGTGAGATCAAATAATTTCAGCGAGGTGGATGGGGCTCTCGGCCTGATAAATTTGGGTCCTTCCTCAAGACGAGTCAATCCTGCACTCCTGAATCCAAATTGGTTATGTGGTTCTTCTAGTCATATGAAGTTTCTTCACCTTCCCCGTTTTCTGATCATTGAGTTGTGCAGAGGACACCGAGAGCAGCAAGGAAGAAGACAACGACCCTTATCGGGTGCCTCTCGCAAAGGAGCATTGCTCCAGACAACATTCGTGAGGACGGTTTAAAGATCTGTAGCGCTGATTGCAGATCCGTCTCGGATCATCCCAAGACCAACTCCGACGACCGCATTCTAATGGTCTTCATGGAATTCAGTCCTCTGAATCTGCCATCGATTTCGGAGACATGACGAGCATTGAAGATTTCTCTATAATCACCAAGGGTTTGGTCATCGACTTCGAACTCTCCAAGCACCTTAGAGGCAAGTACTACAAGCTGTGTAGGTGTCGAAAGACATTTCTCCACGCTCGCCTCCTCGAAGGCCTGCACTGTAAGCTGGCAGCAGGAATAATCTCCGAGACGGTGACATTGCGGATGCTATCAGGGGTGCGAGGATCACCACTTCTACAGAGGACTTCGGCACGTGGGCCACGACTCTGAAGGCGTTCGAGGACCTGGGCACGGATGTGGGCTTCTTGCGAGCCCGGCTCAGCCGGCTTATCAGTCTCTCTTTGGCATTGAAGAGGTGCAAGGAACCGAAGAGTGCACGAGCTCGTGCTGCAGAGGAGAGGAGTAGGTTCGAAGCTGAGCTGACGGAAGTGAAGGGTGCGATCAGCAGGCTCCGTGCTGAAATCGACACCACGGGCAACGACAGTTACGGGCTCGACATGGCATTTCAACAAGTCGCAAGCGCCCCGCGGTAGAACAAAAGGCTGCGGCAAAATGATCACGGATGCCCCACCTGCTCTTCCTGACCTGCCACATTTTGGTAAGTACTAAATGCAAATGTGGTCTTCTTCTCTTTGTTCTCTATTGGGAAGTTCTCATGATCCTGAAGCCATTAGATGCCCTGATGACCTGTAAGAATTTTGGTTTTGCCTTTTTGACTCTAGTCCTATGACAGGGAGTGTGCATGGGCAATGTAATGTAAAATGTCATATTGACCCTGTAATTTTTACTGATACTATAGCAGGAACCCTTGGACTTGAAAGAGATGGATTAGATATTGAAGATCACTGGCGAAGAACTGCTCACGAAACATCATATTCCTGGAAGCTCTAGAATCGACATCGTCGTCGAAGAAGAATCTTCATTTTAGGAATTCCGAAAATTTTACCTGACTAATTGCCAGTGGAAAATGTTAACTGCGGGGAATTTCATAACAAAGACGTAGAGGAATGCAACGACGATTCTATTGCTCTGTTCCCCTACTTTTGTAATGTTGGATTTCTGAAAAAGTTAATGATTGTCATAAAAAAATGATGGTTTTTGAATAGTTTATAACTCACCAACTTTTCCTAGTTACCAACTTTTATTTGTCTTTCTACCAACACCTTAAATTTGCCAACTCTTCTATATGTATTATCACAAATTATTTAGGCGACTTAAAAAAAAATTTACGATTAAATTTTTCATTAATTTTGAGTTATGAACTCTCACTTGAATTATTTAACAACGGTTTTTTTTTTTTTTTTTTAATTTTGTTAACTTTTATTATTATTTACTAGCTTTTATTCGTCCTTCTCACAAACTCTTCCAAAAAATGAAATCTCACACGCATTTACTTTGTGTGACTATCTACTTTTCTTTTAGGTTACCAGCTAGTTTTGATTTACTAATTATCATTTGAATTAGTTACCACTTTTCGTTTTTTTTTTTTTTTTTTTTCAAATTTACCAGCTTTTCTATTTGGTTACAAGATTGTCCATAAGTTCCTGTCTTTGCATTAAACATTACCACTTAATTGGAAAAAATATATTTCTGACTATCAAATATTTAAGATTAAAAATCATAAACATGTATTTGGAAGTTAGAATATCTTTATCAATTAGTTATGAAACTACTTAATGCTAATAGTAAGCACTTTCTAAATTCCTACAGTCCGGTCCAATTCACGATTCACACCGTTCATGAATGTACTATTGTCGTTGCCAATTCATATCTCCATTTGACAACTATCCACTAGCTCATGGAAGAGGATCATACAAGGATTGCATCAGTGATGCAGGAGCACTATAAAAAAGAGTTACATTTGGTATCCAGAGGGCAAAAACATCTGGGTATTAGATGGTGAACTGATATGCATTTTTCGCAAAGTCTCATAGTGAAGCCATGTCGACCGACATTGACAAACAATTCAATAGTGTCCCGAAATGAGAAAAGAAAATATCAACTGCGAGATATCAGCACCAGATACCCTCTGAGGAGAATGAATCGTTCTTTATTACTGCTGCCGAGTAAAGAGAGACTCACAAGAACAAACAATGGTTCACGGACCCGAGATCAGTTGTTTAGCTATGTCTGCTTACCGGCAGTGCCCACTTGCTGCCTTGCTCGTCGAGCACAATCTGCAAAACTTCTTACCAGATGAGCACATTTCAAAGGGTCTTTAGCATGCTCCTTGTAGCACTCTAAGCAAGCATTGTTCTCGGCCAAACAAGGCATTGGCTTCTGGTAAGGAAGCTTGAACTCCTTATCACGAAGTTCCTTGGCTTTTTCAGTTACCTCTCGAAGCACGGTCTCCTCCTGCTTCTGCAGCCTCTCAACGATGCTCTCGCTCTCTTTAAGAACCGATCGAATAGCATCCAACTCCGCAATTGCAGAATGTGCAGGAGGGCTGACAGGCAGGAAAAATGGAGGCTGAATTGGCAATCCAGCAGAATCTTTAGATGGTTGCTTCTGATTCACCTTACTCTGTGGATGTTGAGGCTCTTTTGGTAACCTTGGTTTTATTTTTCTTGTTTTCCTTTTCAACTTCTCATCATTGTCAAGAAGTCGATCAACAAGTTCATTACTAATTTGAACCGTAAAATCTCCCATAGTACTGCAACGCCTGCAAGGAAGTAAATCAAAGAACTCATTCAAATGGTGATTAAAAAAAGTTCTTACTCTGAATATTAAATGTCTTGGGCTCTTTAAGATTAATTGGAAAACAACAGCTCATTGGAGATCCAAAATCATACCAACGAGAAGAGTGGCCACAGTAGCCACTTGTCAGTCCTTAATACAAATTTATAACTAAAAAAGTATACTTACGCCAAGTAAGCATACTTAAGCCACTTTAAGGAAAAACAAGGGAATCAAAATGATCTAAACTGGCTCAGCAGACAACAGTTTGATACATGATCCAACTAAGCATACTTTCAAAAAAAAAAACTTGTAACCAAAATAAGAAAAGCCTCAGTGAGATAAGAGAAAATAGCAGCCACATTAGTACCAAAAAGCATGTGTTCATAGAAACCTGCAATAACTCTAGTACCATGTCTTTCAATGAGATATCTTAATTTGCCAGGATATAGATCAATTGACATTGAATCATGCAGAAAATCTCATCCTCTCCCTTTCACCATTTGATAGAAGGACCTCTGGTTACTCAACGTATCACACATTTTCATACTAATTTAGATAGGAGTTGCCAATTGGTGTATAGCTTAACGCAAAGCAGCTGAAAGCTAACGTGACTCTGTGGAACATGTGGCTTACATTGCCTAAAAATCTACATCGATCTTCAATAGAATAGAAGAGATAAATGTTACCAATCTTCATCTGAAGCTAGCTACAGAAACTGTATAACACAATAGCCCCAACCAAAAGATATAACCAGGCACTTGAGTGCATTGGTTCCTGCAAACTAACTGCATATTTCCTTCCTTCATATAGGATGAATAGATAAATTCAAGAATATAAGATCATTGACTGGCCTCATGCAAGACAAAATAACATTCTGTAAGTTCTCTAACTGAATCAGATTGGTGTGAAAAATCAAACATATCCCCCCTGGTAGAATAGAGGATCCAAAATGGCATGGACTCATAGCTAATAACAGGGGGAAAAAGTACTTATAATAGAAGAAGATACAATGAAGAAAATCTAGTAAAAAACCATTAATCCTGCCTCCAAAAACACATCAATTTCCCGAAAGCTAGGACCTTGCACTTCGAGACACATCAAATAAGCATTTTATAAACAACAAAAACAAAGAAAAAATTGTCATTACATCCATTTGAGTTTCATTTTCCATGTATGGCCACTGGTCAGCATCAAAATACTAGAAAAACAGTATCATACCCTGATACAAAGTAGGGAGTTGACACAGAAATGAGCTAAAACCAAGAAATGATGTTCAACATATTATATTCCTCAGAAAGAAAAGGCAATCTACAAAAACACATTCAAGGGCAGAAAACTAATGCCATGGCCCTCATTTGGAGAAGATGGGCCATGTCATCAATCCATAAGTCAAACAAGAGTCCTAATAGGATTCATATTCTTCTCCTAAGTAGGATTTGCATTCTTATCTAATAGAACTTGAGTTCTATTATAATAAAAATAAGCTTTTTTCTTTAAATTTATGATAAAATTCACTTTTTTTATGCATTTGGGGATGTGTTTTGAGTGACAATGGATTTTTGATAGATAATGATCACCACTAAGGCATAAAGGACACGCTACCGGCCAAGGATAAAGATCAATTGATGGATGAAGTTCCCCACCAAGGCCTAAGAGAACACCACCAGCTAAGGGTAAAGGCTTTAGGATAGAAAAAATTCACCATCAAGCCCCTCGATATCTCCTTAGTTGCCTGATGTGGGCTTTTGGCCGCATCATCCTCCCCCTCTTCAGGATTCTACAACCTCATAGAATGGCCTCGAGGAGGCAGCCTCAGGCTACCACCAAGGGACCGTAGTCCCAAGGATAAAGTGCCAGAAGATGGGCGTCCAAGGAGTGGCTCTGATACTATCTTGATGCATTACAAGGGGTGGAAGAACTCATCCCAAAAAGCTAACTTGTCCAGAGAGGGAACCCAACTCTTCATAAACCCCAAAATATCTCCTTGATTGATTGATGTGGGACTTTGCCCACATCACTTTTCCTATTGTAGATGATCATCAACTAATTCATCGTAGCATTGATTAATTTCCTATTTCCACTGTAACCGGTTTTATGTTTCCCATTTAGCCTTCCTATCTGAACTAGATGTGAGTTTAGTAGTCTACATATACATGTTTTGGAATTAGGAGGAACATAGATTATTAAGTTAATTAAGTTTATTCACTTTTAGGCTATGTTAGGAAGAGAAAAGGAGAAGGAAGGGGGAGGGAGGGGGGGTGAAGATGAGGAGGGAAGAAACTTTCCAAATTTTTCTTCCTCACTTCCTAACATTAATTTTGAATTTTCTTCATTTTCCACACCCACTTCATGTCACCCTCATTCCCCTCTCCTTTCAAGAAAAGCCTTTACCAAATCTTACTTGGAATTGTGTTGTACAGTTCTTTTCTTACAGGTAAGGCTTAAAAATTCTAGATAAGAAATTTAGGAAGCTTGGGATGCCAAGCAGTAAAGGAGCTTACTTAGAAGATTAACACAAGAAGAGTAAATTCTTTATTCTTCACATCTAAACTTTCCACGCGACACACTTAACATCTCTTAATTGAGTTAGAAAGGCTAATGAGACGCATAAATTCTTATTCTAATTAGAATTAAAAAAATCACATTCTACTCCACATGGAAAGATGCAACTTATTCAAACTCTAATGGAGCTCAAATCCCAATAGACAAAATCAAACTAATAATTCAACTAGAAAAAAAAATCCTAATTCTGTTGGGAATTCTATTATATTTGGGGATGTATGCAAATAGGTTTCACCAAAAAAAACAACAATAGCATTAGTATTTTGACCACAAATGACTCGTATGATCCAATCATCTGCATCATAAAAACATCATTCCGTTCATTTTAAGTGATCTAGACAAGTAAGCCTCGTAGTTACCATGGACATCAGTACCAAGATCAATCCAGACCTTCAAACAACTTTGTTGGATAGCATACCAATCAAATCCAGCATCGCAACAGCAAAAACCAACATTTTCAAAATGTAGTAACGACAATTTCTCAATGAAAAGACAAATATTATGAAGCTATACTCCATGTCAGATTAAGGGCATGTCTGTCTATGCTTCAACAAAGGCTTTTTGCTTTCTTGCCTGATTTTAAAAGATTATCCAAATTACAAAAAAACTGTGAAAAAAAATCTATGAATTCAGTGTCAAAATTTGTATGTGAAAGTTTTGGGTATTACGAGCTAAGTAAAAGGTCAATATGTGTCTGTCACAAGATTCAGATTAAGCAAAATGTGAAAAGTAGAAGCTCATATAGATACACCCTATATATTCACAACAATGCCCAAAGTAACCAAACTGAAATAGATAACCACAAGCATGCCACAAATCGTTGCTCCATGGTTCCAATCCAATTTCTTCCAGATATAACTCATGGGATGCTATTAGTCACAGTAGTCGCTACTGCTGAAGAAAATGTGCATGGCTTTAATCGACAACAGAGATAGGCTCTCTCTACAAGAAGATATATACTCGCAAGCGTAGTAATCCTGCCTTTGGTCCTTTCTGACCACAAAAAACACAAAACACTCGCAAGCGTGGTGGTGCTCGTTGTCCAAGCGTCGAGACAGATTGGGCAATCGCATTGTTCCTTGATTCTTAATTTGCAATAGCTCTTCTACGCGGGGTTCCAGCGTTACCCGTGCATACACAACGGAAACGGAGCCGCATTTCCTCGGTTCATTTGCCGGAACCAAGTGCTCACTCTCAATCGACGGTCTATCATCAAGACAACTTCGGCTCTCTCCAACCGCTCGCACTCGCCACTCTCATGGATTTTTACCATCTAATGCACCGGTAGCTCGATTCCAGCAAAACAATCAATTCCGTTCGCCTGAAGAACGGCTGGAGAGAGAGAGAGAGAGAGAGAGATTGACCTGGTTTCGTTCAAGGATAAACAATAGGAAAGGGAGAGACACGCCGCCCGATCAGATCCCGCGAGCCATAGCCGACGCCGGAGGAGCTGCAAAAAAATCGAGCGGCGGCGAATCCCGCCGTCAGATTCACGCGACCGACCAAGCACGAAATCGCGGAAAAGGCTCGGCGAGAGGGACGACGGGAGGAACAAGACAAGACATTCGAAATGCTCACCACACGCTCACCGGAGCAGGAGGGCGAGACGGAAGCCGATGCTTCTCCGGAGCTTCGATCGAGCAGAGAGAGAGAGAGAGGACGACGACGGTTTAGGGCTCGCGTCGCAGAGGAGACGGTGGGGGATGGTTCTATGTACGAGGCCCATGTATGAAGCCCATTTATGAGGCCCAAGTACCGGGCCCGTGTACGACTTTAATGGGCTCAGAGGTTGGGCCTCTTCTGCAGATCTCTCTCGCTAAGGAAGATGATGGAGAGTATCAGGACAGGAGGCTCTCTCTATTTTCGTCCTGTGATCCGGAGATTCTCGGCTCAATGTCTTAGGAACTTAGGGTTGAAGTACAGATTTGATCCTCTAATTCTTGAGATTCTTGCAATCTGGTCCTCTAAGTTTTATTTTTATGCAATCGAATTTTCTACCCTTCTTGATTTGAGTGATCGCGTACTTTGTTCACCCACTACAATTGATGCTGTCAAATTAAGATTTTCTTTTTTTTTAATTGTTTTCCACTCATTCAGGACCAAATTAGTAATCTCGGGTTAGTTTCGATCACATAAGCAATGTTATGTCGTTCATTAATTATCTAGAGTCATTGATTAAAATATGATTGAACAAGATACAATTTAAGGGGCAAAAACCCATAAAGTCTAAGGATTAGATCACACAAATTCTCAGACTTAAAAAACTAAATTTGTATTTGACCCTACCAATGGCTAAGGTCTTGAAAATAGGTATTCTTTTCTTTCATTTGAAAGCAAGAATTTTGGCTTTTTTTTCCCTTCTTTCTTGCGTTAGATGTCTGATTATTCTTTGAAGGTACTCGTAAAGCATCGTGACCAAATTTTATTTGCACTTTTATCATTGTTCGGTGGGCATTACCGTCAAACTCTCTCACACTAAGTCACGGGCAAAGATCTAATTGGGTATACGTCAAACTTTTTTCCTCATGTGAATTCTAAGACGGACTTAGGGGAAAAATTGGACACCCACAAAATGGCCCCAATGGCCAATGGATGGGTCATGGTTTCGCTCTCCTCTAAAGTGCAAACCTTCAAAATTGCCCTTTCTCCTGAGGGACCATATTGGTTCGAAAGTTAGCTTATAAATAGGAATCCACGCTTTCCCTCCTTTGTTTGCTGGTCAATCTTGGTCCCACGATCTCGAATCGACAATGTTCACATGTTGGCATAGATGAGGCCCGATTGCCTAACGGGGTTACCCAAAATCAAACTTGCCGAGCTAATTGTGAAATTATTAATACCATGTTCATCTCAACTTTAAATCACAAAATTAATGAAAACATGATATAATCTTTTCTTGCGACTATCATTGTTTCAAGACTAGCTTCTTGCTTTAAGATTGCTAAGATAATTTTTTAGGCTTTGTGTTGTGCGATGCTTATAAATCTTCGATTTGAGGTTCTATTAAATCGATTCCAAATAAATGTTTGTAGTTATAAAAGTGAGGTGATAATTCTCATTTATTCTCATTCGGTGCTTTTTTTATAAGAATATCAATGCATTGGGTGGTGGTACCCGGAACTCCTTAAAATTTAATCTTTTACGTCGAAATCAAACGGCAAATTGAAAAATAATAAAGGAGTAACGAGATTCATTTGGGGACAATAACATCTGGTCAACTCCATGATCACATAAAAGAAAAATCAAATTAAATTTGGCAAATAAAGAAGTGCGAAAAAGGGCGGGGGGACGTATCTGTTCGAAAAGGACATCGAGGCACGGAGTCAACTTCCGGTTTACCAAACTCTTAAAAAAGGAAAAAAAGAGAGTTAGCTCTTCAATTTTCCCCTCTAATAATTTTAATTATAATATCCCGAATTTGTTAATTGGTCCTCCGTGAAGTCGACTCCCGACAGTAGTCAGCGGCCAGACAGGACAGGCTGCTGCTCATGTTACCGTTAATCACGAACGCAAAAACAAAGAAGAAAAGATAGAAATAAAAAAAAAAAAAAATGAATAAACAATTCCAACACTCTAAACCCCTAGAAGTCCTCGTCAAAAAAACAAAACCCCTAGTCCATCCTCGTCACGCATCGAATTAGCGTGACTGACTTTTGACCCCTAAAATTTAATTTTAATGTATAATATAATTCCTGAAATTTTAATTTATCCAATATAATCCATAAACTTTTAGTACACATTCAATTAAGTCCATAAATTATATGAAAATATTTAATATTATTTATTATTCTAAATTAATGGAGCCCCTATTAAACAATTTAATATAATTCGGCCATTACATTAAATATATAACGAAAGTTTAGGAATTACAATGAACGTATTGAAAATTGAGAGATCGTATTACTTACTAGGCACATTGATACAATGCATTATTGTGATGTCGTTACCTAAACTATATTAGTGTGGTGATAATAATAACCCGAATTCATTTCTTATTGTTCCAAGTCTAGGGTGTTGGTGGCATGAAAATTTAAGATATTATGATCTTGTTTAGAATTTCCTTTTACCACGATAAAACATAGGTATTTTGGTCAAACGGGTTTCCGCAATTAAAATAAAAAAAAGTTTGATAGTCTAGAGTTTTTGTTTAGTACTTTTCCTCAACAAGCCTGGGAGCGTGATGTACGTAAAAAACACGACATAATGTTTGGTAATCATGATTAAAAAAATGAACCAAATCAAGTGGAAGATAAAATTAAAAAGTTTAATTATAGTAATAATATACCAAAAGTGAAAGTGGAGTCATCCCAAACCCGAAGCTCACACCAATCCATCTTTTTGCCTTTGCCTTTCCTTCCAAGACAAAAAAACTCAGCACAGCACATCATCCCACTCAAAGGCTTCGCCTTTTTAACTCGCCATCACTCTCTCTCTCTCTCTCTCTCTCTCTCTGTGCTGAGTAGGCCGGAGCCGTGTTTCTCTCTCTTACATGTCCTTCGGTCGACGGCGGCGACGGCGACGGCGACGGCGATGACGGACGTGAACGGCGCCGCCTCCAAGCAGCCGCAGATCTCCGACATGTTCCAGAAGTTCGCCCTCGCCTTCAAGGCCAAGACCTTCGAGTTCTTCGCCGACGACGACGGGGAGGAGGGCGGCGCGCCGGGCGCCTCCGGAGTGGGCGAGGACTTGTCCGACGGGTTCGCCCTCCTCGACTCCGCCGAGGAGGTCATCACCGGCCAGCGCGTCGTCGTCATCAAGCCCGATCACTGCCGGGCCGCGGCGCCGGCGGCCCGGCCGCGGTTCCCGGAGCCCGGCCTCTCGTCGACGGAAACCCTAGGCCGGGAGCTCGAGCGGGCGTGCGGCTTGTCCCCGGAGCCGGCGCGATTGGCGAAGGATCCGTGGAGCGAAGGAGGGAAGGAGGCGGAAGCGACGAGTCTAGGGCACAATCGCGCTGTTTCCTGGAATTCGCGGGAGCTGGCGGTCGCGGAGTCGAGAGGGATTAGCAAATCGAGCGAGGAAGGTCGGCGGAGAGGTGTCGATGCGAGGACGATCGACACTTTGATTTCTTCGGTGTTCGGAACGGTCTCTTCATTCGAAGCTTCGTACGTGCAATTGCAGACTGCGCAGGTGCCGTTCGCCGAGGAAGGCGTGAAGGCTGCCGACAAAGCGCTCGTTTCTCATCTCCAGAGATTGTCCGACGTCAAGCGCTTCTACACGGAATTGCGAAGGAACGCGGATTTAGTCGAGGATTTGCCGAACGTGTCGAGCTTGGAAGCTCAGGTTCAGGAGAATCAGAGCAAGCTCAGGATCCTCGGGACGATCTCGAACAGGTTGCAGTCGGAGATCGACCGGAAGCATAGCGAAGTGCACGGTCTGAGGAATCAGCTGGGGGAGATTCAGAAGCGTAATTTGAAGCTGTCGAAGAGGTTGTCGGACGGGTTGAGTTCGTCTTGCGAGGTGTTGTTGTGTGTCTCTGTGTTTGATTCTTTCCTGCGTGATGCTTGTAGAGCTACGCACAGGTTTACTAAGATCTTGATTGGTTTGATGAGAAAGGCTGGGTGGGATCTGAATCTGGCAGCTAATTCCTTGTATGGGGATGTCGAGTACGAGAAGAAGGGTCACGAATGCTATGCGTTCTTGTCATATGTTTGTTTGGTAATGTTTCGAGGTTTCGACTCGGAAAGTTTCTATTTTGGTGATGATGATCATGGAGTTGTGAGTAATGGCCATGTGTCGAGCGACGGTAGCTCTATCAAGAAATTGCTCGAGCATGTGTCGAGTAACCCGATGGAGGTCATAAGCATGGACCCAGATAGCGAGTTTGCTAGATTCTGTGAAAAGAAGTATCAAGAACTTATCCACCCGTCGATGGAATCTTCGGTCTTCAGTAATCTGGATGGCAATGAAGCTGTTTTGAGTTCATGGAAGTCTCTGAGTGTGTTTTACAAATCTTTTGTCGAGATGGCGAGTTCTATATGGACCCTACATAAGTTGGCCTTCTCGTTTGATCCCGCGGTTGAAATCTTCCAAGTGGAGAGGGGTGTGGAATATAGTCTCGTGTACATGGAAGATGTCACGAAGAGATGTCCTGCCCCATGTAAAGTTAAGCCAAGAGTTGGATTCACTGTGGTTCCAGGCTTTAAAATCGGGAAGACGATTGTGCAGTGCAAGGTATACCTGTCCGGGCTAAATTGTGAAGGCTACTCATTGGGATTCCGCAATGTAGGAAACGGGGAATCATAATGTTCTCCCTCTGGATGCTGGCCGAACAAGATGAAAAGATGTTGGCTGAGTTGGTTCATATGACAGGGCCACAATCCTTTGAGAGCTTGACTTCCTGACAATACAAATGTCTGCGAGAAAAACAGCTGTAAATCTTGGCATTTGCAAGTGAAGCTTAGCAAATGAGTGATCAGGAGTAATAAGCTCTATGGCATTGTTGATCCACTGAGGTTCCTTCTACTGTGTAAAGTTCTTCAAATTTTCTTTTGATTTGGTTTTTCAGTTGAATGATTTCTTGGGAGCTCACTGTATAGGTCTATCTTTTCTCACACTTAGATACATAGCCAATTTGTGAATCTGTTTTTCTGTTGTTGAGTAAGATATCATGTGTATCTAAATCAAGTCTACTTTGAGTTTTCTGACAAGAAGATTTACTGATGTCATGATCAATTCCTAATTGCAGGGAAGATTGCTATAGCATACTGTGGTCAGTGTCAACTCGGTAGTTTCCTCTGAGTCGCTAGATGCAACTTTTGTATTGAGTTGATCAAATGAATTGTCTTTCCTATCTATGCATATTGTCTGCCAAAGGAACTGGCACTTGAGCTTAATAGAAATCCGTAACCTCCTCTCTTTGTAGTCATGACGACGTTGCTTATTATTGAAACTTTCACACTTATACAGCCTGATTTAAGAAACCTTAATACAGGGTTCCGTGTTTCATTGGGGAAAATTATGCATGACCAGAAAAGATGCTCTCAAAATTGAGGGCTGACCATGTCGTTAAAGCACGGCATGTACTCCTCAGGTAGTTCAGGCAGGATAGACTATACATCCTCCCTTCCACATGCCCTTTGTGCTGTTTATGTCCTAGAGACAGTTTTTCTGGCCTCTGTTTCTTAGGCTGGTTTTGAGGAAAAGATTTTGGATGATCCAACCATTAACAAGACATAGAAGCATTAGTGCTCTTATAACAATATATTCTAATGCGGTTGTTGTTGTAGTTGTTGCGAGAACACTATTTAAACCGAAAAGAGAAGGAAAATGAACTTGTGGTTGCTAAGGCTGGCTTGATCTCCTTGGCCCCCACTAGCGAACTAGACAGTCAAAGCTCTCAAATCACATAACTTGAGAGGATGTTTCATTGACCAAGATTAGCAGCAAAATGAAAAAAAGAAAATCACTACACTACAGTCATTGTCTAGATCAGGAAACTGAAAGCTAATCTTGCAACACTTCCATCGTAGTCTAGAACAGGAAAACTAATCTGACACTGTCCAAAATCTCACCCTTTGTCCCGCCTCCTAAATACCAATATATCGAGTGGCTCCCAACGACTGAAATGCAAGAACGAACGGAAAGCTTTCTTAGAAGTGATTAGAAATATGTGTTGCAATCAATTTTGAGTTCCTTTTATTTTTCACTTTGACATTTTCCTTGGTAATGATTCGCCTGAGATGATGTTCTGAAGTAGGATTAGGCTGAAACGTCGTGCTCGCTTACTTCATCCGATTGCAATAACCCTCCGGGAATTACTTTCACCTATTGTAAGTTACCTTAATTTTGACCTCTGACGATACTCAGAGAAAGAGGCTACATTGCTTATGTCCAAAGACCTTTTTGCATTGTGGATTTTGTGGTCTCTACTTTCATCATACTATCAATGAACACAATGGTGAGGACCCGTGAAAGCGTTAGGGTTATCGCCAAAATTGATGAGAAAATGCAGCTGGATTTACAATCTTCCTCTTTAAGTTTTTCGTCTGCCTCTATAATTGCAACCTGATAAACCGGCATTAAGCAAATGATGTACTCTTTCATTTTGGATCAAGAGCAGAGAAAACCACTATTAGAGATGCTAATTTCAGTAGGAAGGATGACCGCATTGCTTGCCAAAAGTAGGCACAGTTCTCTGGTTCGACATTGTCTAATGTATAGATATGCACCCCGCGACTCTCGGCCTTGTCGGTGATGACTGAGTCGAGAGAAAATTCGAGTGATGAGCAGGAATTCCTCCGATATGCAGAGGCCATTCCAATTTGCCTATCTCTTCCAATGTGTTCATGTACAGTGCGTGTACAAACCACTCCGAAACCACCCTCCATAACACGGCAGCATTCATATTGAGTTATCGACCTTACCGCTGCCTATCTCGTACCTTAAAATTAGACAAGTCTCTCTCAGAATTCCCTCTCCTTTTCCATGAGGGAAGAAAGGAGGAACTTAGGTAGTTGATATCTCGTTGTCAGCTTCATAGAGACTGACTTGGCCTAGCTCCTGTCTGAGGGACTCTTGCCCTATAGTCTGTTTTCAGACTTTCTTCGGGTTGGTCATCTAACCGATTTCCAAAGTTAGTCAAAAGCGGACCCTACAAAAGTTTAACAACTCTTCCTAGTTTTATAGCTTGTCCTTATTAATTCATTATTCTTGCGACACGAAATAATAATAATTTCAGAAGAATCAGCTTTCAAGTGCTTCTTTCTATAAGAACCACAAGCCATGGTCGAAAAAGAGAAACACTCCAGTCACTCCTATAACTTATTGTATATGGACCATACTCCGCTAAGTTCGAAACCCAACTCATATATATATATATATTTATTTATTTTATTTAATACAGGATGCGGTCAAGGCTCGGGAATCTGGAGGCGTACCAAACATTTTACAAACCTTAAGACTTTTAGCTTGTGCAAATAATTTTAATTCAAAACGGTTTCCATGAAATTGATAATTTAAACAATGACCTTATTACCGAAAAAAGCCTTAAGTTTATTGCTATTGTACTAATTCAATCATAAATATTTCTTTTTAGCCAATTGAGTCATAAATCTTTTTGTATTTGTGTAAATTTAGTTCAATTGGTAAAATTTGCTGGCTAGTGCTAACATGGCACAACTACACTAGTGCGAACATGATAATATTTCAATATTTGTATGATTTTTTAAAAAAATTTCTTTTTCCTTTTTTTTTTTCTTTCTCTTTATTTTTTTCCCTTTTCTTTCTTCCTCTAGTCGGTCACTACACCAAGGCAATTGGCAGAGACAAGGGCTAGCGAGGTCGATCTTGCCCTGCTAGTGGCTAGGCGAGGGTGAGCTCGTCCAACCACTAGTGAGGCAAGCCCTCGCCAATCCTCACCTAGCCATGGCAAGGCAAGGTCAGTACTTGCCTTTAGCTAGTCGTCTCAGTCTGACGATTGGTTAGAGGAAGAAGGAAGAGGAAAAAAAAATAAAGAGAAAAAAGAAAAAAAGAAAAAATCTTCTCATAAGTTTAAAATTATCCACGTCAACGCTCACGTAAATGTCAACCGGATGAATTAAATTGGCACAAATGCAAAATGTTTAAGACTCAATTGGCCTAGAAAGAAAGTTTTAAAATTGAATTGGAACAATTCCAATGAGTTTAAGCTTTTTTAGTACTGATGACTTTTAACTTTGGAGCTAAAAATCTTATCTTCTCATATCCCGATCACCCATTTAATTAATTTGGGGGAGTCGAAATCCTATCAACAAAAAATCTTCCATTTCACCTATAATTTGCTAGAAATGAAATCTCTTTACTTTCATTGTGGAAGAGATAGTTTTATCTTGCTGGCAAGCATCTTCAATCTCTAAGGCGGGTTTCCACCGAGAACTGAATAGTGTTCATGTCCAAAGGTGAACAACGCCCTAGCTTCTAGAGTTCGTTGCTTTTCCCAGGCCGGAGAAGGGCTCGCCTTTGTTTGATATGTTCATTCAGTACCAATACAAACAACAATTCCACCAAAGTTGAAGGCCCACTATAGAAGCTAGAAGTAGCCTATAGTATAGTAGTCGGCTTGTAATGCCTCCCCATTTGCTTGCCTCCTTCTAGCTCAGAATGCTTACCCTCCTGCGCCAAGTTGATATTTTAGGCTTGGCTTCATCCCGGAAGCTATCGCTTCTACAACGAATCGCTTCTACCCTTCTCTACTCTCTCCGGCAGAGAAAGCTCGAAGAGCTTCCCTTCATTCGCTTCGCGGGAGCCGCACAGCACATAGCTGGAAGTCAGAGGGCCCATACTACCTTGATCATCGTAGCAGAATTCTGAACCCCATTCCTTGCCTCTGCTCGTGAAGAAAAACTTTTCAATTGAATCCCCGAAGATGGTGCTAATTATTGCAACATTGCTAAGCTTCGGGTCCAGCATGACTAGATCAAAACGAAAATCATGACCCAGCTGAACGCTCGATTCTAATCTTGAAGTCTTAGAAATCTCCCAGAAATTATTTACAGAGAGAGAGAGAGAGAGAAGCTTTGAGCCCATTTAACTCATGGGCCCGAGCTATATGAAATGGCTATAGGGGCTTTGAACATTGGGCAGGCTATTCATTTCTATTTTCACATGATCAAAGCCCAACCTGCGCTTGCCGGCGGGCCGGCGGGCTTTCGTATAACCTCTCCGAATGCAAGAAATCGAAAGCTGACACTCCATTCATGATAAGACCGATCTGCGCAGGTCAACGAGGTTTCGTAGAGCCCCTCGGAAAGCGAGAAATCAAAAGCCGAAACTTAATTCATGATAAGTAAATGCCACGAGATAACTTCAGCAAGGTCGCTCCGTTCTTAATCATAATTACGCGAAATCGGAGAGTGGACGACGGTAAGGAGTCGACTTGCGTGCTTTGCTGAGCCGTTACTCGTATGGGCGAAAGCTTTTAGGAACTTCATTCTTTCCTCGAAGAGGAATATCGAGCAGCTTATAGTATCCTCATGTGACAAAAGATTTTGAAAGATTGAAAGGTTAGATGAAGATTGGCCTTAACACGTAAAGAAAAAGGCAAATGGCCGAAAGAAAAAGAAAAAGAAAAAGAAAAAGAAAAAGAAGGAACACGTGGCTGAATGTGAAGAAGAAAACGGGCATTGAATGTCAACTATTTTCTAGTGTTGTGGAGTTAGATGCCTAGAGAAAGAGGACGGCAGCTTTCTGAGCAGACAGACCATCTTTTTAAGGCTTTGCCTCGCTCCTCTCTCCTTCCCAACCCTCTCGTACGTTCCCACCGAGCGAGAGAGAGAGAGAGAGAGAGAGAGAGAGAAGGGAGATTTGATGCTGAGAAAGTAGGAACTTTGCACGGTATGGCTACACGAACACAGCTCATCGAAACATGCCAAACGACAACGGCATGGCAATGGCAGCTCTCTCAGCGTCAGCTTCACAACTGTTCACACGTCCTACTTTCTCAGCTTCAGCTTCACAACGAGCTCTCTCTCTCTCTCTCTCTCTCGCTTGTCGATACATGCCAAAAAAAAAAATGGCATGGCGATGGCAGCTCCAATTAATGTCATCTTTATTGGATTTCCAACCTCCCTAACACATTGCCTGACAGTCCCTCTTTACACTGTTTAGACCATGGCTTTGTCCATTGGGTTTTACCGTGTAGGACCTTTTAGTGGCGACAGAGAGAGAGAGAGAGAGAGAGATGATCTTATCGTTGAAATCGAGACATTCTTTAGAGAACTTGTGTCACCGACCTTGAGTCATCAATTAACTTTGTAATCAGGTGCAGGTTTTCTATACTTTCATCCACCTCTCCGCTGCTTAGTACAGTTTTCTTGGTGGCGAAGAAGAAGCTTTTCAAACAGTTCAAGAACGTACAAGCATCTGCTAATACCCTGATCAGGGATATCGAAAGCATGAATGGAAATGAGCAGACGATGTTACACCCAATTGCATATTGAATAAGAGAGGACTTATGATGACTTGAGTAAGGCGACCCCTAACAGGCCCATGATTTTGAATCGGTTAAAAGATTATCAAGTATAACGCTTCAAAGTGATCTAGTAGAGGAGAGATTACATCGTTGAAGTGTGTCTTGAAGACTCCGGTTCCGATGAACGAAGTCGAATTTCAATGTCTGAAGACATGTCCTGGACAAAGGAGGAAGTTACAAATGATGGGAAGGAAGATATTTGACCATAACTCGATTTCTTCATGCTGAAAAATTTCGAGGATCCAGATCTCAATTTCAATTTTGCAAATCTTCTAGAACTTAATTTGTCAACATCCTAAAATCTGATCCATTGAGCATGTATTAATTTTAGGAGAATGATGCAACATAACTTGCCATATATAGAGTTTTCTCGTAGTAGAGGAAAATGATGCGAGACCAATTAATCTTCGAAATTAATTTATTCATTTGATTTCAACTAACATGTTAGAAATTCACGTGATTTTACTTCATTCATGTCATTTTTTAGTTAAGTTTATAAGTGAATGATTCTGCATTTAAAGCCCACCAAAACACGGCCTATATGGTCCCTTTTTGTCATTAGATTTGGATGCTCTCTTAGGACCGAGTAGATCTCATTCACTTTCTTAGTACTTACCTGATGCTAGGTTTGATGTAGGATCTCTAGGGTTTCTTGAGTGGTATCCCAAAAATATTCTTTTTTAATGTCTCTTTCGTAAAATAACTTTACCTCACAAAAGGATTTTGAGAAATAATATTACGTTTCAAGCATGTCGCATCTCCAAATTTTCTTTCATGTTTATCCTCATTTCTCTTACATGTTGCCGTGTATCGGCCTTGCAATAAAAACACCACGCCAAGGCGAAACATCACAAAAATTCATGCTCTAGAGACTTAATTGAAATTGAAATTGAAAAGCCTGAGTGGACATTTCAAAAGTTCAAGAATTCTTGATGTGGTTAACCTTTTTGAAAAAGTCAATGATTTTGAGTACCTGATAAAAAATCCAATTCACTTAGCAAACTTATAATTTTAATTAGATAATTTCCCGTTGACTTTAAGCATGCACATTTTTTTTTTTTACCAATAATTATTTTCCCCTTGACTAATCATTTTTAACAAATCACACGTATGAAAGTTTGGAAACTAATTTGCAGAAAATCATTTCACCTCGATATACACACACTTAATTCGGCCAAAGTAGGTTGCATTTGCTTCATTAAAAAGAGCTTTTCGAGAATTAATTTTTTGGATTTTCACGTGTTTGGTTTGTTTTGTTGAAGATGGTTAGTTAACAGAAAAAAAAACATATAAGGTCAAAGAAAACACTTACACTTAAAATTAGTAAAAGGAATTCTCGATTCTGATTAGAGGAAATCATTTTCCTAAGCATAGCAACTCTCTTATCACAAGCAGTTAGTGGCTTCTTTAATTTCTATCTTAAGATAGGGTTTTGTGTGTTTTTTTAGCATATCACAAATGAAAACTAACCATCTTCCTTGAAAATGATTTCCATGAAAAGCGTAATATTTCATCATGAAGTTTTCCGCAAAGCAAACGTATCCATCATCTTGAATAGCTAAGTTGGGAAGTTAAATTTATGAAGACTTTTTCACTTTATAGCTTCTACAAAGTTTCATTTTTCTTTTCCATTGCTTGGAAGCCCTCACCGGCCATAGGTGAGGGTCGCAGCCCTCGCCCAATGATACCTTCCCCCTATTTGGGTGAGGGCCTCGACCTTCATTTGTTGCCGGCGACCTTTGCCGGCTATTGCCAAGACTCTTGCGATCGGTGGAGGGAAGAAAATGAATAGAGAAGCCAAGAATAGGGGGGAAGGAGAACAAAAAAGAAAAGACAAAAAAAAAAATTCTGAAAATATATTAAAAATTTGCAAAAAAACGTTGTTTCAGTTATCTTTATTCCGTAAGCTATTACCTCATGTTTTATTCCTTTACAAGTTTATAACATCTTGCAAATTGATATTTGGTTTGTAATTAGTCATCTATATTAGTAAAGATATGTATACATTGGCTTGGTTGTTATCATTAATTTGTTATCGCTTTGCTCAATATTATTATCTTTACTTATATTTTTCTTGTTACAAAATATAGTGTTATGTATATTTCGTCCTCCACATAATATTTTCCGACAGGGTTTGCTCGCGGATGTTTTAGTTGCAATACTCGATTAGGGCTATTCCGAAGCTCACCCTTCTCAAATTAAGTTGTTTGTACACATTCTATGAGAGACGCTACGACCCCAATTGTGAGGTCCCCAGCCTCAGGCTGCTCCATATCTAGGGTTGCCCGAGAATAGGGGCACCATTTCGCTTCTTTCCTTCGAACACAAGGGGAAAGGGGAAAGGGGGGGAAGAGGTCGAGAGAGATCTCGATTGGGCGACGACGAGGGGCGATCGGTTGTGGCAGTAGTTTGGGGGATATGGAGGGGGGGGGGGTTGGTTACGTTAAGTCTCTTTTGAATTACTGGGGTAAAATGCATCCGTAATAGCCGTCATAGTAAAAAAAATATGTTGAGGTTTGATAGGAAAAAGGGTTATTTTGATTGTGGGAATGGGTGGCTCTTTCAAATTATATAAAATGTTTCAATCGATGTATGTTTTGTTCCATGAAAAAGGCAAAAGAGTGCCCCTAGGACACTGTTTAAATTTTCATAAATGAGTTTTGTAAATGTAAAATTTTTCATTTAAAGTCAATTGCTCCTCTTAGAATATGTACTTATCTTATTTTTCCAAGTATCCTTAAAAATGCCATCTCTACTTTAAATTAAGTAAATGGTGCCCTAAGTGCACTTGTCAACAATGTGCTTGCTCCATTGTGCTATTGAGATGGTTTGAAGCTATATATCGATTTTGGGATGGCTTTCTTTATATCAATATCCAATCATAGTTGAAATTTGATCTTGCATCACTCTTGAAATGTGGCATGGTCATTGACAATAAGATTAATCATGTTAGCTTTTTATCCTCTCTCTCTCTCTCATTTTTACACAGCTTTTTTCTTCAATCTCCATGGAGGAGCAGGTCCGAGCTAGATCTCTCCCTCCCCTCCCTTTTTCCTTTTCTTTGATTGATTGGTTCTTTGTTTTATTTTCCTTGCTTTCCTCTCTTTTCGAGGAGCATTTTTCTTTTGCTCTTGTCTAGATCTAGAAGAAGCTTCTTTCTCCTATTTCAGGGAGATTTTTATCCCGATCTAGTTTAGATTTAGGAGGTTTCTATGTGTACAATTTTGGGGTTTTGCTTCCTTATGATTTGATTGGTGCACAAGTCCAATTTTGAAGGAAACCAGAAGAGCTTTATGAAGGTGTCACTCTTGCAAGTGTCAAATCTGTGCGCATTCAACCTCATTACTTTGAATGGCGATGGTGTTGGGGACACTGAATCTAGGTGCATACCTCTAAAAGGCAAAGCTATAGCAACAGATGAAGATCTCGGTGTGTGCTCATTACTAAAGATGGATTCAGTGATCGGCCGTTGATTTTGGTTTGAAGAATTCACAAATATGCACTTTGAGCATGTAACCCATAATCTTGTTCTAATGATTCATCTTTATTTGAAGCTTGTTTTGTTTTGGATTTGTCTGGGATTTATATTGGATTGCATTTCTCTATTATATATCCATGGAAATGAATGAAACGTTTTTGAACAAAAACATAGATTGATCATGTTAAGATATAATCTCACATCGCTTGATTTGTGGATTTAACCATGTCTTGTTCTCATGTCATTTTCCTCCACCTAATGATATAAAGTTTTTGGGTTGCACATTTTAATCGGTTACATCAATTGGGGTGGAGGAACCATTTCTGTCTCTGAAGAATTCTTTAGACAAAAGTAAAGCTGTACATGTCGTATTAAAGAAATGAAAAACAGCTTTGGCCCGACAAAAGTGTGAACGAGAAGGACAATCCCGTGCGCCCAAATTTTGCTGCCAGCCAAACACAAGCCGGTAGCAAATGAAGCTGCATGGATGTGCAGCGGAGGACCCCACCTCATTCCTAGCTAAATGATCCTACATCTTAACCATTAGCGGCAATTATTGGAAGCGCAACCCTAGTTTTCACAAGAAAAAGGAATTCCAAGTCGTTTAGAAGGAACTTTAGAGGAGGGAACAGAAGATAGCTGACGAACTATCTTTCCGAGCTCAAACCAAAAAAAAAAAAAAACTTTCCGAGCAAGTTTTAGGGTTTACTTTTGTAAGACCATGTAACCAGAAAAGAGAAGAAAGGAAAAGAAAAAAAAAAAAAAAAAAAGGAAGAAGGAGATGGAGGGGCTTGAAGAGCCCTGTCTTGCAGGCGCGAGGGGCTACGCGCTGGTTTAGCTAACCCTAGCCATGTAAAACAAATGGCCGATCCATGCTAGGACATATTAAAGTAGATTAACAGCATCTCTGGCTTCTGTTATCACTGACAAGCTACGGATCCCTGCTCATATGTTTGTTGTTTGTGTATGCGTGGAGGGAGAGCCGAGTGGTCAAATCGATAAAATGCAAATTGGTGCGTGGCTTTCTAAGCCGCTTGGCGTTATATGGTCATTATGGCGGTAATAATAAGATGGGGAGATCCTCTTCATTGAACGCGAGGCAGAACGCCCCCACTTGCTCAAGGGATTTTGCCCTTACAAATGTTGTCTTATCACTAAAAGAGAGGGTTTTGTGTCCAATTGAGTACAGTCACCTTCCCAAAAGGGCCCCTTTCCTAAGTACGTGCGTTCTTTCCTGCGTTATTTGCTACGACCTGTCGAAAGTTTAATAGACAGCTTTGCATCTCATCCAATACGAGGCGGTCAACTCGAGTTTATCGAAGCTTTGTTTGCGGAGTTCGTTTCTAAGGAAAAGTGTGGACAGTGCATGCATGATTGGCGACTATATATTCTGCAACTGAGCCGACAGTTAATTAGGGTAAAGGATTATTTGCTAAAAGGTATGTGTCCAAATGATCGGCGTCTTACTTGCTGACCCAGACTGAATGAGGAGTCGCTAATCATCTCGAATTGACAAAACCTGAAATGTGTTGGAGAAGATCCGACCGACCACCAAAGGATGTGCCAAGATATTCTTTTTCTGCTCTAGGTTTAAGTAGATCGTGGTCTGAGATTCAACAGCAATTATGAATGTTTTAAATCCTCTTCTAGACACACGATCAGGACTCGACTAAATTTCTAGGAGTGACTCCTGTTTTCAACTAATATATGCCTAAATACAGGTCGTTTTCACATTGGGTGTGCAGATCAAGTTGGGAATTGCGTGGAACAGGACCAGGACGAGTTATGCAAATAACTCGCCTAGGCTACCTGATAAGCTATTGAATTGTATCATGGAATCAAACGCTGATATAACATGCTGGAGTGATCCATACTTACTAAGCCCTTAAGATGGAAATTTTTATAGGTTTACGAAGCTTACTTGAATGATATAAAAAGTTATGTAGTGAGGAATAGAATTTAAGATATATTTCTTGGCATATCGTTACTTTATGAGGACACTCAAACTCCAACCTCTTGTTATCAAGAATAAAACCTGTAATGTCAATGACCTTTTATTTACTGAAATCGATGGTTTATCCTTCGCTTGGTCTTGGGAATTGCTTAACAATTAGATAAAAAATGCCTAGAGACAGTACGCACATCTTTTTAGGAAAAAAAAAAAACAATGCAAAATCGAATACATGAACGTAAAAAGAAGACCAAGAGGGCTAAAAGAGTAGGAGGATGTCTCGCAGCTTTACCAGCAACTGCTAAACGGCTAAACGTGGTGCTAGAATCCTCGAGTATCAAGGAGGAAGAATGAATTTCAGAAAGGGCTATCGACTATGACTTTGGAATGAAGAGCTGGAAATAAAGGCACAAGGCTATTTCCGAGTAGTGCAGATGTTAGGTGCTTGCTATGGCAATGCTCATGTATTTCCTGCGCAGTAACTGATACTAGGGAAAATCTCATTTTTGGTTGATGCTCGTGCTATTGAGTGTAATAAAATTCAAATTCACGAGGGACGAAAATGAGGCTACATAAGCTTTGTCCGGTGCGAGTCTTGCGTTAGGATGAAGATTAGCTGTCTCATACTTTAATCCCACGACAAAGCGCGGTCATTACAGTTTCTGCTCATCCCACTCTTGAACAATACCCCGGATCTACCCCCTCTCTCTCTCTGACCCACTACTAGCAGGCCCCCCTAAACCCCTGGCGCTCCTGTTGCGTTGCCGCCGCCGCCGCCATCGTCAACCTCAACCTCCACCGCACCGTACAGCTGCCCTCCCCTAAACCCCTGGCGCTCCTGTTGCGTCGCCGCCACCGCCGCCATCGTCAACCTCAAACTCCACCGCGCCGTACAGCTGCCCTCTCTCTCTGGTATTAGGATTTTGTTGGGATTTTCATTAGGTATAGCGACAACTTGAATAAACATGGCGTTGCGAGTGTACAGTCATAAAGACAGGTTAATTAGAACAGGGACAGCATATATCTTCATCCATGCCATTAGACCTCCATGATCCAAGAGCTAAGATGTACCATGTGCATAAAGTGATCAATGGACACTACAATAAATCCGTAATTTTCGTACACTGGTTATTGTTGAATTAGCTGTAAAAAAGAAGCAGATTTTCCTTGTCGATATAGCATTTTTCGGGTCGCGAAATAAACAAAGATTTGGAGTATTGATGGTGGGGAATTTGGACATTGAAACCCGAGAAGAAGCGTGGAAGGCAATAAAGAAGAGTGTGGGGGCATCCCCCCAATAACTAATGAAAACAACAGGTGAGTGAGAGAGAGTTAATCGCTCCCATGCACACGTCCCTTTCTCCCCCCTTTCTCTCTCTCTCTCTTGCTCTCTCGCTCTCTCTCGGGAATGCCAAACCCTACATTGATTTTTTACTATTTCCTTCGTTTCTTGCTTTCTTCCATTCGAGCTTCATCTGTTTGTTGCAGCTGCGCCCCATCTCTTTCCCCCTCTAGTGCGGCCACCCTTCATGATTCTTCAATGATCAACAAGTGGTCCAGAAACGCAAACCAGAGATCTGATACAGAAAAAGGAAAAAGACAAACTAACCAGAGGAAAAAACGAATGCCAGGGAGCTGCAAATTTTGGTTTTAAGTGAACATGCGTATTCTGCTTTTTAACTGAAAATTTTGAGGTATGTAAATTTTTAGAAATATTTACCTAACACCTAATAATGTTTCCAGACGGGAAGGGGGCGAGAACTAGCACCGACCCTCCTAGGTTAGTCATTATGGAGGACCATGTATGGTTGGATTTACGTTGTTAGGTTCGAGATGAACCCCAGATGGAAATATACAAACGAGTATGGCAGACGGGCCATCACTCTGCATCATAGATCTTGCAAGATGTTAACCCTAATTTCCTAGTCGTTCCATAGAATTCAGGTTAGTAGTTAGAGTTTGTGACAATGAATTTAAGCCATCACATAATCAAAGAAAAAGAACTCCTAAACTTGTTCCTAACTATGGTCATAAAATAACCATTGGTGAAACACAAATTAACCTATGGAATCAAATCAAATCAAGAAAAACCCATATATTACTGCCAATCTACTTCAGAAATATATGTGCGGTAACATGAGATTCGAAAGATGATCAAAGCCATGACAATATCAACGCCACATTATTCATAAGTTACCAGCTATTTGCAAGAGGGCAGAGAGTTAAATTGGTCTTAGGACCATCTATTCACATGAGCCTTTCATGGAAAATATAACTGGGTATGTTATATGCACCTTACCACATCAAATATACTTCAAACCCTAATTTGCACTTCTATCTGTGAGAGAGAGGGAGAGAGAACTCCATCACTCCAACTTTACTCGTAGACTTGAGGCGCTGGTGTGGTTTGGCTACAGCCTAGCGGCAGAGGTGCTTGATGTGGTGGCTGGAGACATGGCGCCAGCATCGATCCTGGGGCAACTGGTGGAGCAGACATAAGATGAGAGAGAGTGCTAGGGTGCATTCATATGTCGTCAAAATTGATTTCCCATATGGCAAAGTTTAGTTAAGAATAGATGGGCCAATATAATATTTGGTGATTGCAGAATCGTGTTAACTTTTTCCCATGCAAGAGTACCCAATTCAGAATGTCAATAAATTTAGTGGACAATTTCTCGATTTCAAACTTATAGTGAATGATACTCCATTTACATTTAGAAGATATTTCAAGGGAAAACCGAAAGCTTGCAAATGTCAGATCAGTAGCTTGGCTTTTCAAGTAGAATAATAGCAAGATTAGTTTAGAAAGGCCGTTTACAAAGTAATGAATGTAGTTAAACTGTAATTGGGTACGTAGGGTATATTCAAGCATCCATCAAGAGCTTCGCATCTTTTAATAAACTCAGTTTGGGAATTATTAGTCCTTTTTGTTTTTAGCATCCAGTAACATGTTCTCCTAATCTGTTACTTTTTCTTCTGTGCAAAAAAATTGATGAAAATGGGCATAGAAGAAAGTCACTTTCCGTGTCTGCTCCATCTACTAATACATTAGCGGCAAATTTCCCATCTACGCCCATCTTTATCTCCCTCCCTCCCTCGCTCCCTCTCTCCCTCTCTCTCTCTCTCTCTCTCTCTCTTCCCCCACCTCTTTTCTTCTTCATCCCACAGAAACTGAACAATCAAAAGTGAGAGAGAGTGTTCAGATCGAAAGCAGTTAAGCTGTCTCTCATATATCAATCCCACCTCTCTATCACACTTCACTTCACGCACTGATCGGTCAATCCTATCAACCATCAAATCAAAGCGGAACAACATGTCCTCCTCATCTGCCTTTTCACCGGACCCCCTCTCCCCCAACGAGCAGCTCTGTTATGTCCATTGCAACTTTTGCGACACCGTCCTTGCGGTATTACATTCTCTCTCTGTCTCTCTCTGTCTCTCTCTCTCCAACTGACTTTTTGTCCCCAATAATTATTCACTCACATTATTCTGTCTCTCTTTCTCGCGCTCTAAATATAAAAAGTTGTTCTTGTTCTTGTTCTTCTTGGTCTTTTTCTCGTTTTCTTTGCCTCTCTCTGATGGGATCTTCTTCTTGTTCATCTCAATTTTCAGTTCTTGGGTTCGTTGTAATATGTTTGGCTGGTGGTGTGACGTTTGTGTTGTAGGTGAGCGTTCCGTGTAGCAGCTTGTTCAAGACGGTCACAGTCCGATGTGGTCACTGCACAAATCTCTTGTCGGTCAACATGCGAAGCCTCCTCCTTCCTCCGGCTCCTACAAATCAGCTTCACCTTGGCCATTCTTACTTTACCCCTCAAAACCTTCTGGTATATTGCATTCGTGTTCCATGCTTGCTGATGCTATAAAGAAAACTAATCAACCTAGGGCCCTTTTCTTGCCACGAGCGCAAACAAGGGACGAAAGAATGATGAAGACAGCTAGGGTTTCTCCAATAATGGTTGCATAATTGGCTGTTCTTCCCCTTTCCCAATTTTTTTTTTTTTGGGACAAATGTTTTTCTGAAGCCCAATTGAGAACTCTGGAAGCTAGATTATAGTCTCGTCTTCCTTTTCCTTTTTCTTTTCCTGTTTAGTTTCGAGGTTCTAATCTATGGGAATGTGTAGGAGGAAATCCGGAACGTGCCATCGAACATGATGATGAATCAGACGATCCCCAACGAGCCGATGGTGCAGCTACGAGGAGGGATAGCAGATATCCCGAAGCCCCCACCGGTTGTGAACAGACGTGAGATTCCGCCTGCTCTCGCTTTAATTTCACATCTTTTCGGTTCCTTCCTTGCCTCAGATTTTTTTTTTTTTTTTTACTTCTTTCTTGATTGGGCAAGCAAAGCGTCAAAGAAAGAATCCCTGCAATTTTTATATGAGCCTTTCCGGTGAGCAGTGCCCTCTTAACCATATCAAGAGAAAAAGTTGCAAGAAAGTCGGATTCAATTGCCCTAACGCTTACCCTTGCACAGTCCTGCCAAGTTTTTCCTGCTTGTATCGAGTGGTTGAGCTTTTACAACTCAATTACTTGCTATATTCTTTACTGGTTTTTCCTCTTTTTTTTCCTCTCTCCTTTGGCTCTTTCAAGTTCCAGTTTATATAGGGTAAACTGGCACGGGCACTTTAAGATCTGCCTCTCCACTTTCGCTACATTGCTCACAGAGACCACAGTGTGCCCTCCTAAATAGAGATGTACTCGCTGTTTGCCCTAGTTTCACCCTCAGTGAACCACGAAAGCTAGAAAAGGTTTCAAAACCGTTCTTTTTTGTAACTAATTTGGTTTCCTTTCTCCCGAGAGAAAGAAAGAAGATTGGTTTCTTTACAAACCCTAACTTTGTCAAAACCCTAAAATGCAGATCGCCCTTGATTTATCGAGTTCTTTAGTTGTGGTTGTAGCTGCAGCCGCACTCGCGCACCATATCTGCTTAGAACAAGACAGAATGTTCTTTCAATTTGAGTTTTTTTTGTTTTGTTTTGTTTTGTTTTTAATGGAGGACAAGAAAATGAGAATGACTGTCCGAAGATCATGATGAAGTGATGATGGGTTGGGAAAATACAGACACGGAGAGAGAAAAGAAAAGCTTGCACAAAGTCAGCGAAGTGAATTACAAGTAACTTGTGTTTTGTCTGTTCTTTGTGTGTCTGTCTGTCCATTGTTTCAGCTCCTGAGAAGAGACAGAGAGTCCCATCTGCGTACAACCGCTTCATCAAGTAAGTCATTAACCTTTGAGTCATTCCTTACTTTACTTACAACCTCTCTTTTTTCGAAAAACAATCAAATTTCTGATGCTTTAAAACTTTGAAGATTTAAGTGAAAAAGGAACTAATCTTTTAGATACTAAATTTCTACTTGAACATTTGTCATTTCGTTGGATTGAGTATACTATTAATGAAGTAGAATGTAGTGCAAATTTTGCGAGCTTCTAAGGAATGTGAGGCTATCAAGAAGACAGTCATGCGTACGCCTTGTGACAATGACGTATCTATCAATTTCATAGGGACGAGATCCAACGCATCAAAGCTGGGAATCCTGATATCAGCCACAGAGAGGCCTTCAGTGCTGCTGCAAAAAATGTGAGTCTCTCTCTCTCTCTCTCTCTCTCTCTCTCTCTCATCCCAAAGAAACTTATGGGTACCCTCATTTTCTCCTTGCTTTCTTTTTCTATATTCTGAATTTAAATCAACCAGCGTCACACGACAAGAGTTGTGATTAACGGGTACGAACGTTTGGTTTCTTTCAGTGGGCCCATTTCCCACACATCCATTTCGGACTTATGCCTGATCATCAGCCCGTGAAGAAAGCTAACTTGCGCCAACAGGTACTTCCCATCTTTCTGCCTCTCCTCTCGATCTCATAAGATTTAAAATTTAGAAAACCCTAGTTCATCTTAACCCAGAAACAAACATAAAAAATGAACCCTAGTTCTTTTTAGCGTACTGCTAGCTCCTGCACGCTTGATCACACAAATAACATTTATATATACAACATCGATCGTATTTCTCGAAGAACTCAAAAACCATAGTCCTTTTGTTTTTTCAAGAGTAGATTGCTCTTGCACTCCCATTTTAATGACAATAATCTGTCATTTTGTGCAGGAAGGAGAGGACGTTCTCATGAAAGATGGGTTCTTCACGCCTGCAAATGTGGGTGTCTCCCCCTATTGATAATTGACTAAGTACTTTGAAAAGAAAAAAACAGCGTCCTTGTGTGTGTGTGTGTCTCTCTCTCTTTCTAAGTTCATCCGTTCACTTATTTTCTTCCTTCTACTTCCCTCGTATGAAAGTGTCACTACTGGTTAGTCTCTTATTGTTCTAAGCTTCGTTTCTAAGAGAGACTTCTCTAAGCTCTATGGCTCTTGCTCAGTTTCCATGCCCCTTGAGGCATGTTTGAAGCTTTTAGTTGGATTGATTAAGACGAGAGAGAGAGAGAGGGAGAGGTCTTGAAGCTTGTACAACATTGAGCTTCTTGAAACCGAATCCTAGATGGGTCAAGGTTGTTCATATTCTTAATATGTTGTGAACCTATCTTTAAACATGCCTCTCTCTCTCTCTCTCTCTCTCTCTCTCTCTCTCTCTGCTTCCAATGTTATCTTCCGTGTTGCTTTGTCATGCATGAAATACGTCTTGTGTGATCATGTCTTGGAAAAACTACTTTTTCCATCTGGGGGAGCTATCTTTCCCCCTTACTTTTGGGTGAATATAATCGTAATGCAGAGGTTTATACCTCCCTTGTCAATGGCATAGAAGTGGTATATCAGAAACTAAGGTTACTTTCTTGGAAGAGAACTAAGTGAATTAGCTGATATGGTTATTATGAACAAAAAATGCTTGGGATAGCTACAATATCTTCTGAAAAATCTGGTGTTCTTCACTTGATTTCATCTAGTTCTTACCTTATTTTCCTGCTGTATTGCTCACTTTAGAGGTCCAAAACCAAAAGCACATACAAGAGTAAGGCTCAACAACTCTTTTGAAGGTTATGTTACGTACAGCAAACGTGATTAAGTAATCTCTTCTCAATTATGATCTCAACTACATATTTTGCAAAAAGTTCTGTTTAGTTGAGTTTAGCATTAGGGTTTTCAAAGTTACAGTGATGTAAGTTTGGGCTTAGGTTAATTTTAGATTGCATTTTACATCAAAGTCCTAAAATAACCTGTATGTTTCTGCCATTTCACTTTAGGTTTTCCAAGTGAAGATCATCTCCCATTGTCTTTTGAGTTCTCTCAATTCATCATTTTCTATCATAAATATTTGATTGAGAAAATTGATATTTGACTTGCAAACAGCAGTGGCAAAGCACACAGTGCATTTCATCTTCAGAAAGTTGCCAACTAGCAAAGCACAATAAAAAGGAATGCATTTACATTTTTACCGCACATAACCTACTAGCAGACAATGGGATCGAAGTACCTAAATTCAATGCTTGCAGATTATTTTATATTCGTTTGACTTACCATTAGAGGTTCTATCAAGAGGAACTTTAATGGAAGGGAGTGGTAGGGTTGGGAGGGAGTTGAGCTAAAGGGGCTTCATTGTTTAAGAAGTTCGAGCTTGTCCGTTTGATTACATCACAACGTGCAGCACATTCGATGCCATTATCGTGCTAGACTGCACATCAACCCATCTATACGATTAGAACCCAGTGACAATAAATACAAATCATTCGTAAAAATTATATTAATCAGGTCCACCCACCAATTGATGATTGTCTATATACAAGCATGGTCAATACCGTGAAAAACTATAGAGAATCTATTGCGATAATTTGACGTGCATTTTACATTTCATAAGATCACAACATGTGTTATGAAAAAGAAAGCTATCTATCAGTAGCGTTTCTCGCCTGGCTTGTGAAACGGAGTTGTCTTTATACAAGCATAGCTGATATGTGATGACTATAGAGAATCTATTGTGATAATTTGATGTACTTTCTACATGTCATGAGATCACACCATATTTTACGTAAAAGACAGCAGTCTATAATGTTTGTCGCCTGGCTTCTGAAACGGACTTCATCCTAGTCTTGTATATATATATAAGATCTTCCTTCACCATAGTAGTCTAGCTATTTAGGTTAACTCGCCTGATATCCATGGTGATATCATGACCTCAGAGGCCTAAATTAGGAAAAGCAAAGAAGGGTTTTGCATGCACTCAATCAAGTCGAATACATCGGTTTAAAGGAGGAGACAAACATCTGAAAATTATCAAATGCTTAAACTGAATGTAAGAGCAATCCAATATCCACATTTTTAAAGCCAAGCACATATGCACCTCCATAAAATTTTCTAAGGACCGGAAATTAATTTTGGTCAGAAAAACCGTAAGTGTGCTAGGTGGGTCTGACAAATTGACATGGATCAGCGATATGGCAGGTTCTAATTGGGTGTTGTATATAGTTCACTTAACTAAATACTTGTAATTTCTTTTGGTACTTGATATGCAGTTTTTTTTTGTCCCCTTTTCTTCAAGTATTTATATTTTTGCTGCTTTTAGGGGAATTGCACGAAACCTCCTGAAATTATGGGAGGAATACACGTTTGCCTTAGCACTTCAAACTATTAAATATTACCCCTACGAACTTTCATTTTGTTACTGTTGTTACCCCTTCATTATTATTATTATTTTCCATTAACATATGAAATGCACTTGATTTTTAAAGGGGCATTTACTTGATTAGTCATAAACATGTTATACGAATGTCAATTCAGTTATAAAATTTTCAATTTTGCTTATTTAGTCATAAACTTTTGCCTAGAACTCCAATGTAGTCCTCCTAATGCATCTTTGCTGGAAATCGTTGAAATGACGATGTGCCATGTAGGATAACTAGCGGTGATTGGGCCACCACATCTTTATAGTGCTCAATTTGGTGCTCCATTCCCATGCTTGGTAGTGCGACTTCTCTTTCTCACTGCTCTAATCAACAATGGCAGCGGGTTCGTTCGTCTTCCATTAGCACCTAGTTAAGATCCACAACACCTGAGTGGCGATTAACTTATTCCCGCCATTCAGAGGAGTTCAACCCCCGTTGAACACGGCAACACATGAAGCATTCTAATAAAATGAAACAGCTGCAATATAATAACAACGCCAGGGCATTAGATGGATTCAATCATAAAACAATTATAGTATATCAGCGTATAGTAGTTCTCCTTTAATAGATACTACAATATGCTATTTAATATTTACAAGTAAATACCATAAATTTAGCTTGATTAGGTAATTTATTAATTTTAACCAAATACCATGAATTTAGCTTGATTACGTAATTTATTAATTTTAACCAAATATGTTAGCCATCTTTGGATAAACAACTATGAACTAGAGGTGACCATAACATTCGACCAGACAGCTCAATCAGTGCTGGGGATATATTTATATACCTCAATTAGCCAATCCTAGAATGATGATTTACCTTTAGGAGAAGAGAGGTGAACAATTTTATAGATATTATCCTTAATTTTGGTACGTCTATCAAACCATAATCTTAAGATCAAATCTTCAAGATTGTTTATGCATTTATCCATAGAAATCAGTTATTTTCTTAACAATCGGGCCACTTAATCATCTGATCTCATCAAACCCATGATTTAGCCAATCTTTTGAGGGGTTTCCCAATATTTCGGGATTTTTCCCGACATTTTTCCCACTATTTATATTTCATGCATTAATTATCATGCGCACGAGATAATTATCACATACTAAAAAACACTGATAATTCACCATATAAGGTTCATAAAAGATATATTTAATCAAAGTTTCATTAAAGTCCACATTCATGTATCATAAAAACTTTCCTGTCAATTCAAAATAAATTATGTGTACACAATCATAAGATAAAGAAAAATGCATAATCTAGGTTAGAAACACGTCACGGAGCTCAGTTATCTTACTAATTATAAATAATCAATAATCACTACAACCAAGTCCACTGTGAGAACATGTTTTTTTAAATAATTTTGGTCGTAAACCTTTGATTAGAGGATTTGCTTTCATGAGATCAGTTCTGAATTCTAGTCAACTATCATGAGATCACTCCCATTTTTCTCCTCTCTTTATGGTCCTGAGTTGAAAAGACTTGTTTGGAGCAACCAAGGAGTGAGAATTTTGAATGAACTACGTTGACGTGGGGGAACGCACCGTTAAGATCGCCAAGGAATACCTTTTCAAGAAAAAAATTAATAAATAAAAAAGTAACAAGCAATCAAAAAGGCATGCCTTTTCCAAATCTTTCCATTATGGAAGCATATAGATAACCTTGAATCTATGTATAGTAGAGAAGGATAGGGTGGCTTATGTATAGCAGTTTTGCAGTGTTTCTTTTTTTTTTTTTTTTTGGTCCACGTTTTTGTATTTGCTTATTATAATAACCTTTAACTTAAGTGCATTTGCATTAGTGAAGAAAAGATGCAAAAAAGTAAGTTTTCTTGGAGCAATTTTGCAATAAACAATTATAAACGAAAACTGTCTATGCAATTTTTAATTAATAGCATGTAAAGCTCATACTCTGGACTTGACTCTGATTAGACAATCTAGAGTTGAGGACACAATCCAAGAACATATCAATACTATCTATAATTTCTCTAACTCGTAAAGGAAACTCATCGTGACTTCAACGTCGAATTTTGACCGAATCGCATAACATTTATAATTGGTATTCGATGTATATATTCAAAGGCCCCATAAGGATAATGTTATCACATAGATCCCTCATAATTACTGAACTTAATCAAATATTCCCATCCCCCAAAATAAATGCATTTCCTAATGTAAATCAGATCAAAATTTATCTTTTCGATTAGTATTTTGTTTTTAATTTTCCACATCATATGTTTGTGCCTTCCCTTCTAGCATGAATAAAGTAAAGAACACGGCTACTTCTACCATTGGATGATGAGCATAACTGGCCAAAATTGTATACTTTTTAGATGGTGGGTAATTACCTTAGCTGAAAAAGACACACGAGCTTGACACTTGATAAGTATTGCTTGCCTAACTTATAATTAACGAGACCAATGTTTATTTTAGAAAATCAAGTGATGATACCCAGATTATAATATTATCATAGGTTCAATGATGTCTAAGTCTGAGGATGGGGACATGGGGGCCCACCCACAAGGTCACTGCTGCTGGGCCTTCATTTTCAATAAAACGCAAAATTTGGGGTACACCCAAAATATAGTAATCTCATTCAAACTTATCGTCACATGCAAATGTGCAATCACTTTAGAGAAAAATAAAAAATTGTTGACACTTACTGTACTTTGGTTGGCTTAGATGGGTCATTCGAGAACATCATATCGCAATTAATCTTCTCGACAAGGAATGGTATCGAAATTTAATGATAATTCGACGTGTGAATAGCTAATTAAGCAAGACCATGAGTGGGAAAACAACTTGAGAGGTCCGTCTCAACCATCCCCAACCCCCCCCAACATAAATAAATATATTCGGTCGCGTCCTTCTCGAGAGAAAGAGAGCCCGACCTTAGCAAATGAGACACGAAATCAACTTCAAATGGATCACACATATTCAAAAGACCTATGGCCAAAACGTCAAAGTCATTGCAGCACTTAGTAACATGTTTAGGCAAGCCTTTAGAAATTTAGTTACAGTTTTAGGAAAAACCATCCAAATCCGATTAGACAAGAAGAGTATGATAACCTAGGATGGATAAGAACTTAATAGAGAGGCCAACCCAAAATCTCCATAACCTTTTATCACTACAGCTACAAGCATATATATGTATACATTGCCCAAAAAGGGTAAATGGTAAGACCTTATTAAGCTCATCGAAAGTGTTGTGGGAGCTCACAACAGAAGTCCTAATCTTTCTTTTGGGGAAATTGCCCACCTGCCCAAAAACCATTTGTTGGGAACACGCAACAGAAGTTTAATACATTCTTTCCAGAAAATCGTTAAGAGGAAACTAACTCCGAGGCCGTTTATATGTCCAGTTGGATAGACATTTACTCAAAAACTTAAGTCAATAAGTTATGAGTCAACTAAAATATATTAATTACTCTAGAACACATCGATTTTCCGATGTGATATTTCTCAAACATAACTCACTTACACATGCATCTTAAAAAGTGTAGCGAGGATTTTAACATTTCATGTGATGATCATTAAATAAATGACACGCTTTCATGAAGGTTTAGCCCAAACTCCCGCCTCGCTTGAGGGCACAAACCATCGGCCGGCCTCTCCTCTTCTACCGAGAGAAGAGAAGGCGACGGCCTTTTCCACGCTCTCGATGGTGATTGTGTAAATTTCTTCATCAGATCAATTGATAGAAGACTTGAACCTAAATCATTACACCCTCGGGCCAACTACTACCGTAGGTCGGCCGATTAAGGAATAATGGACGGTTGAAAAAGTCAAGGTGGTCCTTAGGATATGTCCTGGAAGATTGCCGGGCAAGGTGAGCCTTCACCAGATATAACCACGAGAAAATACAGACGATACAATAACGGGCCGTGCATCAAGTACGTTTGTTGTAGACAAGCAGCAAAGGGGCGGCTGCGTGGCGTGTTCTTAATGTAAAGAACCTTATGTTATACGCAACAAGGGCGGCTTCGCGTTGAACAAGGACAAATTTTGTCTTTATTGAATACTATGGCCTTTCTTATTTAACTCGTCCTGAAGGGCATCCTTCGACAAAATAAATGTAAACTAGAGTATTTTACATGTAGAGTATGATCCTACCTCCACATTACATTATTTTCTCATAGCTTGTGGTCTCATTATTGGAATCCTTCTTGGATCTTTCTACAACGAGGCATAACAAGTTAGGTTCTCCCCCACACCCAAACACTAATAGGGTAATGTAGTCGCACTACAGTGAATCAAACAAATTCAAGGTGTGTTTATTTGAGTGATTTTTTTTTTTCATGAATTAGTTTTCTAAAGTTTCACGCCTTTGATTTGCTAAATATGTACACATAATGGAAAACTATTTACAGTCAAAGATAATATGCATGTTTAGAGTTAGGAAAATGATTTTCCTAACTTGTAAAGAAAAAAGTAGTTTCCTAAAAAATGATTTTTTTGGAAAGGATTTTTTTTTATTATGAAATTTTTTCTGAAACAAACACACTCTTAATATATATATATATATATATATATATATATGTATGTATTAAAAGCTTACGCATTATATTCATAAATGGGTATAATAAACCCTATCAATGGGTGGCATCGGCATGGGTGGATCGGTTTGAGTATGAAGCCTAAAAGTCCTTACCAAAGCATGTACCCACTAAATAAGTAAATTAATTTCACAAATAACTTAAGGGATTATTGTAACAAGTCATAAACCTATTTGTATGATGGTCAATTCGGTCATAAACTTTTCGATTGTGTCAATTTAGGCTTAAACATTTTGAAAATTTTCCAATTTAGTCCTAAGCCTATTGTTTGGTTATTTGGTTGGAAGGACTACATTGATAAATGGTTAAAAGGTTTAGGATTATTGGTAGATGATCAAAAGGTTTAGGACTAAATTGGCAAGTCAAAATTAAAATTTAATAGATACAATTAAAAAGTTTTGAACTAAATTGGCTCTTGTATAATAAGTCTATGATTTTTATACAATTATCCCAATAACTTAGCATGAGCAGGGTTAATTATCCAACCCTCCCAATTATGCTTCGACCCCACAGGCCTAAGCACATCATGTTGTCCAGATCTTCGTTTTATCATTCATAGAGGTTGCCTTATGTCGTATTTGTGTCCAACATTGCCAGTCTTATGTTAAAAGACACCGAGATACTTGGAGTGCCAAAACTTGGCACATGGGAACATTTAAGTGTCAAAAGTTAGAATGACACTTAAATGCCAAAATTGGAACAAAATTGATCAATTAAGTGCTAATGGCGAGAAAATCCGGCCAAAATGTTAACGTGGTGATTTTTCGATGAGGCAAGTGCAAAATGACGTCGTTTGGCACATCGACGTGGCTAGACAAGTGAAAAAAACGACGTCGTTTTGTTGCCGACGTGGCTAAATAAGTAATATAAAAATTAATTAAATTAAATTCAAAACCAAATTTAAAAAAAGAAAGATGAATAGTAGCTGAAGGCTCAGCCCTTGCCGCCGCCACCTCCTTGTAGCCATTGGGAAGGGCCAGCAATTATGGGGGGAAGGTTGGTGAGGGCTTGCGAGCCCTTGCCCAAATCTAGGGTGAGTGTTGCGCTCCCCCAAATTCGGCGAGGGTCACTAGCCCTTGCCTTGCTAGGTCAAGGGCCGCCATTGGCTGCTCGTCGGCCCTCGCGACCCCTAGCCAATGGTGGCCCTTGGGTTGGCCATCCCGGCGGACAGCGACCCTTGGTTTGACAAGGCGAGGACCGACGACCTTTGCCGGATTTGGGGGAGGGCCGTGTCCCTCGCCCTCAACCCTCCCTCTATCGTCGCCAGCCCTTCTCGGCAATGGCGGGGAGGCGGTAGTGGCAAGGGTTAAGCTCTCAGCTACTATTCATCTTCTTCCCTTTTTTTTTTTTTTTTTTTTTTTTTAATTTGGTTTTAAATTAAATTTAATTATTTTTTAAATTCAAGTTCAAATCCGCACCAAAACGATGTCGTTTTTACATTTCTATGTTAAGTCAACTATTTGGTGAGCCATGTAAGCTAACAAAATTAATAAAAAATTTCTACGTAAGATTTCCGGCAAGGTTCATCGGAGGTGGCACTCAAGTATCACATTTTTAAAAAAAGTGGCATTTAAGTGTCACTTTCTTAATTCTTGACAATTACGTGTCTCATTATGCCAAGTTTTGGCACTTGGGGTTTTTTTTTGCCTATGTTAAAATGTTCAATATGCCATCACCAAACTTCATAGGCACAATCCATATATGTACTTTTTCTATAGTGTATTGACATAGATCAATTAAATTTTCGATTAAGTACATACAATGCTCTATGTTAAGATTTAAGGATATCGTTTTCATGCCTTGTGTCAATCTCCTATTACCACCGTATCCATCATTCTATTTGTGTCACATGTCAATCAAATTCCCAATAAATAAAGAAAAGCCATAATCTACCTTATCCTATCTCTCCTTGGCCACTTTACACATTTACCTGTATTTCAACAAGGGAACATTCTTCCCAGTATCTACGTTGTTGTTTGACAAGTTGGGGCAAGTATATGTGGATGGTATTTTCATTATTTACCTTTCCCACTTAGTCTTCTAAAGTGTGTTTGATTTGAAACCAGTTTGGCATCATATATGTTTGGAGTCTCATGTAATCAACACCTAGATCATTGCACCATCGGATAATTATGCAACCTCAAACTAGCAAGGCACATTAAAATGCTATGCTAAAGCCAATGAGCTGTGATCAGAATCGACAGTATCGATAGTGTTGATGGTGGACACAGATGAGATTGCCCACCCCAGTATCATAACAAGGAAGACGCTGCAAGTTAGATATATATTTAATCCCACATCATTCAAACTTGAATTAGTATACTGGCAGAAAAATCTAGCACTTTTTAACCTTTTAAAGAAGTGGGTCATTGGGTGATCAGGAGTCAAAGTAGATAATATCTATTCAATGGTAACTGCTGCACATTACCATCTTCGTGCCACAAAGCATAAAAAATCTCTATATTACTGGCCACCTTCTTTTTTATTCATTTTCCTCGTTGTGATACTTTCTCTAGCGTACGTACGGAATACGGTGCGACATACCAAATCAATCCAATCTCGATTCAAAGGTCAGCAAATCGATTAATCTATTCCCAAGTGGCCTACCTCGAAATTGGGCTTTTCATCATTTCTAGACAATTTCTCTATCGGCGTGACTCTTCTGCGACACTTGGCTCGATCGGAGTCGTCTTTTGCGGCCTTACAGTCGTTGCCTCCACAATCAAAATGCCATTTGAGTGTTGACTAAGTCTAACTACCGCAAAAAAGGGTCCGTTGGAGCCATCATAGAGGCACTTTCTTTCCTTTCTTTTTTCTTATTCTTTTCTTTATTGTTCTTTTTCTGGATTTGGAGATTGCTCTAACGTCTAATTCCTAATCTCCATTCGAGATTCTCCTCCTCCACCACCACCACCACCCAAGTTGGTGAAAGGGACATCTATGGTGACGACGCAATAGTAAGCGCGAAATAATCAGGCTGGTGATGTGCTGAGTATACTAAGATTGATCTGCTAAATTAAGTTTTAAGTAATATATCACCGTCTCTCATGCGAACCCCTCATTTGATGATCCACTTATAGTCTGCCGCGTCGAATTTAACCATTTGTATACCGGTCTCGATACACTGAACATCATTAATCTCTCCATCAGATACATAAGAATTTGGTGTTAATTAAAGAAGGAATATACCTCATCAGTCCTCTACTCTCATGGAATATAATTTCTCAACTCGTCTTAGCTTGCGAAACGCCGCGGATTCTGACGAGTTTTAGCTCTTCCGTCATGCAATTTCAGCAAGCACGATTCTAAAGAGACAAGGACTTTAGAGCGTTCACGGATACTTAGACCGAAATACATTGTTATCCCCGACGGAGTTGAATAGTTGTGCACGTGAAAAAATTAGTTAAATCTCTTCATTTTTAATCACACATGGAAGAGCGAAATGAATAATATATGAATTCTCAACCTTAACAGCACCACAAATTTACATACCGAGCCAATTTTTGGAGGGGGGATTCATCTCCACAAGTAAGAAACAAACAAGAGGGAAAAGAAGAAAAAAATCCTTGGTACACATCAAGCAAATTGGAACCCATCACGTCCTCGTCATGATTTTACGGCATATCTTTGTAATATTCTTCTTATAACCAGCCAAAGCACATGCTCCCTTCCCTGTCATTTACCATACGCCAAGTATCGGCCCCTCAAGACACGTATCCAATCCGACAAAACGAGGGTTACATCGAAAAAATTGGGGGAAAAAAAAGAGAAGGGAAATTATTAATGGAAAATCAAGACCCTTCCCAGATCATACGCAATGCCACGTCACCCATCTTCTTCAAGAAAGCAAAGCAAGAAAGAAAAGAAACCCTAAAGAAGAGGAGAACCGAAGAAGATGAACAAAACTTTGACTATATTCACATGTATGAAACTGAAAGTAGTTCAGGTACTAGTACTACTACAATATTGTATGAAGGAAGAATGCTAATCATTGCTATCTTTTTCATCATCATCTAGTCTACAAACGGCGCATATCGCAATGATCGGACGCGTCGATTCATCTGTGCGCATGCGGGCGTTGCTCGTCAGTAACACCGCTTCAGCGTCATCCTCGCACCGCCGCGACCGCCGTCGCCACCGGCGGCGATCTTGGTCTTGACCCGCTCGAACTCCGATACGCCGCAGGGGATCGTGATCCCGCCCGGGTGGTCGTAGCCGAACTCCTCTTCGGCCTCCCTCAAGAGCTCCCCGAACAGGGGATGGTTGAAGTAGATCACCGGCACCAGGACCCGGCAGAAGTCGGCGTCCTTCTGACCGACGTAGACGGCGAGGTGCCCCTTGGGCACCTCCGCCGCCGAGGCGGGCTGCGGGTCTTTGCCCACGGGCAGGTAACCCGACCCGGGCTTCGCGGAGCAGAGGCACTTGGTCTTGCTGGTCAGGCGGCGGCCCCACGTGAGGAGCCTCGACACGGGCGTCCTCCGCGGTTCCCGAGGCGCCGGCGGCGGCGGCGGGAGAAGCGGGGACGAGGCCGGGGGGCCGAGGCGGAGGTAGGTGACCGGGTTCTTGGGTCGCCGGAGGATCCAACGGGTGGCCCGGCAGAGGCGCTTCTTGAGCTTGATGCCCCTGAATCTGAGCTTGAGCGTCCTCATCGGAAGGCACAGGACTCGAACAGAAAAGAGAGAGAGAGGAAGAGAGACCGAGAGAGACAGGCACAGACACAGAGACAGAGACGGAGAGCAAGCGCGTGTTTCCGTTAGGATGTGGGGGGTTTCAGGAGGAGGGCGACGGACATGGCGAGGCGGAAGAGGGTGAGGCAGACTTCCGACAGGGAGGAGGGCACGTTAGACATTCTCTCGATCCGCCGCTTCTCCTTCTTGTTCCCGTCCGAGCGAGGCGAGTCTCATGCGTGGGCGAGGCTCTTTCCTCCCTCCCTCCCTCGTCCGATGCTCTGCCGCCACAGGAACAAAGATGGAGAAGATCGAGTCAGAGACGGGAGGCACGCGAGGTTGCGGAAGGAAGAGGTCGAGTTAAATAGCAGGCGTTTAGAGAGAGAGAGAGAGAGAGAGAGAGAGAGAAGGTGGGGGAAGAGGAAAGGTCAAGGGGGCGAGATCGGGGAAGGAGGAGGAGGGGAGCGTCGGACACGAAGGAGAAGATTCCGTACAGAAGGGGTCGGGAGCGATGGGGTGCCGTCGGATCGGGGGAAAGAGCACGTTGTGGCGTTCACATTTGATCCCCGCGCTCGACGGCTCTCGGCGATTTATGAGTCGCGGGGCCCGCGGACGGCGATCGGACGGAGGAGCCGCCATCCTGCGATCGCGTCATATCGTCTGAACTATTGTTTTTGTGATGCGAGTCCCGTCGTGGGATCAGGACGGGTAATCGTTTGCCCGAATTCGATTTTCGCACTATTTACGGACCGGATAACATTATTTTTTTCCGAAATGGAATGTCTGGTAGGGTGGTCTGTTGGCCCCGGTGATGGTAAAAATGCTAGGGGTTAACGTGCCCATCGTCTTCTTAATGACTTTTAAGCAAGAAAATTTCGTGGATTCATCAGAAATTGCGATTTGATCGAGTTAATTATGTCATATCATTTGAATTATTATTTTTTATATAAGTCCCATCATAAGATTTGAATTGTCAATCGTCTAGATGAATTCATAAAGTCAATGGCTAAACAACATTTTTTTTTTCAAATTAAATATATGATAGAGAGGTCTATTAACTCAGTTGAAAATAATAATGCGGAAGACAGATTTGAGAAATTTCTGTATAATTCAATATATTCATAATGATAATTACATTGGCCTAATTATGAGTTTTTACAAGATAACTATTGAAGTTAACATATCAATCAAGAATATACACTATCAAATGAAATATATTTATAAAATCTCGAGAGATGTTTATAATCAAGTGGATTTCTTTATGTTCCCAACAGGCTCTATGAAGGTAAAAATGTTAGAGATCGTCTTCTTAACGACTTTTAAGCAAGAAAATTTCATGGGCTTACTCTATGAAGGTGCGATCCAGTCGGGTCGAGCTACCGTAATCGGTTTGTAACGTTGCAGAAAAGAGTGGAGTCTCTTTTGGATAAAGCATACGCGATTCAAAGAAGTAATCATGTAATCTTCATCATCGGGCCGGACGTTTTGGACAAAATTCCATAATTTTAGTAACGAAAAATGGAAAGCCAGCAGCCTCACTGCGACTGGGTGCCTCTCTCACCAAGAATCCCCCACCATCCACCATGAAAAAGTTCAAAAGTGGAATCACTACTCTCATCTATGTTTTCTCCAAACTTAGCTTTTGCCCTTTTTGTATTTTTTTTTAAGGATAAATGCATTGAAAATCGATATATATATTTCTCAAATATTCAATCAGGTCAATAAATTTTTCTTGTCTATTATTTTCTGTTAAAATTTATCTTATCGCTAAGATAAAACCGAAAGCCCCGAGTGATGTGACACATTGTCGCTTATTATTTCCTTTTGCTAACTATCAAATCTTAGAAAGTTAGTTAAAAAAAGAAACTTAAAGAGAAAAAGGGAGATCGTAGGTAGTGGCGCCGTCGCCCATTTACTAGCGAGAGCTGCCGAGGCTTTAATCGGGATTGCACAATGCTGACGGCACCTCATCTCCTCTTCACCTATATTTTTCTTTGTGATTTCCCTTTTTCTTATTTTTTTAAAATTTTATTTTTATCCGTTAATATCTTTTTTATATTTTATTATTTTTTAAATGCCACATAGGATATCGTGTTTATTTTTTACGGTGACTTAATGGGCCAAACCAATACATCCGCCAATAAATTTAATGGAAAGGCCAATTTGAACAAATTATTCATTCACTTTTGCAAGCAACATAGGTGATCATTTTTAAGAAAATGTTTTTCAAATCTTCATTTTCCATGAAATAGGTGGAGTTGTAAATTTCTCTTCTTGGGATACCTCCACCACCAATTCAATTCGTGTAGGACAGAAGTGGGTTTCATGTCTATCTAAACAATAGATAAATGAAGATTTTAATATAGTGGAAAGGGTTGTGAAAATGAAAATGTTAATGGAAAAAATCTAAATTACAGAACTATTATATTGGTCATCCTAGAGTTATTAACAATTCATTGTGAATTAAATATTTAACCATCCGGCTCATCGCGTGGACAATAAAACTATTGATGAGGCCAATTAAGTGTGAATACTAAAATTTATTAACTTATTATTCTTCATTGTTGTTTTACGAATATTTTTGGAGATAGATACGATCAGTAGTTAATTAATCGATATTCTTCCATTATAATTTCTAGCAGATGAGTGTGAACGTTGACAATGAATGCCTTTCCTAGGACTTCAACGCCATCAAGAAGCCCATCAATTCGAGATTCTAGGGCTTTCCCAATTTATGTATCATTTGATCACTAAAATGAACCATGTTGAAATTAGTTAAGAAAATTTGGCCGTATATTCAACCGAGGAGACACATGAAACGTTTGCACCGAGGTTATTTTTATTTTCATGAAAAATGAATAATTCGAAAGATAATTTTTTAATAATCACTTAAAATAATTAGCCAATAAGAAATGTTTTTGTTAATTACAACAATTTATGTCCAAACATGTTCATAGACGATGAAAATATCTTTATTTTTTTCATTTCTGCAAGCAATCCAAACGACTATATTTGGGAAAATACTTTTTCCAAATAATTTATTTTTCGAGAAACAAACGCGCTCTAAAATGGAAAACTTTTTTACCTTAAAAATGAGAGAAAATAATACATAACTCATTCAAACGATACGTGCTCATATATATATAACCCTTTACGTAAAGTCAACATTAAAATTTGGTGTCCACTAATCAAATAAGCGAAATACCCTTATATGTCATTCACGACTAAGATTCGATATCTCCAAGTGATCGTGTAACAAATCTCCAATTTATATGGAGTACATATTCTCAGCTTTAGTATTCTTTTATCCATATTCTCTTATCAAATCATCCACTTTTATCCATATTCTCTTACCAAATCATCCACATCCATTTCAAATTGGTGCGAAAAAGCCAGTTTATTCATGAGCGTTGTAAGATAATTATACATAGAATATTTTTAATGAAGGGATTAAGTTTATCTTTCCGTAATCCAATGGCTAGCTTTTCTCAAGAAATTGTATAAATATCTTTGCATTTATAGAGATCCATTAATTTAGGACATGATATTTTTAGGTTAATAATTATGCAATTATATATAATATCAGTGTTAGATGTTTTTATTTTTTTGGTCGGTTACCGTGTCAGATGTTAATTAATATATTATATGCACATTTCTGGCCCGTTTCCTATTAAATTGGAACTTTTGAAGGTGGATGCACGCGCACTTGTTTTTTTTTTTTTTTCCTTTTCCTTTTTTTACCTCTTTCTCTTTTGAAGTACATAAAGGTTGACCTAGAGAATAGAGTCCGATTCTGATAGATGATGATTGGGAGATGGGAGCATCGTATGCCGCGGGAGGTGGGCGGACAAGTTTGACTTTTTGTAATTCATCACCATGTGATGAATCCTAGAAAGCAGGGAAATAAATGCACAATATATTAGACTTTGAATTTAATGGCTTTTTTATTAAAAAAAGAGGTGTCGCGGGTTCAAGGAAATTGCGTTTGTTGTAATCACACCAGCGTTCGTGCTCATCCACTTCAAGACTAGATCGAGAAATTCCATAGTAGAATAAAGAAGAAAAGGATGGGGTTTGACTAACGAACCCAACGATCAAAGACCAAGTCTCGAATGAATTTTCAAACGTGGGTTTTGATATTCTAAAGGGGAGTTGAAACCCTAATCCACAACGGCCTTATTATTATTATTTTTTATTATAAGATATGACAAAATAGAAAATGTTCTTATTATTGTGTGTACCGGAATACTTGTTAACTAAGAAAATTCAATTTTCAATCGTGCCGTTAATGAGAATAATTGAAGTATCAAAGTTTTAACAGCTAACACGTTTCATTTCCTCATCGAGATTCGAGAGGTCTTGGGCTTTACTCTTATAAACTGGTGATGAATATGATATACTACTAATAAATGCTAAAACTTACTCTTAGGAGGAAGTTATATGTCTTGTCAATCGAATCACATTGTATCAATTACACCGTTGATATAAAGCGAGATATTTATGTCGTGCACAAAAAATACTGATATGTAATTAATCTATTTTGTTCAAGATGTATTGCAATGTCTACAGATGTTTGAGGAATAAAAAATTGAGCGTTTTATTGTCATCTTAGATCACTTAAATAGTGGATTTTGAAGGGTCTTACATAGCAGTCTTCATCGTACTATGATCTAACAAAACTTTACATGATTAATTAATTAGTCTTATAAACATGTAATCTACATAGTCCATGCCTTATTTTTATTTTTGCCACGTGGAAAGGAGTGCTAAAGTATTATCTAGCATTGCTTAAATACAAAATTTTGGTAGGGCCTCTTTTGTAATATCCGTTAATTTTTGGGTGGATTTCTATATCCGTAATAAAAGTGGGGAAAAATCATGAAATGAGCAGGAATATTAATGAGGAAAACCAGGACTTGGCAGTAATTACAAAGCAAAACCTCCAAGGAGCAAACATGATTGTATGTTTCAATATAGCAAAATTTTTTGTTATATGTATCACTCCAAGTAGAAAGTTAATCGAATCCCCTCTCATATGATACCCAACTCATATTATATGAGGCGAAATTGGAAGCTAATGAAATAAAGTATTAGAGCCCGTGTGGTATAGCTATGATTGAATAGTAGCTGTGGTATGTTTTAATTATGCTGTGAAAAATACTCTTTAAGTTATATTTTGGGTACTATTTATTTTAGAGTTGCACCATCTCAAACGTTTTAACAGCTACAACACCATTTTTCACAACCGATATGGTTACGAAGGCTAGTGGTCAAGGACTGCGGTCCTGCGTTGGTTTCGTTTGTTAAATAAAAGAAAGTCCAAAAAACTCCATGCATTCGACGAAGGAATCAAGTCGGCATAATCGGGGCGCCGGGCAACTTCATATCGATGCGGAACCCATAAGAAGCGAATCAATGCGAATGGTGCTGAGTTCCCTTTTATCACATCATAATCGAGAAAGAATACAGAGGAAGGAGATAGGACACCCCCACATGACGGAGTGCGAGGTGGGAAAGCCTGCTTTTTCCATCTACTTTAGGCAGCTAACAAAGTTGCCGATACTTTCAATTGCAAACGCTTTTCATTTTCCACACCCATCTTATGAAATTGTCTCATTTTTCACACCATCTTATGAAATTGTATCAGTCTCTTTAGTCATCTCTCTCTCTCTCTCTCTCTCTCTCTCTCTCTCTCTTTGTGGACCTTTCCCTTTACGATTTCGTTTTCCTTTGTCAATATGAATAGTTCACGCAGCTCCAAACCGACGTCCGCTTTGACTCCTTCTGCGTAAGAGCAGCTAAAGAAAGCTCTTTGCTCATTGACCAGAGAAAAAACAAGACATAAAAAACAGAAAGAGGGGGAGAGAGAGAGAGAGAGATCGTTGGTCGACCACAAATATCGTCCTGGCGAAGGACCCCACAGCGGCGGCCGTCTTTCTAGACGACCCACACGGCACAACGTCGTCTGTCCATCCGTACCGCACGATTCGTACGTTGCCCGTGCGTCCAGGAAATTCAAAGTTTCCCGGGCCCCACCGGGAGATTATTTCCACCTGCGTGTGGCTGAGGAGTTTCATGGATCTTCGCTAGACACTTCCACCAGGTCGGTTTGACTGACGATTTTACTGGGGAGATCGATCTGAACAAACTGTGCTCATTTTCTAGAACTTGACGATTAAACTACGCTTAGCGTTTCACACTGTTTTGAATCGTAAATGGGACTAGATTGGAATCGGAAATTCGATAAAAGGCCGGCTCCTTATTAATTGAGTAATCAAAGTTTGACTTCACTTTTTGTGACGATCTTTAAGATTGATGGCATGATTAAAACACGACACGGAATTCGGATGAAAATATTTACTTTTATTTTGCGATCGAGAGTGAATTGAGAGAATGATTGTTGATTCCTAATACGAACAATACTTTTGAGTTTTTGAGTGCACCGGTTAAATAGTGTCTGAGAGGAATTGATAATATGATTATCACGACACCAAATGGAAATTTGTGAATAGAGAGAATTGAGCATTTTCCCTTTTTTGTGTTATACCATCCTAAGGAGGATCATCCTTCCCATATGACTTTGTCTCTCTCTCTCTCTCTAGAGCGCAACATCGCTCCAAATAAGAGCACCGGGGTGGTGCTCCAAAGAAGAGCTTGTTGTCGGCCACCATAGGCCATCACTACCCACTCCTTTCCCTCTCTCCCATCTAATCCTTTGATGTTGTTGGGACCTCGTGCCCCATCATGTCAGCGTGGAACTCATAAGATACAAATCAATACGAGCGGTGCTGAGTTCCCTTTTACATATTATCAATCAAGAAAGATAGACCATCCCAACTAGACGGGATGGAAGGTGAAAAACTACCTCTATTTTTCATTAAAGTTAGGCAACCAATAAGTTGCAACAAGCAGTCTCTTGAGTTCTTTTTTATTTTTATAATAATATTCAGCCTTACCCTTTGCGGATTCTTCTTCATTGGCAATATAAGTCATTCATGCAGCTCCAAACCGATGTCCTTTTGGCTCCTCCCATGTTGGAACATGTAAAGCTCTTTTCTCATTGACAAAAACAAAAAACAAAACAAAAGGGAAGAGAGAGAAAGCTCTTTGGCAGAAGACCACACGATGCCGGACCCCTCTTCTAGGTGCCCCACACGGTTCGTTTGTCTTACCATCCGTACCTAACGTCCGTACCTTGTCCGTGCACGCGTTTGTAGGATCGTTGCCCTGGAAATTCAAAATTCTCGCAGCCCACCGAAGACAATTCCCACCTGCATGTGGCTCGGTAGTTTCGTGGATCTCCAGTTAGACACGATCGCGAAGATAAACGATCTAATAGGCATAATCATACGGGGGAGATCGATTTGGACAAACTGCTCATTTTCTAGACCTTTGCCTACCTAATTGGATTGAAACCACCCTTGAAACTCTGTATTTTCTTAATCATAAATTTGATGTTAGGCCTAATTCCCCAAATGGCACAATTAAAACACGACAGAAGCTTTGAAAAGATAGTCTGAACAAAATTTTTTACTTTTGTCTATAATCAAGAGTGAATTGAAAATGAAGACCGTCGATTCCTAGTTCAAGGCTTGCTTTTGAGTTCTAGGATGCATTGGTCAAGCGTTATATTAAAATAATATGAAGTACAATTATCACTATATCAAATGGGAATTTTTCAGGTTCCTCAATGTAATCGCTTGTAGGTTTGTTGCAATTTTCCCCCAATATATTAATTTTGGTATAAAGGCCCACGACGACTCAAAATAATTTCCATGTTACCCCTGACATTCAATTGCATTGTAACCTGAAAATCAATCACATGATGTCATGTGATCCATCACTGGGGAGGACTTTAGGACAAAATTGTCCTTCCTGGGCGAGAATTATATTTTGCCACTACCACTGCTGCTGTCAGTGGCCATGCCATCACAACCAACTGCTTTTCCCTCTCTACCATCTAGTCCTTTGATGATGTTTTCATGATTTATTAATAACCCCAATGTCATTTCTTTATATGTATATATATTTTAGACACACACACAAACACATGGACAAAACAAATTTCCCCATGGATAAACTAATGGGATCACATTGGTCCAGTAATTGAAATATTATGTCCCTTAATAAAAAATAGTCTTATACTTTTCCAGTCATTTTCAACCCACACCCCATGAATAAAAATTGTCAAGTCTCATGCATTTCTTTGTCAATTTTAGAGTTTTTTGGTTTCAGCCTGGGAATTTGATTACAATATTCCAACTAATCACTCACATATCACATATCTTTTTAGAAGATACAAAACCAAATGTCAGGATAATTTCAAATTCACTAAACAAATTTCCAAAAAGTCAATTTTAAACTGGCTAAACCTCCAAAACTCTCAAATTACCACCATCCCACACATTAATTAAAAAAATGCTTTGTTCCTACAAGAAAAATCTTTTCCTGCAACTCAACTTGCAGCAATCCAATCATTAGAACAATATGTTGCTGTTTTGAAAAAAATTATGTGGGAAATCAAATAAAAAAGCACCCCCAGTGAATTTCATCATAGTAAAAAAACCAATGAAGATGATTGTTACGACATCAGCTTCTTAGAAGGTTACAATGAAGCCGAGAAGTAAAATTATTGATAAGAAGAATATCTGTCAGAGCAATATTGGCATGTGAAAATTACCTGTTAGCATGTTACTTCTCGTAGAAGAAAAAGGAAAGGTTTCTGCAGCATCATGAAATTATACTGTAGCAACTCCCCCGAAGTCCTATATAAACACACAAGCATTCAAAAGAAAAGGGGGCAAGCTTCTGGTTCTCAAGCACTCAAGCTCTCTTAGACTTTTCCTCTCCATTCTCTCGCCAGAAGCCTTCATCTTATCATTTCATCACTTCATCTTGTATCTCTTCACTTTGTATCACTCCATTTCTATTTGTATCACCTTAAGATAACCATCTCTTAGCCTCTTCCAAGCACTTGTGTCCTGCAAGGGTTGTATCACTCGGAATCACTTGTAAGTTTCTATTTGATTTGATTTTTTAATACTGAAGCTTGTAACCATCTCTTAACCTCTTTCAAAAAAAGGTTTAGGACTAAATTGACACAAATACAAAAGGTTTAGGACTTTTTTTTATCACTTTTCCCATTTATTTTTTATGACACCAAAAATTTCAAATTTAGACCCGTGCCAAACAATTATCCTACATCAAGACTTTTTTTTTTTTCCTTTTTCTTTTTTCTTTTTTCCTTCCTTTTTCATCTTCATGGTCACCGTTGCCGTCACCACTTTCCTCCAAGGAAGAGAATGAAGGAGGAAGTTAAACGAAAAAAAGGAAAAAGAAAACAAGTAACGAAAACACATGCAATAAATTGACATATTTTTGCCACATGAGTGCCACATCAGTATTGTCTGTTTTTTATTGTTTATGTAGGGAGCCACATAAGATTTTTATGTAGAGATCTCATATGACTAGTTGAATCTCCATATTTGCACCCTTGGATTAAATAAAAAAGAAGAAAATGGTATGCTATTGAAGATAAAAGAGTACAAATCCTGATAGATCAAAAACCTTTCACGTTTTCTCCCTCTTTCTAACGTTTTATCTCTTTGCCTTTTTTTGTACCCTCTGTTGTGCCACTCTCTTTGCATCTCCATTCTGTACCACCACCGCTCACAGGGAGCTGCATTTCGTCCCTCAATGTCCTCTCTCTCTCTCTCCCTCCCTCCTTTCCTCCCTCGTCCCTCCACTGAACGTCATTTATGCTCCTTCATCTTGCTGTCTTACATCTTGGCAGTGTTGTCATCGCGCCTGCACATGTTAGTGTTGACGCGACCAGCACTCTTCGTTGCGCTCGAATTACAACATCATGTTCTATTCCTCTCAAAGATAGAAAATTCGGTAAGAGTAGTGGTTCGCACAGCACGATGCAAAGAAATCGATACGAGCAAAAAGTCCCAAAGAATGGAGCCTCTTCGTTACTCGAATCCATTTCGAAAGAGGATTGAAAAAAATTGATATACATATCAATATACAAGCTAATTTGATGAAGAAAAATTAATATAGAAAATGCCTGCGAATCGCCAATAAGCTGTTGGAAAAATATTAGAGAATATGAAAAATAAAAATTGTTGAAAAACATGTGAAAATAAGATCAATAAAGATGTGAAAAAAAGATCAATTGTTTGAGGCGTGCAAGCATTTTCTTTAAACATAATTTTGCCCCGGAGTGCGATAAGCTGTAGTGACTATCCTCTCATGATACAATAAATCTTCTCTTTACTCCACACAGAATAATAGAAAGACTAGATATGTGTATTAAGGAAAGGAAATTTATGAGAAGAAAAGGAAATTCTCTTTTATTTTGGCATCTCTCACTTTTGATTGTGGTTTGAAGCTTTTAATTTTGTATTTAAATAAAAGAGAGCCATTAGGAAATCATTAGAAACATATTGATAATAATTGAATGAGAAGACGACCGCTATACAACCTTTATAAAATAACGAAAAGTGTATGAAGAAATAAATCAAACACTACAAAACGTTATAGCCATTAGAAAGTCATACAAGACTGTAACTAAACCATTATAACACGTTTGGTCGTCTAAATTTCTAACTAATATATCACTGGATAGGATGAGATATGAAATATAAAGATTTTGCTATATCCTATCCACTTTTTGGTGAATCTCGGTAAAATAAAATTCGAATCTATTCACATATTGGTATAAATGAATAAATAAACTAAAAGTTCACAAATGGAGATTGTAAAAATCTCTCATGACTTTGTTGCCTAATTTATTTTGATTTTATTTTTTATTTTATTTTTCCTCTTTTTTTATTTATTTTATTTTCTGTTTCTTTTTCCTCTTCCATCATTCTCTAATAAATTTTATTAATTAATAAAATGTATTATTATACCTAAGATACAAAAATACCTAAAATATGTAATGCATATAAATATAAATTTATAACTATATATTGAATTTATTATAAGATGGAATTACAGTCAAGTATATAAATAGAATTAAAAAATTTAAAAACTAAAATTTTATTTTTTGTTATTTTGAATTTCTTATATTAGAATTCACATATTATTTATATTGAAATATAATTTCTATTTATTATTTTAATAAGTTTGTTATTCGAGAAAAATAACTTTCCTATTATGGATTTTAGAAATTCTATCCACTTTAATTCTCCTTTCCCATGGATAATTTTATTCAGCCTATATCCCTCTTATATCCAACTTTACCATGTATTGAGTAAGTATCAAATGCAGGATATGATAAATTTTATCCTATCCCAAATTTTATCTTGACTACTAAATGCAACCTTTCAAATTAATGGTGGACAAAAACGGTTATAAATTGATGACGGTAAATTTTTTTAGTAAATGATAGCTTTCAATAAATCAAAACAATTGAAATATCCAATAATTCTCTACATATTTCAAAGGTTTTGAAAAAAAAGTAGAATGATGTTGGGTAATTAGAGCGTAATGCATTAGAAAAGGTGCTTGCTAGGCTAGAACCAAGTCTAGAAAGAATGAAATATAAATCACGAAATCATTGTTGAAGTTTGAAATTTCTATAAATCAAGAATTTCTTTTTTGTGAATTATAATTTTCTTCAATCACATTGCATTTTCACAAATTTTGTTATTCAATGCGGTTTTGCTATAATAGGCTGCATGCATGCTTGGTCTATTCATAAGTACTCTAGAGGTTTTTTTCCCAATAATTCTTATATAAGCAGCCCCACTTCACACTTATATAGATGATTACATTAAGTGTATTATGCAGTTTAATCACCACCAATAATGTTTATGAAATTCATTAAGGGCTTAGTTCAACCACTTTTTCATTGTAGTCTTGCACTATCTCACCTTAGGAGTGACAAAATTCTTGATAGTGCATTACTAGATAAACAAGTGACTTGTTATTACCAATAATATAATTCATGAAATAGACAATCACATAAGTTGGGTTATTATCACTATTAAATTTCATTAATTGGCTTAAGTCTCATTCCCCTTATTGTTAGTAAGAGGATCGGCTGAATCGGGACCCTGGGCACCTTCATCTTGACGTGGAACTTATAAATGGCGAATCGATGCGAGTGGTGCTGAGTTTCGTATGACAAGATGCGAGGTTGGGAAAACTTGTTTATCCGTTTACATTAGGTAGTTAGCAAGGTAGCGAAGCATTTGGCCACAAACATGCCTCTTTTCCGCACCATCTTATGATATTGTATCAAGCGGTCTCTTTAGTCATCTCTTTCTCGATCTCGACATTTCCCTTTGCGATTTCGTCTTCTTTGGCAATATGAATCATTCACGCTGCTCCAAACGGATGTCTTTTTGATTCCTCCCGTGTTGGAACATGTAAAGCTGTTTTCTCATTGACAAAAACCAAAAAACAGAGAGAGAGAGAGAGAGAGAGAGAGAGAGAGAGAGGAGAGGGGAGAGGCTCTTTGGTCCACTATAAATATGCCTAAAACATTTCGACCAAAAATAAAAAATATCGTCTTGGCAAAATATCCCACAATATCCGGGTCCCCCCTCGCCCTTCGTCCTCTCTTTGGGGTGGGATACGGCTCGTTTTTCATAATCATCTGTACCTCATGAGTCACGATTTGTACTTTATCCGTGCATACGTTTGGAGGACGGTTGCCCCAGAAATGCAAAATTCTCCGGGCCCACTGACTTGCGTGTGGCTAAATAATTTGGTGGATCTTCATGTAGACAAGATCACAAGAGTAAACGATAATAGGCACAGTCATATGGGGTAAATCGATCTGAAGGAACCGATAATTTTCCAGACCTTTGCCTACCTAAACTCGACTAAAGAACCCTTAAAACTTTGTATGTTCTTAATCATAAATTTGATTTTAGACCCAACCCTCCTCTTGATCAATCAATCTAGTTTTGACTCCACGTTTGTTAAAACCCAAACTTAAATTGATGTATTTAAAGCATGACATAAGCTTCGAATGGATAATCTGAACAAAAAATGTCTGCTTTTATTGCGATCAAGAGAGAATTGAAAGAAAGATTGTTGATTCTTGATTTGAGTCATACTTTCGAGTTCTTGAATGCACCGATCAAGCAATATCTCAGAAGGCCTTTGAAATATGATTATCATCATATCAAATGGGAATTTGTTAGGCTCCTTAATGTAATTGCTTTTTAGGTTTATTGCAACTTGCCCCCAATATCTCAATTTTGGTATAAAGCCCCCATGACAATTGAAACTAGTTTCCATGTCACCCTTAACATTAACTCCAATTAGGGTGTGCCAAATGGACCGCAAGAATCAGACCAAAGAGTTTGGTTCGGTTAGGCTCTTAGGAGTATTGGTTTAGTTCCCGGTTCCTAAAAATGGAATCAGTGTCTGAGTAGTCCGGTTCCCGATTCTTCCTAGAAGCAAACCAGATCGGATTGAATTGACTACATATACTTTTTTTTTTATTATTTCTTTAAAAAATTAGTAAAATGTAATCTAAACACCACCTTGTCCATTGGTATCACAAGTTATGCCACAATAACTCTTTACTGATCTTCGCTTTCATCAATAACTTAAGATTTGTCACTCTCTCTTGTTGTTCATGTCTACTTTTTAGTGAGAAAAAAAGTGGCTGATTCCATTGGCTTGGGCCAAACTAAATCGGCGGTCCAGTTTAATTCCCAGTCCTACAATCAAACGGTCCAGTCCCCAGTTATTGGTTTTACTTTGAAACTTGACTGAATTGGGAATTGATCACCCCTAACTCCAATTACACTTTAACTTAAGAATCAATTATGTGATGTCACTTGATCCATCTCTTGGTAGGACTTGAGGCCTCCTTAGGCGAGAATTATATTTTGCCCCTAGATTTGTTACACAATCACAAATTACTCCCTAATGTTTAAAAATTTTGCAATATGACTTCTGATCTGTTTATAATAGTTGTAATCTTTCCTTTATAGCTATTAATTACAACTGAAAACTAAAGAAAACTAAAAAGGAAGAGAGAGAGAGGGGGGAAGAGGGAGAGGGAGAGGGAGAGGGAGAGAGAGAAGATTTCTCCCCTGGCCAATCAACTTGGGCAATTGCCCTTTCTTGAAATATGCCATCTTAAAGAGAATTTGATCGACTTAGGAATTTACCCTATCTTGGAATATGCCATCCTAAAAAGAATTGCTTCCTCCCATACTAGATGCCTTTGAGAGGAAGAGTCCCTGATCAATTGACTTGGGGCATTCTTCCTTTCTTGAAATATGCCATCCTAAAGAGAATTGGATCGACTTAGGCATTTATCCTATCTTGGAATATGCCATCCTAAAAAAGAATTGATCCCTCCCAAGATGCCCTCTCTCTCTCTCTCGGATGACATATTCCAAGGAAGGGCAAGTGCCCAAGTTGATCGATGAGGGGAGGGATCTACTTTCTTTCTCTTCCTCGCAAGAGTACCACAACGTTGTTCCAATCAAGAGCACCCAAATCATTGATGATTGCCACAACGATTGCTGACCTCAACTAAGGTAACAGTGTTGTCGGTCACTATGCCATCGCGACCCACTCCTTTTCCCTCTCTCTTATCTAGTACTTAGATGATATTTTAATGATTTACCAGTAACCCTAATGTCTTTTATTTTAAAGTAAATCCAAAAAATGATATATATATATATATATATTCTATGCCTTTCATTTTTCATTGGTGTATAACTAATTTTTTCATTATAAAATTACCATAACAAGATTGCCATCAATTTCAAAAGATAACAGGGCACATTGCAAAAAATTGAAACATCCGTGGGCAAATTGTTACAATCCAGAAAATCTAGGGAGCATAATGTAGTTCTCTTAAATTAGTCCGACACTTTTGCCCCTCTCAAGTGAGCATCACCTAGTCAGGTGAAAGCACGTGACCGACTTTCCGGCGAGGAATTTAGCCGGAGTGGATATCATCATGATGGGTACATTGATACCGATTTGAAAATTTTCAGTGTTCTTTTTCTCCAAATTTAAGATATCAAGGGGCAAGTTGCAAACCACCTAAAAATGTCGGGGGCAAATAGTAATATTCCCTCCCTTTTTAAATAGGAGTAAATATTCTGCCCGCATAATCATGAAGGAAGGGGGATAAAACGAAATTTATATGTAGGGCCCACGCATGACCGTTTCAAAAGGTCAATTGTCGACATCCGTACGGGTAGTCGTGGGCCAGCATTGGTGAGCCGGGCCGGAGCAGAAAGTCTTGTTTCCTGGGGCAGGTAGGGAACAAATGAAAAGAATACAAGCGAGTTGGGCCCCTCAAGAGAAAAGGAAGAAAGAGGACGGGCGATTGATTCCTGAAGTTGATAGATTGATGCTTACAAATCTTTATACGCAACCAACGGATGGCCATGCGCCGCCGGTTCCCGCCCTTGGCCGGGTATCTTAACCGGGCTTGGTGGAGGGAGGTCAAGACCGTTTCCGGGTGTGCTCAGCCATGTATCTTGACTTTTTATTATCATTAGTGAAGTTGGCATGGTTAACCCCAGGATTAGGCAATTGGATGAGGCATATGGGAACTTTCATCGTAGGAATCTGGCGTTACTCATTCAAATCTCACCACTTATATGCCAATTGCTCTAGTATAGGCCTAATTTTAGTTGCTTTGTGGTACTTGCAAGTATGGTTGTCAAATGGATACATCGGGTTGGGTCGGATCGAAAATGATCTTACCCAAATCAACCTATTTAGCCTATTTTGACACATTTATATATAATTCAAATTCAGTGACTCATACCAACCTGACTTAATCTGTACCAAACACATACCCGGCTCGACCCATATTAATAAAAAAACTTAGATATCTAAAAACAAGAACTTTTATGCTATGTGTCTAGTGTGTAAAAGATAAAATTTTACAATTAGGTTTGTGACTTTTTCTTTATTGCAATGTTTTGAGTTTCACAATGAAGTATCCCACATATCTTAAAATTAACAAGTAAATAAATATTGACATGTAAAATACTAAATTCATTTTCATAATCTTCAAAAGCATGAAAGATCATGAATTCTTTACTATTTTTCAATTTTGAAAATAAAATAATATCATAAGAAGATAATATCATAAGCAGAAGATAAATTTAGATAATTTATATTCCGAAATAGGTTTGGAAGAGAAATCGGAAGCTTAAAATTTTCTACTTGCCTCACTTGAAAACCTCATATCTAAACCATTTTAAAAAGTGAAAATATTTGAATAAATAAAATGATTTTTATTTTTATTTTTACGAATAAATATTTATTTTACGAATAAATGAAAAAATCCTTAAAAATAAAATGAATATCATTTTATTTTTAACAATAAATGAATATCATTTTATTTTTAAAAATAAATGAATATCATTTTAAAAATAAAAATTATTATAAAAATATCATTTTTTTCATTTTTATTTTTATTTTTATTTTTTATTATAAAAATTATTTTTATTTTTAATCAATTAATAAATTTAATAAATTTAATCGAAATAAATTTATTTATTAAAAATAAAATTAATTAAATATCATTTTATTAAAAATAAAAATAAATAAAAATAAAAATATTCATTTTATTCATTTAAAAATAAAAATAAATTTATTAAAAATAAATTAAAAGTAAATTTATTAACAATAAATAAATTATTTTTATTTATCATTTTATTTTGAGTTTATTAAAATAAATTTATTAAAAATAATTTATTTATGATAAATAAAAATAAATTATTTTTATTAAAAATAAATTTAATAAATTTATTTTTATTTGTCTTGAGTGTTTTGCCAAATAAATTTATTTTTATTTTTAATTTTTATTCATTTTGAAATAAATTTATTCGTAAAATAAAATAAAATAGAATAAATAAAATAAATTTTTTAAGGATATTTTTATTTTAAAATAAAATGATATTTTTATTTTATTTTTTTATGATTTATTTTATTTTATTTTTCTTTATTTTTTTGTTAATAAATCATTTTTATTTTTATTTTTTATATTAAAGGTCGTAGTCGCGCCGCCGCCGTCCGAAAAGAAAGAAATTTTGTGTCGTTATCAAAGGTTTTGGATTGGGAAATTTTGTGTCTTTTCTAGAAACCCATTAAAAACCCACATTTTCTGAAACTTTATTGCTCAAACTCATATCAACCCATTTAACAAAATTTAACCAACCTTATTAAACTCATCATATTTGTTTAATAAATGAGTTTTTCAATCCAAGGTATTTTGTTGAATCTTCAGATAACCGAGTTTCCACACACATACCATAATGCCCATATCTTTGGATTAAGAAAAAGAAAAGAAAGAGAAAAGAAATCCATATGCTAATGAAGATAAAAGAGTACCAACCCTTGTAGATCAACATCCTTTTCACGTTCTCTCCCTCTTCCCCGTCCTTTTCATCGCTTCGCCTCTCCTTTGTGCTCTTTACCGTGCCCCTCTCTCTTTGCACCTCCTCTTCTTCATCTCTACCACCACTGGCTCGCGACAGACCTGCTCTCTGTCTCTGATCTTGCCTCTTCGCAATGTTACCTCATCGCCCTCAAACTCCAGCACCAGCCTGTGTTACCTCAAAGACGGATAGTTCGGTAAGAGCAGGGGATTCACACGGCACGATGCTGAGAACTGGATACGAGGATGACAAAATCGATCCTCATAGAACGCACGAGGAGGTCGCACGAAATGGGCAAAGTGCGATTGCTGATCCGGGCGACCGCCAAGCGACGCTACAACCTCAGGAAACAAGACCAACAGCGGTCTGCAACAAGCCTGGCCTTGTTGGCTCGGTTTGAGAACGCTTGTGTTCCGGAGTGCCACATCGACAAGGAAACAGAAGAGAGAAGAGGTGGAGGGAGTATGAGAGACGGCCCCGGTGCTCTCTGCAACATACTTACCTGGACGGGGTCAATGGACAATCAAGAAGGCCCATGGCCTAGGTTAGTGACCTCCATTGCACTATGGAAGGGCGCTCGCCTAAGGTCAGCCCGTAGCGGTTGAGCCTACGTCATAATTTGTGGCAGAAGGGGCCTGCATTCGCACGGCCCCTATCATTACTTTGGTTTAAGATTCTTCTGATTCTTGTGTTTATTTGTTTTGCCTTTGTGGCGAGGCTTAGTCGTTTCCTTACTTCAAGGTTACGGCGTCTCTATGCGTAATGCAAATTATCTCCCATAACAATTTAATTTTTTAATTGACAAATTTGTATTTTTGTTTAGTGACTCCGTTGGTTTATCTTGCTTATATATATGGAGTTTATACATCCGTTTTTACTTAGCGGGTATTTACATCCATCGAGTTAGGTGGTAAACAAATCTAACTACGAGTTATTGTATTTTGTATTTGATATAATTTTCCACACTATGGAAATTAGACTCGTTCCCAAAATAGAGAGTTCTTCGATGCTATTATTAAATATGCAATATATTCTTTTGAGAAAATGATCAAATTAAACCTATATATGATGTACGAATGTCTATTTAGTTTTATTTTTTTTTTTATTTTTTTTTTTGGCCAATGTAACCCTAGACTTTTGCATAGCTCAAATTACTTAGAAATTTCATCCTACAGAAGTTGCTAAGTCACTTTAATATAGGTTGGTAATTTCATATTAAAGCTGTTACGTGGTCCTTTAGCAAGTTATGTAACTAAAAGGTTGGTAAGTCGATGTGAAAATTATGAATTCGCAAATGGTAAATAGTTTTAGTTAGTTTCCAATAAGTTTTTTTGAAAAAAAGTCTCGGGTCATTTTTTTTTTTACCATTAATTTTTGATACGCAGTCCATATTTTTGTGCGCAAATTAAAGAGAATCCGCTTATAGAACAATGCTCAAGGTGCCCAAAATGAACCCCCTTTTTTCTCAACATGCTTTCCACGAGAAAATTCGAGAAAGAATAAAAAGCAAACCACTCCTCTCCCTCCCCTACACTCCCCTGCATCACAGGCCAAGCATAAAACAAAGCCTAAAGAAACAAAAGCAAAGACCGCCATCATCATCACTGCATGCGAGTAGAGGCGAACAAAAAAAGATTAAACAAAAGAATGGTGAGAATCTTTCAGCGGCACTCCTCTCGCAACGCCCTACTCTCAGCTCTCGATCCCTCTTCTCTCCTCCTCCTCCTCCTCTTCTCTTTCAGTCACGCCCGCCTAGCGAAGCCCAACGCCTACATATACTCCGGCTGCTCGCAAGAGAAGTACCAGCCGGGCTCGCTCTTTGAGTCCAACCTGAACTCCGTCCTCACGTCCGTCGTGAGCTCGTCGTCCCAGGCCACGTACAACAGCTTTGCGGTCGGTAATGGCACTACCGCCCCGCCCGAGGGCTTGATCTACGGGCTGTACCAGTGCCGGGGCGATCTGAACCTCCTCGAATGCTCGGGATGCATCCAGAGCGCCGTGAGCCAGATGAGCCTGGTGTGTCCCTACTCGTACGGGGCTTCCCTTCAGCTCGACAGCTGCTACGTGAGGTACGAGCACATGGATTTCTTGGGGAGGCTCGACGCGGGCTTGAGGTACCATAAGTGCAGCAAGAGCGCCGGGAGCGATCAGGATTTCTTCCGGCGCAGAGACGATGTCCTTGCTGACTTGAGAGGGGCGATAGGGTTTCGGGTCAGCCGCTCGGGACTGGTCCAGGGTTTTGCCCAGTGTTTAGGCGATCTGAGCACGGCCGATTGCTCCACTTGCCTCTCGCAGGCGGTGGAGGAGTCGAGGACCCTGTGTGGATCCGCCGCAGCGGCGGACGTCTTCCTGGCTCAGTGTTACGTGCGCTACTGGGCTTCCGGCTACTATGATTTCTCTTCAGGTGAGTTGAGTTTACAACCTCTTTAACTTCCGATTCATTTATTCCCGCAAAACGAATAGAATACTTCTCTTTATGTGTCTTTATGCAAATGATCATACAGTGGAAATACCTCTAACGCCGGGTCTAATTGTTCTGTTCAGTTCAAAAACACAATGTTCGACTGCTTTACTGCACTCTAGAGCGAGGGAAAGTGAGTGTAATTTCAAAAAATTTTCTCAGCCAAGAGCTCGTAAGTGCCACTTTTGTAAAGTAAAAGCATTAAAGGGCAGTAATAAGAACTTTTAAGGAATGGAGCTCTATTCTTTTGGTCTTTTCCTTTATGTTATTCTCTTCAATGCAATAGACTTCTTTTCGCGTCCACTAGTTTGTTATACTTGCTTTTCCTCTCCTGCATGATGAAAAAGATAAGTTTCCATTATCCCAGAGAATCAGCAGGTTAAATCTTCATTCCCCTTTTTTATTTGGGGAATGTGGTCAATTATTGACATATATAAATGAAGTTTCTTTAAAGAAATGGCTGGAAAGTTAGGCTTTATTTGAATTATATTGTAGAATATGCAACCTGATGAAGATGGTAATGATGAGCTTTGATAAGGAGAAGATAGAGATTTCTGCAGTGACCCTAAATCACATTATGCTGTCCAACGAACATTATTAGTACCATCCCTGCTATAATCCTCACTTCTAATCTATATTTTAGTCTCATATTGTTGATGTTAAACCATTAAAAAAAGTATTGACAAATGAAACTAAGAATTTCTCCAATGAATTTATAACATATGATGATTAGTTTGCATATTGTAGAGTTAATCATCCTTAATATAATCCTCGCTCGTAATTTATGTGCATGGACTGCTAAGCCTTACATAATTGACGCTCTGCAGCCTTAGATTGTCAATATTTATCCCTAAAGTTAAGTGTTTACATATAGTGATGATTTTTGGGTCTCTCGTGTATGTGAATCACTCTGATTCACATAATTCTGTAAACCATGACAGTTTTTTCATCACGCACAACGTCGTGCTCGTTCTATTTCTATTTTTATCCATCTCTCTAGTTGATCAGCTTTAGCATTTTGTTAAGAAAATGCACATGTTCAGGTTCTTCCAACAATGAGGACCAAGCGGGCAAGACCGTTGCCATCATCGTGGGAGTAGTAGGAGCTCTCGCCGTCTTAATCGTCCTCCTCTCGCTCTGCCGAAAAGCGATGGGTGCGTGCTCTCTCTCTTTCTCTAATCATTTGCTTAATCAAATATATGTCCCTAATAAATTTGTGATTAAATTATGATGGTGCATGATGATTTTGTTATCGCCAGGCTGAGAAGGGCGGTCGAGAATATGCAGCATTCCATGGAGGACACAACCATGATGGAGATATGATCCATCTCTCAGTTACTTTTCGTCTTCTTCTTCTTTTTTATTTATTTTTTCTTTTGGGTTTTTGTTTTTGAGTCTTTGTTTAAGGCCGAAGCAAAGTCTCAACCAATCCTTTTGACTGTGGATGGCAATATATAATTTGACTTCAAAAGAATATTGCGAGAATATTGCGAGTCTACGTGTAAAGTTAAGAATAGAACTTGCTTTTTTCGTTTGCTTTAAACTCGTGGGAGCGAAGTTCAAACCTAGAGAACATAAAAAGTTGTGACGGTGACCGTATTCTCCCGAAATAAGTGCATAAAATTTGGTAATAACAATAGTGTTTGCTCTAGTGGCCTTCTTTCGAACATGAAAGGGGGAAGTGGGGAGTTCGAATCCCCATATTCTCAAAAGAGGTTTGGGTGTGACGACTTAGTTTTAAGTTTATGTTTTGACTCTCACACCCTGCGAGAAGACATGACAAAAGTTCCGAGAATAAAAGTTAGAGTAAGAGTAAAGTAGGATTGAAAAAAAAAGAAGAAGGTCAAAACTGAAAAAAAAATAAGAAGGTCAAAACTAAAGTTAAAGTATAAAGTGATGAAGTAAAAGAGGGGAAACGAAGTTCCACGCCACATCGATCGAGGCCAATGGACTTCCATTGGATAGAAAAGCAATATAGATTCTCATCTCGCCGCACCATTTTCCAGACTTTTGGAAGTCATTCGTATAATTAACAATGGCTTAGCATTGCTTGAGAATCGCACGGGAAATTATTTTAAGAATAAATTCCAACATGGCTTGTTAGAGAAATATGTCTTTAGAATATGTCCCAGAATTAAGAGATTGGGATCAATTCGGTTCCCGAAAGAAACCCTAATCTTGATCAAACCATTGAGGATTCGAGTGGAGACTTGGACTCAAAAGCGGAGTGGCAGGTGATGAAACAGAGAAGGAGAAGAGACACGAGCATACGATGAAACTAGATGCGGAGGGTTCCATTGGCGACGGCGTCGACAAAGCTTAGATGTGGCTCCGCCTGATGCTCGGTCGACGCTCGGCCATCCTCGATTGAGAGAGAGAGAGAGCTGTTGTTTTGGGCATAGCGTTGGCATAATTGCAAAGGCGATTGGGGAGGATGCGGGTGACTAAAGATAGAGAGACAGTAGAGATAGATGGAGAGAGAGCTGTTGTTTTCTGAAAGGACTTTGATTAGGTTTAAGTTCACTAACCCCAAAAAAAAAAAAAAAAGAAGAAAAAGTTAACTAAATCTGGGTCCTCCAGTCCGAATTCGTTTTTTCCTCTTTTTGTGAACAATTTGGGTCATGTACTAAACCTTTTCAATTTGGCATATAAGAGAGTTCTCAAATTTTCTTTCAGAAAAATCGAGTTCTCTATTAAATTTATCTTTGAATAAAATGCTTTTGTCATTAATGAATTTATGCTGATATGATAACTTTTAATATAAGAAAAAAAAAAAAACCTTGCAAAAGAGCAAAGGAAATTTGGATTTTGAATTTGCATAATTCCAATCGACATGTCGATTTCGATCAACCGAATTTGAAGTTAGAGGGGATTTCAATGGAAAAAATTATACAAATTAAAAAACTCGTAGGCCATATTTGGGGGGCTAAATATAACTTTATCTACAATGACTGTTGTTCTATTTGATGTTTGGGGCAACCCAATTCATATATGTTCAGAGTTAATCTGGATTTAAAAATTCCCCTTGGAGATCGATACATCCAAATAGGATATCTTCTATTTAGTAAAAATGAAAAATGAAAAAAGAATAATGTGAGCCAAATTGTAGATGCTTTCTTAAACCTTCTCAGTCTCATATTCAGCCATTGTCGCGGGACTGGCACGAGTTCTGCTCTGGCCTACCGCACCGGCTGTCGTCGAGCCTTGGCTGGTCATTCCCATACCATTGCAATCGTCCCTCTCGAGTCTCTAGTTTCTTCATATTCTCCGGATTTGAGATTTGGACTCGCAATTGATGGAGCCACAAGACGGTTGCACGGTCGCCATAGCTTACCGACCTCGTCAAGGCGGCCGCGCAACCTCAGAAGATAGGGACTTGGCCATTAAACCCTTTGCTCTTTTCGTTGTCTCCAAATTTGAGATCTGAACTTGCAATCGATGGTGGCGGCCACGAAACGGTCACGCAATCGCCAGGCTCCTCGCGACCTCCTCGTCGCGGTCGTACAACTGTAGTGTTTATGCTGGGCTTGGTTTGGTTGTGGAAAGCTTGGGCTTGATTTGATTTAGATTGTTTTGATAGATTTGAGCTTAGGTTTATTTAGATGATTGTGGACTGGGTTTATTTCAGTGAAATGGACCTACAGAATTTGAGAGGGCTTGATGCTAGAGGCTCGACTTGAGTCCATGAGCCCACATTCGTGTGACGAGTGTCTGCCCACGATTGGGCAGGGCTTAGCTCGGGTCCCCATTTTTGGATTAAAAATATTTTAAAAATATTTTTTTAAAGAAAAATATTTTAAATTTTAAAAAATTCAGAAAAAATTAGAATAAGCTTACAAATTAGATTTTGAACAGTTTTCTTTCGAAATGTGTGAATTGATTAAAAGATTTTCTTTACCCAAAAAATTGAACAAACTCTTAGAGCTTTGCGATATAATTTTATATGTTGTTAAAGACAAATGTTAGGTCGATGTTTGCGTAGTTCTATTTTGATTATCACTTGATTGCACACTTTCAATATGTTGATTCTTGTCTACCTCTGGCCTAGTTAGGAATAACATTTTTCTTATTTCTTAGCATTAGATTCTTGCTTTTCCTTGCATTCTATCTATTGCTTCTTTGTTTGCTAATTTTTATTTTAATGATTGTGTATCTGCATGATCACCTTACATATTAATGGATAGATTTAAAATCAATTTAGATGGCTTGAAAAGCATCTTCCTAAAGGGAACAAGTTATGGTACCAAAAGGGGACTAGTTGATTAATTAGTGTAATCAAATTTTCAAATTTAGATTCTCTTGTTGCGTAGGAAATGAAATATACTTCCATACCTTACTTGCTTTCCCATATGTCTTGCGAGGTATGGGCATAGGAGAACTCACAGCTAATCGATGGATGTTGGCTCTTCTCTTAGGCAATACTCTTAAACCAATTGTTTTTTCTTATCCAAACAAAAAAAAGATAGGTCGTGACATAGAATTGTCAGAGTAGGCGATAAGACAATAGTGACAAACCAATTTTGGAAAAGCTAGCAAATGGCCACAAAAAGGAATTGTATTGGAAGTTCAGCTTGTAAATAGCGGCATGGAAGGAAATCCTATTGGCTACTTACTTCTTTGGACCATCTAAAACGAGAAAGTTGAAGATGCCTATATAAAGGAAGATTATTGAAGCCCATGGTGATGATGAGCAACATAGAAGAATATGAAATAGTTCAATACTTTGAGTTTCATTTTCTTTAGATTTCCATTATAGTGTAATCGGGAGAATATTTAAGTGTACAAGTGAGATAGTAGTGAGTGAGTCCTGATACTATGATCCATATCTAATAGGGCAAGTGCGTGTTGATTGCAACTTACCTTGAAGATTAATAGACAATCCAACCCACCTTCTAGTTGTTAGTGTGGATAGTGGATATAGGCTTGATGATAAAGCCGAACCACTATAAATTACCGTGTGCTCTAATTCATTTCACTTTCATTTACTTTATTTCATTAGTGCTTCACAATATTTGAATTTCCTACTTAATCTAATTTCTATTGTAGTTGCTAATTTTTGCAAAATCATCAAAATTTATTAAAGCAACTTATTCACCCCCATACCAGATCTATGTTGCTTGTTATTCAAAGTACATCACTTATAAGCATAAATTTTTCTCTTATTCTGATGGTTTCATTTTTACCTTTAAAATCACTATTACTTTGTGAATTTTGGAGATTTGGCTAATCTTACTCGCTACCTTGTATATAACTTTGAAAGAATTTCCATTTCTTCTTCCAAGGCTCATGCTTATCTCTTGGAAAGCCTTGAACCTGTCTATTGTGACAAAATTTCTTTGAACATGCTACTTCTCAAAATGAATTCGATATACAAAATTTTGATCATATGTCTTTGACCCTAGTCCAGCGCCACCAACGATGTCACTCGCTATGAAGCTCGAATTATCCGGGTCAACTTGAATGAAAAGACTTTTTTGTTGGCTCATATGGTTATTCTGCATATGACTTGTGTGGCAAGGAAGAAAATTGAAAAATTGCCTTATTGTGGCCTGATCACTCTCATCTTAAGGGCAAATGGTATCATAATTAATGATGATCTCAAGGCAGACAAGTTGGTCAATGTGGAAATTGAAAAGGAAACACTAAAGAAGATGATGATCGGGCTCATTCCACAGTTTGGGTAAATCAACCAATGAAATCGTCCATGCGAGACATGGAGATGATGAAGTCACTCAGTGAACCCTTCAAGCAAGACTAAAGGAAGGTGTGAAAAGGGCCATGCGTGGCAAATAAATAGCATCTACAACTCTATTTAGGCTCCCCAGTTCCCTGTACCAGACTCGGCGAACCCTTCAAGCAAGACTGAAAAAAGGTGTGAAAAGGGTCATGCGTGATAAATAAATAGCATCTACAGCTCCATCTAGGCCCCCAATTTCTTGTACTAGACAAAAGGGATCAACAACTCAGGGAAGCATACTTTTGGAAACTAAAGAGATGAGATCTCCAATGCAGATTTCTATGAGGCCGTTAAGAAACTTCAAAACACGATCAAAAATTTTGGACGTTATCTCATGTGCATATAGTAGACCATTTTCAGCCTTCAATGCTGTAATCCTGTTCGCGCTAGTCTTTAGCCATCAACCTAAACTCCTCCCTTAAAAAAAAAAGAAAAAGATCCCACTGTTCTTAGATCTTTTTAGTATGTCTTTGTTCGAACTACTATTTCATGTTCCCATTTGCTATCCTACTGGTTATCAATGCACATCTTTTGTCTATGAATGGCATTACGATTCTCTGCGCTAATTATATTATCTTTTTTATTTTGACAAAAAGGGGAATAGTGTGGGATGCAATGTGAAATGTGACTGTTAAAATATATGCTGAATCATGTTGATAAGTCAAACCAACTGTCAGGCAATTATTATTTACTTCTTAATGCAAATCTCTCGATACTTACTTTATCATTTCACATTTTATGGGAAGATTTTGTCATCATAAAAAATGGGGTGATTGTTAGAAAATATCCTATGAGATTTTACTGATCACCAAATTATCCTTTGAAATTAATAGTTACATTGATAAATGCAAATAGTGATATATGTTACCATTATCAATAATCCTATCCATCGGCATAGATTTGAGATACTAGTCTCTTCGGCGAACGAACAAGCATTAGGATAACTTGGAAGGACCAATCGAGATAATAATCTTGAAAGTCTTTAGCACTGATGAAGTTGAGGGCATCATTGATCTTGACATCACATGTCACTCAATTGGTTTCTTCATTGAAGATGCTAAACCTAGCCACTTACAATATGCACCGGTGATAGTGCGCAATAGATTGGAATAATGATGTATTAGGTCTGCCGACAATGAGATATGCGTTGGAAGAAGATCGTTGATGGTTTAAAAGCCATCAAAGCTCTGGATTGTAGTTGATAAATTGAGATAGGCATCAGAAAAGCAATTGACAAATTTGTGAGACATGATAGTAGTACACATTTTGAGAAACCTACTTTGATCAGTGAAGCGAGTGTGAAAGTAAACTGGATACTAGCAAAGAACCTCCCAATGACCTTTAAATGGCTAGTTGATCAAACTTGAAGGTCACTAATGGATATATTAAAGACCTAAAGTATATAAGGAGTAGTGAAGCCATGAAGAGGGTTAGCCACAAGAATAGAATATGTGAAATATTCTTAGTGTCTTCTGAGTTAGAAATCTTTATTGTTCCTAATTTGCAAACTTCTCTATATTTTGTTTAGCATTATAATAGCTTATAGTCAACTGTATAAGAGTAAATATAGTGTTATTGTATCTGGATAGAGTGATCTACCAAGTGAAGAGAACTACACCAGCCAGTTGTAACTTGCATTGCTAATTACTAGTGGAATCCAACTGCCGTTAAGGCCGTTTGTCTAAGAGTAAATGTAGACTTGGTCATAAGAAGAACTACTATATATCATCATGTGATCTATTTATTCTACTATGATTTGCTTACTAGCATCACACATACTAATTTGTCTGGAATACCATCTTGAGAGCTGATTCGTTGATATCATGCAAAAAGTTTTAATCTATCAATAGTCAACCTATTCAACCCCCCTTTAGGTTGCTTTCTTAGCCTCGACAGGATCTTTGTCTCTTTCAAGAAGATGAACAGTAAGAAGAGAAAGAAATAAAAAAAATGTCTTGGGACGAAAATGTCCTTGACTAACCGGAATATTTGGCCGAACAATGAGTGGGTCCTTATTTGAAATTGCCATGACCACTTCAAGCCATTGTTAAGATATTATTTGGATTTCTGGCAATTATTGTTGATGTTTATTGAAGAATCCAGCTTTATTAAGACATAATTTGGATTTCTGGTAATTAATGCCAAGGTAGGTCGATTTGGCAATGTTATCAGAGAATCTGGCATTAATTTGAACATGATTTGGAATTCTAGTATTTATGGCTACAGTTTAGGTCATCTTATCATACTCCTACATGATTGCCTAATTGACTAGCCTCTTTCATGATTTTTATCCTTATATACTGTTTAATAATTAATTTGATTTGATATAATACCATATATGAAATTGTGCCAATGTTTATTGAAGAATCCAGCTTTATTAAGACATAATTTGGAATCCTGGTAATTAATGCCGAGGTAGGTCGATTTGGCAATCTTATAAGAGAATCATTAATTTGAACATGATTTGGATTTCTAGTATTGATGGCTGCAGTTTAGGTCATCCTATCATACTCCTACAAGATTGCCTAATTGATTAGCCTCTTCCATGATATTTATCCTTATATACTATTTAATAATTGATTTGATTTGATATAATACCATATATGAAATTGTGCCAATGTGTAACATGACAAGTACTTTCAGTATAAATACGCTGCCTTCAAAAGAGAATTACGTGAGAATCTCCATCTTTGTGATAAGAAAAATGAATCGTACTTTCTCAATCTCTTCCCTATTCCTGATCCATTTCCTCATACTCTTCCCCCACGTCCGATCTGCAAATGATATCGTTCAGGACACTTGCAAGAAGATTGCAGCCACTAGGCCAAATTTTAAGTTCGATTTCTGCGTGAAGTCCCTCGAGTCAGACCCAGAGAGCCATAAGGTGGATGTTGAGGGACTAGGGCTAATTGGGCTTAAGTTGTTACAAGCCAACGTTACAGGCACGACCGAGTACATTAAGCAACTACTAAAGCAAAAATGGGAGCCACGCCTGCTCAAAGCTCTCTCGTTATGCTTAGAATATTATTCTCTAACTGGAGGCGAAGATTATACCCCACTTTACAAGGCGAAACGTTACCGTGAGGTGAATCTTAAGGTGTCTGCAGTTCTAACTAATGAAGACATGTGCGACACTCAAGAATCGAGGAAGGGAGGCATGGTTCCACCTCTGACAAAGCTTAATGATGACATTTCTCAATTGTCCATCATAGTCCTTTTTATTACAGCTATTTTCTTGGGGGGAGAATAAGGGACGTAATGAAGTGCGTGTTTGCCAACAAATTAATGCATGGTTTATGAATCTCCATGGTAATCTGAGTCTTTTTTTTTTTTTCCCTAACACACTATTTCTTCCTAGTGGATTCTTATGGGTGGGGATCCTTTACCCGTAGACAAATCACAACTATTGGAATGAAACTAATTTCCTTAAATCAAAATCAACGTGAATTTTTAACACCTATCTTCATCTCGACTTGAATATCCAATGCTTGCTTATTTGTGTCGTTTATTTGCTATATTAGTTGAATATAAAAAATGCTAACGAATGCATAATGAGTCAATTCAAGTTGAATTAGTCATCAAGAGTTGGTATTTGTGCCGAATTGATTTTAGAGTTGCTGTTTGATGCTAAACAATATTGCCCGATATTTGGGATTTGAAGGAGCGGGGGCGAGAAATCCTAAGTTTGATCCCTAGCAGTAAAAATAAAAGAATTTTACATTTTTTCGTTTAGATAAGATTAACTAATGGGTAATATCCTCAAATTTGTATATGTATAGAGTTCATGTGATTCGATTGAACAACAAATTATTGATTAGCTACACAAGTTGTAACTCAAATATTTGAGATAAACAAATGATGTGTTGATACTTGGTAAGCCAAAAGGTCCATATTTTAGAGTTTGGGCCAACAAATTACACAAGCCCATACTGAGAAGAGCGGTCGAGAATATGCAGCATTCCATGGAGGACACAACCATGATGGATATATGGTCCATCTCTCAGTTACTCTTCTTCTTCTTCTCATTTTATTTTGTTTTTCTTTTGGGTTTTTGTTTTTGAGTCTTTGTTTAAGGCCGAAGCAAAGTCTCGACCAATCCTTTTGACTGTGGATGGCAATATATAATTTGACTTCAAAAGAATATTGCGGGTCTACGTGTAAAGTTAAGAATAGAACTTGCTTTTTTCGTTTGCTTTAAACTTGTGGGAGCGAAGTTCAAACTTAGAGAACATAAAAAGTTGCGACGGTGAACGTATGCTCCTTACCAACCCAAAAAAAAAAAAAAAAAAAAAAAAACGTATGCTCCCACAATAAGTGCATTAAATTTGGTAATAGCAACGGTGTTTGCTTTAGTGGCCACCTTTCGAACATAGAAGGGGGAGATGTGGAGTTCAAATCTTCACATTCTTAAGAGGGTTGGGATGGAAACGATTTAGTTTTAAATGTGTGTTTCGACTCTTATGTCTGCAAGGAGACATGAGACAAATTTTGAGAATAAAAGTTAGAGCAGAAATAAAGTAGGACTGCAAAAAAAAAAAAAAGAGTCAAAACTAAAGTTAAAGTTCGAAGTGATGAAATAAAAGAGGGGAAACGAAGTTCCACGTCACATCGATCGAGGCCGTGGACTTCCATTGGATAGAAAAGCGGTATAAATTCTCATCTCGCCGCACCATTTTCTAGACTTTTGGAAGTCATTCGTATAATTAACAATGGCTTAGCTTTGCTTGAGAATCGCACGGGACATTATTTTAAGAATAAATTCCAACGTGGCTTGTTAGATAAATATGCCTTTAGAATTTTTTTTCAGAATTAAGAGATAGGGACCAATTCGGTTCCCGAAAGAAACCCTAATATTGATCAAACCGTTGAGGATTCGAGTGGGGACTTGGACTCACAAACGGAGTGGCAAGTGATGAAACAGAGAAGGAGAAGAGACACAATCATACGATGAAACTAGATGCGGAGGGTTCCATTGGCGACGGCGTCGACCAAGCTTATATGTGACTCCGCCTGATGCTCGGTCGATTGCTCGGCCATCCTCGACTCTGAGAGAGAGAGAGAGAGCTGTTGTTTTGGGCATAGTGTTGGCATAGTTGCAGCGGCGATTGGGGAGGATGGGGGTGACTAAAGATAGAGAGACAGTAGAGATAGATGGAGACGAGGTGGTTTAGGTTTTTTTCTGAAAGGACTTTGATTAGGTTTAAGTTCACTAAATCTGGGTCCTCCAAGTCCGAATTCGTTTTTTCCTTTTAAAATTTTGTGAACAATCTGGGTCATGTACTAATCCTTTTCAATTTTGCATATAAGAGAGTTCTCAAATTTTCTCTCAGAAAAATCGAGTTCTTTATTAAATTTATCTTTTGATAAAATGCTTTTGTCATTAAAATTTATGCTGATATGGTAACTTTTAATATAAGAAGGAAAAAAAAAAACCTTGCAAAAGAGCAAAGGAAATTAGGATTTTGAATTTGCATAATTCCAATTGAATGTCAATTTCGATCAACTAAATTTGAAGTTAGAGGGGATTTCAATGGAAAAATTGTACAAATTAAAAAACTTGTAGGCCATAGTCAGGGGGTTAAATATAACTTTATTTACACTGACTGTTGTTCTATTTGATGTTTGGGGCAACCCAATTCATATATGTTCAGAGTTAATCTGGATTTGAAAATTCCCCTTGGAGATGGATACATCCAAATAGGATATCCGCTATTTAGTAAAAATGAAAAAAATAAAAAAATAATGTGAGCCAAATTGTAGAAGCTTTCTTAAACCTTTTGAGTCTCATATTCAGCCGTTGTCGTGGGACTAGCACGAGGTCTGCTCCGGCCTACCGCATCGGCTGTCGTCGAGCCTTGGCTGGTCATTCCCATACCATTGCAATCGTCCCTCTCGAGTCTCTAGTTTCTTCATATTCTCCGGATTTGAGATTTGGACTTGCAATTGATGGAGGCGGCCACAAGACGGTTGCATGATCGCCACAGCTTACCGACCTCCTCAAGGCGGCCGCGCAACCTCAGAAGATAGAGACTTGGCCATTAAACCCTTTGCTCTTTTCGTTGTCTCCAAATTTGAGATCTGAACTTGCAATCGATGGTGCCGGCCACGAACCGCACAACTGTAGTGTTTATGCTGGGCTTGGTTTGGTTGTGGAAAGCTTGGGCTTGATTTGGTTTAGATTGTTTTGATAGATTTGAGCTTAGCTTTATTTAGATGATTGTGGACTGGGTTTATTTCAGTGAAATGGACCTACAGAATTTGAGAGGGCTTGATGCTAGAGGCTCGACTTGAGTCCATGAGCCCACATTCGTGTGACGAGTGTCTGCCCACGTTTGGGCAGGGCTTAGCTCGGGTCCCCATTTTTGGATTAAAAATATTTTAAAAATATTTTTTAAAGAAAAATATTTTAAATTTTAAAAAATTCAGAAAAAAATTAGAATAAGCTTACAAATTAGATTTTGAACAGTTTTCTTTCGAAGTGTGTGAATTGATTAAAAGATTTTCTTTACCCAAAAAATTGAACAAACTCTTAGAGCTTTACGATATGATTTTATATGTTGTTTAAGACAAATGTTAGGTCGATGTTTGCGTAGTTCTATTTTGATTATTACTTGATTGCACACTTTCAATACGTTGATTATTGTCTACCTCTGGCCTAGTTAGGAATAACATTTTTCTTATTTCTTAGCATTAGATTCTTGCTTTTCCTTGCATTCTATTTATTGCTTCTTTGTTTGCTAATTATTATTTTAATGATTGTGTATCTACATAATCACCTTACATGTTAATGGATAGGTTTAAAATCAATTTAGATGTCCTGAAAAGCATCTTTTGAAAGGGAACAAGTTATGGTACCAAAATGGGACTAGTTGATTAATTAGTGTAATCGAATTTTCGAATTTAGATTCTCTTGTTGCGTAGAAAGTGAAATATACTCCCATACCTCACTTGCTTTCTAGTTGACCTTAATAGGCTAGTGATGACTCCTCCCATATATCGTACGAGGTATGGGCATAGGAGAACTCACACCTAATCGATGGATGTCAGTACTCCTAAACCAATTGTTTTTTCCTATCCAAACAAAAAAAAAATAGGTCATGACATAGAATTGTCGAGTAGGCAATAAGACAATAGTGACAAACCAGTTTTGGAAAAGCTAGCAAATGGCCACAAAAAGGAATTGTATTGGAAGTTCAACTTGTAAATAGCGGCATGGAAGGAAATCCTATTGGCTACTTACTTCTTTGGACCATCTAAAACGAGAAAGTCGAAGATACCTAAAACGAATAACCAATAATATTACTTCCTTACTAAAGAAAAGCGGAAAAATAACACCTCAAACTAGACCAGATGATAAAAAAAAAAAAAAACTACAGTAGATTTCCAAAAAGCAGAAAAAAAGAAAAAAGAAAGAGAACTGGACTAGAGAAAAACCGTTATAATCCCCAATGAAGCTGATGAACAGTTTGCAATACCAAGGGGTGTCAGGCATGTCGTATATAGTGCCAGTGGCGAACAACCTAGGGTGCGCATGGTCACGCTTCTTGACAAGGGAAGAGTTTCTTTTCGAAATAGTTCTTTTCTATTTCTACTCAGGGAAACAATTTAAAATACACAAAATTTCTACTCTTGAAATAGAAAAAGAATAGAAATGCATTTGGTATGATTTTTTATTTTTTGTATTTATTTGTTTTTTATTCTTGCTCACGGACTGCCGACCGCCGCCCACCGCTGCTTGTCGCCTGTCACCGCTGCCCACCACCCGTCGCCGACGCCCACCACCGCAGGATCGCCGGCTGCCAACTGTCGCCGACCGCCGCTGCACGATCGCCACCCACAACCCACCGGCCGTCTCCTCATATGGCCGCCCATCCGCCAACGGCGGGTGGCGGCGACGGCGAGGGGTGGCGGCGGCGGGTGACGGGCGGTGGCGCGGCGACGATTGGGGGTGGTGACGATGGGCGGCCGGTGGTCCTGGCGGTGGCAACGGCCGTTGGTGGCGGTCATCGGAGGTCGGGGGTGGCCAGTGAGCTGTGGGTGGCAGCGACAACGATCAGAAGGCGGCGGCGACAATGGTCGCCACCGGTGGGGCGACGGTTGGCAACGGTCGACGGTCGGCCGACGGTGGCCGTGGCCTGCCGGAGGTGGCCGACGGTTGGCAAGCGGCCACCCAAGGCCGTAGCAAGCAAGAAAAACAAAAGAAAAAAAGAAAAGAAAAAATTGCCTTATTTCTAGAAATTGTTCTTGGGAACAAGAAGCTACTTTTTTTTGTTTATTGTTTCTATTCCAAATTTGTTCCCGAGAACAAAAGTTTCACCAAACGGATTTCTGTTCTTTTTTTTTTTTTTTTTTTGTTCCGGGGAGCAAAAGAACAGAAATTTGGAGAAACAAAAATGTTACCATGCAGGCCCCTAAGTGCTATCGAAATCGACCTCCCGATAGTGAAGTTGGATGTCTCCGTTGTGCTTGTGATGACATGGTAGCCTATCATGTAACCCTATTTGCGGTTGATGACACAAGACCATGTTCATACGTCTTCCATATTCCAGAGTCTTAAGGGAAAGTCACCTTTCCACTCTAACGGGCTATGTCAATTAGTCTATCAAGGTACGTATTCGTTAAAACAGTTCTCAATTTGTTTGCCTCGGCCTTTGGAGGTACATCTTCATGGAACTTTGAACTGATATAAAGTCTCAAGCTGTGGAGACATCGCAAATTTGGAAGGAGATGCCAGTGTTTACGTTGGGGTGAGTCTGGCCCTATGTGGTGATGGTATTGACTTTATTAGGAGGGCTTCCGATGTAGATGTTGTAGTTCTAAAAAATGACCACAACATTTCCAAAGATGAAGTCAATCGTGTCATAAATGTTGCACTTTCTATAGAACTGTGCACATATAAAAGACTAATAGGTTAGAGCTGGAACATAGAGCAATTGCTTGGTGATTTGCTGCATCAACAGTATTATGAACAGTGATGTAATGAGTAATAATTGCGTCACCAACAATAGTGAAACTCAATGTGAGAAAGATTATTAGTATGCGTATGTCTACTTTTCAGTACTTACAATGAAAAACTGCACAATATCACAAGTAACTTAAATTATAAGCTCACCAACAGATGCTGTTCTGAAAGTAGTAGATTCTTTGCCATGACTTTTGCTTCTGGTTATTATGGTCTTTCCAATACCATCATCCACAAATATAATTTTCTCCAATTTTCGTCCAGCTTCAACATTCTCTTCATAAGTACTAGCCTTGATATAGATTATGTATCTTGTTGTGGCGGACCACTTCAATGCCGCTAGTACAGCTTCACTAATCATCTTGTGGTTCCTAGAACCATCTTGGGCCACCATGATATCAGCCATAGATGATGCGGACGAAGATTACAAGAGCTTTAAATTGCCAAGCCTTAGCCAAGTAGGGAACTCATTGGTGTAGTTCAGTGTAGCATGGGGTACATAGTTGTAGCATGGGGTACATAGTTTGGGGTACATAGTTTGGGATAGCTTATCAACTTGGAAAATTTATTTGATATCAAGGACAACATGTTGTCCGAGACACTGAGCTCGATGAACCCGACCCAACAGGCTTCGAGGTTGGTTGGTGCTAAGCCATGTTATTGAGTGCATTGGTGATTGATGGTCCAATCCAAGTCAAGGAGCATGTGCTCATAAAGCTGGAGGTAGTTGAGCCATGCGGCCTTCTTACACTCATTGTGGCACTCAGAGCCAAGCGAGTACATGTTGGTTTGGGTAAGCTGGGCTTTCTCGAGGGCAACTTGCATCGAGGTTTTGAGGAAATTGGATTTTCGCATAAAATCTATTTTGTTAGGGCTATGGGTCAATCAGTATTCACATGGTCATGGGTAAGGTATTTGGCTACACCATGATTTCACGTCCCAAAGGAATAGCTAGAAATGGTTTGAGATGTACGTGCAATATATGCGCCATATGCATGCAATATACGTGCCATATGCATGCAATTTTGAGAGATACGAATAATTAACATAATTATCAAACATCTCTAACAATGGAAATTATCTTATATAAATCCCTAATTAGTTTTAACTATATTAGTGGATTCTATATACTGCATAAAATCTAAATATCATCTTTGTCTATGTCAAATTTTATGCTTCTTGATGATTGTCTACCTTTGAAAAGCTCAAAGGCTAGATGTGTTGGGCATGCCATTGGTGAGGAACTTTGAAGCCTTTATCGCACTTGTGATGACATGGTAACTTGCCCACTTGACCCTATTTGCAGTCAATGACTCGGGGCCCGTGTTCGTATACTCTCCATAGTATGGATCTTCAAATCCATGATCTTATAAGGGATATTAAGTTACTAAGATAAGCCAAGGGGCCTACGAATATTCTAACTGGCATATGATAATTTCATATATATTTTTTTCTTTTTTAGTATTAATCCTGAATAAAATGCACGAAATCCAAGATAACAAATAATATAAACTCACCAATAGCTACTGAATTGATCGCAATAGATCCTCCACCAACACTTTTGTTTCTGGTGATTATGGTCTTTCCAATGCCATCACCCACGAAAATAATGTTTCTCCAATTTTGATCCAACTTTAACATTCTCTATGTACACAGTGGCCTTGATATAGATTATATGCCTTGCTGTGCCAGATCGCTTTGATGCTGCTTTACAAATTTGGTAATCGTTTTGTAGTTTCTCGAACCGTCTTGGACAACCAAGATATCGGCCTTAGACGCCATGGACGAAGACAGTGGGAGCTTCTGATCACCTGGCCTCGCCCAAGTAAAAAACTCATTGGTGTAGTTTGGTATAATGTAGGGCACATAGTTTGTGGATAGAGCATTGCTTATCAACTTGGAGACGGTATTTGATATCAAGGGCAACATGTTGTTCGAGACACCGAGCTCGATGAACCTGACCCGACAGGTCTCGATGTTGGTCGGTGCTAAGCCATGTGTTGAGTGCATCGGTGATTGATGGTCCAATTTAAGTCAAGGAGCGTGTGCTCATAAAGCTGGAGGTAGTTGAGCCACGCGGCCTTCTTGCGCTCATTGTGGCATTCAGGGCCAAGCGAATGCATGTTGGTTTGGGTAAGCTGGGATCTCTCGAGGGCAACTTGCGTCGAGGTTTTGAGGAAATTGAATTTTCGCGTAAGAGCGATTTGGTTACGGCTATGGGTCAATCAATACTCACATGGTCGTGGGTAAGGTATTTGGCTACACCATGATTTCACGTCCCAAAGGAATAGCTAGAAATGGTTTGAGATGTACGTGCAATATATGCGCCATATGCATGCAATATACGTGCCATATGCATGCAATTTTGAGAGATACGAATAATTAACATAATTATCAAACATCTCTAACAATGGAAATTATCTTATATAAATCCTAATTAGTTTTAACTATATTAGTGGATTCTATATACTGCATAAAATCTAAATAACATCTTTGTCTATGTCAAATTTTATGCTTCTTGATGATTGTCTACCTTTGCAGAGCTTAAAGGCTAGATGTGTTGGGCATGCCATTGGTGAGGAACTTTGAAGCCTTTGTCGCACTTGTGATGACATGGTAACTTGCCCACTTGACCTTATTTGTAGTCAATGACTCGGTGCCCGTGTTTGTATACTCTCCATAGTATGGATCTTCATATCCATGATCTTATAAGGGATATTAAGTTACTAAGAAAAGCCTAGTGGCCTATGAATATTCTAACTGGCATATGATAATTTCATATATTTTTTTTCGTTTTTAGTATTAATCCTGAATAAAATGCATGAAATCCTAGATGACAAAAAATGTAAACTCACCAATGGCTATTGAATTGAAGGTAATAAATCCTCCACCAACACTTTTGTTTCTGGTGATTACGGTCTTTCCAATGCCATCACCCACGAAAATAATGTTTCTCCAATTTTGATCCAACTTCAACATTCTCTATGTACACAGTGGCCTTGATATAGATTATATGCCTTGCTGTGCTAGATCGCTTTGATGCCGCTTTACAAATTTGCTAATCGTTTTGTAGTTTCTCGAACCGTCTTGGACCACCAAGGTATCAGCCTTAGACGCCATGGATAAAGACAGCAGGAGCTTCCGATCACCCGGCCTCACCCAAGTAAAGAACTCATTGGTGTAGATCGGCATAATGTAGGGGGCATAGTTTGTTGATAGAGCATTGCTTATCAACTTGAAGACGGTATTTGATATCAAGGGCAACATGTTGTTCGAGACACCGAGCTCGATGAACCTGACTCGACAGGTCTCGAGGTTGGTCGGTGCTAAACGATGTGTTGAGTGCATCGGTGATTGATGGTCCAAATTAAGTCAAGGAGCGTGTGCTCATAAAGCTGGAGGTAGTTGAGCCACGCGGCCTTCTTGCACTCATTGTGGCATTCAGGGCCAAGCAAGTGCATGTTGGTTTGGGTAAGCTGGGCTCTCTCGAGGGCAACTTGCGTCAAGGTTTTGAGGAAATTGAATTTTCGCGTAAGAACGATTTGGTTACGGCTATGGGTCAATCAATACTCACATGGTCGTGGGTAAGGTATTTGGCTACACCATGATTTCACGTCCCAAAGGAATAGCTAGAAATGGTTTGAGATGTACGTGCAATATATGTGCCATATGCATGTAATATACGTGCCATATGCGTGCAATTTTGAGAGATATGAATAATTAACATAATTATCAAATATCTCTAACAATGGAAATTATCTTATATAAATCCATAATTAGTTTTAACTGTATTAGTGGATTCTATATACTGCATAAAATCTAAATATCATCTTTCTCTATGTCAAATTTTATGCTTCTTGATGATTGTCTACCTTTGCAAAGCTTAGGCTAGATGTGTAGGGCATGCCATTGGTGAGGAACTTTGAAACCTTTGTCGCACTTGTGATGACATGGTAACTTGCCCACTTGACCCTATTTGCAGTCATTGACTCGGTGCCTGTGTTCGTATACTCTCCATAGTATGGATCTTCATATCCATGATCTTATAAGGGATATTAAGTTACTAAGATAAGCGTAGTGGCCTATGAATATTCTAACTTGCATATGATAATTTCATATATATATATTTTTTTTTCGTTTTTAGTATTAATCCTGATTAAAATGCATGAAATCCTAGATGACAAAAAATGTAAACTCACCAATGGCTATTGAATTGAAGGTAATAGATCCTCCACCAACACTTTTGTTTCTGGTGATTACGGTCTTTCCCAATGCCATCACCCACGAAAATAATGTTTCTCCAATTTTGATCCAACTTCAACATTCTCTATGTACACAGTGGCCTTGATATAGATTATATGCCTTGCTGTGCTAGATTGCTTTGATGCCGCTTTACAAATTTGCTAATCGTTTTGTCGTTTCTCGAACCGTCTTGGACCACCAAGATATCGGCCTTAGACGCCATGGTCGAAGACAGCAGGAGCTTCCGATCACCCGGCCTCGCCCAAGTAAAGAACTCATTGGTGTAGTTTGGCATAATGTAGGGCACATAGTTTGTGGATAGAGCATTGGTTATCAACTTGGAGAAGGTATTTGATATCAAGGGCAACATGTTGTTCGAGACACCGCGCTCGATGAACCTGACCCGACAGGTCTCGAGGTTGGTCGGTGCTAAGCCATGTGTTGAGTGCATCGGTGATTGATGGTCCAATTTAAGTCAAGGAGTGTGTGCTCATAAAGCTGGAGGTAGTTGAGCCACGCGACCTTCTTGCGCTCATTGTGGCATTCATGGCCAAGCGAGTGCATGTTGGTTTGGGTAAGCTAGGCTCTCTCGAGGGCAACTTGCGTCGAGGTTTTGAGGAAATTGAATTTTCGCGTAAGAGCGATTTGGTTACGGCTATGGGTCAATCAATACTCACATGGTTGTGGGTAAGGTATTTGGCTACACCATGATTTCACGTCCCAAAGGAATAGCTAGAAATGGTTTGAGATGTACGTGCAATATATGCGCCATATGCATGTAATATACGTGCCATATGCGTGCAATTTTGAGAGATATGAATAATTAACATAATTATCAAATATCTCTAACAATGGAAATTATCTTATATAAATCCATAATTAGTTTTAACTGTATTAGTGGATTCTATATACTGCATAAAATCTAAATATCATCTTTCTCTATGTCAAATTTTATGCTTCTTGATGATTGTCCACCATTGCAAAGCTTAGGCTAGATGTGTACGGCATGCCATTGGTGAGGAACTTTGAAGCCTTTGTCGCACTTGTGATGACATGGTAAGTTGCCCACTTGATCCTATTTGCAGTCAATGACTCGGTGCCTATGTTCGTATACTCTCCATAGTATGGATCTTCAAATCCATGATCTTATAAGGGATATTAAGTTACTAAGAAAAGCCTAGTGGCCTATGAATATTCTAACTGGCATATGATAATTTCATATATTTTTTTCTTTTTTAGTATTAATCCTGAATAAAATGCATGAAATCCTAGATAACAAATAATATAAACTCACCAACGGCTACTGAATTGAAGGTAATAGATCCTCCACCAACACTTTTGTTTCTGGTGATTACGGTCTTTCCAATGCCATCACCCACGAAAATAATATTTCTCCAATTTTGATCTAACTTCAACATTCTCTATGTACACAGTGGCCTTGATATAGATTATATGCCTTGCTGTGCCAGATCACTTTGATGCCGCTTTACAAATTTGGTAATCGTTTTGTAGTTTCTTGAACCGTCTTGGACCACCAAGATATCGGCCTTAGACGCCATGGACAAAGACAGCAGGTGCTTCCGATCACCCGGCCTCACCCAAGTAAAGAACTCATTGGTGTAGTTTGGCATAATGTAGGGCACGTAGTTTGTTGATAGAGCATTGCTTATCAACTTGGAGACGGTATTTGATATCAAGGGTAACTTGTTGTTCGAGACACTGGGCTCGATGAACCTGACCCGACAGGTCTCGAGGTTGGTCGGTGCTAAGCCATGTGTTGAGTGCATTGGTGATTGATGGTCCAATTCAAGTCAAGGAGCGTGTGCTCATAAAGCTGGAGGTAGTTGAGCCACACGGCCTTCTTGCGCTCATTGTGGCACTCAGGGCCAAGCGAGTACATGTTGGTTTGGGTAAGCTGGGCTTTCTTGAGGGCAACTTGCATCGAGGTTTTGAGGAAATTGGATTTTCGTGTAAGAGCGATTTGGTTAGGGCTATGGGTCAATCAGTACTCACATGATCGTTGGTAAGGTATTTGGCTACACCATGATTTCACGTCCCAAAGGAATAGCTAGAAATGGTTTGAGATGTATGTGCAATATATGTGCCATATGCATGTAATATACGTGCCATATGCATGCAATTTTGAAAGATATGAATAATTAACATAATTATCAAATATATGTGCCATATGCATGTAATATACGTGCCATAGCAACTAAAGATACATCTTCATGGAAACGGTTATCAACTAGAGGTATATTTGGCTATAGAAATGTAGGTATTCATGGAAACGGTTCTCGAATATTTTTGCCTTGGCCTCTAGAGGTACATCTTCATGGAACTTTGAATCGATATCAAGTCTGAAGCTATGGTGACATTGCAAATTTGGAAGGAGATGCTAGTGTTTAGGTTGGGGTAAGTTTGGCCCTATAGTGATGGTATTGACTTTATTAGGAGGGCTTCTGGTGTAGATTTGCAGCTCCAATACATGACCACAACATTTCCAAAAATGAAGTCAACTGTGTGATAAATGTTGCACTCTCTACAGAATTGTTGCTTGGAATCAATGTAAAGGGTGTGCTCATATAGAAGACCGAGAGGTCGGAGCCAACAATATTATGAATATTGATGTATCAAGCAAAGAATCTGTCACCAACAACGGCTAAAACTCAATATGAGAAAGATTATTAGTACGTGTATGACTACTTTTTAGTACCTATCCTGAATAGAATGCACAGTACCCACATATGCTATTTTGAAGGTAGTAGATCCTTTGCCATGACTTTTCCTTCTACTGATTATGGTCTTTCCAATACCATCACCCACAAATATAATGTTCTCCAATTTTCATCCAAATGCAACATTCTCTTCATACGTACCAGCCTTGACATAGGTTATATATCTTGTTGTGCCAGACTGCTTCAATGCTACGATTCCAGGTTTACTAATCGTCTTGTAGCTCCACGAACCATCTTGGGCCACCACGATATCAGCCATATACGATGTAAACAAAGATTGCAAGAGCTTTCTATTGCCAAGCCTCAGCCAAGTAGGGAACTCATTGGTGTAGTTCAGTGTAGCATAGGGTACATAGTTTGCAGACAAAGTGTTGCTTATCAACCTGAAAATGTTAATTGGCATCAAGGGCAACGTTGTTCAAGACGCCGAGCTTGGTGAACTTGGCTCGATAGGTCTCGAGGTTGAGCTCTCCTGAGGGCAACTTGCTTCAAGGCTTAGAGGAGATTGGATTTTCACTTGAGAGTGGTCTGGTTATGGCTGTGGGTCAATAAGTACTCATATGGTTGTGGGTAAGTCATTTTGCTACACCACGATTTCACATTGCTGGAGAAAGAGCTAGAAATGGTTTGAGATAGCAAAAGAGGCAAAAAGAGAAGGATCATGAACTTTTTATAATAAAGGGGTTTTCCTAGGAACCAACATCTAACATTAACTTAAGAACAATAATGCCAAAGATAGGAATATGGAATTTGTGTATTTCGACATACATATTAATGAAGAATACATTGATCTATTTATATGTCTTATTAAATAACTATTTTAATATAATATCTCAATCAAGATATGCACAATTAAAAGGATATCTACGTGCAATATACGTGCCATATGCGTGCCATATGTGTGCAATGTTGAGTGATATGGATAATAAAAATAATAATCAAAATATCTCTAACAATGGAAATTATTTTGAAGAAATCCTTAATTAATTCTAGCAATATTAATGAATTCTATTTACTGCATAAAATCTAAATATCATCTTTCCCTATGAATGAATTGTGATAGCGTCAATCTTTATGCTTCGCTATGATTTTCTACCTTTGCAAAGCTTAAAGACTAGATGTGTAAGGCATGCCATCGGCAAGGAACTTCGAAGCCTTTGTCGCGCTTGTGATGGCATGGTAACTGATGGCATGGTAACTTGCCCACTTGACCCTATTTGTGCTCAATGACCCAAGGTCCGTGTTCATATACTCTACATAGTAAAACGTGTAAGGGAAAAATCACCATCCCACTTCAACCAATCGGCCGAGTTAATTAGGCTATCAAGATAAGTCTTCATGACAATAGTTCTTGAATATTTTTGCCACTACCTCTCAAGTTACATTTTGACAGAGTTTTGAATCTATTTTAGGTATGAAAGCACAGTGACTTTGTAGTTGTAGATGGAGATGCCTGTATTTTGGTTGGGATCGGCTTGGCCTATGCAATGAAGGTATCGACCTTGTTGAGAGGGTTTTTCGGCATGGATGTTATAAATCTGGAGAACAACTGCAGCATTTCCAAAGATAAAGTCAATGGTGCCATAGAAGTCGCACTCTTTGTAGAATTGTTGCTTAGAATGAACATAAAGGGTGTCATGATAACCCTCAAAGCCAAATCGATAGTAGACCAAGAGGTTGGAGCTGGAACACAAAGTAATTGTTTGGTGATTTGCCGCACCATAATGTGTCAAAAAGTGATGTCTTAGGCAATGAATCGGTCACCACAATAGTCTATACATACTGGCCTTGATATAGATTATATACCTTATTGTGCTAGATCACTTCAATGCTGCGTTACAGATTTGCTAATCGTTTTGTAGTTCCCTGAACCATCTTGGACCATCAAGATGTTAGCCTAACATGTCTTGGACAAAGTTTGTAGGAGCTTCTAGTTACCTAGCCTCACCCAACTAGGGAACTCATTGGTGTAGTTCGGCATAATGTAAGGCACACAGTTTGTGGACAAAGCGTTGCTTATCAACTTGGAGATGTTATTAGACATCAAGGGCAACACGTTGACCGAGATGCCAAGCTCGATGAAATTGGCCCAACAAGTCTCAAGGTTGGTCAAAGCAGTACCGAGCCACGTCTGCGCGGTGTCTTGAGTGCACTGACTATTGATGGTGCAGTCCAAGTGAAGGATCATGTGCTTATAAAGCTAAAGGCAATCAGCCCACGCAACATTCTTGTGCTCCTTGCTTTACTTGGCCCTAGCGAGTATGTGTTGGTTTAGGCGAGCTGGCCCTTCTCAAGAGTGACCTGCATTGAGGCCTTGAGGAAATGAGATTTTTGCTAGAGAGGGCTCTTGTAAGGGTTGTTGGTCAAGAAGTACTCACATGATTGAGGGTAAGGCATTTGGCTATTTCACATCACTAGACGATTAGCTAGAAATGGTTTAGATAGCAAAAGAGGCAAAAATAGGAAGGATCATGAACTTTTGATAACAAAAGGATTTTCTTAGGAATTAAGCTCCAACATCAATTTAAGAACAATAATACAAAACAAAGGAATATGGAATTTGTATATTTCGACATACATATTAATGAAGAATACATTGATCTATATATATGTCTTATTAGATAACGATTTTAATATAATATCTCAACCAAGATCTGCACAATTAAATGGATATCTACGTGCAATATACGTGCCATATGCGTGCAATATGCGTGCCATATGTGTGCAATCTTGAGTGATATGGATATAATAATAAAAATATCTCTAACAATAATTATTTTAAAGAAATCCTTAATTAATTCTAGCAATATTAATGAATTCTATTTACTGCATAAAATCTAAATATCATATTTCCCTATTAATGAATTGTGATAATGTCAATCTTTATACTTCTCTATGTTTTTCTACCTTTGCAAAGCTTAAAGACTAGATGTGTAAGGCATGCCATTGGCAAGGAACTTTGAAGCCTTTCTAGCGCTTGTGATGACATGGTAACTTGCCCACTTGACCCTATTTGCGGTCAATGACCCAAGGCCCGTGTTCATATACTCTACATAGTAAAAAGTGTAAGGGAAAAATCACCATCCCACTTCAACAAATCGGCCGAGTTAATTAGGCTATCAAGATAAGTCTTCATGACAACAGTTCTTGAATTTTTTTGCCACTACCTCTCAAGTTACATTTTGACAGAGCTTTGAATCTATTTTAGGTATGAAACTACAGTTACTTTGTAGTTGTGGATGGAGATGCCTGTATTTTGGTTGGGATCTGCTTGGTCTATGCAATGAGGGTATCGATCTTGTTGAGAGGGTTTTTAGGCAAGTATGTTATAAATCTGGAGAACAACTACAACATTTCCTAAGATAAAGTCAATGGTGCCATAGAAGTCGCACTCTTTGTAGAACTATTGCTTAGAATGAACATAGAGGGTGTCATGATAACCCTCAAAGCCATATCGATAGTAGACCAAGAGGTCGGAGCTGCAACACAGAGTAATTGTTTGGTGATTTGCCGCACCAGCAATGTGTCAAAAAGTGATGTCTTAGGCAATGAATCTGTCACCATAATAGTCTATACATACTAGCCTTGATATAGATTATATACGTTATTGTGCTAGATCACTTCAATGCTGCATTACAGATTTGCTAATCGTTTTGTAGTTCCCTGAACCATCTTGGACCATCAAGATGTTAGCCTTACATGTCTTGGACAAAGTTTGTAGGAGCTTCCAGTTGCCTAGCCTCACCCAAGTAGGGAACTCATTGGTGTAGAGGCACACAGTTTGTGGACAAAGCGTTGCTTATCAACTTGGAGACGTTATTAGACATCAAGGGCAACACGTTGACCGAGATGCCAAGCTTGATGAAATTGGCCTGACAAGTCTCAAGGTTGGTCAAAGCAGTACCGAGCCACGTCTGCGCGGTGTCTTGAGTGCACTGACTGTCGATGGTGCAATCCAAGTGAAGGATCATGTGCTTATAAAGCTAAAGGCAATCGGCCCACGTGGCCTTCTCGTGCTCGTTGCTGTACTTGGCCCTAGCGAGTATGTGTTGGTTCAGGCAAGCTGGCCCTTCTCGAGGGTGACTTGCATTGAGGCCTTGAGGAAATGAGATTTTCGCTAGAGAGGGCTCTCGTTAGGGTTGTTGGTCAAGAAGTACTCAAATGATTGAGGGTAAGGCATTTGGCTATTTCACATCACTAGACGATTAGCTGGAAATGGTTTAGATAGCAAAAGAGGCAAAAATAGGAAGGATCATGAACTTTTGATAACAAAAGGATTTTCTTAGGAATTAAGCTCCAACATCAATTTAAGAACAATAATACGAAACAAAGGAATATGGAATTTGTGTATTTCGACATACATATTAATGAAGAATACATTGATCTATTTATATGTCTTATTAGATAACTATTTTAATATAATATCTCAATCAAGATATGCACAATTAAATGGATATCTACATGCAATATACGTGCCATATGCGTGCAATATGCGTGCCATATGTGTGCAATCTTGAGTGATATGGATAATAAAAATAATAATAAAAATATCTCTAACAATAATTATTTTAAAGAAATCGTTATTCTAGCAATATTAATGAATTCTATTTATTGCATAAAATCTAAATATCATATTTCCATATGAATGAATTGTGATAGTGTCAATCTTTATACTTCTCTATGATTTTCTACCTTTGCAAAGCTTAAAGACTAGATGTGTAAGGCATGCCATTGGCAAGGAACTTCGAAGCCTTTCTCGCGCTTGTGATGACATGGTAACTTGCCCACTTGACACTGTTTGCGGTCAATGACCCAAGTCCCGTGTTCATATACTCTACATAGTAAAAAGTGTAAGGGAAAAATAAACATCCCACTTCAACCAATCGGCCGAGTTAATTAAGCTATCAAGATAAGTCTTCATGAAAACAGTTCTTGAATATTTTTGCCACTACCTCTCAAGTTACATTTTGACAGAGCTTTGAATCTATTTTAGGTATGAAACTACAGTTACTTTGTAGTTGTGGATGGAGATGCCTGTATTTTGGTTGGGATCGGTTTGGCCTATGCAATGAAGGTATCGATCTTGTTGAGAGGGTTTTTAGGCATGGATGTTATAAATTTGGAGAACAACTGCAACATTTCCCAAGATAAAGTCAATGGTGCCATAGAAGTCACACTCTTTGTAGAACTGTTGCTTAGAATGAACATAAAGGGTGTCATGATAACCCTCAAAGCCATATCGATAGTAGACCAAGAGGTCGGAGCTGCAACACAAAGTAATTGTTTGGTGATTTGCCGCACCAGCAATGTGTCAAAAAGTGATGTCTTAGGCAATGAATCTGTCACCATAATAGTCTATACATACTGGCCTTGATATAGATTATATACGTTATTGTGCTAGATCACTTCAATGCTGCATTACAGATTTGCTAATCGTTTTGTAGTTCCCTGAACCATCTTGGACCATCAATATGTTAGCCTTACATGTCTTGGACAAAGTTTGTAGGAGCTTCCAGTTGCCTAGCCTCACCCAAGTAGGGAACTCATTAGTGTAGTTCGGCATAATGTAAGGCACACAGTTTGTGAACAAAGCGTTGCTTATCAACTTGGAGATGTTATTAGACATCAAGGGCAACACGTTGACAGAGATGCCAAGCTCGATGAAATTGGCCCAACAAGTCTCAAGGTTGGTCAAAGCAATACCGAGCCACGTCTGCGCGGTGTCTTGAGTGCACTGACTATCGATGGTGCAGTCCAAGTGAAGGATCATGTGCTTATAAAGCTAAAGGCAATCGGCCCACGCGGCCTTCTCGTGCTCGTTGCTGTACTTGGCCCTAGCGAGTATGTGTTGGTTCAGGCGAGCTGGCCCTTCTCGAGGGTGACTTGCATTGAGGCCTTGAGGAAATGAGATTTTCGCTAGAGAGGGCTCTCGTTAGGGTTGTTGGTCAAGAAGTACTCACATGATTGAGGGTAAGGCATTTGGCTATTTCACATCACTAGACGATTAGCTGGAAATGGTTTAGATAGCAAAAGAGGCAAAAATAGAAGGATCATGAACTTTTGATAAAAAAAGGATTTTCTTAGGAATTAAGCTCCAACATCAATTTAAGAACAATAATACGAAACAAAGGAATGTGGAATTTGTGTACTTCGACATACATATTAATGAAGAATACATTGATCTATTTATATGTCTTATTAGATAACTATTTTAATATAATATCTCAATCAAGATATGCACAATTAAATGGATATCTACGTGCAATATACGTGCCATATGCGTGCAATATGCATGCCATATCTGTGCAATCTTAAGTGATATGAATAATTAAAATAATAATCAAAATATCTCTAACAATGGAAATTATTTGGGATAAGTGCTACGGAAGTCCTAAAACTTGTCACGAAAATGTATTTGAGTTCTAAAACTTGCAAAAAGTGCAAATAAGTCGTAAAACTTGTCAAAATGTTTCATTTGATTCCTAAAATCGACGCCGTCAATTTTATTGACGGAAAATGCTGATGTGGCGCGACGTAGTATTTTAAATGATTTTTTTTTATTTTCGAGCTGTCTTTTTAAAATAATTTTTTAGAAAATTATATTTAAAAACTAAAATTCAATTTTTAAAAAACTGTTAAAAAAAGAAAAAAAAAAAAAGGGTAGGAGTCGCTGGTCACCCATCACCGGACATCGCCGGCCGCCACCCGACCGGGCGAGGGCTCGTCGGCCCCCGGGCAAGGGACAACGACCGTTGCTCCCCTTGGGCGAGGCATTGCGGGCCCTCGCTGGTGGCCGGCGAATGTTGCCAGCCTTGGGCGAGGCCTCGGCGGCCCTCGCCTAGGGTTGGTGGGGCTCGCCTAGATTTGGGCTGCCGGCGACGGTCGGCCCCCCGTGAGGGCTGGCGTGCCCGGATCTAAGCGCCCTCGCTGCGTCAGGCGAGGGTCATCGGCCCTCGCCTGGGGTCGGCGGGCCCTCGCCCTGGTAGGGCGGCGGCCGGCGACCGTCGCTGGCCCCTCCGGCAACGGGCGGTCGGCGACTCCTGCCCTTTTTTTTTTTTTTTTTTTTTTTAACAGTTTTTTAAAAATTGAATTTTAGTTTTTAAATATATTTTTAAAAAAATTGAATAAGAAATTATTTTAGAAAGCCAGCTGGAAAATAAAAAGTCATTTAAAATGCCACGTCAGCATTTTCCGTTAATAAACTAATGGCGTCGATTTTAGGACTCAAATGAAACATTTTGACAAGTTTTAGGACTTATTTGCACTTTTTGCAAGTTTTAGGACTCAAATGCATTTTCGTGACAAGTTTTAGGACTTCCGCAGCACTTATCCCAAATTATTTTAAAGAAATCGTTAATTAATTCTAGCAATATTAATGAATTCTATTTACTGCATAAAATCTATATATCATCTTTCCCTATAAATGAATTGTGATAGTGTCAATCTTTATGCTTCGCTATGATTTTCTGCCTTTGCAAAGCTTAAAGACTACATGTGTAAGGCATGCCATTGGCAAGGAACTTTGAAGCCTTTGTCGCACTTGTGCTGACATAGTAACTTGTCCACTTGACCCTGCTTGCTGGAATGGGTTGCCGTTTAGGCTTCGGATGGGCTGGAACGACTTCAGATGAGCCCAATTTTGTGGCGGAAAAAGGCATGAACTAAAAGAGATGGAGTGGCGACAGTCGAAGGAGATTGGTGAGGTTCGGTGGGGGCAGCAACGTGCGGTTAAAATGAGCAAAAAAAAAGAAAAAGCAGCAAGCTTCGTGGGGATGCACGTGAAGAAGAAATGGGCGAAGGGGCGGCCAATGGAGTCTTCGACCGGACCAGCAGAAGAGGAGAAAATAAACAAAGAGAAAAAAATAGATGAGTCGAGGCAGCTGGCATGGGAATTTGACCGAATCAGTCAAGGGGGATGTCGACGAAGCCAGTGGGCTAGAGAGAAGCCCAAAGGAGAAACAAAACAGAAGTTGAAGATAAGAATGCAGAGGTGGTCGGCTATGAGGGAGAAAGGATAAAAAAGAGATTATGCGAGAGAGAGAGAGAGAGAGGCGTGAATGAATTGGATGGGCAAAGGGGCCCATTAGTCAACGATTAAGGATGATGGAAGACCACCTACGTGGAACCGGCGATCGAGGAAGAAATGAAAAAGAGAATATGAGAGAGAGAAAGAGAATGGGCGGAATAAAAGGCTGAAATAGGCGGGGGAAAAATTGAAAATAAAACATCATATTTTTATCCAAATTTGGTCCTACAAATTCCATGTAAAAAGTTTGGTCGTCACCTGCTTCCTTGCACTATATTTAGTCCTACAAGTGGTGGCGCTTGTGATAGCTCCAAACTTCCGTTGACGATGAGATTTCTATATCTTGCTTGTCTAACAACAGCGAGTCTGGTGGTGGTGTCGACCTCAAAATGAGAAATGAGAATGTGAAGAGAGAATTTGAAATTCGTGATCTTCAATTGGGGTGTTTCATTTGCCTTGGATTGGTCCTTCTCTTTGGAAGTGAAGGGCAAAAACAGAAATTTACAGTAGTCCAAGAGGCACGCAGTTACACCATCCTTCAGGGGAACCTGCGTTTCGATTGTTGTATTATGACGAATCGGTTGACTTTGAATAATCAGAATGACTAGAGAAAAAGAGTACACTTATCAACTAGGAAAGAAATCCGTCCATGAGTCTCTCCTTTATTACTAACTAATGTTATTTGTGGAATTTTCTCTCAGCGAGACGGCCAAAGGCAAAAAGGCATATGAACATCACGCCAGAACGCGTTATTAAGTTTTCTTTGTTAAAATAATTTTTTGACCAAGTACAAAACATTGCAATTATGGACATGATTTTCTTAATGAAGTCCTTACACATGCCCATTATCCGAGCCAGTCTTGGGCTGGATAGCTTTTCTAGCATCATTACTAGGTTGAATCTTGCCCAAGCGTTTGCTGATGGATCCTTTGAACTAAACTCTAATCATGTTGCCGTTAAAGGTAAATCTATCTCCTCTATATCAATGAAACTCACCATCCATACACTATGAATTGATGTGATATATCCATATCCTAACATGTGAATAGACAGTAAGAACAAAAATTCTTATTGAGACTAGAACTCATAGGGAAGAAAAACAATTTATGGATGAAATCAAATATGTAATCTTTAGAGATAAAAATATTCAGTTATTGATATACTTTTAATGTCGAATTAGGATCAAATAGGATAGTGATAAAGCATTGTGTCAATCTCTTCTTTGATGTTAAGGTTGAAGCTGTGAATAGTCATCGACTTCCTGAAAATGAATAGAAGAATGGAACCACTAGGTCGAATATTTCATAAGTGTTGCTCGTGGATTCTTTTAACTAAATTCTAATAGTGTTGCCACTAAAGGTAAATTTATTTCCTCTTCAGAAATAAATTATAGTTCTAGGTTTATCCAATATAGAGCTGAGTGAACGCTTAAAGGACAGAATTTCCTTCTTTGATTTTTTTTTTTTTTTTTTTTTGGGTGTGATGCTACCTTGATTAATATCATTTGATTGGAACAAGTTAGAGAGCACCTTAACCTATCTTTTCACTTGAGAGACGTATATTAATTGAAACTAACGATTTGTCTTTTAAGTATTTATATGATAATTTCTCTCTAAAAAAGGGGACCTATACCCATTTCAGTCACAAAAAAAGAAAATGCTAAATTCATCTACAAATTGGATATAGTAAGCAATGTGTTAAATTATTATTGATTCTTGAATATGATCCACTCATTTAAAGGGCGACTCATTGAGTTTACAGTCACTTGATCTCACGTGTATCCTAACTCGTAATTATATCCAAAGTAAACTTAGTAGTGTTATTCTACAATTTCTTATAGAGATTTAAATAGAAAAACTCACCAAGAGAAAATCCTAAAAGTCTTTTGTTTGCTTTAGTGTGTCCACTGTCACGTCCCGAACCCCAGGCACGCGCACATCCCTCGACAATTGATCAAATTTGCGACCTTCCCAAGACGCATCGCCGACCTCTTTCGTTTTATGCACATGCGGAAGCGAACTAATAAACCCCAGACAACAATCAAACACAGGGATAGTAAAAGACCAGCCAATTATCACAAACCATACTTTATAAACAAACTAGGTTAGCCCCACAGAGTTATATACAAAAGGTCTATCTCAAAAAGGAAGTCCTAGGCAACCTAAGCCCAATATCTCATCGACTCTAGCTCCGGATCCTCCACGACACCATCATGGATGTCAATGTCCATAGGGTGCCCTTTTTCTCATTTTCCGGTCCCGATGGAAGGCCCATCAAAACCCTGTAGAGGATCCTCTCGAATCCCGTTAGGATAGTTAATGAACCATGCTCTGAAACGATGGGGTACCAAGTGACGGAGATCCTCATCGACCCAAATAGTGGTCTCAACTAACTCACGGGTCAGGTTAGTCCTGGGAATAGTGAAATAGGAGGGCTTAGAGACTATTTCCTTCGGGACCCCAAAACGATCAGGTCGCCTCTCCATACTAAGTACCTAAAAAGGGTTAACCACGACGGAGTGAGATGAATCTTAGCGAGTCAAAACCCTAAACCCCGATTAGGACGAGAATTCACCTAGAGGCGAGTCTAATAAGACGTCACACACAAACTTACCTCGCCTCAGCACGTCCTTGCACATTAGTACATCACATATATCATATGCATACAGCAAACGTATTCAATAACTGGAACACCTCATATCATTCATCAAATATTTACATGGGTCCCAATTATAAGGTAAAATCATTATGACACGTTCCATTCTGTGCCACACAATTTTGCCCCATAATTAAGCGCGGCTATCTCAATCACTCAGGCGTGTCCCAATTATTACGACCCATCGGCCAACTCAATAGTCGGCAGTCATTTGGCATAACCAGGCGTCGTCTCGCTTCGTCGGGCACAGTAACGTCTACATCTAAATGACATTCCATAAAGGAGTGTCAGCCCAACCTCCACTGCGACCAGCATCCGAACTTAATCAGGCATTGCCCCGTGTATTCATACGCATCAGGACGGGTTCCGATAGCGATCACACACACATCCATACTTGGCCAAGAACATCGTGCTTTGCACTCAAATGCCTCAATTTCAAATAATGGACTTGGCTAATTTTCTTCGTATTAAAAATTCTCGGTAAAATAATTGTGCGTGGTCACACCTTTAAATCGAACCAATAAATGCGATACTCTCTCATTTCAAAATTACACGATTTTATAGAGTACATAAAATATTTTTGGCGTCAAAGACCGACACCCCGTATTTTTTTTTAAGTACCATAAAATCAATTTTTGGCAATAATAATCCAAAACGACAATCAAGCACTCAATTGCACAAATACGAAATCAATTTCACATATAAACGCATCCACGATGATCAGCGTAAAATTCTGCAAATCGGCTATTCCGGCACAATTTACACTAATTATAATTAATTAAATAAATTGTAAATTATTTAAACTAATCCGTTTAATTAATCTAAATAATCTAATAGAACTAACCTAATTGAGCTAACTAAACTAATCTAGCTATCTTCAATAACCCCCTTTCACTCAGTATTGCCATACCTACCTCACTCATGTGCCCTAAACACATATCCCATAATTAAGTCAAGTCAAAGTCTAACTCACTTGATGGCACTGCAGCAGTTCTAGTCATGGTCTCTCCTAGTAGATGATAGAGAGTATTCACTTTCTTCCCTTTCATCCCTATCATGATACTTCGAGAGATCTTCAATATCTACACTCGGAGTCATCGAGTATCCCCAAAGAAATAAGATTCTTCTTGGGCTTTGGTACATACCTCACGTTTATCAATATGCGCACCACCTCATCTGCATCCGAATTCGAATTGTCCCTATCCATATAGCCTTGCAGATTACGTTATTCCCTAAAAAAAACTTTACTACAATCTGTAGTTTGGTAAGTAGTAAACCATTTTTTATGGGATATCATATGATAAAAACACCTCGAATCTAGCACCCATTCGTCTCCTGACGAACTAATAGTCACATATAAAATAGCTTATGCAGCACTAGTGCTTCCCTCAAAGAACGCTCATCACACTACTTGTGACATTCTACTTATCACCTTTATTCCTTCTCTTCAGACAATCTTTCCTGATATGCCCCTCCTCATGACACTCCAAGCACTTTACGTGTTCCTTTGACTTTATATGGTGTGATTTCGATATGCTTTTATATCTGTTAACACTAGGCCCTCAATGTTGTTCTCTACCCCAAATCGTTAGTGCTTGCAATACCCATTGCACTAGACCGTCATCTTGCAACTTTCTCTCGCTAGTCCTTAGAGAATAGAGCAAACTTTACCTACTTTGAGGTAATTGTAGTATGCCCCTACAACAGTGAATCAATAAAGTGTTCTCACGACTCTAGTAAATAATCTAACAACACCATGCCCCGTTCTTTCAAGTATCTTACCAATGTTCTTCAAATCCATCGTGAGTTTATTGAATTCATCAAGATGGGTTCTGATATACATACCTTCAGTACATCTAAACTGACACATCCTATTCAACATATACAAATGATTGTTCAAACCTTTTTTTACATAGAGCATATGAAGTTTTGCCCATAACACAGAGGCATCATTCTCCTCAGCTATCTCTATTAACACCTGATCCGACAACTACAACAGGATTGATCCCTTTACTCTTTCCATTAGCTCTGTCCTATTAGAGGCTTTTATTATAATCGGTAACTCATCTTCACCATCTAGTGCCTTGGCCAAACCTTGGATTATTAATAATGTAAACATCTTAATGTTCCATATGCCAAAGTTGGTCCCCTTGTTAAACTTCTTAATTTCGGCTTTTGCCTAAGATATAATTTTAATAATAGAATTTCCAGATAACAATCAGACAAGCAAAAGTCCGAAATCACAAGCAAGAAATCTAATCCCAAGCTCTGATACCAATTGTTGAAATATAATACATGGAAATGATATGATTTTGCAAATAAGTCAACGTGAAAAATACTGGAGAAATAAACGATGAATAATAAAGATACTAGAGATTTATGGGGATAAGTATACTATCAGTGCCATAGATTATGTACGGTGCTCACTTTGGTGCCAAAAGTTTCTGTTGAATCACTTAAATGCCAAAAAGTTTGAAAAACGCTCACTTTGGTGCCAACTCCGATTTGGTTGGTCGGAAATCCGACGTTGCACCTTTTTATTAATTTTTGAAGCTGATGTGGCTAGCCAGAGAGTACAATAAGCATTTAAACAATAAAACGACGTTGTTTGGTGTCTCTTCCCCAATTCAAAACCCTAAATCCCAAATTGAGAGAGAGAGAGAGAGAGAGAGAGAGAGAGAGAGAAGATAAGCCACCGGTGATGGGCCAGTCGTCGTCCTCAACGGCCTCCACGCTCGGCGGCCGTGGCTCCGACCTCGACCCCAACCCCTACCCCGACGATGGCCACTTGGCGGCCAAGTCGAAGGCCATGATCTGGCTGATGCTCAGGGAGGCCGCCGACAAGTGCGCCGCCCATGATCTCTCCCTCTCCATCTCTGATCTCCTCGACGAGTGCCTGGCCTGCGTCTTCCAGTACCTAGGCTCCGGCGACTGGGGCCGATGCTCCCTCATGTGCCACCGCTGGCTCGCGATCGAAGGCCAGAGCCGCCAGAGGCTCGCCTTCCACGCCCACTCGAAGCTGCTGGACGCGGTCCCGGCTCGAAGAATTTGAGGACGTTGAAGCTGGTGAAATGTTACCGAGATTGGGACACGGTGCTACTATGACGGAGGCCAAGCGATGGAGGCTGAGCGACGGTAGCCGAGCAATGGAGGCCGAGCGATGGCGGCCGGCGTTGGGCGAGGATCGAACAAAAAAACCCTAATTTCAATCCCCAAATAAAAAGAAAAACCAAATGAGTTGTGCGATGTCGTTTTCTTGAGGCCATCCACTTAGGACGGCAAAACGACGTCGTTTTCTTAAGGAGGACGAAAAACGACGTCGTTTAAAGGCCTTGTCGATTTTTTTTTTTTAAATATGAAAGCCACGTAATCATTTTGGTTGGAATCTCTTGCCGGTGGCACCAAAGTGATCATTTTTCCTCCAATTTGGCACTTAAGTGATCCGACCGAAACTTTTGGCACCAAAGTGAGCGCCGTACACAACTTATGGCATTGATAGTGTACTTCTCCCGAGATTTATGTGATTTGATTTGAGTATCGATACCTATATTCACGAGGAGAGCCAGCGGCAAATAATTCATTATAATCGGAAAATTAGAGTTTACAATTGCTCACACACTCAAGTGTTTCCTACACCTAAATTTTAACCCAAACCCAAAATGTTTATAAATAAATACTTCACTTGGACGTAAACTCATAACACAAAATCACTGCACGTTCAAGTCAACAAATTTGACCTAGGCCCCCTTCAACAAGGATTCGACAACATGTATGTTGTGTGGAGTGCTCACCTTTCACGCCACTTTTATTAAGAGACCAAGTACAACTATGGGAGAAATAAAAGCAAAATAAATGCTTTGTTTCTTTCTCAAACAATTACCCTTTTGCCCTTATAAGCAAAATATAATAAAAGATAGTGTGCCCATCTTTTGTCCTTTAGTGCTCTTTCCTTTGTGAAATCAGGAAACTTATTCAAGAGTGGAAAAAAATAACCCATTTTAGAAAATCTTTTTCAACAAATTCGATTTAACAAATCAATATCCGAATTCAAAATCGAGACATTAATTTAACAAGTGAGAGATCTATGAATCTGTTAGATCTATGAATCTGTGTGCCCTTTCACTTTGGAGCTACTTCTCAGAGCTTCAAATTCATCTATTATCAGAAGGTTTAATGCACTCCTACATCCAAATTTATTAGCAATTAATTTGATTTTTGTTCTGTTGTTGGCTCAGTGTTTGAGCTTTATCTCTTTGGTTCTCTGGCTCAGACGACAAACTGCAGGCTCTGGCATTCAGTGGTAGTGATTGTGGTCGAACTTCTTTGCGCTATTCCGGGTTGGTGGATTTTCATTGGGTTCAAGGAAGCAATTTTAGACATCTAGTTATATCGAAAGCTCAAATTCGACTGCTTTCGGTTAACGTAGTTCGACTTAGCTTCTATCAGACAATCTCTAATAATTACTCTTGAGGTCAACAGTTGCACTGACTCGCCTCTATCTTGCTGACGTTTTTTTACTTTGTTTTTCCTGGAGAGGGGACATTGCTTCTTCGTTCCGAATTAGCTTGATCATCTATAATTAGTTTCACGCCTCATCTGATACGAAGTTGAATCCTTAGAAAAACGGAGCTATATATGGCAGTATAGGGATCTATTGAAGTGAAAAAGATCTTTTGAACTTGCAGCCTTCAACTCGGTACTCCATCCTGTCGAATATTCAGGGATTTCCGCATGTTTTCGGAGATCTTTTTCAGAGACTATTGAATCTTAACCAAGAAGGATTCAATTCCAGAATTCCCAGTTAGCTAGACTGTTCAACTTTCTCTCCTCTTTAGTGAGACTCCAAATAATAAAAGATCGGTCTCATGTAGGATGGATTACTCTCGATGTTGCCTCTCAGAGATATTTTGAGAAAAATTGTGTTCTTGATGCTGCAATACCAATCCAAGCTCGAGGTGGGAAAAAGCTATTAGAAGTGGCTGCCGTACTAGCCCAAGGTCAGAGTGATATCTTAAGCTAATATGCCAAGTAGGCCTAACCATTGATCTTTAGCACCTGCTAAGTATCGAGAACTAGTTTTTGCCGTTTCAAGTAGGGGTGAGCAGTTCAGGTTAAACTTACAGGTTCCGCTTGGCACCTAGAACCTACCCTCGGGTACAGATTCCTCATTTTTTGGAACCTGGAATCTACCCGTAAGAACCAAGAACCTGGAACCTATCCTGTCACAGGTTCCATGGTCGGTTCCAGGTTCCAACATGTTCTTTTTTTTTTTTTTTTTTTTCATTTTTAGTTAAAAAAATGCTTCTATTGGAACTTACGGAATGATTAATTAGCCGAGCTATATTCCCTTTATTTGTGGCATCGATTACAAGTTCTTCACTGATCTAACCTTCTACCAAACAAAGACAACACTGCCTCCTCACATCAGGCGTTTCACATGCCCTGCAAACCCATGAAGTGAAGTCTTGGACGTTGTTTACTCCATAACATTCTTGATGCACATCTATTTGACACCTGCAATCAAGAGTGAATCCAGTTCATTTACAGAAGAAGACCAACTATCTGGTGACCTTTGATTCAAATACCAGAAAAAGGTGGACAAATGCTACCTGAAAAGATGTAAGACCCGTTGCAGATTATCATTTTTTTATAGTCCCAATCTTCAACCCATCTACATACGGCACACCTTTCCTTCGTCCATTTAGCAAAAATAGGCACATAACTCTCTGCCAAAACGATAAATAAATAATAAAGCACTTCATTCATTCCAAACACTAAGATTCTTTTTTTTTTGCAGCAGGGGGAATTCTGCTCGCAAACTTCAGCCTCTAGCTTTTGTTTTCGAAATATCTGTCCCTTCGAATGTAAACAACTTTCAAGCACTACATTTAAAAAATAAAAAATCAAACTTAAAACCACAAGTCAAAAGCTACAACTGCTCCAGTAAAACCACCAAATCCCCAATCATCTTCCTGTTCAGGATGCAGCATCACTTCAATGAAGATGCAATTGTACCATATATACCATGAAAACTTTCGGTGTATATTTTGATGGTGAATGCAAGAAGTCCCTTTCAAGAAATCCATCAACTGCTGCTTATCTAACTTCAAAGGATCAAAACCAAGTGCAGCATACTCTACAAGCTGAAGTTACATAAGATTAGCATGAAACTGCACTTTGGCCACACAAAGTATAAGCACCACATATACAATACATACAATCATTGCCAAGAGATATTATATCACATGAAAAGGCTGCAAAAGACAGTTTCAGACCCTTGAATGAAATTGGGTATGTCTACCTCATTGACCTAAACATGATTTCTTCCCACCTGAGTATTGAGAATATATTTAGTCTCTATGTGGAAATCTTCCACGTGAGAAAAACATTAAATCAAGGAGATACAGAATCTCAAATGATGTGTGCTGAAAGATGACCAAGACTATAGATTCCAGAAACATGGTATGCGCTGTGTAATAACAATAGCATAAACAATTCATAACGTACAAACCCATGCCCCCTTGTAGTAGGTTATATGTTAATGACCAGATCTGCACACAAAGTATAAATCATGGACACTACACCACACCACAAGCTGTATAAGGAAAAGTTACTCCATGGCGTTTACTTTATTAGTACATTTGACGTTGGAAATATTCAAACAAAGTTCATGATTGATTATTTATAAACAGAAGAATCGAGCAGACTAGATAAGCAAGTCTAGTATAAGTTGACATATGAGGAAAGAGCGCAAGTGATGCCGTGAAGTCACAGAAAAGTGTACCAACCCATTTCTCTAGTGGTTCTCTCGTATCCTTGATTTTGACACTGTACTTCCACTTTTTGGCTTTGAAACCTGTGTGTCGTTCCCATTCACTAGGTGTCTGCATCTTTGAACCACACGAGCCACACTTGCACACAATTCTATAGAGACAAACGAAATCAAGATGGCTTATCAACAAGTTATGCAGGTTTTCCATAATAAAAGGTCTTCAACACACCCCATTCGGATCACTTAAATTCCAAAGTAGACAACAGACTAACTATGCCGTAAAAGCCAATAAGCTAAGTTAATTAGTCATAACTAAAAGAAAGAAGCTCAATCTACAAAAATCGAAAAGAAAAATGTTGATAGGACAGAAAAGATGAAGCAGCATTATACGAAATTCAATTTGCAGTACTGAAGGCTTACAGATGAAGTTTTGGAATATATGACCCTTCCATGCCATTGCACACCACAGAAACCTTGTCAGGCAAAGGAGCTTGCTTGTTTTTCACCAACCTGTTTCAAGCAAATTCAAGCAATCTCGTTCAAGTCCTAACCCGACCATAAAGGCATATGCGCACGTACGCACGAGCACGCATGCAAGCAGACTATATAACTGACCAAAACAGGTAACGTATCTCTGAGCATGCTTCTCTTTTGGCTCCAATTTCTGTAAGTTTGGCCTTTTGCAAGTGGTCTTGGCCTCGCAATCTGGGCAGTAGTAATCAGAGTGCCGTAGCTCCTTCAAGTGTAATTATGTCAGAGACAATTCCCATGTGCTTGCATAAATAGATCTAGGAACAAAACCAAATAATGCATGTTCGCCAGATCGACACCAACCGCATAGGCCATCACCACACGCAAGCCCGACTCAGGAGATTAGAACTCAAGCAAACGTAATAACAGAGCGGATCAAACACAGATCCACCGCCAAAAAGAAGATCACAAAGGAGACAAGGACACGAGCAACAGTACGAGGAGAAAGCTAGAGAGAACGGGGACAAACCTGTAACGGTCTCGAGCTCCAACAGGACCTGCACAGAGAGACACGGAAATGCACGGATCTCAGCAAAAACGGAAACGCGAAATGGGATGGGGGAAAAGAGAGAGCGTTGGGAAACCATGAAACCCTAAGAGTGACGGACACGAACACGGCCGCACGCACCTTCTTCTTCTTCGCCTTCTTCTCGAAGGAAGAGCCGCGCACCTGTAATGTCGCTCTCTCTCTACAGAGGAAGCAGTGGCTCGCCGAGCAAAGGTCAGCGGTGGCGTCGAGGGCGAGCGGCGGTGGCATCGAGCAGAGGTCGAGCAGAGGTCAGTGAGTGGTGGCGTCGAGGGCGAGTGGAGGTGGCCTCGAGCAAAGGTCAGCGGGCCAGAGGTCAGCGAGCCAGAGGTCAACAGTGGTGGCGTCGAGCGGAGGTCAGCAAGCCAAAGGTCAGCGGCGGTGGCGTCGAGGGCGACCGGCGACGGCGTCGAGGGCGAGAGGTGGCGTCGAGCAGAGGCTGAGAACGGGCGAAGAGAGAAGAAAGTGTCGTGTGAAACCGTGAATTGTGAAATGTGAAAGTCATTTGGGGCTTTTTTAGCCCTAACTAGTCCGGTTCCAGTTCCGGTTCCGGTTCTTGGTGCCGGTTCCCAGAAAAGGGGAACCGGGAACTGGAACCGGTCCCTTAAGAACCGGGAACTGAACCGGAACCTCCAGTTCATTTCTCCAGTTTCCGGTTCTACTCAGGAAACGCGCTCACCCCTAATTTCAAGTGCTTGGAAGGAGTTGAGGAACAAAAGGAGGAAACGGCGGTTTGTCGTTAACTAATTCGTGTTTTCTGTGTGCTACAATGCAGAAGGCCCGATCATGTTTGGAAAGCCTGAACGTCTATCGCTTGAAAGAAGTCAGATTTGTTCATGATGCTAAAAATAGGCCACTAGTTAAAATCAAAATCGATGCCAAAATCAAAAGAAAATGGTCTGATGAATTGTTTATTCTATGATTCGGGAGTTCTTAAACAATTACAAATGTATTTGATAAGCAATATTATTACTTCCTTACAGCAAAAAAGCGGAAAAATAACAGCTATTCACCTAGACTAGATTTCCAGAAGAAAGAAAAAGGAAGACAAAAGAAGAAAGAGCTGGAATAGAGAATAACCATTGCAGCCCCGACTAAAACCGATTAACAGTTTGCAACCCCCTGAGGGGTAAATCGTGTCATAACCCACAGAGGTGTAAGGCACATTGTAACCCACCGAGGGGTTAGGCATGCCGGTCGCAAGCAACCAAGTGCCGCTGGGGATCAAGTTGCCAATTGTGAACTTTGAAGCCTCCGTCGTGCTTGTGATTACATGATAACCTGCCCATGTCACCCTATTTGCAGTCGATGACCCAGGGCCTGCGTTCATATACTCTCCATAGTACAGAGTGTCCAGGGCAAAGTCACCCTCCCACTCCAACCACCCAGCCGAGTCAATCAGGCTATCAAGGTAGGTCATCATGAAAACAGTTCTTGAATATTTTTGCCACGGCCTCCCAAGGTATGTCTTCACGGAGCTTTGAACCAATATCAACTCTGAATCAGCAATGACTTTGCAGTTGAGGATGGAGATGCCGGTGTTCTGGTTTGGGTCAGTTCGGCCTTGTGCAGTGATGGTATTGATTTTGTTAGGGGGGTTTCTAACATTGATGTTACAATTATGGAAAACGACGGCGGCATTTCCAAAGATGAAGTCAGTGGTGCCATAGATATCGCATTCTTTGTAGAACTGTCGTTTAGAATGAACGAAAAGAGTGTCCTGATAACCCTCAAAGCCACATCGATAGAAAACTGACAGGTCAGAGCTAGAACGCAGAGCAACCGCTTGGTGATTGGCCGAGCCAGCAGTGTTACGAAAAGTGATGTCTTGAGCAATGAATCCATCGCCATCAACAGCTGAAACTCAAGATGAGAAATTATTAGCACAGGTATGTCTACCAGTTCATGTAATCTAAACCGGAAAGTACCTCAGCAAAATAAACATGGATCTCTAAATGCTTAATATACTATCTCAGCAAACTAAACGTTGATAGTCCTCCCCCTTTTTTCTCTTTTTCCTTTCCAGTATTTATACTTTATAAAATGCATAATATAAATAAATTACACGATAAACTCACCAACAGTTGCTGAATTGAAGGTAGTAAATCCTCCAGCATTACTTTTGCTTCCAGTAATTATGGTCTTTCCAATACCATCACCCACAAATGCAATGTTCTCCAATTTTGATCCCACTTCAACATTCTCTTCATAGGTACCGGCCTTGATATAGATTATGAAACTCGTTGTATCAGACCGCATTAAAGCCGCAGTTACAGCTTCATTAATTGTCTTGTAGTTCCCAGAATCGTCTTGAGCCACCATAATATTTGCTGTAGATAGCATGGGCGAAGACTGTAAGAGCTTCCGGTCGCCGGGCCTCACCCAAGTAGGGAACTCATTGGTGTAGTTTGGGGTAGTGTAGGGCACATAGTTTGCAGACAAAGTGTTGCTTATCAACTTGGAAACATTATTCCACATCAAGGGCAACACACTGTCTGAGATGCCAAGCTCGACAAACCCAGTTCCACAGGTCTGCAAGTTGGTCAGTGCGGCGCTAAGCCAGGTTTGCACGTCGTCTTGAATACACCGACGGTTGATGCTCCGGTTCAAGTGGTGGACTGTGTGCTCATAAAGCTTGAGGCAGTCAGCCCATGCGGCCTTCTCGCGTTCATCGTGGCATCCAGAGCCTAGTGAGTACGTGTGGGTTCGGGCTAGCTGCGCTCTCTCGAGGGCGACTTGCATCAAGGCCCTGAGGAAATGGGACCTTCTCTTGAGAGGGGTTTGCTTAGGGTTGCGGGTCAAGGAGTGCTCGCAGGGTTGCGGGTAAGGCATTTTGCTACACCATGATTTCACAACGCTAGAGGAATGGCTAGAGATGGTTTGAGATAGCAAAAGAGGCAAAAAGAGAAGGGTGATCGCCTTCTGATGAAAACCCATTTTGATGGATTTTGCGTATTGCCAAGTGGAATTAAGTGAGAGAGAAGTTGAGATCGGTGATGTTGAACTGGGGTGGTTCAGTTGCCTTTGATTGGTCCCTTTATGTAATAAGTGATAATAGCGACAAGAGGGAAGCAGCTAAACCACCTTCCACGGAACTTGCTTTTGAATATGAGGGAAGCAGCTACACCACCTACCATGGAACTTGCTTTTGAATATCATAGAATGACCGATTGATCACAAAAAACCGTGTTGTCGAACACGTTGTTGACGTAACGGGTGCAAAAGTTACTTTTGTGAATCTGTGGAATTAAATTGTCCAGCTATGTGCAATGAACTGCCCCTTTGGAATTTCCAGAGATTCAGATCCGATGGCTCATAGCTCGTGCCTAAAACCTTTAGCCATGAAGTCCTAACTAACATTGTTTGGGATTTACATTAATTTTCTCCGAGACGACCATAAGCAAAAACGCGTATGAACGTCTAACGGGCACCCGCTCATACGTTGTCCTTTTGCTAGAAAATTTCAATGATTGCGTGATTTGATGTTATTAATTTCCATGCACATGCACATGGATGTGGACTTGTGGGTCCATTCAGTTCGAGAGATTAGACAATGCATTTAAAAAGCAAAACTTTTGCGTAAAGATCAATACTTCTTGGTAGCTCGGACTTTGACTCCAACGACTCGGGGAGCTTCACGGGCAGCTTCTCGGACTCCAAGAACACTCCACATTGTCGCGCGACCGATCGACAGAAGGAGGGACCTCGAAAGTCAAGTCGGCTTCCAGAAACTCCACCAGAAACTCTTTCTCTAGTCATCATGGAAAAACTTAAACTTTCCCTCGGTGGGGACAGCAGGTCGGTTTCGTCTTCATCGGCAAGTTCCGCGCTTCTTCTTCGTCTACCGAACACTCCGTACTTGCAGAAACTCCAAGAACAGCGCACACTCGCAACTTCGTCTCCACTGCCGCGGAGCACGCCGGCCAAGCTTATGCCTTCCACCAGAAAGAGTGCAGGCACTCCAAAAGAACTTCCGTTCGGCTGCTTTCGGTCAATGCAAACCGACTTAACTTCTATTAGACATGATCACTCTTCTTGAGGTGAACAGTTGCATTAACTCGCCTCTATATTGCCAACGCTTTTCAACGACGGTTTTTCCAGGAGAGGGGAAAATTTTCCTTGGTTCTGGATTAGCTTGATCATCTTACTCCATTTTATGCCTCATCTAATTTGAAGTCGAATCCCCAGCAAGACAGAGCTATAGAGCGCAGTAGTGGGGGCTACTGAAGGGAAAAAGTTTTCTTGAACTTGCTGTTTTCGAATCAGGTATTCTGTCCTGTTGTAAATACGGGGGGTTTCTGCAGGTTTTTGGCAAGGTTTCTCGGAGACTATTGAACTGTAGCCGAGGAGGATTCAATCTCAGAATTCTTCGCTAACTAGACCGTTCCCATTAATGAAAATAAGATCTTGCACGGGACAGATAAATCGTGATGTTGCCTCTCAGACAATAATTAAGAAGAATTGTGTTCTTGATGCTGCAATACTAAATCCGATCTAAAGTTGAGAAAAAGCTATTAGAAGTGGTTGCTGTACTAGGCCAAAGTCGGTGAAATATGAAGGTGATAAGCTAATCAGGCCTGACTATTGATATTCGGTACATGCTAAAAATGGAGAACTAGTTTGTCAATTTCAAGTGCTTGGAAGGAGCTGTGAGGAACAAAAGCATGAAACAGCGATTGTTGTAGGCTACTTCAGGCTTAGCAGGTGGTACAACGTGGAATGCACCATCATGTTTCAAAAGTTTGATAATATGACAATCCATGGACGAGGGGCACGAATGCCGATCGCTTGAAAGAATCCGATTTGTTCACGATTTTAAGATAGGCTATTAGTTGAAATGAAGATTGATGTCGAAAATTGAAAGAAAAATGATCTTTATGGTTTTGTAATATATATTTGTCCTTTGAATTCAGAGTTTTTAAGCAATCTGGGATGTTCTTTGCTTAAGCAATAAAATTACTTCCTTGCAGCAAAGAAGTAAGAATTGGACTAGAGAGTGCCCGCTATAACTTCCAATAAAATTGATGAAGTTGTAACACGCAGAGGTGTAGGGCATGCCGGTGGCGAGCAACCAAGAGCTGCCGGCAATGAAGTTCCCGATAGTGAATTTTGAAGCCTCTGTCACACTTGTGATGATGGTAACTTACCCAAGGACCCTATTTTGGTCAATGACCTAGGGCCCATGTTCATATACTTTCCATAGTAAAGAGTCTTAAGGGCAAAGTCTTGTCCCACTGTAGTCTCTATAAAAACAGTTTTAAATTCTTCAAGGCCTCGAGGTACGTCTTCACAAAACTTTGAACCGATGACAAGTTTGAAGCTGCAGTGACTATGCAGTTATGGGTGGAGATACGGTTATTATGATTGGGATTAGTCCGGCCCCATGCCGTGACGATATTGGCCTTGCCAATCTTGCACAGATGTTGCAGTTCTAGAAAACATCGGTCGGATTTCTAAAGATGAAGTCAATGGTGCCATTGATGTTGCACTATCTATAAAACTATTGCTCGGAATGAACAAAATGGGCGTTCTGATGATCCAAAAGCCACATCGACAGAAGACCGAGAGGTCAGAACTGAACGTAGTGCAATTGCTTGGAGAGTCAATGTGCCGGTAGTGTCACAGAAAGTGATCCGTCACCAACAATAGCTGAAACACAAGATGAGAGAGATTATTAGCATGCGTGTGTCTACTTGTACGTGTAATCTAAAGGGAAAAGTATCCCGCAAACCAAACACAGACCTCTCCAAGCTTGTTTTACTACCTCATATTAGAAATACAACCGTTTTCTCTAATTCTTGCGTTCATGATCCGGACCCACTTCATATAATAATTATATGGACTGAAAGAATCGGACTACTCGTAAAATCAGTATCATTGCAGTCTTCTAAAAGCAATCCAAAGGCAACTTAAATCATAAGATGCATTTGTCCTCGGCAAAGACAGTCACGTTCAAGTTGGTGTCCTGGGTTGAATTTTATCTGTCCTGAAACCGTCCTAGGCTATGATCCTGTGCAGGGTGACGAAAGAATGGTGCTGGGTTTAGTGACGCTTATAGCGACGGAAAATCGGTGCTTTTCTGAATAATCGTTACAGCCGCCCCAACTTTCCAGGGATGGTGTTGACCACGAAATTTTCGAGCTTTCAGCAAGTCGCTGTTTGATAGACATTCTTTGTTTAATGTTTTAGGAATCCTATGCGGAGAATTTGTCAGCAAATGGAACTGTTTGAGATCAACTAATTAGGTTGACTTAAGTTTCAATCAGCCATGAATAGTTCTAGGAAATTAAGCTGCCTTACTTTTCCATCTTGAGTACCCCTCCAATAAAATAAAATTAAAAGAAAAGAAATCATCATGCATTGGACTTTCTTTGTGACATCCTCAAAATTCAATCATATTCATGATACAATATGAGGTTTACTTCTACCAATGTGCAATTAGCAAAATTGAACTTTGAATCGGTTCGTGAACCATTCAAAATTGTTAAACTTATTGGGAAAGGTAATTTAGAATTTCGATGTGCATGATCAGAGAACTTAACCATGGATTGACAATTCGACCATAAGGATCAATGGGAACGGTTGTAAATCGATTCGATGATAGTATATAATTGGATTGTGGGTGATTCCGCACGATCACTATATTAACTACGAACGACTCTAAACCAATTCCAATTGATCGTGTACTTCAAAGTGAGCAATTGACCCCTCACGATTACTTGACAACCGAGAATCATCCATGAATTGAAAAGACTCAAGCGTGGATTGATATCAAATCAACCACGGGTCAAACTCACAAAATCCCTAAAGGCCACCTATTGTTTTTAATTATGCTAAAGTCACAATCGATAGATTTCAACCACAAATTCTAGTCTGATTAAGGATATCGGACTTTAAAAGATTAAGTCACCACCATTGGACATTGCTTAATCAAATTCCTTAATTATCGGTAAACCCCAAATTCTTTAATAAGTGAAATTGGGCTAGAAATTGGAAGCTCAATGGGCCTCACGCCCAATCAAAGGCTCAAATTGGATGAGTTAAGCCCAAACCCAAGCCTTATGTGTGTGAGTAGTATGCGTACTACTGAGCCTTCACTGTTTTCCAATTTTATAGAGCTTTCTTGGTTTGAATCTCGCAAAACTTTCTCATGAAAATTGTTCAAAACATCTTGATCTATAACATATTTTAATTTCAGTTTTTTCTTAGATGAAATGGTTGGTACAAAAGCCTGCTCTTTTATTGTGTGAAAACCGCCCGGTGTAGTAAAAATGGTGACCTATTTGTCTTCTCAATTTTTTATAATTTTTTTCCTTTGGAATCTGAACATGCTTTCTTCAACAAAGTTGTAGAGAATATCTATGACATCCTGAATTTTCGACCCTGTCTCGATAATATGAAATGGGCATTTCGTCGACGCGCATATGGTCTTTTTTCTCAGAGTTGATCACTTACGAGTTAACCGATCTATCGGTGAAGCCGTTAAGGGATATAAACGCGACGTACTTGAGAATTCGATCGAAATCGACCGCTTGACCGTGATAATTCAAGGGTCAATACAACACCATTATAATCGATTAGTGATCGGATATAGGTCGATTTGATGGAAACACGCAATTGAATGGTGGGTGATTCCACAAGATTGCGAAATTTGCGTCGAACGGCACTATCCCGATTTTCTATCAATTTTGTACTCGGTACCCGTAATTTAAACCTTGAGATTTTTACAACAATCGAGAGTCGCCGACGAGTCGGAGATGCACAAACGTGGATCTAAAATAATCGACCACGGGTCAAACGCGCTAAAATCCCCAAAAGTTACCCAAGATGTTAGGTCGCGCTAAAATCGCGTCCGGTCGATTTTAACCACGAAATTGAATTCGATTTTGGGAATCGAACGTTCAAGCATGTCACGATTTATTTTTAGGATTTCGTCTCATCTTTTGAAGAAATTCCGTTGAGCCGGGAATTTTTGCTAAAAATCAAATTCGGCAAGGAAAATCAAGAGCAATTCGTATATGCTGAGTTATTGGCATTTTTGCCACCAAATTGAGTTGTTTTGTGGAGAAATTGGAGGAAAATGGCCATTGGAGGGCCTATGGAGTTTGGAGGGCAGAAGACTTTGGGGCTTCTCTCATCATTTCATAGATATTTCTCCTTGGCACCCATTGGTTGCATGCTTGACATTGTGGCCTCTCTCCCACCTTCTTGCTTCTTCTTCCTTATGCGTGCAAAACCTTGGCCGAACACTCCTCTGTCTAACTTCATCTTCCTCATTTCTTCTTCTTTTTCCTTTTTCACTTGGCTGCTGCTCCATTTCCCTTTTGCTGTTGCGCCTCACTTCCACTCCGCTAAACCACCACCGCAACTCCAGCAGCCAACACAACACCGCCGTCCGTCGCCCTTGTCCACCGCAACCCGCAAGCAGCCCGACCAGCTCACCGTCTCGCCTTCCAGCCAGCCCATCCTAGCCGTGACCAGCTCAACTCGAGCCAAATTCCGAGCAAGCCGTGAGACTCATAGGCTAATTTCAGCCTTTTTCGACCCTCCATTGGAGACGTTGTAGTCACGGGATCTCACCGCCGTCGCGCCGCTGTTGCCGTGAACCCGTCGCCTCGCTAATCCGATGAGTTAATGCCCTAATCTGGGATTAGGAAGTTAATTGCACTTAGTGGATTAGTTTATGCTTAATTAAGGATTAGTGGTTACTAACTAAGTTAGTTAGGTTAGTTAGTTACCTCAACTAATTAGTTAGGTGGCTAGTTAGGTTAGTTAGTTAGCCTAATTAGATTAGTTTAGTTAGCTCAATTAGGTTAGTTCGGTTAGCTTATTTAAATTAATTAAGTGAATTAGTTTAAATAATTTACAATTTATTTAATTAATTGCAATTTATTTATTTAATTTGAATTAGTGTAAATTGTACCGGGATAGCCGATTAGTGGAATTTTACGCTAATCGTCGTGGTCGAATTGATTTGTGAAATTGATTGTTAAATTATGCAATTGGGTGCTTGGTGATGATTTTTTATTATTATTGCAAAAATATGAATTTATGGTATTTAACTAGAAAAATACCGAGTGTCGGGTTTTGATGTGAAAAATATTTTATGTACTATATAAAATCGTGGAATTTTGAAATGGGAGAGTATCACGTTTTATGGATCAATTTAAATGTGTGACCACGCACAATTATTTTACCAGATATTTTAATATAAAGAAAATTGGCCAAGTATATTATTTGAAATTGAAGTATTTAAGTGCAAAGCACGATATTCTTGGCCAAGTATGGATGTGCGTGTGATCACTATCGGAACCCGTCTTGATGCAATCACGCGGGACAATGCCTGATTAAGTTCTAATGCCCCTGACAACGGATGCCGGTCGCAGTGGAGGTTGGGCCGCTGCTCCTTTATGGAATGCTATCTAGATGTAGACACTGTCGTACCCAACGGAGCGGGACGATGCCCGATTATGCCGGATAACCGCCGACCGTTAAGTTAGCCGTGGCCGTTGGGTCGTAAATAATCGGGACATGCTTGAGTGATTGAGATAACCGCGCTTGATTATGGGGCAAAATTATGCGGCACGGAATGGGATGTGTCATAACAATTTAGCCTTATAATCGGGACCCATGTGATTGGTTGATATAAGATGAATTGATGTGTTCCAGTCATTGAATTACGCTTGCTGTGTTGATAAATGCATATGTGATGAGCTAATGTGCAGGAAGGTGCTGAGGCAAGATAAGTTTGTGTGTGATGCTTGTTTAGGCTGCCTCTGAGTGAATTCTCATCCTAATCGGAGTTTAGGGTGTTGACGCGCTGAGATTTTATTTTACCCTATCGTGGTTTAAATTTTTCAGGTCCCTAAGATGGAGAATCCGGAGCCCGAGGTGAAAGGGTCCGAAGTGTAGGTGGCCTGATAGTTTCCTTTTGAAACAAACTTATGTGTATAGACCTGTAGGTTTAACCTGATATGTATATAAAGGGTGTTTTGCGGAAAAAAAGGCGTTGGTATGTTTTACTATCCCAGTGTTTGATGATTGTCAGTGTATCTGTTTAATTCGCTTCTGCATGTGCATAAAACGAATGAGTCGACGACGCCCGAGAACGTCGCAAATTTTAGTCGACCGCCGAGAGATGTGTGCGTGCCTGGGTTCGAGGCGTGACAACATCTATATCTACAACATACTAAGTTTTAAAGTGTTTTATGAAGATTTGGATATTAAAATGGTTTTCTTCTTTGGTCGTTGGAATTGTTCAACGGACAAGATTTTGGGTCACGTTAGGTGATTTTCTGCTCCTTATACAAAATAAATTGTTTAGATTCCTTCATGAAAAATGTTATTTAAAGTCTTCTCTAAAACAAATTAAATTTTTATAATTTTTTCAATCCCTTTGATAAGATAATGCATTTATTTCGAAAATTACTCGAAATTGTTTTTCACATTGGAAGGAGAGGCACACACCCAAGCTTGAAGGATAAGTTTAGGCAATTGCATGGTTAAGATCAACCATTGCTTTCCAAGTTTAGAAATTTCATCATTTCAATGATTGAGAAAGTGAAGAAATAATATTGGCTCTTAAACTAGGATGATGATTTTGTCAACGAAGGACTAGAATCTCTTCTTGCTTCCAAAGTTTGGAGCCATCATTGCAAGATCTTGACATTTAATGCATGCAAGGATGTTAATAGTGCATGACTAGTGTGATATCTTTGTGAAAAGGCCGAAATATCTTTCCTTTGGACTAAGGACAAAAGGACAAATTTGGAAAATGGCAAGTAAAGGGGGCGGCACAAGCTTGTGGGTGGCAAAGGAGGAGAGTTTGAAGCCAACCTAGTCTAGCCTACCATAAATCTATGCACTCAAGTATATATCTCCTCATTAATGCTAAGATCTTTCTTCTTCAAGAAGCTTTCATTTTTTTGGTTGAGAGTGATTCAAGGATTGGTGATGGGATGGGCATTAATGGCAAGGTTTCTTCCTCTTTCTCTCTCTACTCTCATTCCCTTTGGTCCCCACGGCATTCTCGCTCTCTTCCTTCATTTTCTCTCACTTTCTCTCTCTCCCTACCTTTTGGACAAATTTCCCTCATGTTTTTCCTCATTTCATACCCATTTCTCTCTCATTTTTCTCTCTAGACTCACTAGTAATTGACCACCACAACAGCCTCCCTTAAATCGCCCTTTGCACTATCGTTCCCGTCGCCAAGTTGGAGTTTTAGAGATGAGGAGGTTGTTGTCCAGCCTTGCCGCAGCTCTCTCCCCTCTTTCCTCTCACGATTTGGTCCCCCGTGGAGCCTAGAGGATGTCCGCTGTCTAGCCGACCGCCGTGCCGCCTCCCAAGATGCCGAGCAGCCGTCTTCATGAGCTATTCGGTGCTGGTCCAGCAGCTACAGCTGCTGTCCAACCTTGTCGCACCACACCCGATGCTTTACGAAGCTTGGATTCATTTGTAAGTGACTGTCTAGCCCTTGATTAGGGTTATTGTTGCATTTTGAAAGTAGTTTAGGGTGAGATTAAGGTTAAATGGTATTTTGTTGATATGATAAGTGGGTTTTATGTGATAAGTGATCATTAGGTTCCAATAGGTTGTCTCGCTAGGTTATCGAGTTTTGGACGATAGGTTATCGAGCTTTGGGTGATAAGTTATCAAGTTTTGGATGATAAGTTATCATGCTTAAGGCGATAGGTTATCGGACTTTTGATGATAGGTTATCGGATGTTAGATGATAAGTTATCGGATTTTGATTATAGGTTATCATGTTTAGGCCGATAAGTTATTGGGTTATGTTAAGTAAAGTTGATATGTCGTTGTAATATGCCATAGTAGGGTGATAGACTATTATGTGTTATATGTGCTATATGTGCTATATGGGTTATATACGTTACATGTCATATATGTTTTATGTGTTAGATGTGTATTATGTGCTGTATGTGGTTGACGTGTCATATGAGTTTATACATATTAAGTATGTTATTTAAATAAGTCCTGGATTACATAAGTCCTGGATAGATTATGATGGCAATATATTATATGTGTTCATTGGAAATAGTTGTTACACATATACACATGTTATGTTCATTGTCCATGGTCAATGCGTGAGAATACTCCGAGCCTCCAAAACGAGATATACGATAGTTCTTGGACGTGGAAGGAAGCACATCGGGTCAAGACTCTCTCTTGGGATTAGCGATATTAAGATGTATCGTTCCAAAACCAAGTCCAAGTATTAGATCGGTGATCATGTCACGACAGTCGGTCCTTTCTTGGTCTTGGTGCGATACTGAAACGTATTGCTCCTGAGCCAAGTTTGGTACTAGGTCAATAATCATATCACGTCGGATCGGTCATTTCTTGGTCTCGGTGCAATACTGAAGCATATCGTTTCCGATCTGGATTGGACTTAGGCCAGTACTCAACATAACATGTCAAGTCATGGATTCCCGTTTCTTGCACGGCATATTTTATTAATGTATTTTCGATAGATCATGAGACACACTTCACTTGGCATGCCATTGAGGCATTCATACTTGGTTGATGAGAAAGATAATTATACGCGTGAGTGATGATGTGCTCGTGTGATCTTATAAAGACCTTGATGCGTTTTATGCGGGGTGTGAACCCGTCCTAATGCATTTTATGTGGGACGATATCCGATTAAATTTAGATGCCCTTAAGTCAACGGGATGCCATTTGCGGATGGATTTTTGGAGCAAAACTCCTTACAGAATACCTCCAATCAACAAGATGTCATGCTCGATAGGTAGAGACGATGCTTGCTTATATGAGATGACTGCGAACCTTCGAGTTGGCCTTAGGTCTTGAGTGGCCGTAATAATCTGAAAGCATGGTCTCGAGAGTTACATGGTTATATGGGGTGCCATGCAATTCTCGAGACGCCACGTATGTAAAGTGCATGAATGCTGAGTGCATATGATGAGAATAATGCCATAGTCTACACATGTGTGACATGGATATATGTCAATCATATGAGGAAAGTGCATGAATTAAATGTCATTTCAGTGACTTATGTGGCACATGAATGCTTTAATCGACCCTATTTATGGATTGAGAGGCATGGGAATATTCTGTAGGTCGATGTTTGAGTCAGAAAGGCACGAATAAATTTGTGGATTTGTACGCCTTTGATTAGGACTCGAGAGATTTAAGTTATTGCATGATGCTTGGAATTATTGTTATTCATGCCTGGATTATTAAATTGTGAATGTTTTATACTTAATGGAATAGTGTACTCACATAGTGATTGTTTATACTATAATTAGACACGTGATAGAATGTCGCATGTTGAGTGGTCAAATTCCTATTAATAAATAATAAAAAATGAAGGCTTTGTTATTGGTCTGCCATCGATAGATCACTTGCACGTTTAGGACATTTCCAAGGTGAATGGCTTCCCTACGTGAGGTTTAGGGAGTTCACTCGCTGAATTTATCTCACTCCTTGTTGTTTAACATTTTCAGGCCCTAATCATGGCCATTCGGGCTCGAGCCAAAGTACTTTGAGATGGACGCGTACTAGACGCGTAGGGGATACCACTTTGTGAGGTTGTCCTTGTAGAATAGAAGTGCTAGGCTAACCCCAATCACTTTTGGACAAGTACGAGGGAATCCGTTAGGTGGATATGTAAATGTGAACTTCTAATGCTTAAACCGAAGTGTAATGCGTACATATATGAAAGTGTGCTTGGATGAGTGTTTTATACTATCCCTATTGTTTATTAATGTTTGAGAGATGTTTATTTTGCTTCCGCTTATATATAATCAAAAGATAAAATGAATGGATCAATGACGCATTTTGGGATGTCCCAAACAAATGACCTAAGTGAAAAGTGATGGCATGGGTTCTCGAGAGCTCGAAGCGGGTTGGGGCGTGACATTCTTGATTACTTTAAAATTCTGGTCATAAAAATTATAGTATGGTCTTTGAATTGGTCGTTGAGTCGACTCTCGGCCGGATCTAAATTTGGTCATGCAAAAACACTTTTACTTCCGGTAACTATGATTATTCCAATACCATAATCCATAAACCCAATTTTTCCCAATTTCGATCCAACTTCATCATTTTGTTCTTAGTTCTAGCCTTAATATAAATTATGTACTTTGCCATGCCGGATGGCTTTGATGCCATAGTTATAGCTTTGGTAATCGTCTTCGGGCCACCATGCGTTGTCTATTGAGGTCGGCTAGAAACCAAGTGAGGCATAGGAGTGTATCTCACTTCCTACGTAACCGAGAGAATCTAGGGCCGGGGACTTGATTACACTAATTGTCCAATTAGTGCCATTTCGCTACCTAATATTGTTCATTTAAAAAAAAATGTTTTTGTCATGCAACTTGGATTGATTTTAGGCATATCAGCTAACACATGAGGTGATCATGCAAGTACACAGTCATCAACATAATAATTGACAATCAAAGAAAGCATCAATGCACATCATGGGATAGCAAACATTTAACATTAAGGAAGAGGTAAATATTAATCTTAACTAGACTAAAGAAAAACCAAAATCAACATATCAATATTGTGCATTCAAAGGCATTTGTCCCTAATGACAATTGAAACCCTAAGGTAAAGCCCTAAAGGCTTAATTAAACTTAAACATAATTCCAAATTGAAAGGTTTCCTATTTTTAGGAGAAAATTACTCCATAAATTAATTTCAACATTTTCGAGGAAATTAATTTTTTTAGATTTATTTATTTATTATTTTTTAAAAGGGAATTTTTAAATTTTCCAAAAACTTGGATTTTTGCAAATTTTTTTGATTTTTTAGTTTTTTAAAATTTTTAATTAATTTTTAAAGAAAAAAGGTCGAATTTTTTAATGTTTTCTGAGTTTTTGAATTTTCAGAAAAAAAAATTGAATTTTTTATTTATTTTTTATGAAAATTTTTGAATTTTTTAATCTATTTTTAATATTTAATATTATTATATTCAGGAAAACGGCTTCGGATCGGGTAAACCCAATTCGGCCCGCTGATCCGATCCGAGCCTAGGTCCGACCCACGTCGAATAAAAAAAAAAAAGATTCTCCTTTTTTTCTTTTAGTCTTATCCCTATTTTGTCTTTTCTGCTGCTCCATCTTCTGCTCAACGGTCCTTCCTTCCCGAAGCCACTTTTTGCTATTTTATAGTTCTCTATTTTATTTGTTTTGCTTTTTTTCTTATTCTTTACTTTTCTTTTTCTTTTGCTTTTTTATTTGTCTTTTTCCCATGGTCTTCTTCCCCACTTCTCCGCCCGAAGCCTCCTCCTTCTGCACCATACATCAACGCCAGCCGGAGCAACCGGCGTCGGCCGCCGGACCACCGCCGCCCACCGGTCATCCCCTCGACCGGCGCCGGCCATCGCCGGCTACCTATTCCGGCGACCACTAACCCATTTCCGACGCAACGAGAGTTTCGTCGATTCGAATACATGCAAATATCTCGCGCAAACCGCTCGAAAACACAATGAATATAGGCAAGGAAAAAAGGATTCAGCAAGCACGGGGGCAAAAATGAGTCGATCCGGCGTTAAAACGCAGGCTACTCTTCGGTTTTCTTTAAGGCATTTTGTCGAACACATGGTCTGCACTAATGAAACGAGAAGGTTTTCCCTTGATCGAAACTGAAATCGAGCTTAGGCTTCTACATGAGCATACTAGCACGCACAGAAACATCAATGGAGGCTCAATGGGACCGAAGCTCGCTTGAACTGGTCAGCCGCGAGTTCCGATCCGACGCCTTACAAAAATGGAGCATACATGAGCAGAGAAGACCTACTTGGTTCAACGAGAAGAGCTGCGACGGACAGAAACTCACGAACGGACGACCGATGGCAGCCAAAACGCTCCTTCGACTTCACTCTCTCAGATATCTCTCGCTTCAATCTCCCTCTCGGTTCTCCCTGTGTTCCTCTACCCCTCCTCTCTGTGTTCACTGTCTTTCCCTTTTAGAGCAACCGGCCGGCACGCATGGCCTCTGCAGCTGCCAGCTTGCCGGCCAGACTGCACCCCCGACCCGCGGATCACTCCGCTTGCCTGCCACCGATCTCCCTGCTCTTTGTCGCTGCTCCTCCTTTCTGTTCAATGCAGGTTGTCGCGCAAAGGACAGCAGGAGGGAGACGACCGGCTGTGCGCGGGCTGGGCTAAAGGGAAAGAAGGCTGGGCCAAGCCCAGCGCGAGGAAAAAGAAAGGAAAAGGAAAGATGGGCCGCAGGGGAAAGACGAGGAAGGGGGCGGGCCGGGCCAAAACCGGATCCGGCCCGACTCCTAAGGTTTTTATTTAATTAATTAATTAATTATTTATTTATTTTAGCGACTAATTCCTAATTTTTAATGCTATTAAGCCTTAAGTAAAATGACAAAATTTAGGTGTCAACAGGGATGTTAGAGATAATTAGGGATTTCTCTAGAATATTTTCCTATTTTAGAGATAATTACGATATTTATGTTGATTATCCGAATCTCTCAAAATTGCAAGTATATCTTTCTTTGATTGCACATATCTTAATTAAGATATGATCTTAAAATAGTTATCAAATAAAACCTATAAATAGGCTGTTGTATTCTTCATTAATATATAAAAATTGTAATATATAGAAATTCTCCAAATCCCTTATCCACTTTACTAGTAATTGATTGTGTGTGATGGTAACTAGAATTTTTTATAGGTTGAAAAACATGGACTTAAAGTAAATGGATAGAAATAAGAATGTGGTGACATAATTTGAGATTGGTGATCTTACTATAATATCTTATTTGCTTCACACTGCATCAATTTTCTAATGTGGGTTTTTCTAATACAACTCACATTTGCATCTCAACAATCTCCCTCCTATGTGTGAGCTCAATAATGAGTTTACTTCCCTTTAATTTTAGAATTCCATAATGATAACGTCCATCTTCGTTCCTAATATCTTTCTCTAGACCAAACCATGAAGACTATTATTAAAATATATGTCTTGAGTTTGAGTCCATGGATAAACTTGGACGCTAATTGAAGCATGTAGATTGGTTCGTGACATACGAATGTTCTCGGAAGTGTCCAAGTTGGCCAGAATTATTTATTTACTCTACGAGGAAAGAAATCGCAAAGTACTTCTCTCTAAGGTCACCTCACGGGAAATGGAAGGAGCTGTTATATTTGTCTTGGACAGTTGTGACTCAATGTGGACACATCTTGTTGTTCTTATTCGGCCACAATACGAGCTCCCTTGTTCGGCTAAAACTGAGGATGGCAAGAGGGGGATAAGGAAGTAAGCGAGCTTGTGTCTTTTTCTCCTTGCGTTGGCAACATAATCGTGGAGTGCGGACACACCTGAGTGCCAAAATTTGGAATGAAAAGAACACTTAAGTACCAAAAGTTAGGAAATTGATACTTAAGTGCCAAAATAGAAGCAAAATGAATCACTTAAATGCCAACGACGAAAAAATCTGGCCAAAATGCTGACATGGTGATTTTTTGGGGAAATAAGTGCAAAACGGCGTCGTTTTGCATGCTAATGTGGCCATACAAATGCAAAACGACGTCGTTTTGCTTCGCAAGTAAAAAATTAATAAAATCAAATTTAAAACGAAATTTATTTAAAATATTTATTAAAAAAAAAAAGGCCAAGGGAGGTGGGTGAGGGTTGAGCCCTCGCGCCGCCGCCTCCCCACCTCCGCCGGGAAGGGGCGACGACGGTAAGGGGGTCGGCCGAGGACACCCGGCCCGGCCGGGGCCGGCAACCTCGTTCCACCCCCCTCCATCGTCGCCAACCCTTCCCGATGACGGCAAAGAGGCGAGGGCGGCGAGAGCTCACCCTCGGCCCGCCTCCTTCATTTTTAATTTTTTTTTAAAATTAAGTTTTTAATTATTTTATTATAATTTTATTTAATTAATTTTTATATTAAAATTCAATTACATGCCAAAACGACATCGTTTTTGCGATTCTTTATTGAGTCAACTCTCCGATGAGCCATGTAAGTAAGAAAAATAATAAAAAATTTCCATGTTAGATTTCCGACAAGGTTCGCCGAAAGTGGCACTTCTCTTCGTGCTGAAGTTTTGACACTTGGGTGTACTTCTCCCGAAATTGTGACTTCGTATAAGCGTAGAGAAGACAGTTTTGCTTCAGCCGAAAAAGGGCCTCCACAAATCTTTGCATTAAATAAAGGGACCCAAAAACTACTGCAAGTGGAATTGAAGCAAGTAACTTATCGTTTCTCGCCATCCCAGTAAATGCACAATAGACCTCAATATATATATATATATATATATATATATATATATATATGGGCATAAAAGAGTGAAATGAAAGCAGGAGGTGTTAGCCGTGAGAAGGGCTCTCCTTTATACCTTTTTACAAATTAACAGAGCTCTCTGAACGCATGGAGGATCAATGTAATTTATAGAGTAATAGCGTGAGGCTAAATGCTGCAGATGTTGGGTGCAAATTATAGTGGAATGAAACACTTGAGAGAGTGAGTGACTGTCCATTTTATAGTGGATTATTTGCTTGTTCTCCTTATGGATGTAAATTTCGATACTTGGACCGAATCATATAAATTTTTAATAAATTTCATTTTTTGTGTCTCGATATAATTGCAAACATACAGTCCATAATATAGCTGCTGCCATCGGGACTATGTTGCTACACCACAACCTCCACCTCTGCTTAAAAACTTTGTTAATCACGAGATTCATTCCTTGAGATATTTACCAAACCCCATACACAGAATTGGAGCGTGATATTTGTTGTCAGTGGTATTAACCGAAATTTCTACTCGGAGAAAGAGACTTTTCCAAACACAAAGAGCCGAAGACTGCAACCGGAATCTTCACGGCTAAAGTCAGGGACCTCTGTGACAGTTTACAGCGGTCGGCTGGATGGCAGACTGATTTCCAAAATTGCCAAGGTCACTTGCAAGGCGGCTTAGGTAAGTCGTGCAAGGAGCAGTATGCCTGTTCGATAATTGCTGAAGAATAGTCTGGATGGTCACTCTGTGCGCTAAAAGTAATCTTCATGCAAAGATTGAAGATAAAGCACTACCAAGTAGTTCTATTACGACTCTCTATGGGGCAATTTATACTCGCCACGGTCTCCTGGACTCATTGGCTTGAACTAGATTCGTTTGATTCAAGTTTATCTGTGTTAGTGAAGACTGTACTGGTTGCATCGTGCTGCTAGCTCGGTTGTCGAAACTCTTTCTTGTTTAATTTTTATTTTGAATAAACATCCCAGGATTGAAATCCGAGAAGTGCTAAGCTACTACGTGATCTTCGATGGATTGTTTAGGCTTATCTGTACGTTCTCTTAATTTTCCTCGTTGAATACCTTCTACAGAAAATTTGGCATAAGTTCAGAAGGTCCGTCAGCTATCTCATCCTAGTCTTGCCAAATTTGAGGGATACCGCTGGGCCGATGCAGAGAGACTCCCGGTTTTCGAACTCTGGAAAGACTATGATTTAGAACATGACAGTTAGCACGACCAGCTATTTCATACTAAGAATCAGCATTCAACGGTCTTATTTGATCAATGTGCATGTGTGATTTTAGTAACAGTGTAGACGCAATTAAAGTCACAGCACGACACAGAGGAACCACAGTTTTCTAATGTTTTACGGCAGCAAATTATCACACATCAGGGATTCTTCATGAAATAACATTATGTACTTCCGTCAGGTGACACATTGAGCATTTTGAAATTTGGAGATATTGCCGAACCATTAATTTTCATCACTCTATTATGAGATTTCTCAAGAATTCAGGGCTTCAAATTTTTTTGATGACAAAGGAAATGTAGCAAGTTGTCTAACGTTATCATAGTTACTGAGGCTTAAGATTGCAATGGAAGCGGTAGAAAGCCTGTCTTTCTTGCATAGTTCAAATATCATGCCTTCTGCATACTTTCGTGCCTCTGATATTCTTCTCAACAAGGTAAAAGTTCTACCTATCTCACAATTTCTGTGATGAGGAGTATTTAGATAGCAGTAGGTTCAGGCGCAGGGCTAGGATCTTGGTGAAAGGAAAGCATTAATATCATATGTGTGGCATGCTGTAATCACATGGCATTGAATGGTATTTGAGCTAAATATTGTGTTGAAGGAAAAATTCCTGAATTGACACTGGACGTTCTGATATATGGTTTACCCTTTTTCCCTTCTTCTTCGTCTTCGTCTTCTATCCTTAACTTATTCAAGTTTCCCTCTTAAGTGGCAGAACAGAGAGACATAGATGGAGCACAAATTCGTTTAGCTATGCCATCGAACGTCTATAATCATTTGAATTAATGTCATATTTTGCCATGTGAAAACTGTGCAATGATCTTAATGTCTTACCTCAAAGTTACTCTTGGTGAAGCTCTGAAGTGAAAAGAAGACCTAAGGTCCAGATATAGACAGAATTTAGAGCTTCAGTCATTATTGATCGTCTTGTTATGGTGAGAAGGGATGTTTGAAAAATTGGCTTCCGATAAGTTGATTCAGACGAGTTAGTTTAAACTGAAGTGATGTCAACTGAGCTGGATTACTCGCTTTTATATGTCATTCAAAGAGTTGCTTGCTTATACCAAAAATAAAATAAGAAAGAGGTTTCACGACAGTTTTAGCAATTAAAGAGAATAAATTTAAGCAAAACTTACAATATAAGTACCATAAACAGCTTTATATTAAGCCTTCTATTCTATCAATTTCTTCACCGTATTAATATGTTTATAGCAAAAATGTTCTCGGTGCCCGGCAATGCATACATCTTGAGCATCTTCTGAAAGAAAAGAAGCCTGAATATGCCAGATCTTAATTTCTTGTCTTTGGTCCTCATTTTGTGGTTTCAGTCGACATTTCGTTCAGTCTTTCCCCTAGAAGGTATTTCTTTGCGGTTTTAGTCCGTCTTTCCTTTCCTCTTGAGATCATGAGCGGACAGTGAAAGAATGGAGATGTTTCAAAATACGATACAAACATGGAAGTCTTTTTAATTCTGTTAACTGGATGTGGGAGGCTAAAAATGTTGGCCCAAATTGAGAGTAGTATAATTTACAATCCCACTAAAAGTTCACTGTTTGGACAGCGCCATAGAGTCAAGATATTAGGCTTTCCTTTTTATGCAGAAATTGCGGCGAACTAGTTCCTGATGATTCTGATGGAACATATAGCTGCCTATCTTCCTTATGACCTGCTCAAAATCTTCATTGTCATTGATCATCAATGTTTGCATTGTACATTTGTGTCGGCAAGTCTTACAACTCTAGCTTGTTTGTTTCAATGAAAACACATTTTTACGGGGTTGATGGAACAGGGATGTCACTCTTGAAGGAAAATGTATAAGACTTTGGTGTTTTCTTGGTCGAGATGCTATCAGGCTGGCCTCTTTATGAGAACAGACAGAACCATCTGCAGATATGCTCAGGTGAAAACGGTCAAGGAACAAATCTCGAATACGCTAGAACTTGACACGATGATGGATTCCGACTTGAATACATCTTATCCTCCCAATACTGCATTGCACTTAACCGAGCATGCTATTCGCTGTCTCAAACCAAGAAGCAAATCCCGATTGACAATGTGAGAGATTGGAGATACCCTAAGGCAAATCATGCAGCCATTGCTAGGGCAAGAAATTTCAGAGGTTGGGACTGGTCATATATTGGGTCACATGTGATGAAAGTAATTTGAAGGTAAAACACTCATAACTCACACAAGGAAGAGAAAAAGACAGATAGGCTTGTAGATTTATTTCACCTTTAAAAAAAAACAATTATAGGACTCCCTATTTATAGATTTGTTACACGACCTTTGTTCTTCCCAATAGATGAAGCTAACAGATAAGATCTAGAAACTAACATTCCGGATAAGATCTAGAAATTAACAAAACAATCACCATATTTCAACTTATCTTATTTATATATCACCATATCTCTAAAAACAATCACTACATATAGAAATATGAACAGCCTCATGAAAGAAAACGCAGCAATTGTGACTCTTCTTCAACATGGGTACCGAACGACACCGATGAATTTGTTTTAATTTCTAACACTCCCCCTTAAACCAAATTCTCTTCCATTGATCATTCCAAGCAGGCTCTTGAACTTTCGAAAAGTATCGATCTTGAGAGGTTTGGTAAAAATGTATGCTACTTGATCTTGCGTCTTCACATGCAACACTTCAACCTCATTCTCTTTAAACTGTTCTTGAATGAAGTGATCTCGAACATCAATATATTTGCTTCGTTCATAAAAAATTGGACTTTTTGCCAATGTAATAGCAGAAACATTATCAATAAAAATCTCAATTGCTTCCTTCTGCTCCAAATATCTTTGAGTGATCTTCTCAATCAAATTACATGACAAACACATGAGGATGCAGCTATATATTTAGCTTCACATGTCAATAGAGTGACACTGGGTTACTTCTTTGATGATCACGTGAAAGCAGTGTCATACAAGAAAAATACAAAACCTATGGCGCTCTTTCAATCATCAATATCTCTACCATAATCACTTTCCAAATAAGCTCTAAGTTGGAAAGATTCAAAGAGATAATAGTGTAAGCCATGAGAAGTAGTACCTATAATGTACCAAAGTATTCTCTTTATAGCTTTAAGAGATAATATCCAGTCTTGTGCATGTCTAGTATCTCAAACTCCCAATCAAGCTTCTATAATATATCATCATCAAACTTTGAAAGCTTGGTTTTGCACTCTTTTTGTGTATTTATTGGAGTACAATTTTTCATGTTGAATTTTTCAAGGATATTATCTGCATATCCTTATTGGGAAAAATAAATCCCCCTGGCACTTTGCTTCACTTCTATCCCAAGGAAATAATTCATGAAACCATTATCGTTCATCTCAAATTCTTTACCATTTATGCCTTAAAAGTATCAATTGTGATATCCCGAAATTTAGCATATTTCGAAATATATGAAATGATTATTTCATCGACGCACTTATGGTTATTTTACTCTAAACCGATCATTCACGAGTTAACTAATCTATTGGGTGAGGCCGTAAAGAATTAAAACGCGAAAATCAAAGAATTCAATGAGGGATCTACCACTCAACCATAAGGATTGATAATGGTCAGCACAACACTGTTATAAGTCAATTAGTGAATGGATATAAATCGATTCAACGGAAGTACGTATTTGCGTCGAATGACGATAAACCGATTTTTCTATTGATCTTATATTCATAATACGTAATTGAACCATCGCAATTACATGAAAACCGAAGGTCATCCACGATTCGAAGATGCACAAATATAGATTGAAAAGTATCAATCATGGGTCAACCATGCGAAAATCCCTAAAAGCCATCCGATAGTGTAGGTCATACTAAAGTCGCGTTTGATTGATTTTTAGCCATGAATTTTAATTCGATTTCGAGTATCAAACCTTCGAGGGTTTCGAGATTAAATTATTGGACATTGTCTCATCATCCGTCGAATTATCAGCAAGTTTGAAATTTTCGTAAAAAGAATTATCGAGACAAAAAATCGAGACTGGAAAAGGAAACCCAGTGACAAGGTTGTAAGTTTTTGGCCAAGATTTTGGTTTAAAAAAATGGATATAAGAAGATATTTTGGAGACAATTTGCAAGGCAAAGAGGATTTTAAGGGGAGTTGGTAAGAAGAGATGATGGTATTTTTTTTTTAGAAAAATCCTAAAAAAATCTATTTTCTTTCTCCCCTACTCTCTCTGCCCATCCCTCACGCCTTCCCCCTTTTGCCGGACACCCCTCCTCCTTTTTGCTCCCATCTCCCTTTCCTTCTCACCCCCCCCATCTTCACCCCCCCCATCTTCTTCTTTTTCCTTCCTTCTCCATTTCTCTTCCCCTCTTGCCGCAAGCCACCATTTCCTCACTGACCACCATATTCATCTCATCCACACCATCCCATCCTCACTACCATCTCCTTTCGCCAACCCCCATCACCATTATCATCCACACCATCCCATCTTCACCACCATCAACGTCTCACCACCACCATCATCTTTCATCATCATCATCATCACCACCACTTTTTTGGCTACCAGACCACTATCACTCACCGCCGCTGTCCCCAAGCCACTGTCATCATCATTTGCTTAAGCCATTGCTGCCGTCCTCGTTGCCTCAAGCCACCCCATCACCACTAAACACCTAATCTCCAAGGAGGCTATGGGCTTTAAGTGCCAAGCCACCACCTTCATCGTGCCATTCGTGCCGCCGTCAGTGCCATGAGACCCGAGTTCTCAATGCCATCGCGTTGGCATCACCGTGCCATCACCATCACCGCAAAACCCGTGAGTTAACTTCCTAATCATGGATTAGGGTGTTAATTACATCTAGAGAGTAGATTAGAATAGGGATAATGACGTTTAGTATTAATTGATTTTAGTTTAGCCTTAATTGCAATTAAGGACGGGTTAAATTAAATTTAAGTGCCATTAGTTTAAGTATACACAATTAGATTAGTTAATCGTGGTTAGATTAATTAATCAAGTTTAGTTTAATAAATCACGAATTATTTTATTTAATCGTAATTTTTTTAATTAATCACGATTATTTTAATTAATAGTTATTAATTTTTAATTAATTATAGTTAGGTTAATTAATTGAGTTTAGCTTAATTAATTTTAATTAGCTTAATTAATCGTGCTTAGCCTAATTAATAGTGATTAGCTTAATTAATTACGGATTAGCTGTTAGGTAGAATTTTATGCTCATTTTTCTGAATGAGATTGTGCTTAATTTTGATCATTTGAGCTTGTGATGCTATGTTGTTGATTGCTCAATTATAGGTTTTATTTATTAATTTCAAAAAGGGGTTTTATGGGCAAGAAAATAAAGAATTTTAAGGTGTCGGGTTTGAACGCCAAATTTTACGTGCTAAATAAAACAATGGGATATAAAAAATAGAAATTTGTAAAGTTTGATAGGTTAATTTCAAATATATGATTACGTATGAATATTAAACTGGGATTTTTAAATGTGAAAATTTGTCAAAATTAATTATTTGAAAACGAACTCTTTTATTATGGGCTAATTAATGGCAATAAGAATTAGTTTGATTGTTAGTATGCTTGAGTGGTTATTTAATCGAACCTGTCACCCAACGGGGGTTTGGGGGTGATGCCCAATTTTTATCGAATGCCCAGCAGGGGTTTGGATGCCAAGTCGCGGTTGAGGTCAAATCGATACTTCTTTATGGAATGCAATCTAGGCAGAGGTTTTAGACGATGCTGTGCCCGATGAAGCGAGACGATGCTAGGTCATGTTGGAAGACCACCAACTCTTGAGTTGGCCTTTACGGAATGACGTCTAGGCGAGAGGTTTTAGACGATGCTGTGCCCGATGAGGCGAGACGATGCTCGGTCGTGCTGGAAGACCACCGACTCTTGTGTTGGCCATGGCCCGAGAGGTCGTAATAATTAGAACACGTGTATTGGCAATGCGCTTAGAATATTTCGAATATGTTTTAATTATTATTTATGTGTGTTGCACTAATATTGCCATGTGAGATGTACTAATATGAAGAGGTGTGTCAAGGCGAAATAAGATTATATGCCATTGCATGTTTAGGTTGCCTTCGAGACAAATTAGCTTCCCAATCGAGATTTAGGTAGTTGACCCGCTGAGATTCCCCGTCGTTGTTAATTATTTTCAGAGCTGTAGCATGGAGAAGTGCCAAGTACGGTTGTAGTGGGTGCGAGATGAGACATTTTGGCTGGCTTTGCCGTTAGTGAAGTTTAGGTCAACCTTGACCCCAGTAAGTTTTTGAGTTGGTAAGTAGGAAGTCGCCCTTTTGAATGGGCTTGTAATTGTTAGACTTTCTAGGGTTAACAAGGTTGTGCTTTTGGAAATCATCTGTTGTGCTTTGTTATTCTTGTTGTTTGTTGATTGATTGGGTGTTTATTTAAGTCGCTTCCGCATGCGTTTAATCAAAAGATAAAAAGAATGGGTTGGTGATGCCTCCTAAAATGTCACATTTTAATCAACCGTTGAGGGATGTTCGCATGCTGGGGGTTCGAGGCGTGACATCAATCATCGCCAAATTATTTCCTGTAAAAATAAGGTCATCGAAGTATAAACAGGTGAATAGAACATCACCTTTTTCTTGCTTCAAATAGAGTGCATGCTAGAATTGACATTGAGAGAATCCATTCGCCCTGAAATATGTATCAATTCTAGAATTCCATGATCTCGGTGCTTGTCTAAGTCCATATACAACTTTCTTCAACTTCAACACTTTGTTTTCACGACCTTTCACAACAAACTGCTCAACTTGTTCAACATAAATCTCTTCTTCAAGAATGTCATTCAAAAATGCTGATTTGACATCCATTTGATAAATTCGCCAATCATTTTGAGCAGCAATAGAAATAACCAACCTAATTGCTACCATAAGGATGATAAGGGCAAAAACTTCATCATAGTCAATTCCGGCTTTTTTTTTTTTTGTACTCCTTCATGACTAATCTAGCCTTATATCTTGTCACTCCTTCTTTCTTATTCTTCTTGGCCTTGTACATCTATTTGACTCCAATCAATTTCTTGTCCTTTGGAAGATCAACAAGCTCCATGTTTAATTCTTTTCAATGGCATCAATTTCTTCATTCATGACTTTTCTCCATTTTTCTTCTTTGGCTACATCATCATAGACAAATGGTTCACAAGCTACATGAAGACATACAAGGTAAACCTCTTTAGTAGCTTCATAAATGTCAGACTATCTCCTTGATCTTGGCACTAGCGGTTCATCGACACCGTTTGAAGAAGTTGGCAATGATGAACTTGAAGAAGATATTGGAGAAGAAGTTGACAATGATCGATATCACCACAAGCATTCACTTCATCTTTTGGGTTGTCTTCCCACGTGCCATCTTCATAAAATTTGACATCTCTTCTTATATATAATTTCAAAGTGTTATGATCTAACGAACGATAGGCTTTGGATGAGGAGTCATACCCAATAAAGATGAGTTCTTTTTTTTGCTTTGGTCTTCTAGGTTTGACCTTTTTTGGTCTGGTGACATGAGCATAGGCAATGCTCCTAAAAATTCTCAAGTGTGAAACACTCGGTGTTCTCTCGGTCCATGCTTCTTGTGGAGTTACGCCTTTGAGTTCATATGTGAGACATCTATTTTGAAGATAGACCGCACATGAAACAGATTCAACCCATAGCTCCTTCGACAAATTTTTGCTCTTCAACATGCTTCGAACCATGTCAAGAATGGTTTTATTTTTTTTGTTTAGCTACACCATTTTGTTGAGGAGATGAAACGCCAAATACAATGATCCTCATAGAATTTGTTGAATATGGCTAAGGTGAATTCTTTGCCATGATTGGTCCTCAAAGCTTTGATAAAATAGCCGTTTTCCTTTTCAACCAAGTTTTTGAATTGTTTGAAAGTATCAAATGCCTTTGTTTTTTCTTTCAAAAATACACCTAAGTTTTTCGAGTAAAATTATCAATAAAAGTAACAAAATATTGATGATTTCTATATAAGTGAGGAATGATTGGGCACACATATCAGAATGAATCAATTCAAGAGACTTCTTCGCTCAATAAGTTGCTTCCTTTGGAAAGCTAGTTCTAGAATGCTTATCAATAACACATCCTTCACATAATTGATTGGGATGATCAATATATGGCAAGCCATAAACCATCTTCTTGCGAGAAAGCAAATTAAGTCTGCCAAAATTGAGATGGCCAAATCTCAAATGCCATAAACATGAAGGACCATCCATGCATGCCTTCAAACATCGAGATACATCATTTTTTATATATTGAGAGTATACATCATGTTCTTCGATATCTCCACATTTGCAATCAGTTTACTGTTCCTATCTCTTAGCACATGACTAAGATCTTTCATATGAACAGTATAGCCTTTCTCCAAAAGCTATCCCAAACTCAAAATATTACTTGACATTTTCAAGACATAATAAACATTAGTAATAAATTGACGTGCATCATTCTTCAAGCAAATCATAATTGTATCTTTGTCTTCGACAAGAATTTTGGAGTTTTCACTGAAAGAGACTTTCCCTTTAGTTGTCTCATCGAACTCGGTAAATATTTCATTTCTCTCTCACATTTAATTACTTGCACCAGTATCCAAATACCGCATATCAATTTAACCTCCTTCATCTTCTTTGAACGCCAATAATAGAGCTTGATCGACATCATTCACCAAGTTTTCCTTTTCATCTGCTCCGCTACTTTCCTTGTTCCAATAGTCAAAAGCATAATGGCCAAGTTTATTACAATGATGACATTGAATTTTAGATTTTTCATACCATTGGTTTGTCGAGTTCTTTCCTCTTCCACGATCACCTCTTTGATACTGGGTGTCTACTATCACTTTGAGCATCATCTCCTCTACTTTGTTCACGACCTCTTCCCTAAAAGTAACCTCGGCCTCGACCATGATCAAGATCTTGGTTTGTCTCACAAGTTTGTGCGGGTTCTCTTCTTTGCTCCTTCTCATCTCGGATGGTCAACCACATTTGGCGAACTTCCACCACGAGTTCAATCTTTTTTTTTTTTTTTATCAACCTTACTTCATGGGCTTGTAATGAACCCATAAGCTCATGGATTCTTCAATTGCAACAGTAATATGGTCGTACTTCTTATCTAAGGACCGAAGTATTTTCTTGACAACACGAACATCTAAAACATCTTCTCCATTTCTTTTCATCTGGTTGACAATCGCCAAAACTCTTGTGAAATAATCAGCAATCAATTCAATTTTCATATGAATTACCTTGAATTCGCCTCTCAAAGTTTGAAGGCGAATCTTATGAACTTTTTGTACTTCTTGGTGTGTTTTGTGAAGAACCCCCAATGCCTCTTTAGGAGTGGAGGCGTTTGACACCTTTTCGAACATGGAATCATTTAAAGCTTGATAGATGATTGATAGGGCATATTGATCTTTTGAACAAACCTTCTCCAAGGCATTCCTTTAGTTCTGGTTCAAGGTAATTTCATCCCCGGGCTCATCATAGCTAGTGTTGACAAGTTCCCACACACCATAGGTGCTAAGTAGAGCTTTCTATTAATGGCCCAATTACCATAATTTTCTTTGGTAAGACGAGAGTATTGAAGAGGAAATCAATTGGCCCACAAATGGTAAGCTCCTATACCACTTTGATGGAAGTAATTTGAAGGTAGAATGCTCACAACTCACACAATGAAGAGAAAAAGATAGATATGCTTGTAGATTTTTTTCACCTTAACAAAAAAACAATCATAAGACTCCTGTGACATCATGGATTTTTCAGTTTTGCTTTCAATTAAATTAATCGGGCCTTTCATCGACGCGCCTATAGTGCTATTCTCGAGCTGATCACTCGTGAGATAACTACACTATCTGGGAAGTCATTAAAGAATTTTGATACATTGACTTGAGAATTCGACCAGAACTCGACTACTCAACCGTGCTTATTTAAAGAGGCCATTATGGCGCAATTAAAAATCGATCAGGGATCAGGAATAGGTTGGTTCGACTAAGATGTGTGGATAAACGTGAGTAATTCCACTAGTTTCGAAAATTATCGTCGACCGGCACTAGACTGATTTTTCTATCGTTTTGGTACCCTATGTCCGTATTTGAAATCTCGAGATTTTCACGACAACCGAGAGTCGCCAATGTGTCGAATGGGTTCATTGTGGTTCAAAGAAAATCTACCATGGGTCATTTGCACTAAAAATTTCTGAAAGCTACCCTGTAGCCTAGGTCACACTAAAATCACGTCGAATTGAAAGTAACCGCGAATTTGAATCCGATTTCAGAAATTAAAAGTTTTGTCATGCCACGAGTCATTTTTGGAACGTCGACTCAGCCTCCAGAGATTTTTCTGCAAACAGAGATTTTGGCGGAAAAAAGTCGAGATAGGGCCGTTTTCGACCGGCAAAATCCGAGGTCCTATTTTTATTGCGAAATTGGGACGCGAGTGGGTTCAATTGGTAAGGAAAAATGCTAATTTGATTGAGGATATGTTGGTTGAATTTATAGAGGCCAATTTGAATTGATTCAAGTAAGGATGGAAGTCCAATTTGTGGGATTTGCCTCCAAAATTCGTATGCCCCAATCACCCACAACATTTGGACCTCTTTTAAGGCTTCTAGAAGGGGGTTTTTGGTCTGAAATTGATTGTGCAAGCCAGCCATGCAAGGTGGGACACACCAATGGGACCAAAGGGATAGAGATTGAGCATGGTGGGCCCATCCTTGGCTAAGCTTGTCCCCTTTCTCCTTCCTCTCCCCCATACCGTCGAGTAGCCCCCCTTCCCAGCCTCTTCAAGCTTCAAAAAATTCCCATAAAAGCCGACCAGCAAGCCGGCAGACCGCCAAAGCAAACCGCACGCTAGCACCTCGCCGTCATTGTCCCCGTGAGCCTCACTTGCTCACCACGAGCCACCGTCGCCCCAACGACCTCCTTGTCACCTACTCGTCATCTGATGAGACCTCTGGATCACCATTGGAGCCTGCACGCCGCCGTCCAGCCTCCGCATGTCGCCGGGGAAGCCCGTCGAGCCGCCGGAAGCCCCTCCGTCAGCTGTTGTCGCTATTTCCCCCTCAGCCAACCACCGACCAGCCCATCATGGCCCAAGACCAACACCGAGCAGAGGCCAAAGTTAGTGGGTCTCTCAGCCCTTGTCAGGCCCGTTTTCAAGCATTTCCAAACCCCACTTGGCTAGCCCGCTTTGGAGTTTATCGAGCCTCGCCGAGTCCCGTCGATTTGATCTAAGCGAATCACTGAACAAGTGAGTTTAATTCAGTAATCCTCGCTTAGTAAGTTAATGACGTTTAAGGGTTGTTTAGTTTAAGTTAAGTATGTATTAGGTGGTTAGTTAGATTGGATTAGCAATTTAATTAGCCGATTGTGCATGTTAGGTTGTTAGTTTAGTACAATTAAGGCCTAGACAAGCTCTAGTATTTATTTAGAGTGGTTCAGAAATTTTCTGGGCTTGTCTCGGCTTTCAATTAGGCTTTACGGGCCTAAGTTGCTATTTTTGGCATTTATTAATTAATTTTTGTAATTATGTAATTGATTATTTATTTTTCGAAAATTAGACGGGGATAGCCGGTGACCGGAATTTTATGCTGATTGTAATTGTGTGATGTGTTTATTTAATTAAGCTCTAAATTATGATGATTGAGTGTAATTTGTGATTGTGGGTAATTATCCCAAAATTAATTAATTTCATTAATTAATTGGAAACTCACCGGGTCTCGGTTTACAGAGCCAAAAAAGAATTTGGGGACTGTTGAAATTAGTGGGATTTTCAAGTGAAAAAATATTATATTTTGGTTAAGGCCGACTGTGTGCCCACATACGATTTTTTTTATCGGGTATGATTAAAATAGTGAAAATGTTAGATGGTCAGGATGGTATACTATATCAGCTTGCGGGCTTGATATATTAGCTTTGGGTGAGCAGTATACCGGTATACTATATTAACCTACGGGCTCTGATATGTCAACTTTGAGTGAGCAATATACTCCGTGGTTAGCTTCTGGTGAGCTATATATTATTTATCAGCTTTGGGTGAGCTATACTATCTATCTTCAGCTTAGGATGAGCAGTCCTGATTTGATCGGACGTTATAGATAGTATTAGGTGATCAGACCGAGGGAATGTCGTGATGACATGGAATCAACTAGATCGATTGATCGATAATTCGATCTGAGGGGATGAATTGAATTGTGAAGTGATTGATTGGATGGTTGTTTGAACTATATTGATTTACAGGAAGGAACTAAGGCTAAGGTAAGTCATGTGACTCGTGTTTGTGCTTAAGCAGCCCTTAGGGCGTACTTTCTTCCTACTCGGCTCTTAGGGGGTTGAACTTGCTGAGATGTCGTCTCACCCCGTTGTGGGATAACATTTCAGGTCCATAGGTGGCAGCTCCTCCCGAGCATTTTGGTCAACCGAGAAAGATCACAGAACATAAGTATTACATTCTGATTCATGGGCACCCTAATGGGTTAGAGTACGAACTGGTGAAGTCCATAATCTGGGTTGATGCGGGTCTACCCAAAAATGCGCCCCATCAATACAGATCGTGGTACCGCCAGGATCGTAATGGACTGAGAGAGGGCCCCATACCAAAATCTAAAGCACCTCTATATGTGATGGAGGTTGCTTTTGGAAAGGGCACTGTAGACCCTCCAGGTGGTTCGGTGGTAGATCCGGTGGACCCTGACCTTGAAGATCCAGAACCTCCCGTGTATTCAGCAGTAGGCTCCAGTTGGAGTTTGGAGGGAGATGACGAGGAGGATGAGGACCCGTAGTTATTTGGAAACCTCACCCCTGTTTTGTAGACTTTGTGAATAAAGTGGTTTGTATTGTATATATGACTTGGCTTGTTATATATATATATACATAAGTGTTTTATGAGTTGTAGTTGTGTTTTCAGTTTGAAAAAAATTGTTGCCCTACTTTTCTATCCCATTGTATTGTTGTTTAGGGATTATTTATCTGCTTTAGCATGCGTATTAAAATGAATGGGTCGGTGATGTGTCCTGGGACGTCACTATTTAATCGACCATGGAGAGATGAGCATGCGCTCGGAGGATCGAGGCGTGACAACTCCCCTATTTATAGATTTGTTACATGATTTTTGCTCTTCCCAATAGATAAAGCTAGCATTCTGGATAAAATCTAGAAACTAGTATTCTAGATAAAATCTAGAAACTAATAAAACAATCACTATATCTAACCTTATCTCATCATATCTCACCATATCTCTAAAAACAATCACTACACCTATAAATACAAACAGATTCATTAAAGATAACGCAACAATTGTGACTCTTCTTCAATGCGGGTACCGAACAGTTATCAGCAACGATGGATTTGGTTTAATTTCTAATAGCACATAGGTTATGTCGCTCTTTCTCGATTGTCTATGGTCTCTTCACGTGACTTGTTTGTTCTTGCATGTGTCCATGAAATTTTGCATTACAGATTTGTACGCTTTGCCGAGCTTTTTCTTTCCTGGTATCTTGTACGCACACAGTGGAATATTTTCTTTATGACGTGTAAATCTTTCTTTTCAGTTCCTTCGACTTTCAAAGGCAATCATTATCCAAGGAGATGCGATCAATTGCCATCTCCTGCTTAAGGCGCCACGAGTAAAACTTTCTTTTCAGTTCCTACTGGCCACAAGTAAAACTTTCTTTTCAGTTCCTACTGGCCACGTGTAAAACTTTCTTTGCAGTTTCTGCTGGCCGGCCAGCAGGAACTTGCTGGTAGTCGCCGGTTGCTTGTCGAGAGTGCAATGAGGGGCCACGGAGACTGACCTCTCGCGACCGTGGCTCGTCTACGCTGCTGGGGCGTGCTAAGACGCTGAAGGACTTCAGGAATGTCGGGAAAGTGGGGCGGTCGCAGGAAAGCTTCTCAGGTGGTCGCTGGACATTGCTGCGACCAGTTGGGTTCGTTAGCAAACCGGTGATGAGCTTGAAGTGGCCAGACACTCGCCAGGGCAGCAAGAGCACGGTTTGTGAGGCACAGCAATGGAAACTGCTGCATGGCGGGGCAGTCGTGAGGGTGAACGCGTCAACGGCGGAGGACCACAAGCAGCCGTAGGAGTTCCGATAACTTGTTTTTTCTCGCATCTCTTTTGTACCGTGCACCTGTATGTTTGAGAGTTGGAGGATGTGTCTGGACGTTCCTATTCCAAAGTATATGCTGTTTTTGCTTTTTCAGGAAATTTGATAATAGGGCTTATACATATATTCAACTTCCTTTCCTCTTTCTTGTCCTTTCTTACTTACCCACTTCAGGACCTTTCTTTCTTTATTTCTTCAGCCACGCCTACACGTGAATATCTCCACCTAGATAGAGCTACCTTTATATTCAAGCCCACCTATATTATTTCATTAACCTTAGATGAAACGGGAAAATATCTCCTTCCCTTCTTGAGAGGTGACCGAAGTTTGTAATGATTATACTTGATTGCTTTTCAAGTTGGATGAATAATCAACATTCCTAGTTTAAAACATCCTCCCATGTGCATTACACATGATGATTTTAAACACAATAGGAAGTTCAATGGGCTTGGCCAATTTTCTAATTCAAGTGCAAAACTTCCCCACTTGCGTTCATTAGCTCTAGTCCAACACAATTTATGTAGGCTTTATGTTGTTAAATGAAACTGCTCCAAATATGCAATTTAATATTATCTTTTGTTAGGGGTCACGACCGATTTCTAATCATTTATTACAAATGCTTGGGAGGAGTTGAGGAACAAAAGCATGAAACAACGACTGTGATCAGCTTCGGGTGGTACGATGCGGACTGCTCGATCATGTTTGGAAAGTTTGCTAACCTGAGGGTTTATGGATGAGTGTTGTGAATGTCGATGAATTGAAAGGATTCAGATATGTTCGTGATGTTTTAAGATAGGCTATTAGTTGAAATGAAAATAGATACCAAAAAGCAAAAGCAAATAACCGTTGTATGCCCCAATGAAATTGATGAACAGTTTGTAACCCCTTGAGGTGTAAGGCACGTCGTAACCCCAAGAGGCGTAAGGCATGTCATAACTGCCAAAGGTGTATGGAATGCCAGTGGTGAACAACCAGGAGCCACCAGAGATGAAGTTCTCGACGGTGAACTTTGAAGCCTCTATCGCGCTGGTGATGACATGGTAACCTGCCCATGTGACTCTATTTGTGGTCGATGACCCAGGGCCTATGTTCATGTACTCTCCATAGTACAGAGTATTAAGGGCAAAGTCACCATCCCACTCCAACCAGCCAGCCGAGTCAATTAGGCTATCAAGGTAAGTCGTCATGAAAATAGTTCTTGAATATTCTTGCCATGGCCTCCCGAGGTATGTCTTCGCGAAGCTTTGAACCAATAGTAAGTCTGAAGCTGCGGTTACTTTGCAGTTGTGGATGGAGATGCCGGTGTTTTGGTTGGGGTCAGTCCGGCCCTGTGCAGTGATGATATTGACTTTGTTAGGAGGATTTCTGGCATAGATGTTACAGTTCTGAAAAACAACGGCTGCATTTCCAAAGATGAAGTCAATGGTGCCATAAATGTCGCACTCTTTGTAGAACTGTCGTTCGGAATGAACAAAAAGGGTGTCTTGATAGCCCTCAAAGCTACATCGATAGAAGACTGAGAAGTCGGAGCTGGAACGTAGAGCAACTGCTTGGCCATTCGCCGCACCCGCAGTGTTACGAAAAGTGATGTCTTGGGCAATGAATCCATCACCATCAACAGCTTAAACTCAAGATGAGAAATTATTAGTACGCGTACGTCTACTTGTACATGTATTCTAAACCAGAAAGTATCTCGGCAAACTAAACAAGGTTCTCTGGATGCTTAATTTACTACCTCAGAGAACCAAATAATTGTACAACCATGTGCACTAAAAGCAATCGAAAGGCTCTTGGAATTTATTTAAGAATAGGAGTATTGTCCCACTGCTTTATCCTAAAAGCAATCTAAAGGCTATTACATCCAGGTATATCGATAATGGCCGCCATTTGGAGGCACGCGGGACCAGCCAGAAAAGTATAGATGGAGTATTCGCACATGACGAGAGAAAGTGGTTAAATAATGTCGTCTCTTTGTTGATGATGCTAAGTGAGACTGTGTACATTTTCCCACACGGTCGATCTTGTGGTAGATTAATTGTAAGTCAAAGCTTGCCAGTCTCCTCCTCCTACTGGGGCTTGATTATTTACAGCAGTCGAAACCCCAATTCGATTAATTTTTGTTTATGAGGAAAACCTCGTACTTGCGATCGCTTTGCTTTGCTTTTGAAAAAAAAAATATGACTATGTATTAATAAAAGAGATGTAAAAGTACTGTATATACACTTCTACTTATAGATTAATAGCTTTTTAACGGCAATTCAATTCGATATTGTAGGATATTATGTAATTGTAAAAGTTTTTGTATATGTGCAATGTCTTTCACATGCTTAGTGTACCAAAATAAGAAGAAGACCTTATTCAATCCAATCTCTCTATTTTTTTTTTTAATTCCCTTTTAAACTAGGTAAACAAAGAAGGCTTGTACCATAACCATCTTGATTTTCATCTAATAAAGACATGCTTAACTAATTGAAACATTCGTACTCGCTTTATCAAGAAAGGACGACCTTAGTTCGTTAAATCGTCTATTTAACTATTGACTAGACTAGGTTGTTTAATATCACTAAAAACATTAATAATATGAGCTTACCAACGGTTGCTGAATTGAAGGTAGTAAATCCTTCACCAACACTTTTGCTTCCAGTAATTATGGTCATTCCAATACCATCACCTACGAACACAATGTTCTCCAATTTTGATCCAACTTCAACATTTTCTTCATACGTACCAGCCTTGATATAGATTGTGCATCTTGCCATGCCAGACCGCTCCGATGCTGCAATTACAGCTTCACTAATTGTCTTGTAGTTCCCCGAACCATCGTGGGCCACCACAATATTGGCCATAGACGATGCGGATGAAGACCGCAAGAGCTTTCTATTGCCAGGCCTCAGCCAAGTAGGGAACTCATGAGTGTAGTTCGGCATAGCATAGGGTACATGGTTTGCGGACAAAGCATTGCTTATCAACTTGGAAATGTTATTCGACATCAAGGGCAATACGTTGTCCAAGATGCCGAGCTCGACAAACCCGGCCCGACAGGTCTCAAGGTTGGTCAAGGCAGTGCTTAGCCAAGTCTGCACATCATCCTGAGTGCACTGGCGATGGATGGTCCGGTTCAAGTGATGGACTATGTGCTCATAAAGCCGCAGGCAATCAGCCCATGCGGCCTTTTCACGCTCATTGCGGCACATGGAGCCTAGTGAGTACGACTTCATTCGGGCGAGCTGGGCTCTCTCGAGGGCGACTTGCATTGAGGCCATGAGGAAATGAGATTTATGCTTGAGAGGGGTTTGCTGAGGGAGGTGGGTCAAGAAGTACTCACATGGTTGTGGGTAAGGCATGGTGCTGCACCATGATTTCACATCGCTAGATGAATAGCTGGAAATGGTTTCAGTTATCAAAAGAGGCCAAAAGAGAAGGATCGTGAACTTTTGATGAAAACCCATCACAATTGATCAGGTACGTTGCTAGCGAGATCCGATAGATAGGCGGAAGATATGGAGGCAGAAATGAAAAAGTGATGAGAGAATTTGAGATTGGTGATCTTGAATTGGGGTGGTTCGTTTGCCTTGGATTGGTCCCTCTATTTAGAAGTGAAGGGCAAGTGGCGTGCAGTTCCACCACCTTTCCAGGAAGGTGCGTTTCGATTATTGAATAAGACCAAATGAATTTATGAGTGTCCAGCAGTGTAAGATGAACGTGGTTTGTGCCGAGACGACCAAAAGCTTAAAAAAGCATATGAACATTTCTCATGAGCATGGTTTCTTTATTATTTCCACTGGCGCACAAGTATAAAAATTTGCGGTGGTTGACATAATTTTTTATTGATATCCATACGTATGCACATGCATGCACGAACCAGAAATGAGTGGGGGAGTTTTCGGTGCATCTTTCCTAGGTTGAATACTTTCAATTATCGCTAATTGCTTTTTTGGGGGGAATGCCTTTGCATCTGGATAAAAGAATCTGTCTCCAAGGTTGGGCGCTTCTCTTGCAGCTTCCGGACTCCAAGAACACTCCACACTGGGCACGGCCGATAAAAAAAGGTGGGAGCTCATAGTCAATTTGCCTCTACGAAAATATTAGTGAGGGGAGAAAAGAGAGAGAGTGTGTGTTTGAGTGAAGGTAAAAATGGAATTCAGATAATCTAGTGAGGGCCAGATGAGAATACAAAAATATTAGTGAGGGTAAGTTTGGAAGAAAAAAATCGTTAAACCCCCAAGATAGTATTTTTGGAATGAATTTTTGGCTTGATGGCATTTGAGATTGTGTTACCAAGCACCTCAATTTTGGTGCAAGAGCCCTTAGAGGCCTAAAGGACTTTGGAAAAGCTCTCCTAAACGCAAGGAATTCTAGCATTGCCGGTGCACTACAAGGTTCGAATGAAAACACGGTTTGTTATGTGTATCTTCAAAGGCAAAAAAATATAGCATTATAATTCCGTATTTTCTCCAGCTAGTTGCTGGTTTTTGTCTATTTTGATTTCTGTCGACATCTCGGTCAGCTAGAATCAAATGGAAGAGGATGTGGATGCTCACCTCGCCTCACCTCGCTCTGCAAAAGATTAATGGAATGCTGTATTGGATTGAGTCGTATTGAACAAAAAATTAATGGAATGCTGTCTCACTCTCTTCGGGAAACTATATACAAACCTAGTATTAATTTCTAAGCCTTTCTAAATATGATGAAGAGAGCTTGAAGGATTGAATATGTTGTCTCGGCTTAGTTAGAGTCTGGTTTCTTTGTCCTCACTTTCAGATCAGAAGTGGAAAAAGACAGTGCTGGAAGGTGGTCTATGGTCATTCTCAAACCATACATTAATGCTTAAGCCACGGGAGCCTAATACACCTCCCCATTGCTATAAGTTTTGTGTTTGTGCTTTCTGGGTCCAGATCGATGAGATGCTGTAGATATGGTATTCCGTGGAAGCTATTCATGGAGCAGCACGGAGGATTGGAACAATTTTGGAGGTGGAAGTGGAAACTAAAGGATTTTCCTTCTATTTTGGAATCTGTTACATTTGCCAGTCTCGAAGGAAAGAAACTTATCACTTGATGTTAAAGTGAAAGGTTGCCGCTTTTTTGCTATTGATGTGGTAAGATGGGTCATTATGGGAAGTATAATGAGATTCCTTGATGAAGCAAAACTTACTGCAGAAAACGAGAATTGTTACGGGCAATGGCTTAGAGCAGAAGCCATAAAGCCCTTTTGAAAGATCTTCTGTGCAACAAAGATTAATGAAGATGAAGACAATACACAAATCGTGAATTTTGTGATGACTTCTATCCCCATCAGAATGTATATAGCAGATCTGGAGGACTCAACGGCTGCGGTAGAAAATGGAGCAAATAGAAAGTAGACACTGGGAAGTTAAAAGCTAGGGATTGAAAATATGCTAATTATTCCAAGGCCAACATAGAGGGTGGAAACGATGGTGGCAGAAACCCCAAAGAAAACCTGGTAGGGTTCCTAAACCCCAATATATAAAAAATTGAGATATAGTCCTTCTGGAACTGAATTACCTAGTTTCAATGCAACTGATGAAACTCAGATTTTGGACACTCCAATTCTGGAGTCTAATGATTCAGCTATATGGGTTTCGGTGGCTAACCTAATAAGCCACGGCATTACAAATTAAATCTTTGTGCTGGAACTGTTAGGAATTGGGCACACCTTTAACAATCCAGACTTCACGAGTCATCATGGCTCAAGAAAAAACCAATAAGGTATTTCTAATAGAGAGAGAGAATTAGAAATCAGTATTCAAAGGTTGAAAAAGCTTTTTAAGTTTTAGCTTTGTTTTGTGGTAAATCCTGTAGGAATTGCAGGGGGATTGGCTGTTCGTGGAATGAAATGATTTCTTTAAATGTTGATGCTGCTTCGAGGGGATTATAAATCTGATTTGTGAAGATGTTGAATTGGACAACAAATGAGACTCACTTTTGCTGTCGCGTCAAACATATATCAAGAGAGACTTAAATTGTGGGAGGAATAGCATAGAGCGAGTTCCCTCATTCTTCTTCCTTGAGTTTGTTGAAGAGATTTCAATGGCATTCTCTACCATGGGAGAAAGTTAGGAAACATATGACTGAAAGTTATCACTTAAATACTTTTCGAGACTGCTTAAATTGTTCTTTGATGGATATTGAGTGCAAAGGGTGCATGTACATAAGCAAATAATCGAGAAAGGGATGCTTATGCTAGGAAGCAACTAGATGGATTGTTTTAAGTAACATTGAATGGAGGTTGATGTTCCCATATGCTAAAGCTTAGGCACTTCATGCCATTTGGTCAGATTACAGCCCAATATTGCTTTCATCATCAGCTAATCGATAAAAGGAGAGAGAAATTTAGGTCCGAAACTTCCTGGCTGGAAGATGGAGAGTGGAAGAAGTTGTTAAAGAAGTATGACATTTCTCAACTTTGGAAATTGAATTTTATAAGGAAAAAACTGTGCGCAGTTTCCGTTGCTTCGGCTAAATGGAGTAAGAATAACCTTCGCCAATTGCCATTGCTAAAATTAACTTTCTCAAGTGGGAAATCCAGCACATCATCGGGATTAAAATGAATCGGTTTATAACAGCAAAGGTGTATATGGAAGAGGTGAAAGATGTAGATTTTTAACTGGGAGCTTCGAAAGCACCTAGACTAGAAAGATGGCTCGAATGGATTATCTCTTCAGCACCACCTGGAAGATATGAAATAGATGTATTGGCTACAGCGACAGACTTCTTTAACTCTGGAATTTTGAATCCAGAATTGAATAGAACTCGCATCTCCCTCGTATCTAACATTCCCGTCTTGGAAAACTAGAGCAAGTTCGTCTCGTAAGCTTTTGCAACTTTGTTTATAAAATTGTTTTCAAAGATTGTGGCTAGTAGGCTCAAGCCCTAGTTGCCAGATTTGATTACCATGGATGAAGTGGGAGACAAAATAACATCTCGATAGCATAAGAGGTCTGGCACCAACTAAGAATAGGAGGAGGAAAAGAATTCCAGCTGGTCCTAAAAATAGATATGCAGAAGGTTAATAATTGACAAATTGTCACAAAGTATAGGATTAGATTGACAATTCACGTAGAAAAATTACACCAAACGTGTCACTTTGTGTAAAAAAAATTTAGGCTATGCATTTTACCTATATGTCATATGTGTTTTGGCATACTTTTTCACCTGATTTGCGTGCTCTAATTGGATGGGAGAATTAACCGATTCATTATTGAGCTGATTAAATTTTGGTTATCCTCTACTTTTCAAGATAAGGACCTTGATTGATCGCGATCAAGTATGAAGTAACTATCTTTGAGTCTTGCGAGTGAAAAATGAAATATCTTTCCTTGTCTTGATGGAACTGCCATTCTATGTATTGAGTTTTATAATAAGTAATAGAGTGAGGAGGGATGAGAAGCGTCAATTGACCTCTTTGAACACTATTATAAAAGTCTCGCACCCAATATGAAATGATCAATTTAAGTCATAGCTATTTATTACCATTTTTTATCCGAAGGTTTCAAATTGGCTATCTCATCATTGCCACACCGTCGACATGCTAGCAATTTGTAACTCTCTCCACATATGCTGGTAACAATACCAAAAAGTACAAGTTAGCCAGAAATTTGATCTCAATATGACTTGAACTTGTAATTTTATGAAAAATAAGTGCGCACCTAACCCTTGAATCAATCACGCTCAATGGTGGTTATTTACAACACTAGGTTAGTTGACCAATACGTAAACGGAGAGAAGAGCAAGGGAACAAAAAAAATAAAAAAGAGAATCAAAAGGGGCGAAAGAGTTATGAAACGCGTCCAGCTGTGTTGCAATGAACTGCCCGAATTTATTTAGTGCCGAATTGGAATTTTTATAGTCCTAAAAGCCTGCCCTGCATGAGTTTTTCCTTAATTACTGACAAATATTAGTCATACAATATTACTTTTCTATATTTTTTTTGTTTTTGTTATTTCTTTTGGTGCACAAGTACAAAACGAATTGCAGTTATCGACATGACTTTTTTCCTACATTAATATCCTCATGCAGGTACACAAGCTAGTAATGAAATGGTGGGAGATGGGAGTTTTTCGGGCATCTTTCCTAGGGTTGAATAGTTTTTAAGTACTGCTCGTTGACTCTTTTATCGAAGTTCTGATTATGTAGCGATTAAAGATAAATCCATCTCCTCTTTAGAAATAAATCACTGTTTTATTGGGTTTATTGATGTAGCGCTGAGTGAAGACTCAAAATGACTGAGAATTTTTCCACCTTGATTAATATCGTTCGAATGGAATAGCTCTAAGAGTGCCTTAATCTATCTTTTCCATTTTAGTGAAATATATTGATGAAAACTAAAGATTTGTTTTTTTAGGTACTTATATGGTTATTTCTCTCTAAGAAATGATGTGTCCAATGGTTATTGATTCTTGAATATGGCTTATTTATATAAAGGGCCACTCACGGTCTGACACATCACTTAATAGATCGATTTTAAATTCAGTCTCACCAAATCTACCATTGCTCATTCAATTCCAGGTTTTTATAAGAACATGGTGCGTGACGCATATCTTCAATAGCAAAAAATAATCACAATTTTGTATTTTCAGGTAATTCTAGACAAGTAGAGTTTGTGTGAACGGTCTATGGAAAATGCATCTATGTGTTCTTTGGAACTCGAAACCAAATTGATTTCAAATGGAGCTTAAAGAAGCCAATTAAGTCTGTGCCATATTCGATTGGACAAACTTGATGCATTTAAGTTGAACCTAAATTGTCAAAGATTAGTTTAAACTTCATATTCAAATAGACAATACCGCACAAGTCCAATAAATTTCAAGATGTAACTTCCAAATGAAGAATCAATTTCCTGGATAATCTATATTATAGGTGTATAATTGAAATAGACATTCTATTCGTTTTTCTGTTGGACAACTTATGTCTTACGACCGACCAAAAAAAAACTTATGTCTTACGTATTGCTTGTACAACCATTAAAAGGATTTTCAAATTATTGCAGCAGCTCGGATTGATCCATGGAAACAAATTGATTTAACCACCTCCACGAAAAATCAAAATAAATCTGAATTTTTCAAATTAAACCTGATTTAATTAGTGAAATCAATTCGCTCATAATTGATTTCACTAATTCTTTAGTGAGGGTACAGAGAAGCCACGCGAGTTTATGGCTGAGAATTTGATGACCCAAAAATTTGTATTTTTATAATGTCAATTAATTAAGTTCTTAGCTTATCTAATTATTGTGTCCCCACTTACCCAAATCCGAAAGTATAAACTATATATGTAATCTCCATCCTATTGTCAGGTCACCAATTTAAACGAGACGACCTCAGCAATGTCAAAACATCAACATAACGGCTTACCACCAATTTAAACGAGACGACCTCAACAATGTCGAAACATCAACATAATGGCTTAATTAATGGAGAGTGACAGGGTGACTTAAGCTCCATTTATTTCATGGAAAATGAATAATTTGGAAAACATTTTTTAAGTAATACAAAAATCGGTTTTTGAAAAATATTTTCAAAATCATTCATTTTTTTTTTTCAAAATAAACAGAGTCTTAATGGAACAATCTTGTTAAGTTAGAGGACTAAATCAAAATATAAAAGAAACTGCAAAAGTAACCGGATTAAGTTAGAGGGTTTATGGGAGAATTACCGAAAAAGTCCTAAACCTATTGCAATTGTGTCAATTCAGTCCTAAACTTTTTTTTTGGCTAATTTAGTCTTAAACCTTTTACAATTGTGCCAATTTAATCCATCCTAGGCTAGATCGGCAACGGCGGCCCGTGGTGGCGAGGCCGCCGTCGCCGGATCCGGCGAGACTTCGGCCTTGCCCGGCAATGGCGAGGCCGCCGTCGCCAGATCTGGTGAGGCTTGGCCTTGCCTAGCCATGGCGAGGTCGAGCCTGCCGGCCACTAGCAAGGCCGCCGTCGGCCGCATAGGTCGAGCCACCCCGATGGGTGACGGTAGCCTCACCGGCCATTGGCGAAGGCGAGCCTTGCCCGGCGATGGCGAGGCTGCCGTCGCCCAGATTTGGCAAGGCTCGACCTCGACCAAGGACGCGATGCTCGACCTCGCCATGGCTACGCGAGACCGAGCCTCGCCGGATCGGCAACAAATGACCTCGCCGGTGGCCGGCGGGCGAGCCTCACCGGTGGTCGGCGAGGTTCTCGCGGCCCTCACCTCTGGCGCCGCCGACCGGAGGAAGGAGAAGATGGGAATAAAAAAAAATCAAAAATTCAAAAAAAAATAAAATTCAAAAAAAAAAAAATTCGAAAAAAATAATATAAAAATATTTAAAAATGCCACATCGGCATTCGCCGGCCAGCTGTCCCCGGCTGACGTCCACATCAATGCCGACCGGCCAATTTTGGCCGGATGGACTAAATTGGCACAATTGTAAAAGGTTTAATACTAAATTGGTCAAAATCAAAAAAGTTTAGGACTGAATTGGCACAATTGCAATAGGTTTAGAACTTTTTGGTAATTCTCCTGAGAGTTTATTGTTGACTTAACCCAACAAAGAGAAGGGATAATGGGAAACGCAATGGAATGAGGTTTATGTTGACGGGAATGGAGGAGCTAATTAACATTTTGAGTTTTGTCATTTTTAGTCTATTTTGCCTGTTCATGTTTTGTCTTATTTCCAACAACGTCGTTTTCTTTCCGTAAATGCCACCGCCCAAGTGCAAAATTTCCTACCTCACCCAAGCCCCCAAAACCAAACCAAAAACGTAATCACCAAACCCTAAGCTTGGCTGCCGCTATTAGCCACCGCCGTGCCCATTGCAGCAATGGTGGCAGGCTGATGAAAGATGTGAGGGTTTATGGGAAAATTGGAGGATTGGAAATTCCAAAAGGAGGTAATCTGATTTTTTTAGCATATGATAATTTGGTTGAGGATGATGAGTGGTATTTTTAAAAGTAGAGGAGAGGAAGGGATCATAGAGTGAAATGTGAGGATGGTTTGTAGGTAGCAATTACCTAAGACGAACCAAGCTCCTATTAGGAACTTAAGATGAACTTTAGAAGACATCGAATTCGATGTTAAGCCTGAATTGTATGGAGGCTTTAGGTAAAAAACTCTTTCTTAAAAGTTGGGCATTAGATATGTGGGGTGGCTTTCACCTAGAAAATTTTGCATGCAATTGGTGGAATATGTAACCCATAGCTCTAGTGTTAGAAAGAGTGAATGTTAATGTGCTTGATTTTGTTAATATGTATTTACAGAATTATAAGTGGATTTTTCTTCGTTTGTTCATGCAAAGCGCATTGGACCTTCTTTTCTCCGGTTTGAATGGACTAGGATTAAAACTGGGTTAATAGTATAATCCAATATCTCTGCAAGTGAATAGGGTAGTCGGACCCTACAACCACGGTCGCTCTATCGGTCAACGAACAACCTCAAAAGAAACTCCACGTAATGACACCACACGTTGGAAAAGCTGCATGCGCTGTGCCGCTCGAAACCCCATAAGAATCCGAAATCTTATTTATTTATTTATTGTTGATACAAGATAAGACAGTTGACATTAGGGGAAGCAACTAAGGCAGGCGGCTTCTGCAACATCCACAGGCGAAGGAAGGCGAAGGAAGGCGACGGTTGTCTTCTGTCCCTTTCGCCTGATCATTTAGAAGCGGAAAGAGGATATTGTCGGATCAACAATCACCTAATCAAAATGGCTCGGATTGCTGCAACATCTGGAGGCGATGGCGACAGTTGTTGTCTTCCGTCCCTACTGCCTGATCGTTCAAAAGTGGAAACAGGATATTGTCGGATCAACAACGTTGAATCTGCAGGCTTCTTCTTGAGTTTTGACTCGAAAAAGGGCGTCAGGAACGTGTCGCCTTTATCTTAAGAAGTTCTTTCACTTCACGTCAAAAAATAAAATATAATAATCATAGAATGTCTTCAAATTAATTAAGTACCCCAATATACTGATTTCTTTTGAGGTAAATGAATGATCTTTTCTAAAATAATAAAATCTTTGGTCGAGTTGAAATTTGTTGAATCTTGTAGAGTATCAATAAAGCATATAAGTCGGGCATTTGGAGCAAAGCTGCTACTTTTTCTTATATGGCAAAATATATATTGCATAATGATTATGTCTCGTGACATGCCGACATCATATTAAAAAAATAAATCAAATATATCAAATGTTCTTTTTATTTTTCTCGAAAGTTTAAGAGGGGCGACTAGCGAAACTACTCATCTCGATGTTACTACAAGGATTCTATACTCACTCCAAAATGTTCAGTTTAAATTATAACTAGTCAATTTATGCACAAGCCTATGTCCACAATCTCACAGCATATAAATTTTGACTAACTATTTACGATTAAATTGCATAAGAAAATTAATAACCAATTTAGCTCTAACAAAAATAGTTTTAGCATCGCCTAGGTATTAATATCATTTGCTTTTACTAAGTTTTATTTTTTATTTTATGTCCCTTATTTTACACTATTTTTGGATAATAATAATTATTATCAAAAGAAGAAGAGGCCCACGCGGGAGAGAGACGGAGAGAGAGGGCGGCGACTTGGGCGAGCCAAGTTGGATCGCCTCGCGGGTCTGACCGACCCGGTTCACTCCAGTACCCGGTGGGGTTTCGTTTCATTGGGCCGGACTTGGTTTAAATTGTGGACTGGGCTGTTGCTTTTTCGGTCTTGGGTTAATAGGTTGCCATATTGGGCTCGGTGAATGAGCCCAGCCCAGCTGAAGACCCAGGCTGGCCTTGATCCAGGTCGAGTACGGGGACCTGACTCGGACTCGTCTGTTTTTATATAGTATTATATAATATTATTATATAAAAATATTTTAATAATAAAATGTAAAAAAATCAGAAAAATCCAAAAATGTTTTATATTTTCCAAAAAATCAGAAAAAATTTTAAAAAATAGTTTTTGATTAGTTTTCTCCACAAATTAAGATTTAAACAAGATTAGATACCATAAGGCATTAGTTGATTACTTAGTGTAATTAAATCCCCAATCCTAGTTTCTTTGGTTGCGCAAGAGTAAAATATTTCTCCTAATATTTTAATTTGATTTCTAATCGTCCCACTTAAAATCGATTAGTGACGACTTTTTTTGAAATTATCTTGCAAGTTAAAAATTTGAAAAATAAGTTGTAAATTAGTGGGTTTGGAAAAGCCCCGGCTAAGCAATACTTAGCGGGCCATTAGCCTCCATCTGTGAGCCCGCACTTAAGTGGGCGCTCGAAAAGGAGGTTGCGACAAGAGGTCTCTCCATATTATGTAGCAAATATCCAAAGCACAATCAGTTAGAGGTTTGCCAATAATATGGCTTGAATTTGTGACCTCCTAAAACCCTTGGTGGTATCGAATGTTGTTCTTTATTATTGCATATTCTCTCTATCTCTCTCTCGGTGGATCTGTGGTGTGAAGTCTTCGTGGAGAACATGTTACCCCAATCCACCTATAAAGGTCTCGGACTAGCCAGAGGAAGCCTCTCTCTCTCTGGTCGGTGGATCTGTGGTGTGAAGTCTTCGTGGAGAACATGTTACCCCAATCTACCTATAAAGGTCTCGGACTAGCCAGAGGAAGCTTCAACTTCTTTGACGCAGGCTGATTTTGACATCCACTTACAGCCATGCAAATGAGAGGGAGAGGGAGAGATTTTGAATATACGCTTTGTCAAGCACGCAAATGTAGAGTTTCATAACTTTTTTGAGTCCTTGGTTAACGTCATATCTTTCGATAGTGTCTTAACAACCTTTATGCATGTCAAAGATGGTCTATTTTGTAGAAATTTAACACAATTGCATCTTGTTGAAAATAAGCGATTGCTTAATAATAAACGAGAAAGATATCAATGTGGACACAGCCATAGATAATAGTGGAATGAACCTTCATTGGAAACAAAGAGTAAGTAAAAGATTAGATAGAATATTAATATGCCGGGTTTGTTCAATATATCCTTAGAGTTATAGATCAATCTTCTTCGTTAGTTTAGGAAGCATGTTGCGCCCTCTTTTCTTCGGTTTGAATGGACTAAAAATTGACATTGGAATAATGCAATCCCATATCTCTACAAGTCAATAGAGCATTCGGACCCTACAACCACCGTCGATGCCTTCGGTCAAGGAACTCAGAACATCAAAAAGTTCACGCAAGACACCCGCACGTTGGAAAAGCTGCATGCGTTGGGTCGCTCAAAACCCTAAAACAATATACTGTCGATGATAAGATGAGAGTTGACATTAAGGGAAGCAGCTAGCGGCGGCTTACCCCTGATCAAAATGGCTCAAAGTTTCAGCAACATCTAGAAGGGATGGCAACAGTTCACGCTTCTCTCACCATTGCCTGATCATTCAACAGCTAAAAAATGGATAATTGTTGAATCTGACGGCTTCTTTTGTCATCAAGAAGCTCTTTTACTTGAGAGAGAGAGAGAGAGAGAGAGAGAGAGCCATTAATGGCTGTTTGAAGGAAGTATTTACATCATATATTGTCTTATGATAAATCAATTATGTTGAAGTAAATAAATCATCTTTTTTTGGAGAAGTTTGAGTCTTTTAAAATATCGATAATCCATACCAGTAGATAAATTGGCGCATTTGAAATGAAGTTGCTACTTTTTAGTATACCCCAAGGTAAATTTTTAATAACTATGCTTTAATAAATGATTGTAGCCTGTGACTTACGACATCACATTAAGGAGATAAATCAAATATATCGAATGTTTTTTTTTCCCCTCAATGGACTATAAGATTAGGAAGGGTGACTAGTACAACTACCGCACTGATCATTACCTTAACGGTTCCACACGTTAGTGTACAAGCCTGTCACCGTAGACTCACTAGCATACTAGAAGCCAAGAAGTCTCTCGACATTATGTAGCCAATGTCAAAGACACGAGCTGATATGAGGTTTGCTAATGACGTGTCTCGAATTTTTCTCTTATGGAAAATAATGGGATCCCTAATTACTGGGGTGCGAAGCTTAATGGCATCAAATTGTGTTGTTTATTGCTACGTATTAAGTAATAATGAGTAATCATAAGAACAATACAGAAGATTTGTTAATTTGCCGTGGTGGGTCAACTGATGATTAACTCGAAAATAACGAACTTCTTGGACTTTTCGGGGGGTCAGATGTTACGGCTCTCTCTCTCTCTCTCTCTCTCTCTGGTTGCTGGATTGGAGCAAAAGTTAGGTGCAGTCTCTCGTGTTTAGTCTCGTGGAGAAGATGTTATCCGCCGTAAGGGGTCACGGGCTAAGCTAGGGGAAGATGCAAGATTTTTGACTCTGGTCGATTTTGAAATTTACGTAGAGCCACGCAGCTGAGGAGAGAGATTTCGAACATGCGCCTTGTCAAGCACGTAAATGTAACGTAGAGTTTTCGCAACTGTTCAGAGTCCAAGGTTATGATGCTCTTGTCTTTGGATAGTGTCTTAACAATCTTCATGCAGGTCAAAGAAGATCTATTCCCTAGAAATTTGGCACATTCGTGTCTTGCAAGGAAAGTAAGTGATTGGACAATAATAAACCGAAAAACAAGAAAGTACAATAAAATATCGGATTTGTGCAATTCATTTCACATACCTTAAAGTCTAAGGATCATATTGAACAAATTAAAGGTTCGAAAATGACATTATATAATGGGCTAAAATTCAGAGGTCACATTAAATAAATTAAAAATTCGAGGACCACAGTGCAAATCAATTCAAAGTTTATGGACTATTTATATAATTATTCCTAATCTACATAATCAATAGGACAAACATATTGAGTTCTTGATATGAAAGAACTATAATAATCAAATAATTTACTCCCAAATACCTGACTAAAGATCCAAATCTAAGCAAAAGACCTACTTAACCAATTATAATTCGAGTGTGTTTCATAATTATAGTAAGCACAGCATATCCATCAGCATCTTAATCCGGTTGATCATCATACTACATATGTACGTCAAAGAGGCTTTCAATTGGAAAAATCAAAATATAGGTTGGTTATTACTATCCTAATCTAGTGACGATAAAAGATCTTTGATATTGAACAATAAGTACAACGCAAAAAAAAAAAAAGGCTATGAAAATATTTCTTGTGTGAGTAATGAAATAAAAAGTCCACCACTGAACTGGCGTTTTATTATAATAAATTGAAATTATTGACCTTTAGCTATGGTATCATGGCACTTATTAAGAGATGAACTCGATCATATATAATATCCATTCAAAGTTGTTGACTTCATTGAGGTGGTTAAGCTGTTCGTGCTAAAGGGTTGGCAGCACTGAGTAGTTCAATTTTGGCTATTAAGTCATAACCTTTTGTGAACTCAATGGTAACTTACTTCGAAGATAAGCTCAAAAAAAAAAATTAAGTGTGCAATCATCTACTTCATAAGCTTAAACCGTTAGCCTATGATGCGTATTATTCTTATAACTTACCATAATTAATTCTAGTACTATCATAAATTTATGTGCGTAACCATATAGTCAAAACTTATAAATTTTAGTGTATGATTCAAATTATGCTTTTATAGCTTAACCCAGTGAAACAGTCATTAAATAGAATGAACGATCGTGCAAGGATGACCAACACGAAAATAGTCAACTGGGGGAACATAAAAATATGAATAGGAAACACCCTTTCTAGGGCCCATTATAGATTAGTATTATAAAGAATTACAAATACTTGTCATATCACGACGAGCTGAAAATTAAAGAATTGAAAACCCTATATGCAGACAATCTTCACGATCTATGTACGATTGTACTTGTCGTCAACGTAGAAAATGACTGTTGATGTCGTGCTTTCCTTAATTGATGATCCCTTCACCTTCCTTCCGCAACTTCAGGTTTTGAAATAGAATGAACCAATAAGTACTCCACTTTTACGCCCTCCTGATTTAGAGGCCGGAAGTAAAAGGCACGCTTGTCGCTGGCAACTAAGAGTTGCCGGCGATGAAGTTCCCGACAGTAAACTTTGACGACTTTGAGGCGCTAGTGATGACCCGATAGCCACCCCATTTCACTCTGTTCTTAGTTGATGACCCAGGTCCGGTATTTATGTACTCACCATGGTATAAGGTCTTGAAAGCAAAATTGCCGCTCCACCCCGTCCAAGCAACAAGGTGAATCCAGCTACCAAGATAAGTCTTTATGAAGACGGTTCTAGAATATTCTTTTCACGGTCTACCGAGATAAGTCTTAACCGAGCTTTGGACCGGTTTCAAGTCGGAAGCTGCAATAACCCAGCAATTGTGGATGGAGATGGCGGTGTTTTGATTCGGATCTGTTCGACCCTATGCAATGATAGTGTTAGTTTTGTTGGGATGGTTTCGGGGATAGATGTTGCAATTCTGGAAAACAACGATGGTGTTTTCAAAGATGAAGTCCACCGTCCCATAGATGCCACATTTCCTATAAATTTGTCGCTTGGAGTGGACATAAAGGGTGTCTTGAAAGCCTTCAAAGCTGCATTAGTAGAAGACGGAGAGATCAGAGCTAGACCGTAGGACAATTGCTTGGTGATTGGCCGCGCCAGTGATGTTCTAAAAGTGATGCCCCGAGCAATGAATCCGTCATCAACTACAGCTGAAAAGACAAAAACATTAAATCAGAAGGCGAGGTAAAAGTATAGGAATAAGCAACATTTTTCATTATAACACGCAATGTTATATGAATTTTCACATCAGAGGAAGTCGCAATCCTGTATGTCCCCATAGACTGATGTCAATAATCCCTTTCATGCTCTAGTTTTGCTTCATTGTCGAACATATGGTGATCAACTAGATGATTAATAGACGTTCAAAAAGCTACGAATTGACTAGAATAAAAAAAAAAAATGAAAGTCAAGTGTAAAACATGCACTTGTATATCTGTATCAATAGTTCATACACAATATGAAAATTCTAATTATAATGTTGTTTTAGACAATTTTTACCACTAAAATTTCCCAAAGAACAAACGATCCGATCACACAAGATTTGAGACGCATTATCGTTTATCCCACCGCTCATTCAATATGGAATTCCTGATCTAGGCTTAGTATCTATCTACACAATTATTTCTGAATTCCATCCACAAATTCAAAGAGGGTCATGCTATGACATCCGAAATTTTGCTCATCAAGATAGCAAGCCTCAAATACTTAACAGTCCACGTCATGTAGACGAGCTCGTCGTTGGACCTTATCATTCGCATTACCATCGTGTTGTTACTGAGCGACACCATTTCCACCTCATTTGAAGATGCGTCTACACCACTGCCACATCACCGCCACATCACGCCACATCACCAACGATGCGCCAACTTGCCGCCCAGCGCGAGGCCGCCCTCGCGGCCATTGGCGAGGTGGCCGGCGAGGCCCGGCGACCGGCTAGAGGAAGAAGAGGAGAAGAAAAAAAGAAAAAAAATAAAAAGAAAAAATATTTAAAAATATTAAAATATATTAAAATATTATTAAAAGTTGTCCACATCAGCGCCGATCAGGCCATGTCAGCCGCCGGCATCCAGTCAGCAAAATCCGGCCAAAATTGGCCAGAAAGGACTGAATTAGCACAACGTAAAAAGGTTTAGGACTAAATCGGCACAAAAAAAAAAAGTTTAGGACTAAATCGGCACAAAAACAAAAGGTTTATGACTTTTTTTGGCACTTCTCCCAATTTAAAAGCTTGCTCGACAGAGAAAAATGCTTCGTGGGAGTCTAATCAGTTCTGATTCAGCAACTTTCTTGGACTTTATGCCCATTTCAATTGTTGCATTATAGGCTTATAATCCTAGGCTGAACATTAGTTCGATCTTGTCGACTATTGATGTGAGCAAAAGGGATGGTCTTAATTAAATAATAATATGTTTAGATATCTGACTTCCAAAATTGAGAGATGGCATAACAATATGGAAAATTCTAATTGAGAGATGATATAACCAAAGAGACTGTTGTAAACTCCTTATATTTATGCAAATTATACAATTGTGAAATAATGACATCCGATTTTCCTTGATTACAAATGATACATTCAAAGAGGAGGAAACTCTATAAATGAAACCATAACATATGCTTGCACTTATTATCTATGTCTGTATTCATGGATTCTATATACTGCATATAATCTAAACACCATCGACTTGTGACCAAGCTTTGTGCTTCGCTATGGTTTTCTGCCTTTGCAAAGCTTAAAGGCCAGAGGTGTAAGGCACGCCAGTAGCAGGCAACCAAGAGCCACCGGCGATGAAGTTCCCGACGGTGAACTTCGAGGCCTCTGTTGCACTTGTGATGACATGATAACCTATCCACTTGACCCTATTTGCGGTCGATGACCCGGGGCTCGTGTTCATATACTCGCCATAGTACAGAGTCGTAAGGGCAAAGTTACCATTCCACTCCAACCAACCGGCCGAGTCAATTAAGCTATCAAGGTAACTCTTCATGGAAACAGTTCTTGAATATTTTTGCCACGGTCTCCCGAGGTACGTTTTGACAGAGCTTTGAACCGATGTCAAGTCTGAAGCTGTAGTGACTTTGCAATTGTGGATAGAGATGCCAGTATTTTGGTTGGGGTCAGTTCGGCCCTGTGCAGTGATGGTGTTGACCTTGTTAGGAGGGTTTCTAGCATAGATGTTGCAGTTTTGGAGAACAACGGCAGCATTTCCAAAGATGAAGTCAACTGTGCCATAGATATTGCACTCTTTGTAGAATTGTCGTGCGGAATAAACATAAAGAGTGTCTTGATAACCCTCAAAGCCACATTGATAGAAGACCGAGAGGTCGGAGCCAGAACGCAAAGCTACTGCTTGGTGATTTGCCGCACTGGCAGTGTTACGGAAAGTGATGCCTTGGGCAATGAATCCATCGCCAACGATAGCTGAAATTCAAGATAGGAAAGATTATTAGTACGCAGGTCTACTTGTTAATGTAATCTAAACCGAAAAGTATCTCGAGAATTAAACTGGCCTCCATGCATTATTGACTACATCATATAGAACCGAATAATTGTCCAAATCGTGCATTCATGATCTTGACCTACTCCATTAATTATTATAGGAATCGAAAGAATCGGAGTATTCGTAAATTTAATTTTATTGCTATCTTATAAAAGCAATCTAAAGGCTATTATATCTATCTATATGTAGTAATAGTGGCGATATAATAAATATTTATTATATACTGTGTCTTATTGATGATGTTAAGTGAAGCTGTGTACGTGTTCTCAATCAAGGTTAATCTTCGACGATATTAATTGAAGTCAAAGCTTATAATTCTTCTCCTCCTATGAAGAATGATTGCTTACAGCAGTCAAAACCTGGATTCGATTAATTATTATTACATCTAAAATCTCATGTTTACGACCGCGTTTTCTATTGAAGAAAGTCAATAAATAGCCACATTAGCATAAATGTTTCAGTTTATTAATAGAAACTATGCGAAAAATTGTTCATACATTATTATACATAAAAAGAACAAGTCCTTAGTATATATGTAAATATATCCAATCTCTATGAAATGTCCCCCCCCCCTCTTTAATCAAGGAAAAATAGAAGGTTGGTTTGCTCAAGGGACATCTTAGGTCGGCCACAAAATTTAACTAATTGAAAAATTCGTATGGGCTTAATTAGCAAATGACGACCTTAGTTCGTTGAATTGTCTATTCGACTATTTACAAGATTAGCTCGTATAAATTATTTCTGTGGATCAGATCACACGTGGAACATAGCACATATCTTAACATTTTTCGACAGTTCAACAAAATCACAACAGATATTCAAAACTATGATCTTATAAGGCGTATTAACTTACCAAAGTAAGCCTGGTAGCCCCATGAGTAGACTAACTGGCTGTTGATAATTCTCTTTTCTCTCTTTTTTACTTTTAAAGAATTTATTTTGAATAAAATGCACAAAATCATAAATAACTTAAATGATGTGAACTCACCAACTGTTGCCGAATTGAAGGTAGTAGATCCGCCATCAACGCTTTTGCTTCCGGTAATTATGGTCTTTCCAATACCATCACCCACGAACATAATGTTCACCAAATTGGTTCCAACTCCAACAATCTCATTATACGTACCGGCCTTGATATAAATTATGTACCTTGTTGTGCCGGACCGCTTCGATGCTGTGGTTATGGCTTCACTAATTGTCTTATAGTTTCTGAACCATCTTGGGCCACCACAATATTAGCCTTAGATGTTGCGGATGAAGACTGCAAGAGCTTCCGGTCGCCGGGCCTCACCCAAGTGGGGAACTCATTAGTGTAGTTCGGCGTAACGTAGGGCACATGGTTTGCGGACAGAATGTTGCTTATCAACTCAGAGACATTATTCGACATCAAGGGCAAAACATTGTCCGAGACACCGAGCTCGACAAACCCGGCCCGGCAAGTCTCGAGGTTGGTCGGGCGGTGCTTGAGCCATGTACGTGTATCGTCCCGAGTGCACCGGCGGTTGATGGTGTGGTTCAAGCGGAGGATCGTGTGCTCATAAAGCTGGAGGCAGTCGGCCCATGCAGCCCTCTCATGCTCGTTGCGGCACCTGGGGCCTAGCGAGTACGTGTTGGTCCAAGCGAGCTGGGCCTTCTTGAGGGCGACCTGGATTGAAGCCTTGAGGAAATCAGATTTTTGCTTGAGAGGGGTTTGGTCAGGGCTTTGGCTCAAGAAATACTCGCATGATTGTGGGTAAGGCATCTTGCCACACCATGATTTCACCTCACTAGAGGAATAGCAAGAGATGGTTTGAGATAGCAAGAGAGGTAAAAAGACAAAGATCATCACCTCTTGATAAAAACCCATAATCGAACTCGTGTACGTTGCTAAGTGCAACTTTCAATATGGACGTGAGTGAATGCAGAGAAATGAGAATGTTAATGAGAGAATTTGAGATAAGTGATTTTGAGTTGGGGTGGTTCGTTTGCCATGGATTGGCCCCTTTATATAGAAAAGAAGTCGCAATGGTGACAAGAGGCCGGCAGTTGCACCTCCCTTTGTTCCTTCGTGCCCCATGATCCTTCCTTTTGAGGAACTTTCGTTTTAATTATTAGATTATATCCGATGGGTTGATTTTGAATAATGAGAATGAATATAGAAGAAAAGAGCGAGAGAGGGAAAGAGAAAGAGAGAGAATGCACGCTTATCAAACATGTCACATCATTCCCTGAATATAAATAAATTCATTTTTTAATGATGGACATAGATTGCTGCATTTGCCTTTTCCGGGTGCTTGTGGATAGTTGACCAATGCCTAAAACAAGAGAAGAGAAGGAAAAATAAGAGAATGAAAAGGGGGGGGAAAGAGTTGTGAAACGCTTTGTTGATACATGTGTGGAAAAAATTATTTTGTGAATCTATGTAATTAGATTATGAAGAGAGTCCAGGTGCGTTGGAATGATCTGCCCACTTGTAATTTTTCAAAGGGTCAGATCAGATGGCTCGAAGTTTGTGCCCAATTGGAATTTTTATAGTCTTAAAAGCCTGCCCTGCATGAGTTTTCCTGAATTACTGACTAATATTATTTATTCAATATCATTTTTATAATTATTTTTGTTTTTTATTTCTTTATTTTTTTTCTTTATGTACAAGAGCCAGTAATGAAATGGTGGGATATGCGGATTGGGGAGCTTTTCGGGCATCTTTCCTAGGGTTGAATATTTTCTTAGTATTGCTCGTTGATTCTTTGATACAAGTTCTGATTATGTAGCGATTAAAGGTAAATCCATCTCCTCTTTTTTAAAAAAATCGCGGTTTCATTGGGTTTATATTATGTAGCGCTGAGTGAAGACTTAAAACGACTGAGAATTTTCCTACTGGGGTGGGCCTTTTTTTTGGTCATAAAATGGTGCAGGGTCAGAGAGTGCCTTAATCTATCTTTTTCATTTTAAAGAAGTATATTTATGAAAACTAAAGATTTGTTAAACTTTCGTACAAATCTAATATGCTAAGTGATGTATTAAGCTATCGTTGGTTCATGAATATGGCGTAATTTTTTAAAGGCCACTCACAGTTTGACATGTTACTCGATAAATTAATTTTATATTCGGTCTCACTAAGTCTAGCGTTGCTTGTTCAATTCCAGCTTCTAATAAGAATGTGGTTTGTGATGCAAAATGTGGTTTGTGATGCACCGATGTGTATCGTTAAAGGCCAAAAATAATCATATTTTTTGTATTTTTGGGTAGGGTAAATGGTCTACAATTGTATTTGGAAAATGCATATATGTGATCTGTCGGAACTCGAAACCAAATTGATTTCAGATGGAGCTCAAAGAAGCCAATTAAGTCTATGCCGTATTCGATTGGACAAATTGATGCGTTTAAGTTATACCCAAATTTTCAAAGATTAGTTTGAACTTCATATTCAAATGGACAACACCGCACGAATCCAATAAATTTCAAGACGTAACTTCCAAATGAAGAATCAATTTCCTGGATAATCTATATTATCAGTGTATAATAGAAACATAATAGAAACAGACTTTCTATTAAGTTTCCCATTGGATAACTTATGTCTTGCGTGTTGCTTGTGCAACCACCTAAAGGATTTTCAAATTATTTCAGCAGCTCGGATTGAACTATGGAAGCAAGTTGATTTAACCACCTTCACCAAAAATGGAAACTATCCGAATTTTTCAAAGTAAATCAGATTTAACCATGCTTTGATGAACTAATCTGACTTTTTGTAGCGCCAAAAAAAAACTAAACATAAAAAAATAACGAGTATTTTTTGACCGTCAGCAAAGTTCGCTCATTATTAGTTTCGCCAAATCTTTAGTGAGGGTACAGAGAAGCCACGCGAATTTGTCACTGAGAATTTGATGACTAAAAAAATCGTATTTTTATAATGTCAATCAATTAAGTTCTTAGCTTATCTAATCATTTTGTCCCCACTTACCTTGTTAAAATATTTCTCAAGTTTGAGTCAATGTGAAATTCCAAATATTCCGAATTGGATATGTTGCGGACGTTCGAAATTGAGTAAAGAAGATCCGAAGATCAACTTCCCAAAGTTCGAATATGTGTTGGAGAATTTGGCTGCTAAACTAGGAAAGTCCAACTTTCACTTGGATTTGGATTTTGTTTAAAACATACAGAGATATGTTTTGGATAAAATCGTTTTAAGATAGGAAACAAAATCCTATGAGAAGTTGGCAAAAGAATAAGGGTTTCACTTATATATAGACTTGTGGCCGTAGGTGATAGAGGTGGATCACAAATTGTCTTGAAGCGCCGCGTGAGTGCTTGGTGTTCCGCCGTTGATCATGAAGAGTTGGTCTTGAAGCGCCGTCTAGTCGTCGAGTGCTTGAGAGAGATTTTCTTTGTAGTTCTTGTCCGTAAATTACATCCAAGAAAGATTAGTGTTTGTAGCCGATTTAAATCTTGTGGTAAGATTTGTGTGTAATTCCTTCGTGAGATTGAGAGATTATTTCTTGAGAAATTTCGGGGCTAAACACCATGTGCGTTGTTGGGTGTAATTGGGGCTTGGGAAACACCGAGAGAGTGTTTGAGTGACTTGAGTGCGTAATCTCCTTGTATCGCTTGATCTATAGTGAAATTCGCTCTGCTCTCCCCGTGAACGTAGGTCTTTACGACCGAACCACGTAAATCCGGTGTCCGATATATTTTCTTCTTACGTATAGATTATTGTTCGATCGCTCGCCTTTACTCAACAAGTGGTATCGAGCTAGGTTTGGTTAAGTTGAAGCGAATCGATGGCGACGAAATAAGTAAAAGTGAGAATCGGCATTTGATGGGAAGGATTTTAGTTTCGGAAGATGCAGATTGAAGATTATTTTTACCGGATGAAACTGCACTTGCCCTTATCGGGGGAGAAACCAGAGACGATGAAGCAAGCTGATTGGGATTTGCTAGATAGACGAGTTATGGGTGTTATTCGGTTAACGTTGGTTCGTAATGTGGCATTTAACATCTTGAAGGAGAAGACCACTGCTGATTTGATGCAAGCCCTGTTGGATATGTACGAGAAGCCCTTTTGCGATCAACAAGGTCTATTTGATGCGACGTCTGTTTAATTTGAAGATGAGTGAAGGTGCGTCAGTTGCAGATCATATCAATGAATTCAATGTGATTGTTACTCAATTGAGTTCAGTTGAGATTGACTTTGAAGATGAGGTACGTGCTTTGATTCTGTTATCCTCATTACTTAATAGTTGGAATACTATTTTCTGCTGTTAGTAATTCCTCTAGGTCAACAAGTTTGACGTTTGATGGGGTTCGAGATTTGATTCTAGCGAAGACATCTGTAGAAGAGAATCGCGAACCCAGATATCTGTTGCTTTAGTAGGTGAAAATAGAGGAAGATCTATAACATATGTAGGTAATAGTAGTACCAATATGAACAGGCGTAGCCAATCTAGGACTCGCTGATGTTGTATGTTGGAGCTGTAGCAAGAGGGAGCATCTTAGAAGGAATTGCCTTAAGCTAAAGAATGAGAAGGGTAAGGGAATTATAGTTGATTCTGCAAATAATGTTGCAGGCTGGAGCTGATAATGCCGATTATGTCTTGTCATCACGATTATTCATCGTTTGATGGATGGATTATGGATTCTGGTTGTTCTTGTCATGTCACACCAAATAAAAACTGGTTTATCACTTATCGGTGCACGGGTAGTGGTAAAGTCCGGTTAGGGAACAACGCCGAGTGCAATGTTGTGGGTGTTGGTGATGTTAAAATCAGAATGCATGATGGTATTGTGAGGACATTGACTGGAGTTAGGCATGTTCCAGAGTTGAAAAAGAACTTAATTTCCTTGGGTGCCCTAGATTCAACTGGTTGCAGGTATTCTTCAGAAGGTGGAGTTTTGAAGGTTGTTCGAGGTTCCCTGGTGATAATGAAAGGAATTAAGCACGGAGGCTTGTATAAACTTCAAGGTGAGATAGTGACAAATTTCGCTGCGGAGACGTCGGATACATCTGTTCGAGAGTCTATTAACTGCTCGAGGAAGACCTGGGTATTTGTGCCAATGCACAAGTTTGATGCTGGTGTTAGGATCACGCGGTTGAGAGCTTTGATCGAGACGAAGACTGGTAAGTCGATCAAGCATGTGCGGACTGACAATAGCATGGAGTTCTGCTCGAAGCTGGCAAATAAATTCTGCATGAAAGAGGGCATAGTGAAACACCGCACTAGTGCCAGTAAATCACAACAATTTGCAGAATTGATGAGTAGAACATTACTAGAGACGGCCCAAAAAATGACCTCTAGTGCTGGTATTGCTAGGAGAATTCTAGCTGACGTGTTTAGTACGATAAGCTGCCTGGTGAATAGATCCCCATCAACTGCTATTAAATGGCGGACTCCTGAAGAAGTGTGGTCAGGTAATGTTGCTGATTATTCTATTATTAGAATGTTTGGTTGCCCATGTGATTTTCAAGTGAGTGATGGTAAGCTCGATTGGAGGGCAAGGTGCATATTCCATGGCTATGCACAAGGTGAGCGAGGCGATTAGTTGTGGTGCTCAGATATAAATTCACTTGTTAACAGCAGAGAAGTTACCCTTGATGAGTCTCCAGTACTTCTGGCTAGGAGTGATTATAGCAGTGTTCAAACAGATCTGGACGGTGTTCAGCTTGAAGTGGAGTTGCGATCAGAAACTCTTGAGGTAGTGAGTACTAGCAAAATAATCAACACGGATGGTGCTTGTAGCGAGATGGAGCCTATAGAGCCAACGGTTGCTGTTATCGCTAATATTGACAAGGTACGTATTCGATCTCCTAATAGATATGGATGCAACAATGGTTTTGCTTTAACTGCAGTTAAGGAGGTTGCGTCGAAAAATCCTTGCGGAGCAGTTAAAGGTGCATGTGGAGTTGGTATTCTGATGAGGTCCTCGGTTATGGCGAAGTTCAAGCGAGGCTTGGACTTGGATAATATCTATGACGGTTGAGCCCATCGGGGGCTATGGAAGAGTGGCAGCAGAGTTTGAATTTTAGCGAAGTGATTGTGACTTGGCTCAAACATTGAGCCAAAGTGGAGATTGTTAAAATATGTCTCGAGTTTGAGTCCAATGTGGAATTCCGAATATTCCGAATTGGATATGTTGCGGACATTCGAAATTGAGTAAAGAAGATCCGAAGATCAACTTCCCAAAGTTTGAATATACGTTGGAGAATTTGGCCGCTAAAATAGGAAAGTCCAACTTTCACTTGGATTTGAATTTTGTTTAAAACATACGAGATATGTTTTAGATAAAATCGTTTTAAGATAGGAAACAGAATCCTATGAGAAGTTGGCAAAAGAATAAGGGTTTCACTTATATATAGACTTGTGGTCGTGGGTGGTAAGGCGGATCACAAATTGTCTTGAAGCGTCGCGTGAGTGCTTGGTGATCCGCTGTTGATCATGAAGAGTTGGTCTTGAAGCGCTGTCTAGTCGTCGAGTGCTTGAGAGGGATTTTCTTTGTAGTTCTTCTCCGTGAATTACATCCAAGAAATATTAGTGTTTGTAGCCGATTTAAATCTTGTGGTAAGATTTGTGTGTAATTCCTTCGTGAGATTGAGAGATTATTTCTTGAGGAATTCCAGGGCTAAACACTGTGTGCGTTGTTGGGTGTAATTGGGGCTTGGGAAACACCAAGAGAGTGTTTGAGTGACTTGAGTGTGTAATCTCCTTGTATCGCTTGATCTATAGTGAAATTCGTTGCTGCTCTTCTCATGGACGTAGGTCTTTACGACTGAACCACGTAAATCCGATGTCCGATATATTTTCTTCTTCTGTCTATATTATTGTTCGATTGCTCGCCTTTACTCAACATACCTAAATCAGAAAGTATAAACTATTTGCATAATCTCCATCCTATTCTCAGGTCACCAATTTAAAGAAGACCACCTCAGCAATGTCAAAACATCAACATAACGGTTTAATTAATGGAAAATGATAGGCTAACTTAGGCTCCATTTATTTTGTGAAAATTGAATGACTAAGTATTTTTTTCAAGCAATACAACAATCATTTTCTAAAAAATATTTTCCAGATTATTCATTTTTCTTGAAATAGACAAACCTTAATAGAACAATCTTGTTAAGTCAGAAGACTTAATTTAAGAAACTGCCAAAAAAAAAAACCAAATTAAGTTAGAGGGTTGATTGTTTACTTAACCCAACAAAGAGAAGGGGGAATAGAATACGTAATGGAATGAGTTTTGTATTGACGGGAATGAAGGAGCTAATTAACATCTTGAGTTTTGTCACTTTTAGGGTATTTTGCCTGTTCATGTTTTTCCTTATTTATGTAAATGTCATTTTCTTTCCTCAAAAGCCACCGCCCTAGTCCTAAACTTCCCACACGGCAAAATCCCCAAAACCAAATAAAAAACGTAACTGCTGAACCCTAAGCTTAGCTGCCGCTATGAGCCGCTGCCGTGCCCATTGTCGCCATGGTGCCGGCGGCAGTAAACAGTGGTGGGTGATGAAAGAGGTGAGGATTTATAGGAGACTTGGAGGATTGGAAATTTTAGAAAGAGGCAATTTAATCTTTTTAGCTGACGATAATTTGGTAATGGATGATACGTGAGATTTTTTCAACTAGAGGAGAATGAGTGATCATAGAGCGAAATGTGAGGATGGTTTGTAGGTAACAACTACCTAAGAGTCTAAGACGAACCGAGCCGGTAGTATGGACTTAAGATGACATCGAATTTAGCGTTAAGCTCAAATTGTAGGGAACCTTTGGGTACAAAAAGCCATTCTTTAAAGTTGGGCATTAGACCTATGCATGTGATTTCAAATAGGAAAGTTTGCATGTGAGATTTGAATAGAAGTTATCTTGTTCTTGAGTTACAAATCCCATGATAGCCCAACCAATCGGCCCAACTCTTGTGTTTAATTTAATTAATTTTAAAAAGTAACTATAAAATCTAAAATTGGTTGTTGATGAGAAAAATCAAAGTTCAAATTTAGAACATGACACGCAACACACTTACCTGATAATTATATCAACTATACCATCTAACTTCGATTTTGTCCATTTGATTATAACTTAGGATCACAACTCAACCCATTAGACAAATCCATTATTTTCAAAATGATTAATTTGTCAAATAACATTGCTTGCAACATATTTCTAATGTATTTCGTAACACTATATCTCATGCCTAAATCGGCTCGTAAAATTGTGGACATAACCTCACTGCGAGATAAAGGATGGAGCAAACATAGTATTTGGAATGATAGAGCAAGTTAAAGGTTGAGAGTGAATGCTGATGTGCTGGATACGTTTGATATATACTTTATAGAATTATATGTAAACCTTTCTTCGTTAGTTCATGCAAGCGCGTTGGGTCTTGTTTTCTCCGGTTTGAATGGACTGGGATTAAACCTGGGTTAATACTATAATCCAATGTCTCCACAAGTGAATAGGTTAGTCCGACCGTACAACCACGGTCAATGCCTTTCGGTCAACGAACAACCTCAAGAGAAAATTCCCATAATGACACCGCACATTGAAAAAACTGCAGGCGCCGTGCCGCTCAAAACCCTAGATGAATCCAAAATTTTATTTATTTATTTCTGATAGGAGATAAGGCAGCTGACGTTAAGGGGAGGCAACTAAGGCAGGCGGCTTCCGCAACAGCTACAGGCGAAGGAAGGCGACGGTTGTTGTCTTCCGTCCCCATTGCCAATCCTTCAAAAGCGGAAAGTGATATCGTGGTATCAACAACGTTAAATCTGTAGGTTTCTTCTTGAGTTTTGACCCAAGAAAGGGTCTCCTAAACGTGTCGCCTTTATCTTAAGAAGTTCTTTCTCTTCACGTTTATACAGAGAGAGAGAACCATCGATGAACAGTTGAAGAAAGCATACGGATCATTAAGTGTCTTATAATTAGAGGCGTTAAAATGGATCTTAGACCCATATATGACCCATTGAAATCATAAATGGGTTATATATGGATCACTTGTTTTTGACAAAAAGTAGTTAAATGTGTTTCACAATTAAAGACTTAAGATAGGTGGATCTTAAGTGGGTTTTAAATGGGTTGGATTGAGAACCCATTTTTTCAACCAAAACCTTATATTTTTTTATAAAAATCAAAATTATAATTTTTTTTTAATTTTCTCTTTTCTTTTTCTTTCCTTTTTTTTTTTTTCTTTCTTCTCTTTTTTTTTTTATTTCTTCTTTTTTTCTTTCTCCTTCCTCCTTCTAGTCGCCGGCACGGCGATGGCCAGCAACCAGCCAGGCGAGTCTCGAGCTCGTCGATGTCGAGCGAGGCTCGAGCCTCGCCAGTTCCGACAAGGGGCAAGCTCGAGCTCGCCCAACGCCGACGAGCCTTGAGCTTGTCGGATCTCGGCGAGGCGGAGACCTCGCCGATGTTCGGCGAGGCTCGAGCCTCGCCAATGGGCGAGACTCGAGCTCCCCGGCGTCGGGTGAGGCTCGAGCCTCGCCGATCTGGCGAGCCTCGAGCTCGCCGGCGTCGGCAAGCTCGAGGCTCGCTTGTAGCCGGTCGCCGGCTGTCGTCGTGGCCGGCAACCGACTGTCATTGTGGCCGGCAGCCAGCCAAAGAAGAAGAAGAAAGAAAAAGAAAGGAGAAAAATTTTAAAAATAAAATAAAAACAATTAAAATTTTAATTTTTGAAAAATAAAAAATAATTAAAATTCGTTTTTTAAAATAATTATTTTAAAATTTAAAAAATTTGTCTATTAAGTTTGTGTTGTATAAAACTATTTTAGTAATACCATTTTTAAAAAAACATAATATATATATATAAGCTTGGAAGTATTTTAGTAATATAATCTTAAAAAAAAAAAACATAGGAATAAGTTTTTCTAAATTTGGTTAATTAATATGGGTTGGGTCGGGTATGGGTTGGGTATGGGTCAGAAAATTTACATTAGACATAAATGGGTTAATGGGTCAATTTGGGTCGGACCATTAATGACCATACTCAAACCCGACCCAATCCATCCGTTTAACAGCTCTACTTATAATTAAGCGGTAGCTTGATGTAGTGATTACTGTTGAAGCAAACGAAAGATCATTTCTAGGAAAAAGAAAAAGGTCTACTCGATGAGAAAGTTTTTAGCTTGATAAAGTATTGATAATCCAAACTAGCAGATAAGTTAGTGCGCATGGGATGACTTCTTTATATAAGAAGCACCCTCTACAAGTAATTTTGAACAAAATCTGTAATATATAACAGTCATGCCCAATGACATGCTGATACATCCGGTAGACAAATGAAATATATCGTATGTCCTCTCTCTTTTTTTTTTTTTTTTGAGTTAAAGGTTAGGAGGGACAATTGGCATGATTATCCATCTGAGCTTTAACATAAGGTTCTACTCATGCTCCAAAATGTAACAACTAGACAACTCATAAGTGTATAGACCTGTCATCTAACCCCATAGACATGCTAGAAGCTAAAAAGTTCTATTCACTTGACGTAACAAATGTCCTTGACACAAGCTGGTCTAAGATTCACCAATGATATGATGTGTGACCCCTAATCATTGGCTACCAATGCCCGTATCGAATATTATTGTTTATTATTACATATTGAGTAATAGAGAGTAATCATAAGAATTATACTTTTTTTTTCTATTAATATCCCGTCGTGCGTCCGGTGATGATGACTTGTAGATAACAAACTTCTTGGACTATTTGGGGTTTAGATGTTGCGGTTTGCTAAAAACAATCATTCGTTCAACTAACATTATTTATTGAATATTATTTTTCTCTCAGATGACCAGAAGCAAAAGACATAATCATGTACAAAACAATGATTTATCTATTCAAATGCTTATGCGTCCACATGCATGTCTACGAGCCTGTAATGAGATGGGGAGTTTTTTGTGCATCCTCCTTTGTTTGAATATTTTCAAGTGCCGCTCGTTGATTCTTTCTATCTAAGTTCTAACCATGTTGCGATCCAAGGTAAATTTATCTCCTCTTTAAAACTAAAATCCCAGTTTTAGGTTTGTATAAACTAGCGCTGAGTTAACACATAAAGTGACGGAGGATGTTCTTTCATTGATTAGTAGCATTCGAAGGGAACGGGTCAGACAGCACCTTAATCTATCTTTTCACTTTAGATACGTTCGAAAACTAAATATTTTTGTTAGGTATTTGTGTGATTATTTTCTCTCCCAAAAAAAAAAAAAAAAAGTGGCGGGCCTACTCCAACATTTCAATTCCAAAAAAATGTTAAACTTGCCTACAAATTTGATATACCAAGTGATGTGTCAAACTGTTATTTGTTCCTAAATATGACCCATTTATTTAAAGAATTATTCGTAGCTTGACATGTTACTTAGTGAATCAACTGTAACCAGCCTTAGTAAGTCCAGCGTTACTCATTCAATTCCAAGTTCCGATAAGAACGCAGTTTGTGTGTATATTCAAAGGCCAAAAATAGAGTAATTATACAGTTCGGTAATGGTCTGAACTTGTATTTGAAAAATGCATACCCATTATATTGAAACTAGAAACCAAGTCAATTTCCGATAGAGCTTAAAGAAGCCATTGAAAGCCGTATTCAAAGGGACAAACTTCTTGATGCGTGCAAGTTGGAAAGGAATTGTCAGGATTTAGTTTAAACTTTGTATACAACCAAACAATGCCATAGAATTCCAATAAATTTTCAAGATGTAGCTTCAAAATCAAGAACCAATCTCCAGAATTATCTAGCATATTATCAGGATATATGAAAGCACACGTTGATTTCTATCACTGTTTTCCCCGTTGGATAACTTATGCTGTACATGTTGCGTGTACAACCAGCTAAAGGATTTTCAGATTCTTTCAGCAGCTCTAATTGATATGGGTTAGCAATAATCCTAAATTGATAGTGAAGTTAAATGAAATTGAAACAAAAAAAAAAAAATTGATTGAAAAATCACGAGAAATTGAAATTATATCTGAATGAACAATTTAAGGGTAGCCATCAAAGCGTTGCGCTTCACTATATTTTTCACTTATAAACCATGCATCGATGCACTAATTTAACATTAAGCGAAGAAAAACTAATTATTAAATAAATTGACCAGAATACTTTGACTGCCAACAAAGTTTGCTCATACATTATCCCAATAAGGATATATAACTCTACTAAATTTATATAATTATTCTCATTATTGTCTAGTGAGGGTTCCGAAAAGCCACGCCAGAGATGTGTGATATTTTTTTTCCGGTCAAACAGAAATCTCTGGTTGGATCGGGACATTTATGATGAGAATTTTGATGACTCAACGTGTAGCACTTTTATAATTTCAATTAGTTAAGTTCTTATCTTATCTAGAGATTGCGTCCACTCTTACCTAAATCAGAAAGTATAAAGTATATACGTAATCTCAATCCTATTGCCACGTCACCAATTTATAAAGTCCACCTCGGCAATGTCAACATCAACGCAACGGTTTAGGCAGTGGCAAGCGAAAGCGGAGTTGATTGAGCATTCTTGTTAAGTTAGAGGACTTGATTGAATAAAAGAAAAGATAATAATTTAATTAAACTTGATGACTGAAGTTTCACCCTAGGCTCAGTCGTCACAACCAGTCGTTGCCGAGGCCTTTGACTGCTCGGTGCCCACCATCACGACGGCAGCGGCGGCAGTAAATGGTGGTGGATGATGAAAGAGGTGAGGATTTGTGGGAATCTAGGAGGGTTGGAAATTCTAAAGAGGGTTATTTTGTCTTAGTAACAAATAAGATTTTGTTAGAGGACGGTGAGTGGAATTTTCAAAAGTAGTGGAGAATAAGTGATTAGGGAGTGAAAAATAAGGATGGTTTTAGTAAGAATTACCTAAGACAAACCAACTCTAGTACTAGGGATTACCTAAGACAAACCAACTCTAGTACTAGGGACTTAAAGAAGACACTGGACCAGGCGTTAAGCTTGAATTATCGGGAGGCTTTGGGGAAGAAAGCCTTTCTTAGAAGGAAAAATATACATCACCAGTGTAAAGTAAAATTTACATAAGCGGCCTTATCCACTATGGATTGGAGGATTGCAACTACCCATTCTCCTAAATCACTAGCGTATAAGACCATTATTCTAAATAGCTTTTACACTACTGATTTATGCTATAATTACTCATCTTAAGATAGAGTGAATTGCATGAAGTTTAGTTATAAATTCATAAAGAAATTGTGTCAAAATTCCAATGAATCTTTTCTAACCTAAGGGCGCAAGCCCATAAACCCATAAGATAACCCGCAAGCCCAATAATCTGTTAAGTTTAGGCATTTGGCTCGTGCAGGTAATTCTCATCTAGAGCAATTTTCACACAATTGGTGGGACTTTGATAGATAACCTTCAGCTCTAAAGCTAGAAATGCAACGGTGTCCCAACTAACTGCACCAACCCTAGAGATTGATTGAAATAATTATTAAATGTAAATATGTGATCTAAAAAATTGTTAATGTGGGAAATCAAAGTTCAAATAATTCTTTGTTAATTTTTACTGTGAGGTTCTCAGCCCCAAAACTGCAGTTTTTGGGGTAAGGGCAGCCCTCGAAGTTATATGCAAAGTTGCTAACGTCAAGCTAGTTGATGTCACCAAGTAAGGTTCTCAGTCCCAACATTGCAGTTGTAGGGTGAGGGTAACCCCGAGGTTATATGTAGAGTTGCTAACGTCAAGTTGGGCAATGTCGGATCTCTGTTAGGATTTCGTACCAAATGAAAATATTTTTTTATAGAATTATTATTTCAAATGATATAAGTGATTGTTTTTCATTTTTTTAAATCGTTCATTTTTTTGTCAAACAAACAAAGCTTTGGAGAGTCACAAAATGAGCTTCTCCCTTAGTTTGTAGAAGCGTGTCGTGCCTTCTTTTCTTTGGCTTGACTGGACTGGAAATTAAAATTGGAATAGTATAGTCCCATATCTCTACAAGTGAATAGGGTAATCGGACCGTAAAACCACGGTCAGTGCCTTTCGGTCAACGAACAACATCAAGAAAACTTCACAGGAGACACTGCACGTTGGAAAGACTGCATGCGTTGTGCCTTTCAAGACCCTTGAATAATCCGAAATCTTTTATTTATGATAAGACGGTTGACATTAGGGAAAAGCAGCTAAAAGTTAGCTGGCTCAATAATCACCTAATCAAAATGGCTCGAATTTCAGCAACATCTAGAGGCGATGGTGACGGTTGTTGCCTTATCGTTCAAAAGCGGAAACAGGATATATTGTCGGACCGACAACGTTGAATCTACAACGCTTGGTGGTATTGAATGTTGTTTGTTATTGCATAGTGAGCAATAATGAGTAATCATAAGAGTAGTATAAAAAAGATTTTATTAATTCGCCGTCATGGGTCACGTGATGATTGTAGTTAACAAACTTCTTGGACTATCTGGGGTCAAACGTTACGGCTTACTGTAACAGCCATTCATTTAAGTGAAATAAATTAAGAACATTCAAACTTCTTCGTGGAGAAAATGTTACCCACGTAAATGTAGAGTTTTCACGACTGTGCAGAGTCCTTGGTTATGGTCTTCAATCTTTCGATAGTGTCTTAACAACCTTCATGCGTGTCAAAGAGGGTCTATTTCATAGAAATTTCACACATTTGCATCTCATCATCGAAAATAAGCAATCACACCATAATAAACCAGAAAGATATAAATGTGGACACAATCACGTTGATGAGATAACAGTGGAATGAACAGAACATTAGGAATAAAGAGCAAGTAAAAGATAAGAGAAAATGCTAATATGCCAGGTTTGTTCAATATATCCTTGGAGAGTTACGGATTGATCATCTTCGTTAGTTTATGGAAGCGTGTTACGCCCTCTTTTCTTCGGTTTGAATGGACTAAGAATTGAAATTGGAATAATGCAATCCCATATGAATACAAGTGAATAGGGAATTCCAACCCTACAACCACGGTCAATGCCTTCCAGTCAAGGAACTAAGAACATCAAAAAGCTTCACGTAAGACACCCGCACCTTGGAATAGCTGCATGCGTTGTGCCGCTCAAAACCCTAGAACAATCCTCATCGACGATAAGACGAGAGAGTTGACATTAAGGAAAACAGCTAGCAGCGGCTTACCCCTGATCAAAATGGCTCAAAGTTTCAGCAACATCTAGAGGCGATGACGACGGTTCCCGCTTCTCTCCCTATTGCCTGATCATTCAAAAGCTAAAAGGTGGATAATTGTTGGATCAACCACATTGAATGACGACTTATTTTTGTCATTAATGTGGCCATTTTATCTTAAGAAGTTCTTTTACTTCAAGTTGAGAGAGAGAGAACCATCAGTGAGAGTTTGAAGGAAGTATTTATATCATATCATGTCTTATGATTAATCAGTAATGTTGAAGTAAATGAATGATCTTTTATGGAGAAGTTTGAGTCCTTCAAAATATCGATAATCCATACGAGAATATAAGTCAGTGCATTTGAAAAAAAGCTGCTACATTTTAGTATATTCAAAGGTCAATTTTCAATAACTATGTTTTTCATAATAATCGTGCCTTGTGACATGCCGACATCACATCAAGGATATATATCAGATATATCAAATGTTCTTTTTTCCTCGATGCATTACAAGGTTAGGAGGGGTGATTAGTATAGCTACTGCATTGGTCATTACCATAATGGTTCCACACTCGCTCCGAAATGGTTCGTATGAGCTATAACTACTTAGCTCGCTCATAGGTGCACGAGCCTGTCACCGCAAACCCACCAGCATACTAGAAGCCAAGAAGTCTCTTGACATTACGTAACAATTGTCAAAGACACGAGCTGGTCTGAGGTCCGTTGATGATATGTTCTCGAATTTTTTATCTCGTGGAAGACATTGGGACCCCTAATTAGAGGGCGGCGAAACTTAATGGTATCAAATTTTGTTGTTATCGGGACGTATTAAGTAATAATGAGTAATCATAAGAACAATACAAAAGATTTTATTAATTTGCCGTCGTGGGTCAACGTATGATTAACTTGCAGATAACAAACTTCTTGGACTTTTCCCCCCTGTGGGGCGCCCGGGGCCCGGGCCAGCGGGGAGGTTTGGTCAGACTCTCTCTCTCTCTCTCTCTCTCTCTCTCTGGTCGCTGGATTGGAGCAAAAGTTAGGTGCAGCCTATCGTGTTTAGTCTTCGTGGAGAAGATGTTATCCGAATCTAGCCATGACAGGTCACGGGCAAAGCCAGAGGAAGATGCAAGCTGTTCGACGCCGGTCGATTTTGAAATCCACGTAGAGCCATGCAGCGAGGAGAGAGATTTTGAACGTGCGCCTTTTTTCTTTTTCTTTTTTTTTGGGTCAAGCACGTAAAGGCAGATTTTTCGGCGACTGTTCAGAGTCCAAGGTTCTGATGGTCTTGTCTTTGGACAGAGTCTTGACAATCTTCATGCATGTCAAAGACGATCTATTCCCTGGAAATTTGGCACATTCGTGTCTTGTCAGGAAAGCAAGTGATCGGATGATAATAAATAGGAAAATAAGAAAGTACATTAAGATATCAGATTAGTGCGGTTCATTTGGTATGACCTAAAATTTAGGGATCACATTGAAAAAATTAGAAATTCAAGGATGACATTGCACATTGGACTAAAATTTAAAGACCACGTTAAACAAATTAAAAGTTCATGGACTAAATTTTAAATTCAATCAAAATTTACGAAGTATTTATGTCATTAGGAAGTATTTATGTCATTATTCCTAATCTAAATAATCAATAGGGCAAATGTATCGAGTTCTTGATATAAAAGAATTATAATAATCAAATAATTTACTTATCGATCTAAATCTAAGCAAAAAACCTGCCTTAACCAATTATAATTCAAGGTTGATTTGTGATTTAAGCAAGCATAGCATATTCATCAGCATCTCAATTCGCTCGACCGTGGTACTATATATGTACATCAAAGAGGATTTCAATTGGAAATTATAGGTTGGTTATGTTACTATCCTAGTCGAGTGACGATGAAAGAACCTTGATATAGAACAAAGAGTACAACGCGAAAGGCTCTGAAAAATATTGCTTGTCCATAAATAACACTCAATGAGGAATAGAATGCAATATAGAGTGGATAATGAAATAAAAAGTCCATCACTGAACTGTCGTTTTAGTATAATAAATTGAAATTATTGGCCTTTAGCTATAGTATTATTGCAATTATTAAGAGATGAACTCAATCATATTAAATATTCATTTAGAGTTGTTGACTTCATTGAGGTGGTTAACCTGTTCATGCAAAAGCGATAGCAACACTACATTGTTTAGGCACGGCACACATGACAAAATTTCTGAAATAGAAATCAATTTCTAGCCAAAAATTGATTTCTCAATTTTTATTCCCTGGACGAGTTTTTGAACAAAGAAACGCGTTTGATAACAAAATATAATTTCTACTTTTAGGGGGCGTACCCGACAGGCAGCGAGCGGCATTCGACGCTCGGTGTCCAACATCTGGTGGTCAGCGGTCAGCGGCCACCGTCCCATAAACGGCGGGTAGGCGACAGGTGGTAACGAGAGTGAATGATGAAAATAGTTTTCATTTCTCACTTTTGTTCCGAAAATTGAAAAGCTTAAAATTTTAGCTTCTAATTTCTTCTCTAAATCTATTTTTGAAATATAAATATGTTGGAGAAATGGAAAAATGAAATTGTATTGTCAAATGGATTTTTATTCCAAACCTATTTCAAAGAACAGAAAAACCAAAGAACTAAAGAAACATGAATTTTGTCATGCACACCCTTAATTTTGGTTATTAAGTTGTAACTTTTTGTGAACTCGGTGAGTAACTTATTTCGAAGATAAGCTCAAAGATGATTTAAGTGTGCAATCATCCACTTCACAAGCTTAAACCGTTTAGCATACGATGCATATTATTATAATAATTTACCTTAATTATCTCAAATACTAACATAAATTTATGTGCATAACCATTTATTCAAAATTTTGAAATTTCAGCGTATGATTCAAATTACGCTTTTATAGCTTAATCCAGTAAAACAATCATCAAATTGAATGAACGATCGTGCAATGATGACCAACACGAAAATAGTCAACGGGGGAACATAAACATATGAATAGGAAACAACCTTTCGAGGGCCCTTTATAGATTTGTATTATAAAGAATTACAAATACTTGTCATATCACGACGAGCTGAAAATTAAAGAATTGAAAACCCCATATGCAGACAATCTTCACGATCCATGTACGATTGTGCTTATTGTCGACGAAGAAAATGACTTTTGATGTCGTGCTTTCGTTAATTGATGATTCCTTCGCCTTACTTTCGCAACATGAGGTAATTGAAATAGAATGAATCAATGTGCACTCCAATTTTACGCCCTCCTGATTTAGAGGCCAGAAGTAAAAGGCACGCTTGTCACCGGCAACCAAGAGTTGCCGGCAATGAAGCTCCCGACGGTGAACTTTGATGCCTCCGACGCACTAGTGATGATCCGATAACCACCCCCATTTCACTCTATTCTTAGTTGATGACCCAGGTCCGGTATTCATGTACTCAGCATAGTACAAGGTCTTGAGAGCAAAGTTACCGCTCCACTCCATCCAACCAGCAGGGTGAACCAAGCTATCAAGATACGTCTTCATGAAGACGGTTCTAGAATACTCTTTCGACGGTCTGCCGAGGTAAGTGTTAATAGACCTTTGGACCGGTTTCAAATCTGAAGCTGCAGTAACTCGGCAATTGTGGATGGAGATGCCGGTGTTTTGATTTTTGATCGGTTCGACCTTGTGCAGTGATAGTGTTAGTTTTGTTGGGAGGGTTTCGGGGATAGATGTTGCAATTTTGGAAAACAACAGCGGCGTTTCCAAAGATGAAGTCCACCGTCCCATAGATGTTGCGTTCTCTATAAAATTGTCGCTCCGAGTGGACATAGAGGGTGTCTTGATAGCCTTCAACGTTGCATTTAGGGGTGTGCAAAAGAACCGGGACCCGCCCAGACCATCCGGAACCGGACAAGAACCGCCCGGAACCTATAGTTCTTGAGGGAACTGGTCCGGTTCCTAGTTCTAATTTATGGGAACCGGTGGGTACCGGTCCAGTTCCCGATTCCATGGGTGGATCTGCCCACCCGGACTGGACCGATTATATTATAATAATATATTAATTTTTAATATTAAAATAAATTTCAAAATTACTAATTAGCAAACCTAAATTTTAGGGCTCCATCTCCTCTCATGGTTTCCTTGTTTTTAAGCTGCATTTCAGCAACTCAACAAATGGCTCCTTCAAATGATACTTTCGGGACTCACATAGGACACTATATTAAAGAATATGTGGAGTACCGGTGGAATTATTTCTATAGAAAGAATTCAATAAAACAAATGTTGTAAGAGATTGAGCACCGTTACGAAATAAAGGAAAAGACGATCTACATATGACAATCATCCACAACTTTGAACTTAAAGAATATTTTAGATTTCAACTAAAATGATTCAAAAACAAGAAAAAAAACCTATTTCTCTTCTTTGGTAGTGTTTTCCAATAAAATAAAGAAAAATGGTATCCTTAATTAAGCCGGTTCGATTTAAAGAAAAATATTACTTGATATGAAGAGTACTCACGGCGGGATTTGGAAAACGATATTATTATTGGTAAGACCGGTTCCATGGATCCACCCAGAACCGGACCGGATCAACGGTCCGGTTCCGGGTGGATCCATGCAACTAACAGGTGGATCCCGGTTCCAATTTTTTGGAACCGGTCCTTAGCGGGCGATTCCCGATTCTAGGTCGGGAGCCGCCCACCCGGACCATGCACACCCCTAGTTGCATTTGTAGAAGACGAAGAGATCAAAGCCAGATCGTAGAGCAACTGCCTAGTTATTGGCCACGCCAGCAGTGTCGCGGAAAGTGACATCCCGAGCAATGAATTCATCACCAACGACAGTTGAAAGGACAAAAATATTAAATCAGAATGCGAGGTCAAAGAATAGGAATAAGCAACGTTTTCATTATAACACGCAAAGTTATATGAATGTTCACATTAGAAGAAGTCGCAGTCTTGTATGTCCCCATAGACTGATGTCAATAATCCCTTTCATGTTCTAGTTTTGCTTCATTGTCAAACATATGGTGATCAAATAGACATTCAAAAAGCTACGAATTGACTAGAATAAAAAAAGGAATGTTAACTACAAAACATGCACTTGTATATGTGTATCCATAGTTCATAAAATATATAAAAATTCTAATCATAACGCCATTCTAGACACTTTTTACCATTAAGATATCCAAAAGAACAAATTATCCGATCATACAAAATTTGAGATGCATTATCCTTTGTCCCACAGTTCATTTAATACGGCATTCATGATCTAGCCTTAGTAATTATTACATCAACACAATTATTTCTGAATTCCATCCACTTATTCAAAGAGGGCAATGCTCCAAGGACGGTAAAGTCAATTATAAAATTTAATTGGCGATTGCTTTCTCTCAAAGCAATCTAGAAAATGCAGACTTTTCATCCAGAATCAATGAGGGTAATTAACAGCAGCTATAGACCGCCATTTGGAGGCAAGGGACCAGCCAAAGAAAATTTTGTGTGGGGTCCATGAATAGACACGTTAGAAAGTCGTCGGATGTTGTCTCTTTCCTTTATGATGATGACGACATGCGACAGACGTGCACGTCTCCTTCATGATGTCATTGCTCGACTGGTTTAAAGTCAAAGACTATAATTCTTCCCTCTAGGCTTAATTAATTATATTTACCAGGAGCCAAATCCTAATTCTTTCGCATAACTTATGTAGATTACTACATAACAGACTTAGCTGAAAAAATATTTGTGAATGAATTCATTTACAAATATTATTTTGAACATTACATTTTAGAACATTAGTTCTTTTCAACTAATATATCATAAGCAAGTCAATATTTTATGTGGAATGCATAGGACGATGTAATTTATAGTAATTAGCGTGAGTTTATTTAACTCCAAATAGAATTGTATTTCAAGCACCTCATCTATGAAAATTGTGGCATGAGTATTTATTATTTTTTTTTTGTATATGTAGTGTTCTTTCTTTTCTATTCTAAGAGCAAAGTGGTCGAATGACCTATTCAATTATTGAGTCAGTAATCCCTTCAGTTTATTTTATATAAATAGAGAATATTTTTCTCACATTAAGCTTAATAGGTTTTCGTGAATTCTTTCAATACCAATCTCTAGGTGGTAACCTAAATAAACAATGAATTAGTGATTCCTTATCACATGCTAATATTCAAGAAAAATTCATAAGGTTAATATCAAACTTTTAGTACTTACCAACAGTGTCTGATTAGAAGGTGGTGGATCCTCCGCCCACGCTTCTACTTCCGGTGATAATGGTCTTCCCAATACCATCTCCCACAAACATAATATTCTTCAATTTGCTACCAACTTCAATGTTCTCCTTAGTATTATCGCAGTTGTAAAGAGATGAAATCAATCATATGTAATATTCATTAAAAGCTGTTAACTTCATTGAGTTGGTTAAGCTGTTCGTGCAAAAGCGTTAGCAGCACTAAGTTGTTTAATTTTGGTCATTAGGTCATAACTTTTTGTGAACTCAATGAGTAACTTATTTCGAAGATAAACTCAAAGATGATGTAAGTTTGCAATCATCTACTTGATAAGCCTAAACCGTTTAGTGTATGATGCATATAAGTCTTATGACTTACCATAATTTACCTACATAATTTTATGCACGTAACCATTCATTCAAAATTCAAATTTTAGTGTATGATTCAAATTAAACTTTTATGGGTTAATCCAGTGAAACAATTATCAAATAGAATGAACGATCGTGCAATAATGACCAACACGAGAATAGTCAAATGGGGGAACACAAAATATGAATTAGGAAACATGTCGGGGGTCCACTAGAGATTTTAGTATTATAAAGAATTACAAATACTTGTGAAATCACGACGAGCTGAAAATTAAAGAATTTGAAATCCTACATGCAGACAATCTTCACGATCCATGTACGATTGTACTTATTGTCAACGTAGAAAATGATTGTTGATGTCGTGCTGTCCTTAGTTGGTGATTCCTTCACCTAACTTTTCAACTTGAGGTTATTGAGATAGAATGAATCAATATGCACTCCATCTCTCTTGATTTAGAGGCCAGAAGTGAAAGGCACGCCTGTCGCCGGCAACCAAGAGTTGCCCGCGATGAGGCTCCCGACGGTGAACTTTGAAGCCTCCGATGCGCTAGTGATGACCCGATAACCTCCCCATTTCACTCTATTCTTAGTTGATGACCCGGGTCCGGTATTCATGTACTCACCATAGTACAGGGTCTTGAGAGCAAAGTTGCCGTTCCACTCCATCCAACCAGCTGGGTCAATCAAGCTATCAAGATAAGTCTTCATGAAGACAGTTCTAGAATATTCTTTCCACGGTCTCCCGAGGTAAGTCTTAACAGAGCTTTGGACTGGTTTCAGCTCTGAAGCTGCGGTGACCCGGCAGTTGTGGATGGAGATGCCGGTATTCTGATTCGGATCGGTTCGACCTTGTGCAGTGATGGTGTTAGTTTTGTTGGGAGGGTTTCGAGGGTAGATGTTGCAATTCTGGAAAACAACAGCGGCATTTCCGAAGATGAAGTCGACTGTCCCATAGATGTTGCATTCTCTATAAAATTGTCGTTCTGAGTGGACATAGAGGGTGTCTTGATAGCCTTCAAAGCTGCATTTGTAGAAGACGGAAAGATCAGAGCCAGACCGTAAGGCAACTGCCTGATGATTGGCCGCACCAGCGGTGTTGCGGAAAGTGATGTCTCGGGCTATGAATCCATCTCCAACGACAGCTAAAAAGACAAGAAATATTAGATTAGAAGGCGAGGTCAAAGTATAGGAATAAGCAACATTTTTCGTTATAACACGCAAAGTTAAGCGAATTTCAACATCAAGACAAGTCACAATCTTGAATGTCCCCATACAGTGATGTCATTAATCCCTTTCTTGCTCTAGTTTGCTTCATTGTCACACATATTGTGATCATCTAGATTACTAATAGACATTCAAAAAGCTACAAATTGACTAGAAAAAAGAAAGGAAAATTAACTACAAAATATGTAATTGTATTTGTGTATCAGTAGTTCATACATGATATGAAAATTCGAATTGTAAAGTTGTTCTAGACACTGATCCTTTTACCACAAAGATTTCTAAAAGGACAAATGATCCAACCTTACAAGATTTGAGATGCATTATCCCTTATCCCATCCTCAATAGGGCATTGATGATCTAGGCTTAATATCTGTTACATCTATACAATTATTTCTGAATTCCATCCACTTATTCGAAGAGGGCTATATTACGAGAACGGTACAATCAATTATAAAATTTAATTAGCACGATTGCTTTCTCTCCAAAGCAATCTAGAAATCTAGAAAAATATGGACTTTTCATCCAGATTCAATGGGAGCTATTAACAGTGGCTATTGACCGCCATTTGGAGGCAATGGACCGGCCAGAAAAAATTTTGTGTGGGGTCCATGAATAGACACGTTAGAAAATCGTCGGATGTTGTCTCTTTCCTCGATGATGATGACATGCGATAGATGTGTACGTCTCCCTGACGAAGTCATTGCTTGATCGGGTCAAAGTCAAAGACTATAATTCTTCCCTCTAGGCTTAATTAATTGTATTTAGCAGCAGCCAAATCCTAATTCTTTCGCATCCGTTACGTAGATTACTACATAAATAGAATTAGCTGAAATGATATTCCTCGATGAATTCATTGACTCATCACTAGTTCGAACATTGATTTTAAGAAAATGAGTTCTTTTCGATTAATATATCATATACAAGTCAATAATTTACGGGGGTAAATGTAATTTATGGTAATTAGCATGAATTTATTGAACTCCAGATGGCTGGCATTGTATTTCAAGCACCTCATCTATGAAAATTGTGGCATGGCTTATTTATTAATAACTTTTTTTTTGTATATGTATCGTTCTTTCTTTTCTTTTCTAGGAGCAAAGTCGTCAAATGACCCATTTAATTATTGAGTCAGTAATTCCTTCAGTTTATTTTATAATTTTCACTTAATAGAGAACATTTTACTCAAATTATACTTAATAGGTTTTCGCGAATTCTTTGAATTCCAAGCTCTAGGTGGTAACCTAAATAGACAATGAATTAGTGATTCCTTATTGCATGCCAATATTCAAGAAAAATTCATAAGGTTAATATCAAACTTATAGTACTTACCAACAGTGGCTGATTTGAAGGTGGTAGATCCTCCGCCCACGCTTCTGCTTCCGGTGATAATGGTCTTCCCAATACCATCTCCCACAAACATAATGTTCTTCAATTTGCTACCGACTTCAATGTTCTCCTTATATGTCCCGGCCTTGACATAGATCACATACCTTGCGGTTCCAGACCGCTTTGATGCTGCGGTTATGGCCTCTTTAATGGTCTTGTACTTCCCAGAACCATCCTTGGCCACCACTATATTGGCCTTAGATGATGGGGATGAGGATTGCAAGAGCTTCCGATCACCGGGCCTCACCCAATTGGGGTACCCGTTTGTGTAGCTTGGCGTTTTGTACGGCACATGGTTTAGGGCCAAAGTGTTGCTTATCAATTTTGTAACATTATTTGACATCAAAGGTAACACATAGTCAGAAACACCAAGCTCGACAAACCCAGTTCGGCAGGTCTCAAGGTTGGTTAGGGCTGTGCTGAGCCACGTCTGCACATCTTCTTGGGTGCACTTGAGGTCGACGGTTCGGTTGAGGCGGAGAATGGTCTGCTCATAGAGCTCGAGGCAGTCAGCCCACACGGCCTTCTCGCGCTCGTTACGACACTTGGAGCCTAGTGAGTATGCATTGCTATGGGCCCGCAAGGCTCGCTCAAGCGCGAGCTGCATGGAGACCTTGAGGAAGTCGGATTTTTGCTTGATGGGGATATTCTTAGGGTTGTGGGTCAAGAAGTACTCACATGGTTGTGGGTAAGGCATTTTGCTACACCAAGATTTGGCATCGCCTATTGAGAAGCCAGAAGTGGAAGGAGAGATCACGAGAGAGAGGAAGACAAAGGTGATGAACTTTTGAAGAAGATCCATTACTATTGTACTGATGATAGAGAGATTTGATGAAGTCGGTGAATGTATGAAGTTGTTCTTTTGGTTCCTTTATATAGATGTGAACAAAAAGGCAGTCGTTGAAATGGGGCAGCTCAATAGGAATAATGGGCATGCACCATCTTTCGTCGTGTTTTGGTCTACGTAACAAGAAGTGAAAAAGAAATAGGAATGTGAATAAAGAAGAGCATAAAATATACTTGCCAGCTAGCAAAATTCTCTGGAGAGATTATTTTTATGAGGATTGTATATTTTACTACTTTTAGAAATTGGACGGATAATGTATTTGACTTTTCTTATACGTGGAGAGTTGAGTTATGTATTCATTAAAAAAAACAAAAAAACAATTAGAAGGAGACAGAGATAGATTCATACCGCGTTGTTGACACGTTCGTATGTTTTTTATGCAATCTAAACATATGTGGACTAGTATTGGGCAGCGATCCAGTCCCACCGCCAAGAGATTGAATCCGCAATCCAGCTATGAGTGAATTGACTTGGAATTGCAAGCCAAATTTATTAGCTCACGGTTTGCTTATGACCCTATAACCGAGTCTTCCATCGCCGGCCGCACATTTGAGCCCTTTTTCCGGTGGAGGTAGTGATCTAGGGGAGAAAGTTTCTCCGAGGGACCTTCTTTTATCATTTGGTTTGGTGATTGTAACTGCTCTCGCTCATCGATTATCACGTCGAAGGGTAAGTAAGATTGCTTATGGAGAAAATTTTCTCCACCGTCGAACTATGCTAGAGATGGGTGCCAATTTTCTTCTAACGAAACACGAAAGAAGAAAAGATGATAATTTTAGCAAACAGAATCACAAGTGAGAAAAAAATATTAATGTTATGTGTGGACATGATTGCGTAGTTGCCTTTAGTAGGCATATGCACTGATCTACATATATTGATCACTTGTCTTGTATGGCTACTTGAATGAGGTGATTTTATGAGGCTGGCTTAATAGTTATATAACGAGCCTGCTTCTATTAATTTTGTTCAAGAGAGGGACAAAGGCATCAATAGTGCTCTAACCTTTTCCAATTTCCGATTAGGTACTTTACTAATTAAATTCTTAAACAAAATGTCGAACATCTGAATAAATCAAGGGAGCCTTCATTCTAGTTGTGGTTTATGCGTGCAATTCTACGTAAATGGTATGGAGAGAGTGAGATTTAATAGTTTGATGGAGAATGTAGACTTCGTGCAATTTGAGAATATTCCAAATGAAGAAAAGTAAGTGGGAAACAGTGAAGACATTTCTATAAAGGCGTGCATCTAGTGTCACGCCCCGAGACCCCGAGCATGCGAACAACCCGCCATGGTTATGCAAATGCGACATTCCCAAGTAGTGTCGCCGACCCCATTCATTTTATATTGCGCATGCGAAACGTATTATAAAACCCCTGACAAAAACTCACGGGATAGGAAAGCAGAAAACCAACTCATTCATGAACAAACATGCTTTCATAGATAATCACACAAGAGTTTACATATATACCAAAAAGGGTCAGTTTACAAAAAGGGATCAGTCCACCAAAAAGAAGGAACAATCCTATGACCACTAGTCGGACTCGTTCTTCGATCCCACTTCTGACTGATCAACCTCTGGAGACGATGGGTCCTCCACCCTACCATTGGGAGGGTCAGCTACTCCTTCACCTAGGATGGCCTCCAACACAGTAGGTGGAATATCAAAACCACTAAGAGGACCAATCCTAAAACCATTGGGTCCAAAGCAGAACCACACCCTATATCAATGAGACACTCTGACAAACATGGCCTCTTCGATCCAGACCGTGGACCTGATCAGCTCATAGATCCAATGACTTCCAGGATCGGGAAAACTATGCACCTGCTCAACAATATGCACGGGAATACCATAACGCTCAGGGGGTTGCGCCATCTATGGTTCTGAAATTTTGGCCCACAACGGGGTGAGACATTGTCTCAGCAAGTTCACCCCCTAAACCCTTATTAGAAAGAAAATACACCCAAGGGTGGCCTAGCCATGCTACACAAAAGACTTACCTCGCCTCATTTCTTTCCTGCAGGTTAGTACAGTTCAAATCACTCAATCACAGGTAGTAATAAGAACTTAAGCAATTGGAACGCAATCACTTTTATAGAATCAACAACCACACTCAGCACACGTTCCAATTTCATTTATTACCACACATGAACATTGCCTACTCACAATTCAGCTATCTACTGGCATATAGCCAGGCATCGTCTCCCCACCTTGGAGCACGGCCGTCATTACGTCGACGGCGTTCCCGAAGGAGCATGGGCCCATAATCTACTGCAACCCACATCCGTTGTGAGGGGCATCCCATATAAGGGCAAGTCCGGCTCAATAGCCCAGGACAATTTCCCTTAATTATCACACGACCAATCCATACTCGACCCAGGACACTTTGCATTTCACTCAATGCTTCAATTTAAAATAGTGATCCCGACCTCTTTTCTTCATATTAAAAATATTCCAGAAATTATTCACGTGTGGTGCGGGCACGTTAATTTCAAACCAGAAAACCAATATCTCACTTTTTCAAACTCCACTATTTAATATAATTCTTAAAATCCAATTTTGGTATCAAAACCCGACACTTGGGATTTTATGAATAAAATCCATATTTTTCACAATCAACATTCAATTTGCATTATCCAGTCATCAAATTCAAAATCTGAATACACAGCAGCGATTAGCGCAAAATTCTGAGAATTTAAGGTCCCGAAATAATTTTCGGAATTTAATAAATAATTAATTTTATTCCGAAATTAATTAAATAATAATATTTTAATAATTTCGAATAATAATATATTATTAAATTATTAAATAATTTCGAAATATTTATTTATTCACAAATAATCAATTAAAGCTAAATCACCACTACACTAACATAAACATCAATTTAGCCTTAATTAAACATACACTAAACTAATCACACCCCTTAATCTAATCTACACTTAAATAAACTAAACTAACCACTTAAGCTTACTTAACTTAGACTAAGCACACCTAAAGCATCATTAACCCTTAATCAAGGTTTAGTGAGCTAAACTCACCGGAATCACTTTCCGATGAGTCTTCGGCGAAGACAACGGCGAGGTGGTCGGAAAACCTCCTCGGGGCAACACCAAAAGAGGACCGGAAGGCACCCGAAACGAGCCTTGAAGCTTCCTCGGCCTTGCTGGTTTGTGGCTGCTGTTGCTGGCTGAACCGAAGAAGACTCGAGCTGGAATGGCGAAGGGAAGAGGCGGGCAGCAACCACGACTCGAGGCGGCGCCGGTCGGCGACGTACGGCAGCGATGGAGACTCCGGCGGTGGCTGGCGACCAGGAGCAGCAGCGGACAAAGGAGAGACGACGGCTAGAGGCTCGGGCGGAGGCGACGTGCGACCGGCGAGCAGCGCGGGCGACGCACGCGAACGGCGGCGACGGCAATGGCACTTGGCGACGAGCGGGTGAGTGGCGAAGGGGGCGTCGGGCAGCTGGTTCCCCGTTGGTCTCCCCTCTCTAGTTCCAAGAAGCCTCAAGGAAAAAGATGATGGTGATGGGTGAAAGAGAAAACCCCACTTTTTGAGGGCCAATGGGCTCTTGCCACTTGTCCAAATCTTCTCCACTTTGGCCCCACCATGACATCACATGATGTCACATTCCACTCACACCAAGCTTCCACAACAATCTTCCAATAGGTCCAATTTCTTCCTTCGCCGTGGCACACAATTTCAAAATCTTGTACATCACATTACTTCAATTTCCTTCCAATTGAGTTAAATTGAAATCCATAAATTTAATCCAATGTCATCACACTTCAATTCACATTTTTACTTGACCATAGAACCATCTTGAGTCCCAAAAGTACAACCAAAAGTGGGCCTACCAATTTTCCGAACCAAATTAACCATACTTTGATTATTTTGATGAAAAACTCGGTTTGCATGAAAAATCTTCCGAAGATGAGTCAATGTTCCTAAAAATGATTTGTGAAACACCAGGGACTTCTAATTTCTAAATTCGATCTCAATTTCACGGTTAATTTCACTCTGGCACAATATTAGCGCGTCCTAATCTACTGGGTAGCTTTTAGAAATTTTCATGCATGCGATCGATATCTTCAGTAGGCATTCTCTCAAGAAATCCCACTCAACTCTGTCGTAGGCTTTTTGCATATCCAATTTCAAAATCACTTGGAATTTCTTCTTTCTCTTTCTTATTCTTAACTGATGTATGACTTCCTGAACAATAAGTATGTTGTTTTGTATTTGCTGACCTTGTACAAAGGCACTTTGTTCATAAGCTATAATTTATGGGAGCCATGGCTTCAGCCTATTAGCCATCACTTTTGATATGATTTTATAGCTAAAATTGCATAGGCTAATAGGTCTAAATTGGTTGATGCTTTCTGGATTTTTGACTTTTGGTATCAAAGATATATGCATTTTGTTGAGGATAAGGTCTAGAATACCTATCTCAAAGAAGTTCTTTACTAGCTTAGGCAAATCGTGCTTTAAATCCTTCCAATAGTGCTAGTAAAATTGGCCATTCAAACCGTCGGGCCCTAGGGCTTTAAGTGAGCCTAATTGGAAGACCGCTTCTTTCACTTCTTCAATGGTTATGTTTGCTATCAGCTTTGCATTCATTTCTTCATTTACTAGACTAGGACATTGATTTAAAACTAGCTAAAAGTTCCTCAGACCAACCAATTCATAGAGTGTTCGATAAAAGTCCCATATGTGTTGCTTGAGTGCAGTAGGTTCCCTACACCAATTTTCTTCATCTAACTTCAGCATTGTGATTCTATTCCGTTGCCTTATTTGCACTATTGTGGCATGGAAATACTTCGTGTTCCTATCTCCCCATTGAAGCCAATTGATGCACGATCTCAATCCCCAATACTTTTCCTCATGTCTCCATAGTTTATCAATTTGATCAACAATATTCTAGGATTCCACCTTGCCGAAACTTCCTGAAGATCTATTAGTAATCTCCATTAGTGTCCTCTTTAGCTCCCTAATTCATATTGATGCATTAGGGAACTTGCCTTTACTCCAAGTAACTAGTTCTTTAGGGACTTTTTGAACTCTTTACGGGAAGCTACTGCAATTTAAATGACTCCCTTTCCATGTCCTCTTTATGATCTCCCAACATTCTTCGTCTTCCAACTAGTAAGCTTCGAACTTGAATTCTTTCTTCCTTTTCTTACTTTCAGGATGCAACACAAGCAGAAGTGAGCTATGATCCGAGCCAACAACTGGTAGGGCCTGAACTTCAGCAATGGGGAAGGTAACCCTACATTCCATAGTGCAGAGAACTCTATCCAGTCTTTTTTTTAACTAGGGCCTCCCTTTTTTTGTTGTTTGCCCACGTATAGGCACACCTTTTGCTATCAACATCCATTAGGGAACAATTATTCAAGAGTTCATGAAAAGCTGCTATTCGATGTTGGTCAACTTCTCTATTCCCAACCTTCTCCCAGATATATAGAATTTCATTAAAATCCCCCATCCAAATCCACGGGAGTAAGTTGTTTGACCGAATATCCCTCAGTCTTTGCCATAAAAGTTGTCTCTCCCCGAAGCTCGTAGAAGCGTGGAGGAAAGTAATCCGCATCGATAACCGGTAGTCGGATCCTAGCATTCCAAATCAACGAACTCTTTGGTACTGGATATCACTTTTAAGTCCACATCTCCACTCCACATAATTGCTAAACCTCATGCAATACCGACCGGATTCTATAAAAACATATTTGGGAACTTAAGACGTCTTTTAACACCTTCTACCATCTTCTCCTTATTCTTAGTTTCCATCAAGAAAACTATATTAGGCCTTTCAAGAGCTACTAGAGCTCTCAGCTCTTGGAACGTCAAGGGGTTGCCTAGCCCCTGACAGTTCCAGCTAATGATCCTCATAACATCTCTGGTAGCTTATTAGGGCTAGCCACTAAAGCCCAATCGTTTCCATCATTTACCACTTGAATGGGGGTTTCCAAAAGCTCCATATCATCCAGAATTAATGGGATAGGGTCTGCTATTCTTTTCTGTTTTTTGGCCCTCTGGATCTTCAAAATTTTCCTGCTACAATTTCCTTCCTTCGGGGGTTCCGCATTAGTCGGTTCAAGGCACATTATCTATTTTCCATTGTCTTTTTTCCCTGGAGTGGAAGCCGAGCCTTCCATTCCCTCATTTGAGGAAGAACTTTCTGCCATTTTCTTGTTGTGACTAGGGGCTAACCTCGTCTCATTTTCATTTCTTACCATTATTTCCATCTCGACTTTTGTAGCTGGTGTTTTAGGGACTGATTCTTCAGCATCAGTGTTTGTTTCTAATTTGCCATGGAAAGCTTCCCAATGGGGGCTGTGGTCTCGTATTTCCGCCTTAAGCCAAGGCCCAAACTTTCCTGCCCTATTTTCTGCCCATTTAGTCTGTTCATACAGGATTTCTTTACAATATGTGGCATAATGGCCGATCCTCCCACACGAGTAGTAATAGTGCGGGAGACACTCATATTTAAATTCCACCCATAGTTTCTTGTTCCCTATTTCCAATATGGCTCCCGATTTTAGGAGAGCTAGCAAATCCACTTCTACCCTCGCCTTTCCACCTTTATAAGGTTTATTTTCTTTAGAGTCCACCTGTATTTCCAGCACTCTACCCACTCTTTCAACCAAATCAGCAAACACCTCCTCTCTGAACCACCCAGGAGGATCCCACCTATTTGTACCCAGAATGCGCAATGGGAAAAATCATAACAGTGCTCCAAAATCTCTGGTTTGCATTATTTAAGGACTAAAAGGTTGCTAGCAAAGAACCAAGGGCCTGATTTTATGATTCTCTCTTTTTCCTCCTCCAATTGAAAAACGAAAGAGAAAAAACCTAGTTCCTTTTCTAAACAAACAACTGATTTTGCTTTCCAAGCCTTCTTCATTGTGTTGCAAAAAGCCTACAAGTTGACATTAGGTTTGGAAAACAACTTACCAAACAGAGTTTTACTGCATTCTATCCTTTTCTTCGGAGGGATTTCCGTCGACACTTTTACTATATCACTTTCCAACCATAAGTGGCCTAAGCTTTTACATAATGCTGCTAGTCGCAGATCATTCTCTATCTCATCTTCCATTCCTCCTTTCTGCAGGGACTCTATTGGCCAAAGCTTGTGGCGGTGCAATACTCGTTGCCGTTGCATAAATCTGGATGAGGGAGTTTGTTGTGTTGGCTTTCATGAAGTCACTAGGGTCGTGAAAGGTGGGCGAGAGGGATTTGTGTCTGGGTTTTTTTTTTTTTTTTATGGGTTTTAGGGTAGGAGTAAGGGTAGATTGAAGGGAGCTCGTAATAATGGGAGGAAGTAGTTCTTGCCGATGTAGCTATTGTTGGGGGGGAAGATTTCTAAGTAAGGGTAGATTGAAGAGAGGTTGGCTGGGAGGAGTGAACTGTAGATTTAGGGATTTGTTGGTTGCAGGAGGTGTAAAGGGTTTAGGGTTTCCAAAGGCATCTTCTTTCCAACTTTGGACCGCATATGGATCCATGTGGAGGGATGAGCTGAGAAAAATCAAAAAGGTTTAAGGGTTTTGTGTTCCCAATCATCCATTGGAGGGATGGAAAAAACTCTGTCTAGAGAAGAGGGGAGGCACTCTACCTAGAGGAGAGGGAGACACTCTTCCAGTGAAGAGAGAAAACCTCCTTACACGAAGGTGATAGTTTATCTTTCCTCGAACTAGAGTTGCCACCTATCATTTTGGAAAAATCTAGATCAACTAAACGCCTAAAGGCATAGGTAATCATGGAAAAGTCAGCTACCTAAGTTCTCGTGTGAAGTAAGTAGTTATACAAGGCCTATAGATCTCAAGTCCGGTGATTTGTTTATGTGTGGAATGGATCAGCATCCCATGGCACCCTTTCGGTACCACCGCCTGCCCTCATTTTAGTTGAATTCTAGTTATTCATTATTTGATTTGCTCAGCATGCTTAATGCTTTATTTTTAACTTTTAAAATGTTGTCGAAACACTTATTCAACGTGATTACAGTAAAATGTTCTCATATGTAGTGGCGCGACCCTCTTTATGTGTGAAAGTGTATGAAAATATCAATTCAAATGCAACATTCAATCATTATTTGAGAAAATGATATGACATGCCAACTTTGAAAGTCAGACCTAATGAGAAATAGACATAACTTGACAAATTTGTGCTCCGGATGACATGACATACAATCACATGTAATATGACATATCAATTTCAAATTCAAAACGTGAAGAGAAAGAGGAATGACTTGACAATAATCACTTGCGGCATAAAATGATAATTCATAATACAAACAAGATGTGAAAAATAACATGAAGATGGCAAGACGTGACAATAATCACATGCTGCATTTCATAGCATATCCACGATTCAAATTTGTAATTGGGTTTGATGTCGTCCTTTCATCAAGTAGACAAACAGAAATTGTTAATGTGGCGTCCACTATCATTAAATGTAGCATTTGACGTGTCCGATCATTATGGGGGTCCATAGGGTGAGCTAACCTATAAGATATCTACATCGGCGCTCCATGTAAGTGAAAAATGCCTGATTTGGCACATCTCATGAAGGGATTGCATTATGCATAATTTGAATAGTTCAGGGATTGAATTAATCAAAGAAAGTTCAAAGCAATAATCAATATCGTGGAAAAGTTCAAAAACTGCTCATGACATTGTCAAATTAAGATGAGAATGTGAACTATATTGGTCCAAAAGTCTATCAATTGTATAATGCCAAAAAAAATGAAAGTGCAGGGACTAATCATGCCACAATAATGTGGACCCTATTATCCAAGGGCGTGCAATTGTGCGGATTGCTCTCAAAATTCGGACCGATATAATCTCAACCGTTAATAATCCCTAAGGACCACATGATGTTGGGATGGGCTTGATGTAAATAATTCGTAGATCATATAATAGGTTTTTTAAGAGCGAGAAAGGCATGGGGCATGCATCCACCGTGACGTCAAATCATAAGAATTTTGATGCTCTAAATAAGTTTCTAATTTTCTAATCTTAACTATTTAAGTTGCGCCTAAATTATCAATTATGCCCTTGCCGTGCATAGAATATCTACACGGTCTTAATCTTGAAGTCATCGTCCGTTTCGATATATGAGAAATGGAAAACAAAAAAAAAATTAATATAATTTACTTGGTAGTCCTAGACAAGGATGTGAGTTGTTGAGAATCAATAACACAATGAACTACATGGATTTGACTGAAGTTCTAAGGGAAATTATCTAAAAAGTCCTAAATTTGTTACGCTGTTACCAATTCAGTTTCAAACTTTTCAATTTTACTAATTAAATTCTAAATTTTTACATTTTGCCAATTTAGTCCATTCGGCTAATTTCGGCCAAAAATTGCTAATGCAGATACCGACCGACTTATATGACATGGCCTACGTTGATGTGGATAATTTCGATAATATTTTAATATTTTTCCAACATTTTCTATTAATTTTTTATTTGGCGGAGACCGGCTAGAGGAGAAAGAAGTGAAGGAAAAAAAAATTAAAAATGATTGAAAGTTACAAAAATATTAAAAAATTATTAAAAATTATTTATGTCAATGTCGCCATGCTACATAGGATGATTAGCACTCCATGATGACAATTTTTGGCATAAATTAGTCGGATGGACTTAATTCTATGTGAAGATGTTTAAGACTCAATTGATAAAATTAAATAATTTAGAACTGAATAATAGGTTTAAGATTTTTTGGATAATTGTTCCAAAACTCTGCCACGTGCATTTATTTGACTTCAAATTTCTCTTATCTTAGAAGAGTTGCGAAGCCTATAATACCAGTCTCAAAATCTTGCTCGAAGTGCTATATCGATGACAAATTCGAATATCGTTTCAAGGACATTTTCAACGTGAAAATCCTCCATTATCGTCGGTATAAACCGCTTCTCTAGTTTTAGCGTATTTATCTACATACTTTAGATCATTTTCTATATTTCTTGCTGTTCGGGGTTGCCTGGGATTTTCTAGTAGAAATAAGTATCATATTGAACAATGACAATTGTTATCATCTCTATTCAAGATATAATTTAGAGATTTTTTCACCGATATCAGGTTAAACAAACTATTTACCCAAAAAGCTTAATAATCGTTCGTCACATCACTCAAATGAGAAATGAATACAGTACTTTATTCACGCCATACGATCAATATACTTCGAAGATTGAAAATCCTGACTTGCATCGATTCATCCACGAAGCATATTCAACAGATAGAGATACTTCAACAACGGCTTCGGAATGGATATTTAACAGGACTTTCGTTTTCGTGTATGAACGTCACGACGCGCGAATCTCTGTCCTTTTTGACCAACTCTTGAAATTAATGAAACAACAAGAGTCTTTGACCTCCGGATTCGAATTCGCCAGCGTCTAGAGGCAATGGCGACAGTTTCTCGTCCACGTCTGACGTCGCAATCTTGTCGTAAAGAAGGCACCTTTCACTTTCGTCGTCCTTGAAACCAAGAAGTATCATCTAGGAAGTAGTCTTCGTTTCTTCGAGAGAAAATAGGTATGTTGAATCAAGAGGGAGCTTAGCCGGAAAGCTTGTCAACGCCAATCAATTTCGAAGTTCAAGCATATACGATCAATGTAGACAAGTTTATGAAATTAGGTCTCGACAAGCTTGGCCGTCCGGCTTAAGAGGAGAATTACTTGCCAAGACCTATCTATTTTGGCCTTGTAGATAACCGAAATTGACTGGTCTTGGGTGAGCCCCGATCGGCCGCTAGGGCCATGTTCACCTTTACCCCCATGCCAGAGACTAACCTACAAGCGCGACAACCCGGACAGGGGCGATGTGGAATGAGACATATATCTGATGTTCAACAACCAAAAAATTAGGCCCCACCCGAAGTTTTCTAGCCACGTCTTTTTGGGCCAGAAAACTAACTCCGGCCGAATTATTCGGTGTGACCGAAAATCCACATTTGATATATCTTTAATTTCCATACTCTTTGGAGCTATATGTTATGAACAGTTACGTTATAATGTGTGCACTTTCCAAGTGAATGCGGATGTACATATTATACTTGCCGGAGTTTTTGCTGTATTATCATTGCATTTATCAACTGCAGAAAAATGCAAGAAAAGAAGAAAAGAAAATGTAGGATAATAACAAAAGTATGTAACTTCACTATCTTGCAATAATGTATGGCAAGGCTCGTTCTCGAATATCAAATTAGCTGTTGGTCCCCTCGAATGAAAGAAATTCCATAAAATAGCAAGGACTCCGATGGTGGCCAGTCTTGCAAATACTTGTTAAAATTTAGAGGCTCAAAAGAGGGGAGCCATCGAGCTGAATCGTTCCAATTCCAATTCGGTCGCAAGTCATCAAAAACTGCTCAACACACAATTTCGGCTTCGTCCCTTTCCGTGTAGATTCGAGAAGTAGTTGTGACCTAATAGTATTCCATCAAGAGGCATGGATAGGCATGGATTGCGACCGATTTGCTCATGCGTGTGATGCTTTTACTTTTTTTTTTTTTTAATTTATATAGCGCAAACATCAACCGCGCAAGAAAAGTCAAAATATCGCATTCTTTCAAACCCTGACCCAGACAAGGGTAGCCGAGAGATTTGCTGGGTTGACAAGTGTACCTTTTTCTTTCTTCTCGTTCTCGTTCAAAATTGACCAATTTGTCGTATTTTGAATTTTGATTTTTAGACGAGCGAAAGGGGAGCCCAAGTCGAGAAGAATCTCATGGCGGAAAGTGAAGTTGCATGGTGCATGCATGCACACTGACAGCTCCATCTGGCTTCTATATAAAGGGAACGCTTGAAGGCATTCAATCACCAAACTCAAGAGTTTTATCTCAATCTCAAGAATCCTCATTGCGTCGGTGTCTCGAATACCATTAGCAACACAATACCAAAAATGGGTTTTCTTCAAAAGTTCATGATCCTTCTCTTCTTGCCTCTGTTGTTATCTCAAACCATTTCTGCCTATTCCTCTAGCGATGTGAAATCCTGGTGTAGCAAAATGCCTTATCCTCAACCTTGTGAGTACTTCTTGACCCACAACCCCAAGCAAGCTCCCATCAAGCAAAAGTCCGATTTCCTCAAGATCTCGATGCAACTGGCTCTAGAGCGAGCTCAATTAGCCCACAACCACACGCACTCGTTGGAGTCGAAGTGCAGCAACGAACGAGAGAAGGTTGCTTGGGCCGACTGCCTCCAACTGTACGAGCACACTGTTCTTCGTTTGAACAGAACCATCGGCCACGAGTGCACCCAAGATGAGGCGCAAACGTGGCTTAGTACGGCCTTGACCAATCTCGAGACATGCCGAGCTGGGTTCGTTGAATTAGGCATCTCTGACAATGTATTCCCTTTGATGTCAAATAATGTTTCCAAGTTGATAAGCAACACTTTGGCCCTCAACTATGCACCCTTCACTACGCCTAACTACACGAAGAAATTTCCCACTTGGGTGAGGCCTAGCGACCGAAAGCTCTTGCAGTCTTCATCTGCGGTTTCAAAGGCCAATATCATGGTGGCTCGGGACGGTTCAGGGAATTACAAGACAATCAGTGAAGCCATAACCGCAGCATCAAAGCGGACTGGCACTGCAAGGTACATCATCTATATCAAGGCCGGTACTTATAATGAGAACATCGAAGTCGGGTCGAAATTGGACAACATTATGTTCGTTGGTGATGGCATTGAGAAGACCATAATCACTGGAAGCAAAAGTGTAAGCGGAGGCTCTACCACTTTCAATTCGGCGACTGTCGGTAAGTCAATATCATCTGAGCTACTCATGATTATTCACAGTGAACACCAAAACTAAAAAAAGTTCTATCTATATCAACTTATTAGGAAATATATCCAATAAACTTAAGTTTTTTAGAGCATTTTGTTGTGCACGTTTTTGGAAAAACAGCACTCGAATAGCCTAACCTCGTAGCGAGATTGATTATTTAACGAACAAAAAAGGATCCCCTAATCCAAAACTAAGCCAAGTACGTATGAGTTACTTAAGCCTGCATGTGTCAATTTTCGTGAGAATATGATAGTTGGAACCGTGCATAGAAAATTTCAAAATATGACGGTATGGTTACATATAAAATACATAATGCAAACGAATTACAATTTGACAGCTTTGGAAACTAAGCCTATAGTTCAATTGTAGTTTTTGACATTAATCGGGTCGAGCATTGACTATGAATTTGAAGAAGACGTACATAGTTTGGCATGTCTTCAAGAAACAGACAACATCGACGACCTTCTATCATGTCTGTAATACGCAAGACCACACTCCATCCACAAATTCTAGTTGTGTGACAGCCGTTCTATATAGATTGTATTTCTAATAATCTTTCTCATCTCAAATTTCAGCTGTCGTTGGTGATGGATTCGTCGCACAAGATATCACTTTCCGTAACACCGCTGGTGCTGCAAATCACCAAGCTGTTGCTTTGCGCTCTGGCTCTGATCTCTCGGTGTTCTATAGATGCAGCTTTGAAGGTTACCAAGACACTCTCTATGTTCATTCGGAGCGTCAATTTTATAGAGAGTGTGACATCTATGGCACCGTCGACTTCATCTTTGGAAATGCGGCCGTTGTTTTCCAGAATTGCAACATCTATGCTAGAAACCCTCCTAACAAAGTCAATACTTTGACCGCACAGGGCCGAACTGACCCAAACCAAAACACTGGCATCTCCATCCACAATTGCAAGGTCACGGCAGCTTCAGACCTAAAGTCAATTCAAAGTTCCGTGAAGACGTACCTTGGTAGACCCTGGAAACAATATTCCAGGACAGTCTTCATGAAGACTTATCTTGATAGCTTGGTTAACTCTGCTGGTTGGATGGAGTGGGATGGCAACTTTGCCCTCGACACTCTATACTATGGAGAGTATGTGAACACAGGCCCCGGGTCATCAACTGCTAATAGGGTCAAATGGGCAGGTTACCATGTCATCACAAGCGCGACCGGGGCTTCTAAGTTCACCATTGGCAGCTTCATTGCCGGGGGCTCCTGGTTGCCCGCCATTGGCATGCCTTACACATCTGGCCTTTAAGCTCATTAAAGATGGAAATTTAGAGTTGGGATGCAAATCTTACAGGAGTACAGGGCGCCTCAAAAGGAACACAAGTGTTCTGTCATATGCAGCACATTCGCCCATTAGCAGAAAATTCTTTCTTATATAGTTTCCATTCGTTATATTTATCTGATGTAATAAGGTGATCAAGTTGTCATTCTTTTATGATTCTAGTTTGTTATTCTTTCGAGATTGTACTTTTATGGTGATTATCACACGTTTTTTCTGCCTCCATATATGTCATTTTCTGTATTGGCATATTGTGGTTTCATCTTTTTGGCTTAAATTCAACATAGTTGCGCAAACAACTGTCTATTCATGACGATGAACCAACTTTTTTAATATCAAGAATAGTTTTGATAATTATCAGGTGCTCCGATTGAAAGAATTTTGCTCAAACCACCGCAAGTCGATCACTCCGACAATAAAGGAAAATATTTGACTATTTAAATAGATAGATCTAAGTCGATAAATTGAACAATCTAGTTGACATTTGTTTTAAGAGACCAAATAGTGAATAATTATTGTAATAATTCCATTTAAAAACAGAAAATGCTTTCATTATAAGCTTATTGCAAAAAAAATTTGGTCGAAGTGAGAAAATAATCGAAAGATGTAAGAATTGTATAAATGCAACATACACTGATTGAAAGTCTTGATGCTCAGCGGTGTAGAATATTTGCCTCGGTGGCAGCCTTCTTAGGGAAGAGTGCAAAAATTTCAATTTTTGCAATAAGGAGAACGCCTTTGTAGTTATATAGAGTTTTCTATGTATTGACTTCAGAGACAACTTTGTTCTTACACATTTACATATGTACATAGTGAAAAATTCGAGGAAATGTAACACGTTTACCTAAGCCCAAATTAAATGATTTACTAAATAATTTAAGTATCAAGAAATCAGATACGGACAATGTGCTATGAAATTTCTAACGTTGCCTAACACAAATATAGGACCCACTTGGTGTTTCAAGCTACTATCTTCCTTGGCCCAAAACTGTTATATTGGTTTTATAAATTAGGTGTGACGTGATGAAAATTTGTGACGCAATGGAAATGAGAATAACATAAATCGAAATTTGCAAGCACCAGTCACAACTCTCAACACACACAGAGGACGAACATGCACAAAGTACAATAGAGAAAGCTCTCAATTTTCCGTCATTGATTTAGAGGCAAGCTATTGTTTGCAATAAATATTCTTATTGGCGGAAGCGCATCTATAAAATTACATTCATGATGATTTCATCATGTGTCCACGTCGATGTAGGGTGAACTTCACAAGTTGGTCCAGCACGAACCCCAGGGACTCACAAACAAGGTTGATTCAAGATTTTCCTTTAGTACATTTTGTACCCGCAGTTAGAGTATAATCCTAGAAAAGGACTACATCCACATCCGACAATGTAAGAACATTGTGTCTTTGCTTGGAAACGATATAAAAAGCTATTAGATTGATCAGGTGGTAACTACTGTCATCTTTATTCACAATATAATTGAATGGCATTTTATCGATATCAAATTAAACAAACGGTTCATTCTAAAAGCTTAAACTTTATCATATTGGTCATGTATGAAATGAATATAGGATTTCATTTGCACCACGTAATGAGTGTAATCTGAGATTGAAAATCCGCGTTCGGTTCATCCAACAAGTTTATTCCACAAATAGTTCAACAATAGCCTCGAAAGGGTTCACGTAACAGGAAACGTGGTAGTTTCGCATGCTGACCATACACACCAAATTGTGGGCGAATCTGTCGTTTTCGACCAAACTACTCATGAACTAATGAAACAGCAAGCGACTTTGACGTCCCCGTTTTGAATTTCTCCAACATCTAGAGGCGATGGCGACGGCTTCCCGTACGTGTCCGGAAGGAAGTTCCTGTCATTTACGACGTCGCCTGCGAATCAAGATAACCCACGAAAAGAGGAGTGTGCAATCAAGAAACGTAAGTGCTCTTATCTCTGTCTCCAGTCTGTGGGATATGTATAGGAGCTTTGAATCGGGAGGACAAGGGCACACGGAAGCTTGCCGCAAAGCTTTTCGACGCCAATCAATTTTGAAGTTCATATTAAACTGGTCAAGCATATGATTAATGTTGATAAATCCATTAAATTTTTATATAAAATTGATTGGGTGTAAACAAGCTCCACAGGACAGGCTTAAGAGGAGAATTGCTACCCGAGACCTGTTCATTTGACCATCAACCAGTCTTGGGTGAGTTCCAGTAGGCTGCCAGGCCCATGATCGCCGTTACCCTGCAGTCAAATGGCTTTACTACTTGTGATGCTAATTTGACATCGCGCGACTTATCTAAAAGTGCAACAGCTTAGATATGAACAATATGAGATGAGAGACATATCTAAGATCTAATAATTCAATATAGGCCCCACCCGAAATTTTCTAAAACTAATTCGTTTGATTTGAGTCAGCTCCAGCTTGGCCCAAATTTAAAAAAAAAAAATGGAATAATTGGGTGATACCATATCAATAGCGCGGGCATACCTAAAATTACTTAAGAAAGGAGGATGATATAGTCTATATATCTTAATCAGTTTATGTTATCTGGATGGCCAGAAAGTCCAATTTAGGTAACTCAACTGCAATTTAGGTAAGATACAAGTAAAATTTTTCATAACCGATATACATTTTGTTTTCATACCTTCCGGGCATTTATATAACGAATAGTTACGCACTACAATGTTTGCACCTTCCAAGTAGATGCGTATAGGATATGCATATACACACTCTATACTACTTGCTGGTGTTTTGGCTGTATCATCATTACATTTATTAAATGCGGAAAAAATGCAAAACACGTCATGCAAATGGAAGCATGCTATAATAATTAGGCAATTACGTAGCTCCCATGATCTTGTACTTATATGTGGTACGGCTCGTTCTGAATATAAAATTAGCTTTTTGGTCCACTAGGAGGAAAAGAGAGAAAAAAAAAAAAAACTCCATTATAAGCGAGGACTCAGATGGAGGGCATTCTTTTACAGACTTTTCGAAAGTTAAGAGGCTCGAAAGGCAGCTGCCGTCGAGCTGAATCGTTCCAATTCCAATTATTCACGGGTCGTGTAAAACGGCTAAAACACGCTCTTGGGTTTCTCCCTTAGCGTTGAGATCGAGTAGCTGTAATAATATTCCCCTAAGAGGCATGGTTTACGAACAATTTTCTCACACGTGTGTTTGTTTTTCTCCCTTTGATTTAAGCAGCGCAAGCATCGACCCCACAAGAAAAGTCAAAGTACCCCATTATTTCAAACCCTGACCCGAACAAGGGTAGCCGAGAGAAAGTGTACCTTTTTCTTTCTCGCCGTTCTCGTTCAAGATTGACCAACTTGTCAAATTTTGATTCTTCTCTGGTATAAGATAACGGAAAGCCCGAAACCGAGAAAATCGCGTGGAAAAAAGCGAAGTTGCATGGTGCGTGCGTGCATGCATGCGCGTCATGGCTACATCGTCTCTTCCAACCCACTTCTATATAAAGGGGAACGGTCCAAGGCTTTTAATCACCAAACTCACAGTTTTATCACAAGCTCAAGACTTCTCCTTGCTTCGCTGTCACCATTAGCACCACAAAACCAAAATGGGTTCTCATCAAAAGTTCATGATACTTCTCTTCTTGCCTCTATTGCTATCTCCAACCATTTCTGGCTATTCCTCTAGTGATGTGAAAACCTGGTGTAGTAAAATGCCTTATCCTCAACCTTGTGAGTACTTCTTGACCCACGACCCAAAGCAAGCTTCCATCAAGCAAAAATCCGATTTCCTCAAGGTTTCGATGCAACTCGCACTTGAGAGAGCTCAAATGGCCCATAGCAACACGCACTCGCTAGGGTCGAAGTGCAGCAATGAGCGCGAGAAAGCTGTTTGGGCCGACTGCCTCCAGCTGTACGAGCACACTATTCTTCGTCTAAACAGAACTATTGTCCACGATTGCACCCACGATGAGGCGCAAACTTGGCTCAGCACGGCCTTGACTAATCTCGAGACATGTCGAGCTGGGTTCGTCGAATTAGGGGTCTCTGCCAATGTATTGCCTTTGATGTCAAATAATGTCTCCAAGTTGATTAGCAACACTTTGGCCCTAAACTACGCACCCTACACTACACCGAACTACACAAAGGAATTCCCCAATTGGGTGAGGCCCGGCGACCGAAAGCTCTTGCAATCTTCGTCCGCCGTGTCTAAGGCCAATATCGTTGTGGCCCAAGATGGTTCAGGGAGCTACAAGACGATTAATGAAGCCATAACCGCGGCGTCAAAGAGGTCTGGCACTGCTAGGTATATCATCTATATAAAGGCCGGTACGTATAGTGAAAATGTTGAAGTTGGATCGAAATTGGAGAACATTATGTTTGTCGGCGATGGTATCGGGAAGACCATAATCACCGGAAGCAAAAGCGTTGGCGGAGGCTCTACCACCTTCAATTCGGCGACTGTTGGTAAGTTAATATCATCGAAGCTACATCTGATCCTCTTTATTTTATGGTCAATAAATACCAAAAATAAGAAGAAGGGGTTCTATATATATCAGTTTATTAGGAAGTATATCATATTATTTTGCTGCGCACTGTTTTGATAAAAGAAAAAGAAAAACCATGTATAGCCTAACCTAGTTTTTGATAGCTGTAGAAAACTAAGCCCATAATTCATTCACAGTTTTTTACCATAATCAAGCCAAGCATTGACTACGAACGGGAAGGAGACGTACATAGTTTCGCATGCCTTCAAGAAAATAGGCAACATCTAGGACTTTCTATCATGACTGTAGTATTCGAGACCACACTCCATTTACAAATTCTAATCGGCTGGTGGCCGGACTATATGGATTGGATTTCTAATAATCTTTCTAATCTTGAATTTCAGCTGTCGTTGGTGATGGATTCATTGCACAAGATATCACTTTCCGCAACACTGCTGGTGCAGCAAATCATCAAGCCGTTGCTTTGCGCTCTGGCTCTGATCTCTCGGTGTTCTATAGATGTGGATTTGAAGGTTATCAAGACACTCTCTATGTTCATTCGGAGCGCCAATTCTATAGAGAGTGTGACATCTATGGCACCGTTGACTTCATCTTTGGGAATGCAGCTGTTGTGTTGCAAAATTGCAACATCTATGCTAGAAACCCTCCTAACAAGGTTAATACCGTGACTGCTCAAGGCCGAACTGACCCAAACCAAAACACTGGCATTTCTATCCATAATTGCAAGGTTACCGCAGCGTCCGACCTAAAATCTGTTCAAAGCTCCGTGAAGACATACCTCGGTCGGCCGTGGCAAGAATATTCCAGGACAGTCTTCATGAAGACTTATCTTGATAGCTTAATTAACTCGGCCGGTTGGATGGAGTGGGATGGCGACTTTGCCCTCGACACTCTGTACTATGGAGAGTATCTAAACACTGGCCCCGGGTCATCTACTGCTAGTAGGGTCACATGGGCAGGTTACCATGTTATCACAAGTGCAACCGAGGCTTCTAAGTTCACCGTTGGGAGCTTCATTGCTGGGGGCTCTTGGTTGCCCGCCACTGGCGTGCCGTACACATCCGGGCTTTAAGCTTTTCAAAGAACGAAAATCAGAGGTGAAATGCACCTCTTGCAGGAGTACAAGGCGCCTCACAAGGAACACAAGTGTTTCTGTCATATGCAGCATATAGATAATTAGCAAAAGATTCTTCTTTATAGTTCCCATTCAGTATAGATATCTGATGTAATAAAGTGATCATGTTGTGATCCTTTCATGATTGTAATTTGTTATTCTTTCAAGATTGTACTTTTATGGTGATTTTCACACGTTTTCTGCCTATATATTTCATTTTCTGTATTGGCATATTGGGTCTCTTCTATTTGGTTTAAATCCAAGTAATGACGCAATGAACATTTTACTCGTGGTCATGGAGTTAAAAACAAAGTATGTTAATAATTGCCGGATGCGTCCATTGAATGATATTCGGTCAAACCACGGTGAATCGATCACTCCAACAATGAAAGTAAATTATTTTACGATCGCAAGCGATCCCAACCCTTGGATGTGTACCACCTTGTTGTTGGGGGTTGGAGGTTGGAGGACACGGACCTCACTTATGAGCCTCGCTAGTAAAATAAAAGGGCTCCATCATCACCGAAAATGCATTAGCATCTTTTCGAGTAGGGGCTATTTCCACCAAACGGTCCATCCAATCACGATACAAGCAAATACGGCTGTCCCTCAAAGTAGGAAAGAGACTTCCTCTAAGGATATTTTCACGATACGTTATATCGGAACCGGACAATTCCCCTAGAGTGAGAGGTGAGCATGGTCTAGATGGGCAATTCCAACCCTAGATTCAGGAACCGCCCATTAAAGACCGGTTTCGAAAAATTGAAATCGAAAATTGCCCATTGATTCCATTATTGATCCACCCAAGAACCAAACCAAGTGGTCCGATTTGGTTCTCGGATGGGTCCATAGAACCGGTCCAACCAAACTTCACGCGTTAGCACTATAATATGCAATAAAGAATTACACAACGGAATCACCTCATCAAAGACACTTCAAATTAGAGCCAATGAACCAACAATATTAGTATGTTAGGAAGTTTGTAAATAAGAGAGTAGACTCACCAAACTTATTATAAGAGGGCAAAAGTAGTACATAAGTACTAGTAACTAACCTAGGGATTTAGGGTTTTTCATTTTTCAAAATTAAAAATTTAATATATATTATATATTATCAGTCCGGTCCAAGCGGACAATTCTGCACTTGGAACCAAGAACTAGATCAGTACCCACCGGTTCCAATAAATTGGAACTGAGAACCAGACCGATTCCTTTAGGAAATACCAGTTCTTAGGTGGTCTGGTCCGGTTCCGGGCAATCCGGGTGGTTCTTGGTTCCTTTGCACATCCCTACCTAGAATGCTCGAAAGCTTACAACAAAAAGGAGCTGCGTGGATGTGTCGAAGGAATCATGCAAAGATACAAATCTAAGTCACTAGATTGAACGCTCGACCTATGTTTTGAGGGACTGAATACTGAATGTGTATTGTGATAACACCATTTGTTTTCGTCACTTTTGATTTCTGAGCTAGACAGCAAAAGGAAAACAAATGTAAAAATTTGAATCAATTTCTCTTTTTGGGCCCAAGTGTTTTCATTTTGAGAGAAAGTGCAAAGTGCAATTAGAGATAAGGATTCTGCTTCAATTTTAGCCTCCGCCAGCGTAACCTTTTAAGAGCCATGAGATTTGGCTTTGTGCAATCCTTGTTAAGGTTATATTTTTTATCCTTTGTCAATCTTAGTCTATCCGGGCCATACTTGCCTCTATCCATTGCTAATAGAGTACAAATAGTACCATTGGACATCATCCTAGCCATTTCTTTTTTTTTTTTTAATGACACATACTCGGACCCATCAATATCAAGTGCTCAAAGATATTGGACTCACATGCACCGGATCATCTAACAAAATTTCATTTTTCTTTTGCCCATTGCGCAATTAAAAAAAATTATTTTTGATACTTGTTAATTGAAATAATGGAGGTGTTATAAAACTCCCTGAGAGAGAGCTTGTATAATATGGCCACGATTTAAATAGAGAAGAAACCACTATATTAATATTTGAAATTTGCGGGATTTGATTATAAAGGTATGATCAAATTATTTCTCTCAAATTTATAAGCTTCAATTTGCTCGCTCTTCCACATTATCTTTTCCCTGTAGACAATAGAACGATCTTAAACTCTCTGCTATATTTGAATTAAGACCTAAGTTGATTATAAATTGCCAAATTTAATGGATTGACTATTTCTAGAAGAAACATAGTTAGCAAGAAACAAAACCAAGGAGCAAAACATTCGTCCATTGCATTGCTTTCCATGAAAGAGTCCATAATATTTACTTATGAGGAAATGGTGGAATGACGAACTTGTATATTTGCAACATACAGTCATTGAAACAGAACATTAGCTCAAATAAAACAATCGAAGGCAAATCTTGATGCTCGGTAGCGTGGAATACCTGCTTAGGCGGCGCCTTCTTTGTAAAGGATGCAGCATATCCAATTCTTGCGATGGAGGAGAAGGGGTTTCTAGCTATCTAAAGTTCTGTGTATCAACTTTAGAGGCAAAGCCACGTCCCACGCGAAATAAATTTGGGGCAAGGAAGTCAGGCCCGTAATTAGGGGCAAGGAAGTCAGGCCCGTGTATAGGGTTTACTTATAGGTGATCCTTAGGCGGGCTCGAGCGAAGGTGGCCCTAAAAGTCGGGCCTAATGTATTGCCCAAATCCACCTGCTAAATGAAACATGTATGACAATTTTTGGGCGGGTCGGATCTCTTTACGTAAAAGAATTGTCCAAACCTACCCGTTCATCATCCGAGCCTAGGTGGGCCGCCCGTTGATCACCTGTACAACCCAATCAAAACCCAGCAAACTTGCGAAAACACTTCACAAAACGAGCCACTTGGTTATTCCATCTAACATCACAGAAACCCCTTTACAAAACGAGGCCGTGCGCGGGCGACTCGATTTCAGCCAGAACGAGGAAACTAAAACCGGATCTCACTGCGGCATTTCAACAAATACGTAGCGGGCGCCAATCGGAAAAGCGAGACGGAGCCGATTAGAGCAAGAATCGACATCGACAGTCAACACAGACGAGGTAACAACGCGTCACAGTGACTGGGAGCGGCTCGCCGACGCTCGAAATCGAGTGTGAGGCGGCACCGGCGAGTCTCGGCCGCGGGTCCCTACCCGGCTTGGCGGAGGCGGCGGCGGCCAAAAGACGAGCCCGAAACGATTCGGGCCTCGGCCGGCCGCCTTGGTGTCTCCGAGCCAGGATCTTCGGGGAAAGGCAGACTTGCACCAAAGCAAAAACAGAACACCCACCGGAGGCTTGGCCCCGGAGAAAACGGGAGCCACGGGCTCGAGGGCGTCGGCTGGGACCCGTCGGACGGGGCTCGAGCGAAAAAACAATCGCTCGCTCTTCCTCTATCCCTTTTAAGGCAACCTGCAGGTGCGCATAGCCTCCTGCCACCGCCAGCTTCCGCTGCCGGTCTGCCTCCGACCACCAACTGTGGTCGGATTGTTCCTGCCCTGTCTCCTGTTGCAGCGTACGGTGTCCTCTGTTCTACGGAGAAGGGCGGTTCGCGGGCCGGGCCGGAGGGGGAAACCAAAAAGAGGAAAGGAATCTAGGCCAGGCCCAGTCTGGAAGGAAAAGCAGAGGAGGCCGGGCCGGGACGCGTTCTGGACGCCCAGGCCGAGCCCAAGCTTGCCGGGTCGAACCGGCCCGGTTCAATTTTTTCAATTTTTCTCTCTTTTTTTCTCTCTTTCTCTCTCTCTCTCTTTTTTATTAAAGAATAAATTCTATTATTGTTAATGCAAATGGTCATAATATCTATAAGCTATGGAATTTAATTATACTATTTTTGTTCAGGGACTAAGGTTTAACCCCCTAACTTTTTATGCAATTTATTATTAAATGGACAATCAAAATTTAGGTGTGAATTATAGCTATCTCACAATCATGGGTGGGTTGACTTGTATGCTAATTTTGAAACTTAGATCAATACCCTGGTATCTTAGTGCCAATAGTGCCAATATGCTAAGTCAATACCATCTCCATTCAAGGACACATGGGCATGACCATGGTCCAAGTGTTGGCTTCCACGAGCTACTACTATAATGAACCTCATCCCAGCTCAATTTCCTCCATTGGCAGTATTGCCTTTTCACTTTGTCTCGACCAAACATGCTTCACTGGAAGCCAACCAAAATGTCCACTTGTATTTTCGTCGCCACCTTCATCCTCATCATCGCCACCGCCACCACCATTCCAATCACTATCGCCACCACCTCTAGCACTTGAGAATATGAGGCCCATTGAGCAGTTGGCATGCCACTGTTGAGCAATCATCTTGCCACTGGCAAGCAACCGCCACCTTCGCTCGTGGCTGCTTAGTTCCTCCAGCAAATAGTTTGAGATTTTTTATGATGAAAACAAAAGGCAAAAATTATTTATAGATATAGCTTTTATCAAATGGCATTTATGCCAAAGTCGTCTTCCAATATGTTTTTAGAATACACCTTGTCAAACACTACTTACATTTTCATGAAGACGGATCTCGATGGGTTGATAGACCCAAAGGGATTGGACGAGTGGAATGGCGAGTTTGCCCTCATGACCTTGTTTTACGGGGAGTACATGAACTTGGCGCGTCGACAGAGAGGAGGATTAATTGGCCAAGTTTCCATGTCCTCAAGAGGTCAGGCCATTTTTGATGAGAAGATTCATATTGAAGGAGATTTATAGATTCTTAGGACCGGTGTAACATTATCACTTGACATAGGAAAGACAATGAAAATCATGAATTTTGGAAAACCTTTTTAGGCCAAAGGCCTTTGTATTTTCTCAAAGATATTCCTCTAAAGTCAAACCAAATACACTCGAGACATAATTTGGCATTGAGTGATTGCTCTAAGCTTTATAAGGACTACAAGTCCCGGCTCATGCAGTTGCTCAATGTGGAGGATTACACGGTCCAGCTCGAGCATGGCTAAGTGGCGTGTCTGCGAACCGCCAGACTTATTTGGATACCGTGGGGGAGGAGGGTCATGCTTCTTCGGATGGCCAAAGTGGGGGTGTTAGGAGAGGTATTTATTTGCTTTATTGGTAATGGTTATCTGCTTGGAGTGCTAATTTTCGGGCGCAAGATTGTTTCTAATTTTAATTATTTTCAATTAGAAGACATAAAAGAGGGCATAATCAATGGAAAGATTAGAAATACCAATGATGATAATAACACCAAGTATAATTTATCAATGAAAATGAATGTTTATATATGTGGGTTATTGAAAAGCAAAAAAGTATATGTGTGCAACCGACGTGCCACTAACGTGTGGATGGTGAAGTACAGTGATTTGAGTTCTTTAAATCAAACACTTAAATTCCTAAGCTCTCTAAATCTAGCCCTTGAGAAGCGAAGCTGACGAAAAAATAAACAACAATAGTATTTTAGTACAGTATATGACCATAAAATCATAGTAAAAGTATAATAATGTCATACCAAAAAGAATAAAATAGTATAATAACAACTTCTTTACAATCATGGATTGACTTGGGTGTTAGTTTTAGAACTTAGATTAATGCCTTGTATTTTAGTGTTTACATTAAGGTCAACGGACTCAAAATCATGTCCACTGGACAACAGCGGCATGACCACGTTCCAAAGTTTGCCCTCCATGAACAACTCCTATAAAGGAACCTCATCCCATCACAAATTTCCTCCATCCAAAATCCTACATTTTCGCACTTTGTCTCATGACTCGACACCCATCACCGGAGGTCAGCCAAAATGTCCATTTGGACTCTCACCGCCACCTTCCTCCTCCTCATTGCCATCACCGCCACCAGCATCTTCTTTGTCAATGCCGCCACCACCCCTAGCACTTGAGAGTATGAGGCCCTTAATCATGACCACGATGGTGGCAAGAGAGGTAATCCATTTGCCTTCTTTGTCCCATTCGTTTTTCGTTTACTATGTCCAATAAATTCATTTTTGTACTAAAATCACGCGGTTATGATCCTATTTCCTTATGGGAGCATTGCCAATGCTTAGGGTAAACTCGTACAACGGGCTTTTAGCATCGTGGAATGCAAAAACTTTAAAGGCCAATTTCATTGTGGCCTAGGTCAATTCTAGCTCTCATAAGACAATTTGTGGCCGCGAACAGGTGAGAAACAGCTGGACAAAGTAATAATCTATGTTAAAGCGGGGAGTCTACAACAAGCAAGTAGATATCATAGAGGACATAAAGAACGTCATGTTCATCTGCAAAGGCATAGATCAAACCGTCTTCACCGATAGTAGAAATGTTCCAAATGGCTCCACCACTATGATTTCAGCTACATTCAATAAGAAATTAAGCTAACACTAGTCAATTAGTAGCTCATTAAGGTTAGCTCTTGAGCTAATCTCTCAAAATTCATGCAGCTATCTCTAGGGAAGGCTATTGGGCAAGAGACATGATGTTCGAGAATACGCCCGGGCCTTAGAAGCACCAAGCAATTGCACTTTTGGTTAGGTTGAACCAGTTCATGTTCTATCGGTGCAGCTTCAAGACTTACCAAGATGTGCTCTATATGTACTCTTAGCGGCAATTCTATCTCAACTGCCACGTTTACACTACCATCAACTTCATTTTCGAAAATGCATCTGTCATCTTCTAGAATTGCGACATATTCATCGAGAGAATGATAGACCATCATGCCAACATAGTGGCAACTCAAGGTCGAAAAAGCAAGGAGGAAGACACAAGGATTCTAATCCACATGTCGCGAATCGCCCTTCCTCCAACTTCACGCTGATCAAGGGCTCGTTTAGGAGCTACTCAAGATGACCGTGGAAAAAGTACCCTAGGACGGTAATCATGAAGATGGACCTCGATTGGTTGATAGACCTGAAGGGATTGGACAAGTGGCTATTTTACGAGGGGATTACATGAAGTTGAGCCATGGTGCATCAATGGAGAGGAGGGTAAAAAGGCCAGGCTTCAAATGTCCTCGAAAGTCCTTAGGAATAAGGGGTGATAACCAAATGATCTTATTAAAAAAAGGAACTTATTAAACACAATACTAGGAATTCAAGTGATTTAAAGAGCTCAAATCATCGTGGCACACCGGCCGCACGCCATTGGCACGCATGGACTCTCACAAGACAATGAATGAGGTTGTGGCCGTGCTTGCTAGAATGGGTGAGAAACGGCCCGAGAGAGTGGTGATCTACATGAAATCAGGAGTCTACAACAAAAGAGTCGATATCGGAAAGGACATGAAGAACATGATCTTCGTCAGCGACAACATGGATTGGACCGTCGTCATCAATAGTAGAAATGCTTTGAATGGTTCTACTACCATGACTTCAGCTATATTCAGTAAGAAATCAAGCTAACATTAGTTGATGACTAGCTTATTAATGTATTAGCTCTTGAACTAATCTCTCAAAATTCACGCAGTTATCTCTAGGGAAGGCTTTTGGGCAAAAGACATGACGTTCGAGAATACAACAGGTCCATGAAAGCACCAAATCATTGCACTTTTGATTAGCTCGAACCAATCCATGTTCTACCGGTGTAGCTTTAAGGCTTATCAAGATACACTCCAGACATACTCCTGACGGTAGTTCTACCACGACTGCCACGTCTATGGCACCATCGACTTCATTTTCGACAACGTAGCTGTTGTCTTCCAAAATTGCAACATCATCGTCAAGAGGCTAATGGACCACCAGGCCAACATGGCGACAGCTTAGGGTCGAGAAAGCAAACAAGAGGACATGGGGATTTAAATCCACATGTCGTAGATCACCCTCACCCCAAACTTCACGCCAATCAAGGGCTCATTCAGGAGCTACCCGAGATGGTCATGGAAGAAGTACTCTAGGACGATGATCATGAAAACGGATTTGGACAGGTTGATACACCAATGTCCTCAAGAGTCCTCAGGAAAGGGGTGATCACCATATAATCTTATTGAAAAAAGGAACTTATTGTGCAAAATATTAGAAATTTAGGTGTTCGATTTAAAGAGCTCAAATTAGTCACCAACCACACACCATTAGCACGTCGGCTGCACGCCAGTGGCACATATATTTTTTTTTGCTTTTTAATAACCCACGTGCATACACATTCATTTCCATTGTTGAACTATATTGATATTATTATAATTACTAATACTACTAATCTTTCCAATGATTATGCCCTTTGTTCTGTCTTTTAGTTGAAAATAATTAAAAATAGAAAAAGTTTAGCTTCCAAAAATTAAAATTAAAAATAGAAAATGTTTAGCTTCCAAAAATTAACACTCCGAACAGACAACAAAGACCAAGAAAACAAATGAATTGCCCCTCCTAACACCCCCTCTTCCCTCTTCTGTACGAAGCCAAGGCATGGCTAAGTGACCGAGTCAAGTTAATCATTTGTCGCCACCTTACCCTCGCGGCATACCACCTAGGAGTTCGGCTAATGAATTATTAAATATAAGCCTAATTTGAACTCTCCCAAGGCCATATTTATTCGCAACTTAGGGTTCAGGTTCTTAACAAATCATTTTCAATATGGATTTACCATTAAACAGTTTATGATATGTCGATTAGACAGTTAAGTAAAATAATAAGATAATTATTTTACTCCTACAAACCAAGCATTTTGGGTATGAGAACTTGATTATACTAGATGTGTCTGGTCCCCCTTTGACAACATTCTTTTCATGAAAAAGTGTTTATCGTGCAACTTAAATTCATTTTATTACTCTCTAATATGTGAGATGACCATGCAGGCGCACAAACCACTAATTTAAAGCACAATAAAACAATAAATGAATTGCAAGACTTACCTCATAGCAACGAAAATATCTGCAATAATAATTTAGAGTTCACATCAACAGCCATAAATATGATTTTTAATTAACACGCAATCGCTTTTTTTTTATTTAGGATTTTCTCTTATTTAATGAAACCTAATTTGCATGCAACGCAATGCAATGATGCACAAAAATGTGTCTATACTAACTTGACATGCACTGTGCAACTTAGCATGCAAACTTTATGTCATGCGATATTAATTAAATGACCATATCTAATTATGGCCAATTATTAAATAAAACTATCCTACTACGTCATACATTTAAAATTAAACATCTAGAACTTAAAAAATAGATTTATTAATTAAAACATCTAGAAACCTAACTTATTAGAATCGGAACTATCAATCACCTTCTTCGAGTTTCAAAAATCGGTTTCAATCGATTTTTGAGCAAGTAGGTGGGTTCAACACCTAGAACTTAAAACCTACTTGCGTAGCACTGGTTTCAAAAATTCGAAATTGGGAAGCGGACTTGTTTCCACTAAAACCAAGAACTGAACCTGTTTCTACGGGGGATCTAATCTTCTGTATGCCTTTACTGGGTGAGTGAATGCTCAGAGAAATCGCCTCACACGTGCTCAAACGACTAGCCACTTGGTTACTCCATCCGCATCCACATAAGGCATGAAGGACCCAAAAAACACAGCATCAGCACTTTGTTACATAGCTTTGCAAAATAACAAGAATGATCTCGCGTTCGAAGGAGCCCCTCGTCACCTGCTTGTACACATCTGTGTCGGTGCTATAAGTTTCCATTTCTACATTGACCCAAGTGAGCATGGCAACACGTAGCGATGGCCGTGCCAAATCACCATCACCTGGTTCCCTCCGTTTGACACGTCAACCGCCTCTTGTCAAGTTCATTCTTTTAACATATTTAAATAATAAACGATACTTTTATTTGACAGGTTAAGCTTTTAAAACACTCAACAGTAGTCTCCCAAAATCTCACGTGATATAAGAGCTGAAGTTCCTAATTTCGAAAATTTCTTGAGTCCCATTTGTCTCTCAATTAAATTTCCACGCTTAATACTAGGTAAAAGACCAGACTAAATGTGAAATGGAGTGTCAATATATTTAAATAATAAATCACACCTTCAAAAGACCAAACTAAGCGTAAGGGGGAAGTGATATAATATTTAAATATTAAATCACACATTTATCTAATAGTTTAAGTTTTTATAATAGTCGGCGGTAGTCTCACAAAATCTCACACATTTCATAAAGTACTTAGGATGCGTTTGGCTCGGATTCCCAATGGGCTTTCAACCTCCAAAGCCCTTTGGGAAAATGCTTTGACTGTTTGGCAATCATTTTAAAGTAGTTTTCAAGTGAAAGTCGGCAGGGAATACCGAAAACCCAATACTAGTAGGGACTAGCTTTGAGTTTTCAGAATTTAGACAAATGCTGAATTTTTTTTTTTTTGTCCAAAACTATCATAACTCATTCTTCAAATTTCTTATTTTGCTCTCATTATTATTTTTTTAAATGCCAAAATAATGCTAAAAAAATCAAATTTATATAAATGCTAAAAAAAAATTAAATATATTTTGGTCTTTCTAAAAATATATTTGTAAATTTGATTTTTTTAGCATATATATTTGATTTTTTTAGTATTATTGTCAAATTTTATATTTAAAAATTGCATACATTATTCAATTTTAAACAAATAAAAATTAAAAAATTCCGACAAAGGGTTTGGCCTTTTATATATATATGTATTTATTTTTTAGCATTATTGTCAAATTTATATTTAAAAAGTTACATACATTGTTTTTTCAATTTTAAACAAATAAAAATTAAAAATATTCGATGAATGATTTGGATTATATATATGTATTTGATTTTTTTAGCATTATTGTCAAAATTTATATTTAAAAAGTTGCATACATTATTTTTTTTCAATTTTTAAACAAATGAAATTAAAAAAAAAACTAATATTAATCATTCAAAGGGCTTTTCAAATATGTTTTCTACCAAACGGAATTTCTCTCAAAGTTGTTTCTCAAAGCATAGTTTACCAAACAATCTTTGCATTTGTCTAAAGTCTTTTAGACTAAACTACTTTGCATTTTTCTAATAAACTTTCAAAATGCTGAACCAAACGCACCCTCGGTATATATATACATTGCTACACGACACTAGGGTTTCGAGAAATTAACCTCCGTTTTTTCACATGCTGCGTCTTCACGTTGTCCGAGCGCTTTCGTCCCTAGTTTTTCCGCTCCTGCAACTGCGGAAGGATGACTGAACATGTCATTAAAGTATATGATCTAGCTTACTATAATTCAGAATGTATTAAGCTTTCATAAATGAGAAACTGAGGAGGGTAATATACGTTCACATCTTTAAGCACTCTCCCGTAAACATTAGCCTCGATTTTATTCTTTTTATGTTTTTACATCGACCCACATGGTTTCTAGCCCTTGAGAAGCTGAGCTGACGAAAACATCCACCATGGTAGTTTAAGAACAGCTTCTACAAACTCATGGGTTGACCTTCTGAAACTTAGATCAGTGCCCTGGTATCCTAGTGCCAGTACGCCGTCTCCATTCGACGACACATGGGCATGGCCAAGGTCCAGGTGTTGCCCCCCTCGGGCAATTACTATAAATGAGCCTCGTCCCATCACAACTTCATCCGTTCAAAATACTACATTTTCACTTTGTCTTGACCCGAAACGTACCACCACAAGCCAGCCAAAATGTCCACTTGTATTCTCGCCGCCACTTTCGTCCTCCTGATCGCCGCCGCTGCCGCCGCCGCCACCACCACCACCGTCTTCATCACCGCCACCGCCACCTCTAGCACTCAAGAACACAAGGCCCTTCGTGCAGCCAAATCAATGGTCTCGCAGGCCAAAATCTTGGTCGACCACAAATTCATGTCCCTTGACCATAACATTGATAAAGAGATCAGTAACAACAGCAACGTGATGAGGCATAGTTTGGCTCTCAGTGATTGCTCTAAGCTCTACGGAAACAGTGAGTCTCGGCTCATGCAGTTGCTAGACAGGGAGGATCACACGGTCGAGGACACTCAGACGTGGCTGAGCGGTGTTTCGGCGAACCACCGGACTTGTTTGGATGGCTTGCAGGAGGAGGGTCATGCTTCTCTGGATGGCCTAAGTTGGGGTTTGATGGTTAACCTGACTCGCTCACTTGGCCATGCCTTGGCTTTGTATGGAAGAGAAACGAGTGTTGGGAGGGGTAATTTATTTGCTTTCTTGGTTTTAGTCGTCTGCTCAGACTGCTAATTTTTGGAAGAGATTTCTTTTTTAATTATTTTCAACTAGAGGACATGACAAAGCGCATAATCATTAAAGACTAGTAATACTAGTGACGCTAATAATACCAAATTATAATCTATCAATGAAAATGAATGTACATGCATGTGGGTTATCGAAAAGCCAAAAAGTACATGCATGTTAGGGTGGACACGAGAAATGGACTCTCTATATCAATACGATATTTACAATATATATTGTCGGTGGAAATGTGAAATGTGCTCCTCATATAGATAGAGGATCGAACTCGTATTGCTATGCTAGTGAACATATTCTATACTTGGTCCATCTTAAAGAAAAACACAATAGGTTGATGTAAACTGTTTGGAGAGGATGCACTGTTTCCTCTCTGTTTTTTTCTTTATATGTTATTATTTGGCTTCAGTTCTGTATATAAAGATTGTCAAGTTCTAGTGCTCTTCCATTTACTTCTTAATTGGTTTTAATATATTTTTATTTGGCTTAAGTTCAGTATATAAAGATTGTCGAAGTTCTAGTTTAATGTACACTTCGATTTATTTCTTGATTGGTCTTTTCATCCTTTTTATCTGTAATTTTTTTATTTCCTTCTTCGAGTGCGGTGAAAAGAATTGACACTTTCTTAGTCTAAAGAGCTCAAGATTAAATGTTCTTTTTCATTCGGTTGAAGCCCTCTCATTAAATGGCCCTTACACAGCTTTATATAATCAAATATTACTAGTCATAGAGCAATATCCATAAGACTCTTAAGTATCATAATTTCGTCTGTGGGAGGGAGATAACTTGCCGGTGGTGGTGGTGGCAAGATCAAGAAACTCTGAAGGAAGTAATGCAAATCAATGGCGCACCAAATGCATGCGAGTTTGGTGCATTCACGGTATTTAAATTGTGTAGATTTTATGTGGGATCCATTTGAAAGGATTGCAGGCTAAAAAATGTTTTATCGCTACAAAATTTATAAAAGGCGAGCTTGAGTATGTACACAATTTTATATTTTTTTAATTGGACTTTGTCTTGTCATTGAGGTTATAGATGCAATTACATCGAGTCGTAGTAGGCCCGAAAAAGGTCGAATCTGCTCGAATGTATTGAATTGAATAAGGACATAAACGCATGTGTGCATTCCGTATAGCTGCCAATTTGGCTTGGTCTTTTATCTTTTCTTAGGTGGCCCAAGGCCATTAGCACGATTTGAGCTCTTTAAATCGAACAACTAAACTAGAATAATGAATGTGGTGCCTTTGATTCCATCGGTCTTCATGCTATTCCTTTGATTCCATCGGTCTTCATGCTATTTCTCACTTCCAACCATTGTACCATCACTGTGTCTAACAAATTCCCTAATGTAATAAAAATGTATGGTTATCCCCCGTTTATAGGAACGTCACCAAGGTTTGGACCGGACCCAAATGGCGGGCTTTTAGCGTCATGGAGTGCAGCGACATCCAAGGCCGATTTCGTTGTGGCGAAGGATGGTTCTGGCACTTACACAATGATCAAAGACGCCATCGCCGCATTAGCTAGAATGGGCGAGAGTCGGCCCGAGAGAGTGGTGATCTATGTGAAATCAGGAGTCTATAACGAGAAAGTCGAGATTGGAAGGGACATGAAGAATGTGATGTTCGTGGGCGACGGCATGGATCGGACTGTTGTTACCGGCAGCAAAAATGTTCCAGACGGTTCCACTACTTTGGCTTCAGCTACATTTGGTAAGAAATTAAGCTCTCAAAAAGTTAGTCAATGAGTGGCTCATCAATCAATAAGCCCTTTAACTAATCTCTCAAAACCTATGCAGCTATCTTTGGAGATGGCTTCTGGGCAAGGGACATGACATTTGAGAACACAGCGGGTCCCCATAAACACCAAGCTGTCGCGCTAATGGTCAGCTCAGATCAATCTGTTTTCTACCGATGTAGCTTCAAGGCCTACCAAGACACGCTCTTCACGCACTCCTTGCGGCAGTTCTATCGTGATTGCCACATCTATGGCACCATCGACTTCATCTTTGGTGATGCAGCTGTCATCTTCCAGAAATGTGACATATTTGTCAGGAGGCCGATGGACCACCAAGCCAACATGGTGACTGCTCAGGGTCGAGACGACAAATCTGAGAACACAGGGATCTCGATTCACGGATCGCGAATTGCCCCAGCCCTTGACTTCGCGCCAGTTAAGGGCTCGTTCAAGAGCTACCTAGGACGGCCATGGAAGAAGTACTCGAGGACCGTAATCATGAAGACAGATCTAGATGGGTTGATAGATCCGAAGGGATGGAACGAGTGGAGGGGCGACTTCGCCCTCACGACCCTATTTTATGGGGAGTACATGAACTCAGGCCACGGCGCGTCAACAGAGAGGAGGGTGAATTGGCCAGGTTTTCATGTCCTCAAGAGTCCTCAGGAGGTCGGGCCATTTTCAGTGAGAAGATTTATTCAAGGAGATTTATGGATTCCTAGGACTGGTGTACCATTTTCGCTTGAAATTTGAAAAATAATGAAACTCATAAATTTCAATTTAATAATTTTTATTCAAATAGTCTGTAACAAAGCCCCACGCTACTGCGGATCACCCTTCACATATATTTGATTAAACTTCCTCTATTTTCAAAACTTGAAATGGTAATTGAAAGGAGTGAGCAAATCACAGCTCAATTGGGGATCGAGTGGTGAATGATGTAGATTTTGTATCAATTTTGTGACATATTACACTTGTAAGAAGTACCACATTTGAATCTCATGATGAAATATCAGCTATCGTATATCATCTTAATATCATAATATCTTAACATCATGATCACACTTCTGTGAAAAAGCCTAAAAATTACATTGGTTGTAATTAAGCCTAAAATATCATGACAGCTGTGATCAAAGGCCTATAAATCATATTTTTCATGATTAAGCTCGAGATAGAAGTGATCTTTGAACATGATCATGTTACGATACCTAGGTCAATCATGGGTGATAATTCAATATTTATACGTTATAATTCATCATGCATCATATGATTTGAAATGATTCACCCATACAACCCCATTTTCAATGCAAAATCTATGCAATTTTAGAAATTAGGATACAATTTATAGCCACTTACCTCGTTAATGCGTTGACCACACGAGTGAGAGATTGCTTCCTTAAAACCACAGCTAAACTGACTCGGGCCAATAAACTAGGTTACCGAAATTACAAAAATGCCCTTTCGAACGTAATCCATGTACGTGGTAATGGCGTAGCCGAAAAAGATCTAAAGCTGTATGTTTCGGTAAAACACTTGAATTTCCTTTAATTAGATTTTGTTTAAAGATATAATTTCCCGATTTCACTAAATTACTTGTTAAATCTCTTCAAGAATAGCCTTGGAGGCCATAAAGGTTACAACTCAGAAGTTCCATCACTAATATTCAGATATTAATCATTCAAATAATTGATATAAATTTCATAGTTTTACAAAAAGAAAAATCTCATCGTTTCTTAGCATTCGCATATTTTCCAAAATTATGAAAAATTTAAGATACTAGTTCTCTCTATGTTCAACAGAGCAAATGGAGTCACAATTCGACGTCAGGGTGGATTGCACAAGTCGTTGGAGACGTTTGCGCATGCGAACCATATAGTGGAGACTGGACAATATGGTCTGGATGGTTTGATTATAGAGATGAATCTGGGAACCGAAGCAGGGGGCCTCTTCCAGAAATATGGAATCAGACACTGAATCAATAATCGGTCGGTTTGTGGTAAAACCGAGGACCGGCCCTTTTAAAACTAATTTCCTATTCAAGCTAGTTTTCAATTCACGATTTCTACGTAATTAGTAATGTTGAGAACCAACCTACCTTGGATCCACATCCAAGACGACGGCCAAAGCCCCGACCACGATAATGGGACTGAGCTGAGACAAAGAGGGCAAGACCACAGAGTGCTTGAGAGAGAGAGAGAGAGAGAGAGAGAGGCAATTAAGAGTAATCAATGCTAGGATAGACCCAGAACCTACTTAGTTAGAATCGGTTCTCAATTTTTGGAATTTGAAACCTATCATATTTGTCTAGTCCGGTTTTAGGGTCTATTTGGGAACTTTTTTTTTCCTCTTCACTATTTTTAAAAAAGCAAGACAAATAACAATTATAACAAAATAGTATGAGTAACAAAATGGATCAAAGCAAAACATGATACAAAATAAAAAAGAAATATAATGTAATAGAGAAGTTAAACTCATTTTAAAACAGTAATAATAGAAGGGAGCAATACATGATGCATATATTAGACAATTACTTTGACGATAATAACATTAAAGAAAGACCAAAATGGTAAAATTATATTACCTGATCAGTAGCTTCGGCATGAGCAGCTTCCGCCGTTTTGGGAGCAACGCCTCCAATTAAAACGAGCAGATCTGCCTTGATATACAAAGGTATGAATTTAGGTAAATGCTTGCAATATAAACAAAAACTATCCTTCTGCCAAACTTCAGGCACTTATGAGCAATATTATTAATAAGAGAAGGATTTCCTCTGCAAGAGAAAACAAAAGTTCATAGAGGAATTTGCATTACAAAAGACTGATCCTGCCTAAATCAAGAAAGGCTTCATCATACATAAGGTAGACGGTAGAAGATTAGGTGGCCAGCCAGTTATCTTGAATGAAGCAGAGCACCAGGCACCTATGTAGCATCGACACAGACACGCGACACGACACGACACGACATGCCATTTCTCAAAAAATAGAGAATTCCGACACGTTCTGACACGTTATATATTTAATATATATTTTTGTATATAAATGCAAAAATAAATAAATAATAATAAAAAGAGTATAGAATTAATTTATACTAAAAATATTAATCAAACATTTGTTAATATCATTCATTATTTTAATTTGATAGAAATTGAACGAGAAATTCAAAAATTGCAAGCATGAAAGAGTAAATTTGAAGGAACATATCCTGTTTTCTTATACTTGTCAGAGATTAGTGAGATTTCTTATAGTCCTAGATAGAGTTCAAAGTTCATGATATAGACTAGCGTGGAGCTCCTCTGCAAAACAAAGTTCGAAAAAAAAAATGAAAATCTAGGACAAGAACTCTCGAAATATGACCAATAGAAAAAGAAATCACTAGACTCACCATGAAAAATGTGAGAGATAACTCACAAGCCAATAACATAGACCAAAAAGATAACTCGTGAGCGATGCTAGCGAGAGGTGGAAAGAAGAAAAAAAAATTATAACTTTAAGTATGAGTTAATGCAGCACATAACCTACTTATAATCCCATTTTGCGCAGCCCTTGGGTATCTAGAGCAATTCGCGATTCGTCATTGATGATTGAAATTCTGTATAATCCATGGACCAAACACTCGGCTTAAACTGTCATCCAAAAGGCACATTGGGCAAATGACGCTTTTCCCATTGCTACATTCCCAGTTCACCATAATTATCTGCTGAAATTCAAAGCTGAAAGAGAAAAGAGGAGATAATCTAACTGCGCGCAGACACGAGCTACAGAATCAATATCAAACAAACAAAACAGCACCAAAGTAAGGATCTTCCACACGTAGCATCAGCTCCTCAATGCATAAAGGAAGCCACGGACACTAGAATTACCAAGACGAAGCCACGTGCCTGAGACCACACGACTTGACTAAGGATTTGTCCATCGCCTCTCATCTGAACACCAAAAACGCCGATCAGAAAACCAATGATCGCCACAAAACTACCCCTTCGAGCCATCAAATGTTAAGAGAGAGCTCACAATGGCAGCCGCAGTGTTGTCACAGCTCGTTTCTATGCCAAGGACGACCAGATCATTGCCATCCGCGCTTGCGGTTCCTCCGTGAGGAACTGAGGAAGTGGAGTTCCTCGAGGTTGAGAGTTGCTAAAGGAAGGAGAATCCAACGGAGGACTGGAAGGCGGCCACGACAAAGAGCGTTGCACTCGCCGCCGACGATTACGGCGGTGCCTACGGAAGCGAGAGCTTCAGAACAAAGTGAAGGCGAGAAAATGTTGGAGAGAGGGAAAGTAGCGACAAAGACACCATGAGAGAGAGAGAACGCTGAAATCAACGTTCGCTGAACACTGAAATCAACGTTCATCCGTTCCAGCTCTCTGCTTCGACTTTCCCCCTTTTATGTTGGTAAAACTATCGTATATGGTCTTAAACTTTGAGCCAACATATAATATCATTTTTGAACTATTAATTTATTGAATATCATTATTGAATTTTAGTCAAATATGCAACATCCTGAACTTTTAATACAATCACATCTTTAAAAAAAAACGAAAATACTCAATTTAATCATTCCATTGATTCAAGTTCAAGGGTGACATTGAACATATATCAAAAGTTCAAAGATAAAATTGAACAATTAAAAATTTATTGCACATTTGACCAAAGTTCAATGACCAGTTCTATAATTATCCATTATTATCTTCTATATGTTTATATATGCATTTGTTTACTAATTAAATTTTTACACATTTAATATTCATCAACTCGAGAAGATAATTATGATGCTTTTTATGTTGATCATGTTTGTGCAAAGTGTATATCTACATTTTATTAACTAATGTCTAAGGTGCATGCATTTGTTAATTTTTCATGTAAAATGAACAGATTAGAAACTATAGTAACCATATTATTGCCAAAAACCATATATGTTGATCCTATGTTAATTTGGTGATATTTTCGAAGTTGTCTATGTATTTTCGATTCAATTGTGAAAATGTGAGGGCATGTTCCCCATGAGGAACCATAAACTCACTCAAGAATATGATCCAATAATTTGTCCCAGGACAATGTGATTACTATCCATGTTTTAATAAATTATATGCGAATCTACATGCTAATAATTATACATTGTTAAAGTTTCAAATAATTCAAGGAAAACAATAATCTAGGCTGGCCAGCGTAAAAGTTAAACTAAAAAAAAAAAAAAAAATCCATCCGACATGCCAAAGCATTTCGTAGCTTCATGCACGAGGACTTCTATTGTACTTTGGCCCACTAATGAATTCCTTATGGGAGCATTTTTTTTTTTGGGTGAATATAAAATACAAAACTAAGAAAATTTAATGTCTAAAGTCTACAATCATTATGAGAGCATTTGTTATCAAGGCCCAAATAGGATAAGAAAATCCTAATTGATATTTAACGTGCGCTCTAAAATGGACGAAAAAATTTCGTCCAAAGCCCTGGATTTTGTGATTTATGAGAAGCAATCCAATGTTAAGCCTCTTATTTTGTGCCATCAGATCTTAAACTTCATCAAAATATGCAATCGAATAAGAAACCTTCTAATTTGCTTGCTTAAATCATGACCGTTTCCTAATAAGAGCAAAATTTGAAGTTGACACGTGGGCAATTCAAATGCCAAGCAGGTATTTTTCAATACTGCTCATCAAAAAGGGCTTATTTGCTCTTTCTAGAAAAAACCTCGGAACTTGAATGTGTGGAAAATTTTATGGAAAATTTAGTGCTTTGATACATTTCGTACATTACGTTTGAAAAATCTAATACAATTTCCCCCTCAATAATTGATGGCAATGCAGAAGAATATATACTTATATACATATATTTTATTTTTAAACAGTGTATAAGAATAAATATTTTCAAAGAGGTAAATCAATTTGACAATCTTGTCGAAGAATCCAGCTTTATCAGGACATCAAATATCGGGTAATTATGACATTTATGGCTGAGGCAAGTCAATTTGGCAATCTTATCAGAGAACGTGGTATTAATTTGGGCATGATTTAAAATTCTGATAATTATGGCTGTAGGCAAGTCAAATTGGGCAATCTTATCAGATTCGATGATATTTTTCCTTTTAAACTGTCCAATAAGAAATTCAGTTTGATATAATTCCACACATGAAATTGTGTCAATGTATAACATGGCCAGTCCTTTTTGTACGAATACATTGTCTTCATAAGAAATTACGTGAAAATCTCCATCTCCAGGATAAGTAAAATGAATTGTGCATTCTCAATCTCTTCCCTATTCCTAATCCAGCTCCTCATGATTTTTCATTGTGTCCAATCCGCAAACGATATCGTTCAGGACACTTGCAAGAAGATTGCAGCCAATGACCCATGGGTGAACATCGACTTCTGCGTGAAGTCTCTTGGGTCAGACCCGGAGAGTCATAAGGTGGATCTCGAGGGACTAGGGTTGATCGGGGTCAAGCTGTTACAAGCCAACTATACAGGCACGATCGAGTACATTAAACAACTACAAAAGCAAAAATTGGAACCGAGCCTGCTCAAAGCACTCTCGTTTTGCTTGGATGTTTACACCTCAGGTGAAGGCAAAGACCTAATCCCACTTTATAAGGCGAAGCGTTACGGCGAGGTGAATATTTATGTGTCTATAATGATTAATAAAGAAGCAGTGTGTGACACTCAAGGATCGGAGAAGGAAGGCATGGTTCCACCTTTGACAAAGAGTAATGCTGATGTTTATCAATTGTCTATCATAGTACTTGATATTATGAATATTGTGTGAGGAAGGAATTGTGTGTTTGCCAATAAATAGATGCATGGTCTATGAACTTCCATGGTAATCTAAGCCGTCTTTTTTTGTTTTTTTCCCTCCTGTTGCATAAAAGTGTAGTGACTAACCTTTCAATGCACAAGAAAAGGAATTACTCGGGATTCTATATTGAATCACCAGCAAGACGAATCTACAACTTCACAACAGTCCAAATATAATCATAAGGAAAATATTCGTATTCTATAGTGTTAATGTTTGTTGTCTTCTTAAAGTGATGGTGGAATCATTTGTGTATTTTTCAGTGGAAAGGAAAAGAACGTTCTTTTTTACATACATTCTTTTTCTTGTCTCTTGATTGCATTCCAAGGAAGTTGTCTTAACTTCCCTTAAGAGACAATCATTCACACCTCTTTAAAGGGTGCCTCTTACACACCCTGTTATGGGTGAACTGGTGCCTCTTGAACACCTCCCATCATAGACGAACCATCGCAATAGATCATTTCCCATTCAGATGTGATGGCTTTGATAATACTCTATCAAAAATATAAGGTATTTAACAGTCATCTACTTTAAAAACAATTCATTCTGAGAAAAAGGCCGTGTGATCAGTGGGTACACCTACACTTGAGAGCTCTAATTATGCACTTGTTAGGGATAACATAACTACTATAATCCCAAAAAGAAAATAAATAATTGATGTTTCATAATGTTCTAGACATTTTTTGTTACATCAGTCAAAGTATATATATCCCTTAAAGACTATATTTAACAATTCTCATAACACCATCTCTTCAAAATTATATCCAAAACCACATAAAGCAATATAATTGGCCGATCAAAATACATGTGATAGATATAAAATAATAATAGTCTTCATTCACACTCATATTTCTCTTCATTTTAGCACAACTATTTTTCTAGACATGTCCCACAAAGCCATATATATTTATGATCAACGGCAATATGCTAAAGTAGCAAAATTGATCGATTATTTCCAGAATATAGTTAGAAGTAACATAGGACACAAAATTAGATAAATCATATATTATCTCAAGGTCTCACATGATGAGAAAATTACATACTATAGTGGATTTCTCTTTCTATAAAAGTATATGTGTCGTGACCCCTCGGAGCCCTTATGCATGGGCATAAAGGCTAATGGCCAGCTAAATCTAGCATTTAGCTTGGGCTCTCCCAAATCACTAATTCGTGACTTATAATTTTAGTTTTTCACCTAAAAGTTAATTTCATTTAGGAGTCACCACTAATTGTGTTGGGGAAAGTTGATTAGAAACCTAAGCAAAACATTGGAATAAATATTTTACTCCTGCGCAACCAAAGAAACTAGAATTGGAAACTTGATTGCACTAGTTAATCAACTAGTGCTCTTCTGATACCTAATTTTTTTTTTTTAAATTGAGGTTTAATTTCTTTTTGATTTTCCAAGGATTTTTCATGGATTTGTGGAGAAAACTACTTGAAAAACATTTTTTAGGCTTTTTCTTATTCTTAGAAGACATATAGACTATTTTTGGATTTTTTTTTATTTTAATTATAGAAATACTTTTATACTAAGATAATAATATTATAATATTATAAAAGAATCCAAGCTTAGCTACCAAACCAATCAAGCTTGGCCCGACCTAGAGCAACTAGGGCATCGCCTTCATCTTGAGTTTAGTGAGCGGCTAGGTCATCGTGAGATAGAGTGGCGACATTGGGCCAAACAATAAGCATTACATGTGACGACAGAGCTTGGTCTCGTGGATCTCTTTCTTTCTCAAATCTCGTTTAGGCATTTCAATGAACGCATGAAGCACGCTATGAAACATAGGGTTCTCGATTCGAACGAAACTCAAGCTCTTGCCACGATCCTTGACAAACAACGGATAACGGCCGAGGTAATGACCTCGCACACGAGATGGGGGCCGGGGCTCGCATGAAACAGCCGACGACGACTCGGTCCGGTGAGCCTTGGAAAACAGAGTGTGTAAAGGGGAAGGGTTTATGAGATGAGCATTCATCCGCCATCCCTACTAGGCTCAGCGGCATCGAACAGCGGACAAGCTCAGTTGGTTGAGCTACGTCCATTCGCCTCATGCATCCGTGAGCCTAGACAAACTAATAATCCTTAATAATATTACATATTACATTCTACTAATCTTAAAGATGTCCCATGGGTCAAGAACACGTCTCTAGGAACAGCCTTTTTGAATGGATCAACTATCATCCTGTTGATTGAAATATATTATAGGATCACTCCCTTCTAAGTTATTATATCTTTAATGAAGTTATTATTTATGTTAATGTCTTTCGTCCTATCATGATACTTAGGATTTCCACAAAAGTAATGGCTGCTTGACTATCGCAATAAATTGTCACTAGTCTTGGAACATCAGTGACAATAACTAAACTTTCTAGAAAACATTTTAAGCATACTGCTTCTTGCATTACAGCAAAGCATGCAATAAATTTTGCCTCTGTAAATAAAGTTATGCATGTCTGTTTTTTACTGATCCAAGAAATTACACATTGATTAAGCAAGAACGCATATTTAAATGTTGATTTACATTCATCTAAGTCTCCTCCCAAATCAGCATATGAGCAATCTAATAAACATAAATTATTCCCTTAAAAACATAGCCGATAGTCAATGGTGATGTTCAAGTATCTCAAGATCCTCTTAACTACTTTTCAATGTGTTTGACCATGATTTAACCAATATCAAATTACTAGCCCCACAGCATGACATATATCAAGTCGAATACATATCATAACATACATCAAACTTTCGACTACACTAGCAGAAAAAATAGTTTCCATTTCTTTTTTTCTCCTGGAGTTTTAGGACACATCTTAGAACTCAAGCCTTCATCTTGCATGATAGGATAAGGAGTTTCTTTAATTGATTTATTTTGATCTTAACTCTCAATATATAAATAGCTTTTCCTATGTCATACATTTCAAAATTAGACGATAACTATTCTTTTATGACGATAACCAAACCCTTATCATTCTTAGATAATAGAATATGATCCACATATTGTGATAAAATCATAAATTTATCATCGGGCTGTGTGGTATACTTAAAGTAATATTCTTCGGTCATCGTAAACTCAGAAAAAGTTATGACTCAATGAAAATAAAAATACTACTATCTAGATAATTGTTTAAAACCATATATTGAGTGATAAAACTCGCAAACTTTACACTTTTGACTTTCAATTATGGAACATATCTATTGTTTTTTTTTTATAGATTTTCTCATTTAGTTTTCCATTAAGAAATGTTATCTTTACTTTCATTTGATGTAATTCTAGGTCCAAATTTGTAACAATAGTTAGGATAAGGCGCATGGAAATAAACCTTATAATTGGCGAAAATATTTCCTCATAATCCATACCCTCTTTTTAAGTATAGCCTTTCGTCATAAGGCATGCCTTATACTTTTCAATAGATTCATCCATCCTAGGCTTGATCTTAAAGACTCATTTATTTCAAATGGCCTTTCATTCGGGTGGTAGATCAACCAAGTCTCAAACGTGGTTTGTTTTCATAGACTCTATTTCATCTTCCACAATCTTTTTCTATTTTTTTCTTATCAAGGGATGAAAGAGCCTCTTAAACTGTATTAGACTTTGTATTGTCTTATGTAACAATTTTAAGTGCTCCCCCTTCAATCTCAAAAAGATGACGGGGAATACTTTTATAATTATTTTTATGTAACTGAATTTCTTGTGAATTCATTTCACTAGGCAATGCGATACTTCCACTAAGTCTTGTATGTTAAGATAAATCTTCATTTTCCTCAATTACATTAGTGAGTGTGTTATCAAGATATTCCATTTTATATAATTAGAATTCATTATCAATCTTACTTCTACTAGGAAAGTCATTCTTCAAGAACGTAACATCTTATGACTTTATTTCAGTTACATTCCCATCAACTTGTTCACTTATGAATACATACCTCTTGGATTGTTTTAAATATCTAATAAAGATACATTTTTTTCCTCTAGGACTTGATTTGTCATATTTATGGGAAAAATCATAAATATATGCTACACACCCCAAAGTCATAGATTACTTAAGTATGATTTTCTACTGATCTATAATTTATAAAGGGTAGAAGTGACTGACTTAAATAGCTTACACTTAAATATATAGATAGCAGTCAATAATGCATATTTCCAATATGAGATAGATAAATTTATTTGTGCCATTATAGACGCAATTATTTATAATAGAGTTTTATTCATTCTCTTCGCAACCCCCCATTTTGTTGTTGAGTATTAGGAATAATCAAATATCTTGAATTTCCATTTTCATCATAAAGAAACTTAAATTGTTCAGATAAATATCCACATAGAAATTGAACCGAACTTAATTGGTTCCCAAATTTTCAACCCATGAACCTTCTTGAAGGAATTGACGTTGAACCAAACTCGAAAGGCCCATTCGGGCTAGATCCTAAGTTAGGTTGGAATTGTCTATGTCCATGTCCATTTCCATATTCTTCATTCCTATTTGTAATCATTTCTCTTTCTACAAGACAGCAAATCATTTTATTTATGTATCATCGGAAAAGATATCGTGTCACATTATGATTTGCAATAAGGATAGACCATAATGTTAGTAAAAAGGATCTTATTTTCAAGAAATAACGATATGTTGACTAGCCCGACTATCTAGCTTTTAGGACTCAAAGATTCTTGATTTTCAAGCGACACGTCTAAATCAAGTATCAAATATATGTGATGTGAAGTATTTGCTCATGCCATGGGAGCCGCCAGAGTCTCACCGGGCATCACCGGCATAGACTAAATGAAGAGTTGTTAACAACAAGTGTTTTAATATCAGAAATTTGAAATTTTTTGCAAGTTTAAAAACAAAAGAAAACCTATCACGATATTAGCATTTTTTTTTAATGAAGAAAAACCCTATCAAGTTAGCCGCGGACCTCTTGTGACTGCCCTCTTTCTTCCCCCATTTCTTTTTTCTTTGGTTTAGGTGGAAGGGCCAATAGTAACCCTTGAAAAAAATAGATTGGAACTACAATGAGCAAGACAAAGTCCAATGATTTCCTTTTCCCTACATGTCAAGAATGTCCTCTCAATTGTTCCCACTCCCATTTGCCTTTGCCGTCGATCTAAAGGGAAAGTATCGATTTAGAAAGCGATTCAGCCTAACGAGCCTAACAAAAATTCTTCACGAGTTAATGAAATGTCTTCCACAAAAGAAAAATAAAATGTTTGGAGAAAACGAAATCTATATAAAACTCTATATGAAAACGTAAACAAATGCAAAAGAAAAACTCACAAAATATGAATAAAGTAAGGGGTAATATCACAAAGAATCCTAAATTGGTACATATATAATAAATTTTGTCACGCTCCGAACCCCGAGCGCGTGCACATCTCACTGCGGTTGATCAAATATGCGACATCCCAGGATACGTCGCCGACCCATTCATTTTATTACGCATGCGGAAGCGAAACAAATCCCCTAACAACATTTAACTTAGGATAGAAAAGCAGGCAATCAATCACAATACCAAACACTCATTTATAAACACATAGGTTTAAATACAACACTAGACTGTCTACAAAATAGATCGGCTCCACAAAAGGGGAACTATCCTAAGACCAACTAGCAGGACACGCTCACCGATCCTTCAGTTTCCACCTTTCCAGACTCCATGGCTTCGGGTCCTCCATGACCGCCATCTAGGGACCTGAAATTTTGGCCCACAACGGGGTGAGACATTGTCTTAGCAAGTTCAATCCCCTAAACCCCTATTAGAAAGAAAATACACCTCGGGTGGCCTAGCCACATCACACAGAAGACTTACCTCGTCTTAATCCCTTCCTGCAGGTTAGCACAATTTGTATCACACAAACTCAAGTAATAATAAGAATTCAAACAATTGGAACGCCAACACTTTCATAGGAACCACAAACGCACTCAGCACGCATTCCAATTATTATTCACTACCACACAAGGGCATAGATTACTCGCAATTCGGCTATCTACTGACATTAATGCCAGGCATCGCCTCCCCCCTTGGAGCGCGACTTCGTCACTACGTCGACGGCATTCCCGAAGGAGCATAGGTTCGCCTTGGCCTAGCCTCTACTGTGACCCGAGCCTCGTCACTATATTGACGACGATCCTAAAGGAATACAGGTCTAGTTGGCCTAGCCACTACTGCGACCCGAGCCTTTCAACCAGCACACGACAAATCAATACTGACCCCCGGAAACTCCGCATTTCATTCATATACTCCAATTACAATAGTAATCCTTAAAAATCCAATTTTTCATCAAAACCCGACACTTGGGTTTTTATGAATAAAATCCCTATTTATCACAATCAACACTCAATTTGCCACATCCATCCATTAATTCAAATTCTAAATGCACAGCAGCGATCAGCACGAAATTCTAAGCAATTGAGGTCATAAATAATTTTTTCGAATTTTTTTATAAATAATAATATTTTAATAATTTCGGAATGTAATATTATTAAAATTCCAGAATTTCGAAACATTTAAGTAAATCAAAAATAAAACTTATTATGTCACATCAAGGCTTATATTAAAATAAACCTACTTAACTTTAAACTAAACACAATTTAACTTAATTAAACATCATAATCTAATCCTCAACCAAATAAACTAATCTAACCACCTAAGCTCACTTAACTTAGACTAAGCACACTTAGGGCATCATTCACCGTCTAATCAAGATTTAGTGAGTTAAACTCACTCGATTAGCAAGCCGAGCGGACCAAAACGACGGGGACGCAACGGGGACCGACTTTCCCAAAGGCGGACCTAGCTTTCGGGTCGGGAAGCTGGCCGAAACGGGCCAAAATCGAGTTGAGATACCCATTTTCTTGGCTGCTGTTTGAGGCCGACGGAGGGCGGATCCGAGGTCGGCTTGGGTCGGAAAAGGGCGAAAAGATCGGCGGGGCTTGGACGGGCTGGTGGCGAGGTCGACGATGGCTCACGGCGGCGGGGACGAGCTCCGGCGCCTCCCGAGGTGCACGGGTAGAAGCCGAGACGTAGCCGGTGCTCGGGCCGGGGTAGGAACGACGGCGTGAGGAGGCGGCGGACGGTGCGTGAGTGGCAACGGCGGTGGCGTGCAGTCCTGCGGTGTACGACGGCGACGAGCGGCGCTGCCGGCCGCCGGCGTTCTCGATCTACTGGGATGTCGAGCATGAGCAGAGATGGAGGAGAGAGGGAGGCGGCGCGCGGTGATGGCGCGAGCGGCGGCGAGCGATGGCAACCGGCGACGGACGGAGCTGGTGGGTTGCTTTGCATCCGGCTTCTTCCGGTTCTTTGGGCGTGCGAAGAAGGAGAAGAAGATGGAGAGGGGGTGCCGACGGGAGAGAGAGAGGGAGGAGAGAGAAGGAAGGGGCCACCTCTTTTCTTTTCTTTTCTTTTCTTTTTCTTTTCTTTAATCCAACAAAATGGCCCACCATCACCTCATGTGACATCACTTCCCACTCACCGAAATCCCCCACAACATCTTCCAATGGGTGCAACTTCCTTTTCCGCCATGGCATGAAATCTTGTACAACAATTTCTTCAATTCCATTTAATTCTCTTCCAATTGAGTCCAATTGAAGTCCATAAAATTAATCTAATGTCACCACACTTCAATTCGCATATTTACTTGATCATAGAACCATCTTGAATCTCAAAAGTACAACCAAAAGCGGGCCTTCTAATTCCTCGAGCCAAATTAGCCATAATTGGATTATTTTGCTGAAAAACTCGGTTTGCATGAAAAATCTTTTGAAGATGAGCCAATGTTCCTAAAATGATTTGTGACACACCAAGACTTCCAATTTCTAAATTCGATCTCAATTTACGGTTAATTGCACTCCGGCACGATATTAGCGCGTCCTGATCTACCGGGTAGCTTTTAGAAATTTTCATGCATTTGACCTGTGGTTGATCAAGCCATAATGTACATCTTTGACACATTGTCGACTTTCGGTTGTCGAAGTAATCTCAAGGTTTCAAATACGCACGGGGTACCCAATTGGCAGAAAAGCCGGTCCTAGTGCCGACCAACAAGAATAGTGCGATCTAGTGGAATCACCCACACTTAATCACATGCTTTTGTCGAGTCGACCTATCTCTAGTCTCCAATCGATTTTTAATTGTGCCGTAATGACCCTTGCAGATTAGCTCGGTCGAAAGGTCGATTCCTAGTCAAATTCTCGAGTCTGATGCATTAAAACCTCTTACCGGCTTTACCTGATAAACTAGTTTTCACCTGAGTGGCCGACTCAAGAAAAAGAACTATATATGTGCATATGAAATGCCCGTCTCAACTTATTGAAAAATAGAATTGGAAATTCGGGATGTCATAAATTTACTCTAAATTAAAATCCTAAATAAGTTTACTTGTGACAAATTTACCATTTATTAATTTTTGTTAAATTTTATTGTCAAATTGTCGAGTTGAATGACTCGTAACAGTTGACTTATATACCAGTTTGAGATTTTACTATCTATTTGTCATAGTTGTATTAATTTTGTGGCTTTTTATAGTATTAACTCAATCTAACGGAAAGTATATTTATCACGAATGTATTAGCTTGAGTTTTCTTGGCAATCAAAAAATTAGTCTTGAATAAATTTATTGCAATTGTATCAGTTTAGAATTTGTTGTGGTCATTTGAATTAAATTTGTCGTAGGTATTTAATAAATTTGTCACTGGTATTTGAATTTGAAATTTTTTATGATATTAATTCATAAATTAATTTATAAATTTATGTTTTTTTTATTAAGATTCTGTAGACGCATTAATTTATCTTATAAAAGGTAAGAACGAAACCCACCTCATGAAGTTATTGTGCTGTAATCATTGACCAACATTTTACGATGATAAACCACGATTTTTCCACTTTCGTAAAGAGTAGAGGTTACAAACTTTCCTGTTCCTCCATGGAAATTGCCAACCAAAGAGTCCATAATGATGACAAAACGAAAAATAATAATAATAAATAAAAAATAGGTCCAGTGAAAGTGCCACGCGTGGACAAATGCCCCCGACGGTGGACTGTTGCTACAGTATAGCATCATGGACTTCGTCGCCTACTTTCTCTCTCTTTCCACAAATTTACGTATCTATATATTCCCGCTTCTTTCCCTCTTCTTCACGTTTCATCCAAACCTAGGGCTCTTAAAACAGAGAACCAATACCCTGCGAGAGCCAAGGTCGAATTTTTCTGCTGCCCTCTTCGATGAGTAGAAGGTCCCTTAATTTTTTTCTTCATGTCGAGCTCTAACCCTTATACTTTTCTTGATTTTGAGGATAAAGATGCGAGCTTTTTAAGAGAACTTTTGTGATATAGATTCATAAATTAATTTATAAATTTATGTTTTTTCGATTAAGATTCTATAGACGTGATAATTCATCTCATAAAAGATAAGAACGAAACCCACCTCACGAAATTATTGCGCTGCAATCATTCACCAACGTTTTACGATGATGAACCCCGGTTTTTCCACTTTCGTAAGGGAAGAGATTACAAACTTTCCTGTTCCTCCGTGGAAATTGCCAACCAAGGAGTCCACAATGATGAACAAAACCAAAAAAAAATATAACATAAAAAATAAAAGACAGGTCCAGTGAAAGTGCCACACGTGGACAACTGTCTCCTCGACCGCGGCCTGCTGCTACAGTAACATCATGGACTCCGTCGCCTACTTTCTCTCTCTACAAATTCACGTATCTAAATATTTCCGCTTCTTTCCCTCTTCTTCTCGTTTTCATCCATTCCTAGGGCTCTAAAACAGAGAACCCGATACCCTGCGAGAGCAAAGTTCGAATTTTTCTGATACCCTCTTGGACGAGTAGGAGGTCCCTTAATTTTTTTCTTCATCTCGAGCTCTAACTCTCATGCTTTTCTTGGTTTTTGGGTATAAAGATGCGAGCTTTTTGGGTGCTTATGAATGATACCGATGGTATTCGTTGCAGGGTCGAGTTGGGAGATTGAGTTTTGAGGTTCGATGGCCGGTGGATCGGATGTGGCTGAGGCTATGCTGTCTTGTGCTCAATGCAGCAAACCCGCGCATCTTCAGTGTGTATCTTGTTTTCTGCGCTTTCGTCTGTATTTATTTGTTTATTGATGTATGGTTTAGTTCGACGATGGGTGATTTATTGGAGTTCTGTTCTTGATTCGTACCGGCTCGATCCTTCTGTGTCTTGGAGCTAATTGGTCGCGCCGAGTTTTCGTCCGCTTCTTCATTATTGATGAAGTTTTTGTCTTGTTGAGCTTTTGCTTAAATTCTAGTAATGGTGGAAGATGGGTGATGTTTATTGCTTTAGGCATCATTTTTTCTTATCCATCTTTTGTTTGTTTTCGTTTTTTTCTTTCGGGCGTAATAGTTTCTCAGCTTTTAGGGTCATCGTGTTCATTTTTGGTTTTCTAGCTGGACTAATTCGAGAGGAAAAAACTGAGTTATGTATGAATTATGTTCTGCAAGTTTTGACGACTGTACTCTCTTCTTGTTTGACCAATAATTCTCCCCGTGGGTTTTGCTTGTGGTGTATTCCTCCGCCGCGGGGGCGGGGGGGGTGGTTTCCATATTTTGTAGTCTAGCCATATGGATAGTACATCTTGCTAGTAGCAAGGGATTAGTTAAACAATGATTGATGGTGCAGGGCTTGTGCTAGAAACTTACATACTGTTAACTTGTATATACAGGCATATGTAACTTCAACCAAGAATATAGCCATTCCTAAATTGCCAATGGATTGCTCCGTTGAAGTTGATTTTCATTTTAGATCTCTCTGTCGGTTTCTTGCTTTGTTTACAAATTATAGCTCTCACTCCAGTGCGCTTATTTTGTCATAAGTGAGCCACGAGTTTTGTTTTGAGCAGATTTTTTTTCCCCTATTATTCTTTGCATAGCATTAGATATGTAATATATATGTCTCGTTTTCCATGAAGCCTACCAAAGTAATAAGTATTACATATCCAACGTCATGTATGCATGTTTGTCTTCTTATTGTTTTGCTTTATGTTCTGAATTAGTCAATCTATGGTTTTGCCTTGCCATTATCTTTACCATTATGACTCTTCACTAGCTCAAAGCTTGAACTTGCATAACTAGGGATAAGTCAGATCGAACAGTCTCTTCATCTTTAACTTCCTTCTATAATTTCTTAGTTTGTCATTGATTGATTATCAGATTGATTTTGAGATAGCATGCATGATCTGGTCAATTCTTGCACCTTTAGAGAATAAGATTATGCATCACCCATAACCATTGTCATCATATGTAGTTATGGTTGAACAGTGTAGTTCAAGTTTGCTAAGTAGCAGTTTCTTTCTAAGCTCTCCTATGTCATGTATCACTTTCATTCTCCCGATTGCTCTTGGATCTACAGAATCAATGTTATTAAAAAAAAAAAAATTAGCTGGTGAGCTTTGCAATTATCATGTTCGCTCACTTGGAAAAGATTGAATTAGAATACTCTGGTCTCAGTTTCACCTTTTCGAAAATTCATTTTACAGGTGTCCAAAATGTGTGGAATTAAAGCTTCCTCGTGAAGATGCTGCATTCTGGTGATGATCTCTATCTCCTTTTAAATCCTGCTTTCGTTCCAACAATGATTTGATATAAGAGATGACTGGGAGAAATTTCAATAAGAAAAACATTGCTCTCTACTTTCTTTTTCCTCTAGTTCAACAAAATGAGGACTATATGTGTACGAAATAAAGATAGTTGCACAAATGGTAACTGTCTAAGGCTTTTTTATACTATGCCTGGTTTTCTTATGATTCTTGGCTAGTGAGAGTCCTAGTTATACAAATTCTCCGAGCATGAAACTTTCTCACAGTTATTTGATTCTTCCATCTTCTGGTTGGAACCAAATTATATGCTGACAGGGTATGGAATTGTGCCAATGTGCAAATTTCTATGTGGAGTTGAAATTTACAGAAATAAAAATTTAAAATAGGGAAATTTCCATGAGCTATTAGACTTTCTAAGTTTGTGCTAATATGATTCCAACCTGATGGTTATGTTGTTTTGACCTCTTGTTTCTCATGAGTAAGGAGAATTGCAACCCTTTAGGAATATCTGAGTCGATAGCTTTGAACTGTTAGTTCTTTCGTTTCATCCCAATGGAAGCATAGTGCAAACTTTTTGTCGTAGACTGGCTGTAGATTGCCCAGATTAATTTTATTATACAGTTCAAGAATGCTTCCATTCTTTCTTGGTTTAGCAGTCCATGCATATGCGGATAAACTGTTTATATTGCATGTTTGACATCCTATTTGAATTACATCCCTCCTGCTTCTCTCTCTGAAGTGCGATTTTGTGATTTATAATATTCATATACATTTTTATTTTTGTTAGTTCACTAAAGGCATAAGCTATTTGACAATATCCATGTTTTTCTTTTTCTTTTTTTCAAAATAATTACGTTAGCTTGTTCCAACTTGCAAGGGGAAGTAGTCCTGCCTCAAGCCCTGTGAAACGTTATGTCAACCCAATACTCCAGTCTATAAAAAAGGAAAAAAAAAAAAAAAAATCTGCAGAGAATCTACAAATTAAAGCCACTTGATAGTCCAAAAATTGTTACAAGTTTCTCCAATGACTCAGTTACAAACTTGTCACTACTTCTTTACATACAAGAAGTTTATATGTACATCAGTGACAACATGTTTAAGAACGATCTGAATGTGGGACAATATCAGATTTAGATAGCCTCTTGTTGACTCATGCTTTTTATTACGTCGTGATATCTTCTAATGCTTGGTTGGGTTCCTAGTTATGGATCCACTTGTATTCTTTGGCCTGTGGAAAACCTTCCACATGTCAGGCTGCCACTTATAATTTCTTTCCTATTTTCCATAGCTTCTTGTTGGACCCCCCATTATTCCAGAGGCAGAGTCACATTGATCAAGAAATTAATGAGAATATGAGTTTACGCACATTTAGCTAGGATACTGTATTTTGTTTAGCTTTATCCATAAACTAGCACTTTCTCTCGGCAAGCTATATAATATTAAATTCATTTGGTAACAGCACTCAAGAGTGCTTCAAAGCATCATGGAGTTCACACAAATCAGTTCATTTGAAGGCGAAGTTGGCTACCCTCGGGAGAGCTGAATCCCTTGGTGATGGTTGGCTATATTGTCTGAAGAAAGGACAGGGTCGAGCACCAAAACTTCCCCATTTTGATTGGACGGGGTATGTCCCGTGGTTACCGTTTCTTTGTAATCTTTGTACCTCAATTTGTAATAATATTCTTGTCTGTGCTGTCTAGACTGCACTTTTGCACGGTCAGATAGGGAGATTTTCTCTATCAACCTTTGTCTGATAACTGCCTGCATAAATCAATTCATGCATGGCACCGCAATGTCTCTTCAGGACATGTATGGTATTGGAAGTTGTAAAAGTGGGTACATTGTGTGAAATTGAGAACATAAAATCAGTGCAACATAAGTTAGATTTACAACTTAGCAGTGGCTAGAAGCGCTTCTTTTACAAGTTACTAGTGTGAAAGCAGCTAAGATTTTGAGTTTATTTCACAATGAAACCTCTCCTATTTAAACTTCTCCAGGAACTCGAGCAGCACGGACACAAGAGGGACTACTTTTATGCTCTCCTGGAATCACAAAATGAATCTTTGATCATTTTTCATGTTATTTTTAGGTCTTATGGTTTTGAACATGAATGCATATAATTTTAAGATTATCCATATATGAGGGCTGTTCCTGCTCATATGTTGTGGACTCTAGCAGTGAAGATGAGACTAAGCAAGGATTTTTTTAACTCGTCCAACAATGGAACAATAAGAATAGCATTTGAGTTTAGAGGTCAAGAAAACTAATTGAGTGGATAATGACATCTACACATACAACATCCATATCTTGCATTAAGTTATGCAGTTTCCTTCAATTAAGTGAATAAAAAAGGTCCAGTTTACTTTTAAGCAACACTGCATACATAAATACAATGCTGTTGAACTGGGTCCTTACCATATTTATCTATAAAAATTTTGGTTCTTAATAAAGACTTTTACCATTGAAGATCCTAGCGTGAGGTGGTGCAGATGTGAATATATATGTTTACACCTTTGCTTTACATTTTCCTTTTCTTTCAGTACAGACTTTCCATTTTTCATTGAACATGTTTGTTTCATTTTTTTCTGGCAGCACGCTTAGGCCATATCCCATATCTAGTATGCGTACTGTACCTTCTCATATCGATCAACCTGACTGGGCAGTTGATGTAAGTCGCTTGATTATGGTGTTTGTATATTAGAGATATTTTGCTACTGTGTGTTCTCTTTTCCCTTATTTCTCAGTTGTCCTGAAATCTTTTGATATTTTGAGCTGGTCCATTATTACTGTGAACATGGTCATTCCGCAAATTGTTGCTTGTGATCATGTGGGCACACACAACAAAAAGCAGGCATGCTGCATCCACATGCAACAGCATGAGCACCAATATGCGAGTGTCCTTTTGTTGTTTGCTAACTTCTTTTACATGTTCTTATTTGTTCGTTTTTATCTCTGTAGGGTATCCCTAAAATTGAGCCCAACAGTGACCTTCAGCACGTTGTTGAGGTAAGATTGCATATGAGAGATCAGGATTTATTTTTTTTGAAGAATGAGAGATATATAAGATTTACCCTTTGTGAGATGACCTTCCGTTGAGTGGTATCTAAGTTTATTCCCCTTTTCATGCACATCTAATTTTTGTATTCTTTGACAGATCAAAACTCCTGAGCAGATTGAGAGGATGAGAGAGGTTTGTCGAGTAAGTAAATCTTCTCTTGTCATTATCTGCCAAGTTTTATTGCACCACTGTCTTCTTATGTGTCATGGGCATTGCATATTATTGGGTGGACAGTCTACCATCTTCAAGATGTTCTAAAAATTTTCTGAAGCTTGATGCGTTGCATAGTCCACATACTTGGTGGCTCTATTTGATCAGGAATAGCATGAGATGGTTCTTAATTTTCTGTTTTAATTTGGGCAAATCTTGTAGTAGTTTGTTCTTTCAGGTTCCTAGCTTTCTGATAATTTTTTGCTGATTTCTACCGAGTAGTTTTTGTTATGTCAAGTTCTTATTTATTGTGCACGAATCGGAGTATGTTTTTGGAGAGTTACTCCTGTCATCATCAACTTGTTCTTCAGATTGCCAGGGAGGTTCTGGATGCAGCTGCTCGTGTCGTTAGACCTGGTGTTACGACAGATGAAATTGATCGAGTTGTCCATGAAGCAACTATCGCTGCAGGTATGGTGATGGATTTTTTGCTTCACTAGTATGTTTGTGACTGCAGCTGCTTTTGATCTCCCTGCTTTTCTTTTTTGCAAGGATGGTGGAAGTTCGTAACCACCTCCTATTATCTTGATGATTTTTGTTTTTCTTTTCCTTTCTCATATTTATTAAGCACGTCTATTTACCTTCAGATCTTCTGCTGGAACCAATTAGGCCTTTATTTCTGTGATTATTTGAGCAATCCGTTTTCTTTCTTTGAAACTATGCATGGGCAACATTCAGTGATTCGCTTTTTCTCCTAGATGGTCAAATTTAACATATCTATTCCCACTTTCCTTTTTGCTTATCTAACTACAGTTTTTGTTAATTCCATAGCTATTATTATTAGCCTAGGATATTTGACATAAATTAAAAGGCAGGACATGATCACCCTTCCTTTTATCTGAACCTACTTATAACATGTTAAGCTGATATCTAGATGTTGATCAACTTTGAGAGCTACTTGATCAAGGTTTACTGTGGTGGTAGATGATGCTTTAAAAGGTTATATGTTCATCGTGGAAATTTGATGGCATGTAACGTGGCTTACCTAAGAATTCATTTGGAGGTAGACCGAGGTCACTATGCAGAACTCAAACCAGGAACGATAGGAATTTTCAGAACAGTTTCCTTTCTGAGGAAGATGAGCCATTAATTAAAAACAACCTTAATGTTATCCTTGTTGACTTGTTCTTCCCATAGTGTGTAACATGCTTTCCGTTTTCCCCACATCTTCTATCCTGATGTTCCTTAAATTGCATTTCATTTTCCCCAGAGCCTCATCAACAAATTATATGCTGCTAACTTTAGTTTCACGTAATTACAGGAGGATATCCATCTCCTCTCAATTATCACTTCTTTCCAAAGTCATGCTGCACGTAGGTACTCCCCTTCATTTCATTTTCTCACTGTCTGAGATAATAAAAGATGGATCAAACTGCTTCAATGTCTTAATTCCTGTAGGTCCGTTAATGAAGTAATTTGCCATGGAATTCCAGATGCCAGGTATTCTCTCTACAATTAGAATACATATTCTGGTCTGTCCTGTTTAAATTATGCTGTTGAGTCTGTTCCTGTGTGTGAACACACCAGTGCCTTCTTCCTTTTTTTCTGTTTCTCCTTTTCAATTGAGGTGGTATGGGCATCTTTCTGTGCTGTGAATATACAGATTCTATAGTTCTGGTATCCTTTTTATGAATCTAGATAGACATGCTATGTCCCAGCGGGCTTGAATGGTGGACATTTAATAAATGGCTACTTGCAAAAACAAATTACAAAGGCATCATATGGAATAACTGGTTCTACTGCAAAAGAGGCACATCAAAGGAATAGCCCCAAAAAAAAAAAAATTGTTTATATTACGAAAGGCATATATGCCTTCTCTACGCTTAGTAGAGACGTTACATAAGGAAAAAAAAAAAAAGGTGCCAACTCGGAAGAGCTTTGTAGCTTAGGATCTGTTTGGCAAATTGCCAAACAGTAATAATTTTTGTTTTTTTGTTCCCAGAAGTAGATTTGAAACAGAAATCCGTTAGGTAAATTTTTTGCTCCTGGGAACAAATTTCTATTTTTTTGTTTCCGGAAGTAAATTTGAAATAGAATCAAGAAGTAAAAAAAAGTTGATTCTTTATTCCCGGGAACAATTCTAGAATTAAGCACCTATTTTCTCTCTTTTCTTTTTTCTTGTTATTCTTCCTTCTTTCTTCTTCTTCAACTGCTGCCACCGCCGCCGTTGCCGACCACCTCCGTCCACTTCCGCCGGTCGCCGACAAGCTCGTTGGAGGCTCGCTAGGCCAGGGCGAGGTCTGGCAAACACGTCGGAGCCTCACCGGTGGCCACGCGGCCTTGCCGGGCCTCCCCCAACCATCGGCGAGGCTCGCCCGGTCGGGCGAGGTCGAGCCCGCCAACGGCCGGGCGAGCTCGGCCTCACCAAATCTGGGCAAGGCCACTCGCCGAGTTGCCAGCAAGGTTCAGCCGACGAGGCACGGCCTCGCCAAGGGCCGGTGACCGGCAACCTTGAAGAAAAAGAAGAGGAGAAAGAAAGGGGAAAAAATTATTTAAAATTATTTTAAAAAATTATTTGAATTAGAAATTTTGAGAGTGTTGCCAAACACAATTCTATTCCGGAATTGAAATTTTGGATGGTTACCAAACGGTTTAAAATGTTTAAAAATTGTTCCCGGGAACAGAAGCGTTACTAAACGCGTCCTTAGTGGAATGGAGCCTTTAGTGAGTTGTGTTGAGTAGTTAGTAGATGTCACTTGCTATATAGCTATTAACATTGTGATACTTTGGTTTTGCAAGGTGATTTTGTAATTTTACTTAAAAGTGAAAATCTTTCATTGATTTCATTGTAAAATTACATGATTGCTAGACACCATTTTCTTTGGAAATTTCAGCCATGTATTCTTTATCATTCATATCATTAGCATTAATGCCGTAATGTGCTTGCTTCTAGGTTACCCAATAGTAGGACCTGCTTCATCTTTTCAGCAGTTACTTATATCAGCCATAGTTTACCTATGGCAATGATTTTTTTTTTTCTTTTTTTTTGGCTTTTGCACTTGTGATTTGACTGTGGCCTTAATGCACAATAAGTGTGCAGGCATAAGACTTACCGCTTCAATGTGTGCACAAGCGTACATTTGTGTGAATGTAACTACGATATAGTCACATAATACTTATGTATCCACATAGTTGTTTTCCTCTGGGTTGTCATTGGGATGGCTTGAGGGCTAGTGCAGAATTTGGTATGAGAAGACTGCATGTTTGTGCTCCATAGATACAGATAAATGAAGTATGGTTCAATGAACATCTTTCAATCAAAGATGAACAGCTTGATGAGAGTTTGCTAATGTTCGAGTCCGATTGTCATCAAGTTTACAGGCTAATTTGCCAACATTTGGAAGTACTATGAAAAGTACTGGAATTAGATTTCTTTCTAGTTGGGGTCAATTTTTAAGTGTTTTAATATCCAATCTACTCTTAACCTTGTATGTGGACTCATGCTGATTCATTAAGTCACAGACATGGGATTTTGGCTGTTCATGCATTCTCTTGCATAATTTAGCTGTGTATATGGTCAAGGTTTTCTTCTCAGTGCCTCATGTCTTCTTTTATGCGTTGGCCACATTTTTATATGCCTTTCTTGTTTTGACATAACTTATTCTTACATTCTAATTACTTCAGAAAACTTGAGGATGGTGATATTGTGAATGTTGATGTCACTGTGTATTTCAAAGGTGTCCATGGTAGGAATCCCTTCCATAGCATTTTCTTAAAGTAGTGCAATTATTCTTCATCGTTTGACCCATATATTGACTGATGAGAGCAGGTGACCTAAACGAAACATTCTTTGTGGGAAATGTTGATGAAACTTCCAAACAGCTCGTGCAATGTACTTACGAATGCCTGGAAAAAGCAATATCCATAGGTGTGCTTCCCTTTTCCTCTTCTTGGGCAGAGTTTCTACTAACGCTGTTAATTACTTGCTATTGTGTTCTGTGCCATTGTAACCTGGTCATTGCTTTGGAGCCTGAGTTACTGATTTAACATTTGTTTCGTTGTTTTAAACGTGAAATTTGAACTCTGATTTTTCTATTTCTTAATGCAGTGAAACCTGGTGTTCGTTTTCGTGAAATTGGAGAAGTCATCAATCGTCACTCCTCCATGTCAGGTTTCTCTGTGGTAATATACAACTCTCATGCGTATCCATCTTGCAGTTCTCTGCTCCCCTCATACAGATATATGTAGTGTTCGAGTATGATTAATTATCTTTTTTTCTTTTTTTATATGTGGAAATTAGGTGAAATCATATTGTGGTCATGGTATTGGAGAGCTCTTTCATTGTGCGCCAAATATTCCTCATTATGGAAGTATCCTTCGTATAGCTGCTATTTGACTCAACATATGTACTTCATATATAAGCTTTCTTGACAATAAATGGATATAGCACAGGATTGGCTTACCGGTAATTGCTATCAGTGGTTCTTCTATTCTGTGTTTCCTTAAAAAAATGCAGGAAATAAAGCTGTTGGGGTGATGAAGGCTGGCCAGACATTTACTATCGAACCGATGATTAATGCAGGTATTCTTTTGGATAACTTGTTTGTGGTCTTCTCTCGAATTATATTTGCTTTCTCTGAATGACCTATCTCATAATTCACTTGTTTGATAATTGGCTAACAGGAGTTTGGCGTGATAGAATGTGGCCTGATGGATGGACTGCGGTCACAGCCGATGGCAAACGCAGTGCCCAGTTTGAGCATACCCTCTTGGTAATGACATTTGATTTTACTTGAAATGTAAAAATGGTAGAAGAGAGAGCTGTGATCAAATAGAGAGAAAATGCTGAGTTCTGAGTTAATGGGAATTTTATTGGGGTGGCATTGCAGTAGTAACCTGCTGATTTTCATATTGCTCAGGCATCCCTCCCTTCTATTAGATGGTTGCATTATGCTTGTAAAGTAATCTAATATTGGTACTCATGGTCTCTGATTCCACAACTAACACATTTCATTTAGTTTACGCTGAAGTTGGTTACTGTGCTAACAAATGGATAGTTCCTAATATTTCATTGATTTGAGTGATCATCCACGTCGTCTGTTTAGGTGACCGAGAGTGGAGTGGAGGTGCTCACGGCAAGGTTGCCGTCATCCCCGATGTGTTTCCCTGGCTCAAGCCATGACTTACTGGAGGTGAAGAATAACCGCCATCAACTACAAAGTTTTGCGGTCAAAGATTTTCAATGTGAAGCGTCAGAGCCAGATCGAGTGGCACTTGGTTTATCAGAGGACATCTTGACAACTTACTGCACATTTTGATCTTCTTTTGCAATTTTGATCTCGATTCCTGGATTGTGGTGAAAGGGTCTTTGATGGAACATGTTCCATCGGAAATCTTTGCTTGCAAAATCGCAAAAAAGGAATGTCTGATTTTCATTTTCTTGATGTTTTAATGACTTAACTGTGGATAACTTTCATAGCGTCATCATGCTAAAGTTTCTGGATGAAGTTGGACATCCATTTTTCCTGATTTTAATTCATAGTAAGCTTCTGCATTGTCAAGATAAATAAAGCCTTGCTTCATTCCAACTTGATGTGTAAACCTTTCAAAACAGTACGAGGCCCATGTGCATATTAAGTAGTGAATTATCCAACTTTCTGAGATCAGTATTAGTCTGACTTAGTTCGGTATGATCCCCTTTAAAAGTGAATGTTAGAATCTGTTATGACCACTCGAGATGAATAATTTTCTCATGTTAGCAGCGGCTTCAAAAATTCTGGACGAGTTAATTAATCAATATTCGAGCACCATGTATATGTCGATCGCTTAAAGGCATAATGACTAACGGCCGACTACTTAATCATTGATTTATGCCGGTTTATCAGAGAAATTGTCCAGGTCACGAAATTTGGGAGAGAGCCATGTACCATGGGTGAATGTAAAGGCTGCAGGCGGTCACTGGAGGGACGCGGACCATCATTATTGTGGCAAGCCAAGGTAGAATGATGAATGCAGTCGGAAGTCATTTCATGTATCATGACTAAATAGAAACCTGCTATTCTCTGAAGCTCACCATAGGGTTCGGATATCGTGCCAATCGTGATGCGACTCAAAGCCTGTCTTACAAACATAATACAAGCAATAGCTCACTGCTGTGTTGTCCGTCAAACACTGGCTTAGACTGCTGAGAAAAGTACACGATCCTTCCGGGCACCATCTCTTCTAAATTCGAGAGCCCCGCAGGAGATTGGAAGTTGATTTGGGTGCAAAGATAGACTTTTCCCTGGCTAGGCACAAACCAACACTACTAAAAAATACTGAACCAATTGATGTGAATCACTCAAAATCCAGATGACTCAACAAGCGAAGAGTACGAAGCATTCTCATCCGTTGAAGTAGGCTGCTTCTGGCCTTCGTTTTTGGACAGGGCCGTCTTAGTCTTGAGATTAATGGCCATCTCTAGCCCAGCTATCTCAAACAGCTGCAGCCTCTGCTGCTTCGCAGTTTCAAGGTCACCTTCCCAACAAGTTTCCGAAATAATTTCAAGCGCTTTCTCCATCTTGTCTTCTGATACAAGATCCCCACCTTGCAGAAGCACAAGGTAAATCTGTTCAGCTGAAGCTTTACGGATCTGCAGAGGAAAATATCGATGAGCATACAAGGAATGAGTCAGTCAACCCACTAACAAACTGCGAATGCCCAGAAACTGGAACCTACCATTACCTGGGTTGAAAGTACAGCTAAAGGAAACTAAATTAGGAAGTTGTTTAAGAAGAACCCACCTTAGGGTATCGATGTCCGAGAAAGGTCAGCAGATGAGAGAAGGCTCGAGAATTCGCTGGCTTTGAAACTGAAGCTATAAAACCGAGTATAGCAATGCCTGAATATAACTTAGTGAAGTCCTTTGACCCTTTCAATTCAATGGCCAGAGAATCTAGAAGGCCATTGCAAAACGTTGACGTATGAGCCTGCATTGATATCACGAAGAAGGATCATACCAATATTTCAGCATCGAACAAGATTTAAGAAAACATACTTTTCTTCGTTCCTATCACAAGTAATCTGATAAAAACTCCAGCAATTGGCTGATGTAACAAAGATGTGAAATTGCTTTATAGGTCCAACTATCACCAATCAAGCAGCTTGCAAGCTCTATTTAAATCTTTTCTTCATTTTCCCTCTTAGTAAATACAATCAGGGAGCACATAAGTCACAGGACATGAGTAGCCAGTCTGGTTCAGCTTTTAAAAATGGTCTAGATTCAGATCACCTTTCGGATCTGAAAAACAAGACGGTGTGATTGTGTGCTTGCAAAATCTGTAGCAACCAAAATTTTTTTAATCCCCCCCAACCTGCTGGGGCACCCAAAAATCTTGCTGTTCTTGAAAGATGCTGTTAAACTAACTGCATTCATCTGTGGCCTGCTACTATTTTTACAAGTAACAGAAAATTAGCTGCTAACAATGACCAAGCAGACATGAAACTTCCCCACCCACAACCAAAATAAACAAGATGCCATAGCAGTCAACAGCATAGCCGGATAAGGAGGCAAGAAACATTTAACTGACCTCCATATTCAAGAGAATTCTCTTGCTGAAAAGTATTTCAATCGTCTGCAAAAAAGAAACATCTTCAAATTAGTCACAGCTTTGACAATTAGAAACCAGATTACAAGAGTTACTCTTGTGCAGGGAAAAAAATGACCCTCATAAGCACATTATAGTGGTACCTTCAGAGTAGGCGTGATAACTCTGTCACATTTCCTGTACTGTTCAAGAACCCAAAGAACGTCGCAGCTAAGAGTATACTCTCTGGACTTGTTTCTATCAAGACTTTCATTGTCTTCACCTTGAAGATACTCCAACAAAGCTGAAGTAGATGTCTTCCTCAAGGAATCTTGCAAACCTCCAATAGAGATAACTAATCCAGACACTAGGGACCTACTATAACAACTTGCTTGAAGTAACTGTACAAAACGTGGATAAGAGAAGGTGGGTACCTGCATGAAATTACACAAAGGCACGGGGAAAAAAGATCATTTTATGGTAACAACATAAATAAGGAAAAAGAAGTCATCTGTACATACCCCCCATTTGAGGCCCTTTTTATTTGGAATTATTTCTTCCAGCTTCTCCCTGTGAGGTATAAAGGGGACGAAAATTTCCCCGTTGTACAAAACCCTTTGCAGAACAGTGGCAGCTGCTTCTCTTAATTTATCCATTTTCTCTACAGCTTGTTTAACAATCCCTGCAACTAAAGAGGTGGCAAGATTGGTATCAAAAAGCAATGTCCCTTCATTCTCAACCAATTCCTCATTTGAAAGGTTTGGTGAATGTTCAAATCCACGCGGCCTCGCAGAGGAACTCAAGCTCTCTCTCTTACAAAGCATGTATGTACATCTTTCAAGGCCATACATGGCAGCCTCCCGTACCCAAGAACCAACATCACCGCGGTTATCAACCGAGTAGTCATCAAGAGCATTAAATAAGCTCATCATCACTTCCTTCTTTATCAGAAGGTACAGAGACCTGAGATCCTCCTCGGCAAGAGCAGGAGCCTGCTCTCTTTCTTGAGTTAGGGTCTCACAAACTGATACAAGTCCCTTGACAGCATTTACTCGTGCTTCAACATCTCTATCTTCAGGGTTATCCTGATAAATTTCAATAAAACATAAGCTAGTCAAGTACTTTCTTTCATTGTAAAACTCAGAAAAGACAACTGCAGCAAAATTCTTCTACCAAGCTCACCTCTATCGCACAAGCACCACAAAGCTTCATTATGACATCTTTCCATTTGGTGGCCAAAAACTGATATGGTAAAACACCTAATGCCAATGCAGATCCTCTTCGCACTGCCACATTTGGATTGCTTAACTGATCCAGACACGTTGTTGTTGCATCCGAGGGACCTCCATCACCAAAATATGCAACAGTAAAATGTTTCAAGGCTTTAACAGCAGCATTCTGTTTAGCAACAAGGATAAATGACTCAGAAAATCATAAAACTAAAAGCAAAAGCTAGTTTCCTGAAATTCTTTTCCAGTAAACATTCACCTGTATTTGAGAATTAGGATGTCTCAAGTTCTCACTGAGGGTATCAAATAAACTCCGAATTATCTTCTTAGGTACTAACAAATGCGACAATGAGATGCACTCAATAAATCGGAAACAGCTGCTCGCATTATCTCTCCACCTTTCCCTCGGTAGAGCCGTGCTTTCTCTATTGCAGGAACTATACCAGCAACTTTTCTCTGCTTATCTGTACATAGCAACATGCCATAAAAAACTAGTATACTGGATTTGCATCTAGTAGCTGAAAGCAAAACATATTAAAAATGTTAATTCCTCATTAATAGCATACAGCCTAATCACTCAAAAACAAAGATATTTGGTGAAGCTGTTTTCCCTGGGAATTTTATGCTTCTATCAGGTAAAATGGATACATTTCCGAGAGTAAACAGCCTGTGGGGATAGAACACTTAATAGATATGGCTATAACTATTCATCTTGACTCTGATCATTAGTCTGTTTCATCAGTAAAAGTTCCAATATGCTAGACATTTCGAAGCCAATCAATCTATAAACAACCTGAGAACTCTAAAGAATTCAAGAGCAAGACTTTGCGCTATTTTCCCGAATAAAGGGCACTAACCATCTGGAAGAGAATAATGGCATCGATACAAAGACAAAACAAGTTCTGCAGCTGCTAAGGTCGCACCATGGCGCATGCACAAATCGGATGATAGAGTGCAAGGAATCAACTTCTCCAGAATATAACTTGCAAAATATTCAGGATCATATTTGACAAGAGCAGAAAGTGCTTCTGCGGCAAGTTCCCTTAAGCTTTTATCCTGAAGAGATCAAAGGGGAGGAGCTGATGAGCTCTTAGAGATACAAGCAAAGATAAAAGTAGGTAGATATAATTATATATTCTGATTAAGCCAACACGTCTTCTCAAAATTTGCTAGCGCAGGCGAAATGAAAGAATAGGCATAAAAATTTGATGATATATGCTTAAACCACTGTCATTCAAGATCTAACTAGTGTTCCCTACAGAAGGAGAAGATAAATCAAGCAAAGCTGATTAAATGCGATTGCATGAATCAAGAACTAACAACGAATCAATATACTAATGAATGCTCCAAACTTGTTATAACAAATTTTGAATAAAGTGCTCAATAAACTGCAACTACTCTCTTCCTTCCACCAGCTTCCGTGAAGTCGTCATTTGACCGGTCCAAACACATTTCACTCATACCTTTCGGTCACCAAGGCCTAATGAAACTATGAATATAACAAATTATCCTAGGAAATATTCAACGCTTTACATTGTTAGAGATTCATATCTTGGCCAACAGCATTTACCTTAATAAAAACATTATTTGGATATTTGCATAGGTGTCATTCACTAAGTCAGAGAAATAATAACATACCAAACTAGAAGGCAGAAAAGAGCTGCCAAAGATTATACAAGAAAAAAGCCAGATTAAAAGAAAATAGAAAATATTCAAAAGTAAAGCAAACAACTAGTCAAGCTACTTAATTCAGTTGCATAAGCTAGATCCTTTCACAAAAATATCCAGAAGAAACTAGGCAGATGCAGTCCAATTCAATATTCCAACTTCAGCAACCAGAAGCAGAATCTTGGACAAAGTCATATATACTTTGTGGTGTTTTCAGATCCTAAAAAGGAAATACTTACCCAGTGACAAATTTTGCTGTTCAGCAGTTCTTCTGCAAATGGATGAAGATATCCCTCATATTGTGCTATACAAACAGCAACATGGAGGTAACTGTTCACTCGTGATGAGAGAGAAAAATAATCTGCTGTATTTACTATGTCAATGCCATGAGGGTAACTTCCCTGTCTTCCTACATTCTCTTGAAAAGCTGCTGCAGAAGCTCTCCTACAGTTCACCTAAGAAAATATGTTAAAATTCTCAATAGAACAGCATAACATAATAACTTTCCAATAAATAAGGAGAAATTGGAATAGTAGATAGTATCCTGAGAACTGCTGTGTTTCACACCTCTCGATCATAGCAAGCCACTGTTAAAAGATGAGGAGCCAACTGATCCAATATGTTTCTCATATCCGCGTGGTAATATGCACGTCCAAAAGCCCAGCAAACATAGGCGGCAGCATCACGTACATGAGATCCAACACTATGGGGACCTCTCCGGATATCATAATGCAGAGCCTATAATGCAATTTCAATGACAATCAGCACAATCTGTGGAGTAACATGTCTGCAACTCAACAAACCCCCCCCTTTTTTTTTTTCTCTCCCTCTTTTCTTCTCAAGGCAGAAATAATCCACAGAAACGACATTTAAACTAATCATGCCTTTAACCAGGATATTCAGCCGTATGCTTTGTAAAAGCATTTAAGGAAGTCCTAGTACCATTTAGACAATCATCCAATTAAAGAAGACTAGTCCAAAAAAATGACTATATGAGCGCGAGCAGAGATAGCTTCCGACCTACCCCGCCACACCACCAAAGACAAAAAACCAGTGCTTACATCCTCCTCCCCCTCCCCCCCCCAAAAAAAAAAAAAAGCATGACCACAAACAATGCATGAATATGCCTAAAAAAACCATACAAGCTCAAAGGGGTCTAACTCTCTCGTGATGCAATGTACACGCAAACAAACAGTATCATTTAATCTTCTTCTGGTCTTTGCAATAAAACAGATTCCTTTGGTTTTCCTACAGTGTGATAGAACAGGCAAGAAACGGCATTGCTTGAAGAAAACCAACCTTATCATAGAAGCCAGCTAGTCGAATGCATAAATTTCACTTGCAATTATTGTACTGAAATGGAAAACTATAGCAACTGACCTTGTCCTTCTTGCCCATGAAAATTAATCATAAGGCCACTTTATTTATTTATTTATTTATTGTGGAAGATTTTTACTTACTTTAGAAGCCTCTCAGACATTGACTAAGTATATACAGAGAAGGAAATTCGGAGACAAACTAGTAGTTAGTAGAATCCATCAACTATAATCCAACGGAAGAATACTGAAATAAAATTGGGGGCCTACGATCATATTATTTCAGAGGAACTTATTGGGCCCCAACCTTCACAACCACTGGAACTACTTTGGGAAGACTATTTGGCAGCAATAGTCCTCTTCTTGCTAGTTCGGCGAGTGCTAAGCATCCTCCATGCCAGGAACCATCTCCCTGGAACACCATGGCAGGTCAAAGTAAAAACACAAGTAAAATTGTTTTTTATAAGTAACACAACTAAAATAGCTGCTATTGAAGAAAGACAAAAATCACAGGAATACTCAGAAAAATTCATGGCAAACTCGCAATATTATTATAAAAATGTGAAACGAAAATAAAGTGAGAGAAACTACATGGGATACCTCTCCAGGTGAAAACAACTCAAGGACAGATGACAGGACCTCTTCTGCAAGCATAGAAGTTAAACGGAAAGTTATGCGGCCAATACCTTTAGCAGCAGACCAGCGCACAACGGTATCCTGGATCAATAAATATCTGTACATCAGATATATTTTCCATGTCCTTAGATTATGACACAGTGAAGAGGAAGCAAATTGCATGAAGCTGAATTAGATATACTGCTACCGCCCAAACATTTGACTGGTTCGTGGTCTGAATTTCCGAGCATCATAATTATTCTTCTTATGCAAAGGAAAACTATTGATAGGCACCAAAGGCTCAAATCCTTTAACAATCATGGTCAAGAATGTCTTACATTGCAGCTGTTCTATTTACGAAATGACCACCATTGTCTTCCTTATGAAATGAATCAACTTATCTCTACTAAGATACAAGCCAACTCCCTATTCCAAATTTACTCTTATATTTTTCTCTCTACCAAATCTAAGAAATGAGGAGACATCAACAAGATCAGTTTCTTCTGGTCTAGGTGGGGTCATCTGAAGCCCATAGTTCCATATCTGTTGAGGCAGCGATTCCCAGCCCACTTTTGAGAAGGATGACCATGAAAACAATGTGGCTCTTAGCTCATAGACAACAAAAAATGAATTCCTGACATAGGTTTGGCAACATTATACATATAGACCCAGGTCTGAACGTTTGAAACCATGGGATTCCAAGCACCAACACTAATGACAGAATGCTAGAAACACGTAAATCAGTGGCAGAACCAGAAGTTAACCATAAAATTCAAAGATCATAAATTTGACAGATAAAGTTTGACAACAAAGTGCTGGCTCGATGACCTCCACAGTTCCGGCCAGTTATCAAACTAGACCACTCCATGCCAGAAGTACCCTCTGGGACACTACTACAGAAGGAAGTAAATTCATGAAAAGGGAAGGCATCCGGTATTGCTGTCATAAATGTCTGCAAGGTGGTATACACTTCACAGTGACGCAGCCAACACAATCATGCACTATAATATCTGTTCAAATATTGACTTTTCTACAAAGTTTAATGAAGATGGACTTTGCAACTCATACGAGAGTCCTAGAAGGATCAAGATTATTCTTTCAAGTTAATTAGTATCAACTAGGATTTAACTATGTTTCTATTTCAGGATATCATGTTTCATTTCTCAATTATGTTTAGGAGTAGAGTTTTAAAAGATTCTATAACTATCGTCATAATTTTTTCGTTTCAATAAAGTTGATGAATTATTGGATTCTGCAAGTATTTGCTTCAGGATTGTGTGATGGAATTTTTCTCTCAGGTGTGATGCCTAAAGAATTTACTCATTTTGAGTAAGCGTTCATTGGAATTTCTATTAAAATTCTCAATTGATTGGGCTCACTATGTGGGACCTGTCATCCTACATCACATAGTATGGACATGGCAATACCACTGACCTTGTATTTGTTTTCAAAGGAACCTAGTGAAAAGAGAGGGTCAGATGAGTTAGTTAAATCTTCTAAGAACTATTAATGATTATTTTATGTTTCGTGAAAATCAACAACCAAGCGTTATGATTGCTATTGTTAAGAATAATTAATGTTCCTAAAGGAAAAAGTTGGCCACGTGATTTGGGAAGCCATGAAAAAGAACTTAGCAGCCACACGGGAATGGCCATATTACTATCTGTGAGATTTTGTGAGACCACCACTAACTATTATAAAAGATTAAGCTGTTAGATGAAGGCATGGTTTATCATTTAAATATTCTAACACTCCCCCTCATGCTTAGTCTGGCCTTTTTTCCTAGTCCTAAACATGGAAACTTAATTGGGGAGACAAATGGGGCCTGGAAAGATTCGAACTTAGGACTTCCTGCTCTAACACCATGTGAGATTTTGTGGGACCACTACCAATAGTTCTAAAAGCTTAAGCTATTAGAAGAAGACGTTGTTTATTATTAAAATATTCTAAAACTATCTAATGGATTATTGACCATAATGGACCCATTAGACAGAAATATAATACCTGATTGATTAGCACACTACACAATTTATAGCAGTGGCTGGATTTTTTTGCTCGCAAATTTTTCTACTCAAATTACTATGCAAACCTCATCAGGGTTTTGGTAGATAGTACAAATTATTCTCTTTCCTTAACACAAGTGGAAAACTAAATTCAAAACAGTGATTCTCATAATTAGCCTTGTAATAAGGTAAAATCTAATCTCTTCAGCTGTGCATCTTACTGCAAAGTAGGACAATTCAAAAGGTTATTGTGCAATAGAAGTCTGCCCATCAAACATACCGTATCTCTCAACCCAGAAAGCAAAACTTCTATGATCTCTTCTATGATTTCTGGGACATCCACATCATCATCCTGCATGCACTGCGAATTAACTCCTGAGGTTGCACAATCCACATCAGGTTGGTCCAACTTCTGGGAGGCACTCGAGACATTTCCCCCAAGTGACCTGGTTCTACTCTGCCAGGCATAGAAAGAGGCAGAAAATCAATTGTTAGATAAGCTTTTTGAAAAATTGGTCATTCTGATGACCTAGACAAAGACACCAAACCTGCTTTTAGTAATTGTAATCTAGAAACAACATGAGAAAGTATAGTTTGACCACAATACAAACAACATCATTCACTAGTCAAATAAGTAGTGTAACCAAATGGAAAGAATGTAGAAATTTAACTCAGAAAAAGTTTACAAATTCATATTTGACCCTCAAGACTTACATTAGAGCTTTATGAAACCCTTTTTCTTTTTCTTTTTTGGGGGGTGGGGGTACTTTCTCAAACTAAGCACAAAGTTATCCACAGAAAATCCAACCACGAAATTCAAATGTCCACAAAAAGCTCTGGGTAACAAAAGCACTTCAAACTTTTGATATATAACCCATCAAGCATATTGAGAAATAGCACCAAACGCATAGTCTCTACCTCACTGTTTTCTGACATAAAATAAGTCATCCAAAGAACAGGTCACTAGAAAAATACAAAGACCTGAACCAGCTATCTAAAGTACCTAATAACCTTTATGTGATGTACAACCTTACCATGAATTGATTCCTGGGCATGCCTGATCAACCTAATTCAAATAATATGGGGGTCAAGTTACTAAGATGCTAAGTTGTAAACCTAGCAAGAAATCTGCTAAGATAAACTTAAAATTATGCTGTCATCTCCTGCCAATCTGCATATCCTATTAGAAATCAGGATTAGTCTAAAGGGACAAATACTCTAGCAGATCTAGTAAATGTCAGCAAAGGATAAACCAAGCCAATATGTCCAATGTACAATGCAACTGTGCATTTTCAACTAATATTCCAATAAGAAATTACAAGAACAGTGCAGTGCAAAGAGAACAAAAGATTTCTGCTAAATGCCTACAAGTGCTATCAACAAAAGGACATTACCAGAGAATAACCTCATATTTCCATTGCAACTGAATGATTGTTTTGCATAAAATAAGAAATTCGTTCTAAACAGTTACTGACCGCACTTTACAAAAGAAACCAAACACCAGTATTACATGGCACAAAGCATAAGGTTGGGTTGAGATCAGTGAAGCAGGTCTCTTGGATAATGTTTGCATTAGCATTAGCACTACATTAAGCACACATGGCAATGGTACATTAGAAAATTGGTATATGATCTTAAGAATAAGTTTGTAAACAGAGACATGAAAACCTTCATGTACTAACCATATAGCGCCATGATGGTAATCGATAAGGAAGGCAAGTGAGGCCAATCCGCTGACTCAATTTTACCAGAAATTTACGAAGTAAAGGACTCTGGGCAGCAGTGCCAGATTTGCCTAAGCTTGAGATGTCATTCCACACGCTGGCGACTATATCAAGTAAGAGATTCCGACTACCTGCCTGGCCAAAATGGGACATGAGAAAATTAGAAGATGTAAGAGGTATAGGAGGGTAAAGTGGTCTGTTAGAGGTATCAAAGGGTAAAGTGGTCTTTAGGGCTTTAGGGCTTATTTTATTGGTGATTACTTAATATACATATATATATTTATTGAATAATACAATACAATTTTCCCTTTACAGAAGTAAACAAAGAATTAAGAGAATTATTAAAGGGAAGAGAAGCATCTAGATGGCATAAGTAAAGGTCACGCCTTGTCAGTGATATTGTATCTAAAAGTCAGAGAAACCCAGCTGATTTGCAAAAATCTCACCAATTTATCCATAAACTGGAAGAACGGATCATATCAATAAATAGAAACTTCATCATGGTAATCCACACACACACACACACACACACACACACACACACACAGAGAGAGAGAGAGAGAGAGGCTCCAGGTATGTACAAGTATATTGTCAGTCAAAAACTTATTAACCAACATGTCCACTTGATGTGACAAAAGTACCTTGAAAAGGGCTGCCAGAGCTTCCACTACTCCTAGTAACTGAAAGTGACCCATAACATCATCTTTACTGGAAGAGAGAACTTCATGTGTCCAGTCGATAAATCTGAAGGTGAAGATGGAAAGAAAATAAGCAGGGGCATATAAACTGACAGACAAAAAATAAAACAAAATAGAAAAAGGAGATATCTTTGAGCGAAGTTACATTAAAAATTGAAGTTGGACAATTCAATGAACATTGAGACAATTTCAGATGGAAGTACCTTGGAAGAGACTTTCTCAAGCAATTCCCCTTCCAAAATACTTTGCAAAAGAACAATAGGGAAAAAAAGGAAGAAAAAAAAAATCACTTTGGAAGCAGAGGAATTTTGGAGCCTTCTATTCCTGATTCAGCAACATAACAGAATTACCACGAAGAGAGCAACCTGATAAATGCTTTTGGCATGTCTGGACGTGTTAGAAGTCTTGATAGCAGCAATCCAGATATGGTTCGCATGGGACCAGCACTTGAAAGGTAGTCCTTACAGAACCCCAGTACTCTTGATACCAAAGGGGCAGGCTCAAGTTCTCCCAGCTCATTATTGGAGGCAATACTTGAGTCAACAGAAGCAATATCGAAGGGAACCAAAACAAGAATAGAAAGCCACAAAAGAATCACACATTTTGCTTCCATCTCACCAGTACTTTCATGTCGCAGTGATGTTACTGAGTTTGTGTCATGGCACTTCTCCAAAGAGATACTGCAAGTTCCAAATCAGAAACTTGATGTGGGAAGAACTTGATTACAGCCTTGTAACCACATACAGTGACAAGGGAATATATGATTATGCATATGGGCTTGATTATAGCGAGAATTTCATCAGATGCTCCTAATTCGATCGTTCTGGAGCGAATAATGAACATCAAGGGTGAAACTATGCTCTCCAAATAAGGTTCTATAAGCTGACCCTGTTCTTGGTACTTGTCCATCTGCATGCACAAGATTAAAATTTACGATATTTCAGAACATTTCCTTCCAACAAGGCATTCCTAAGTAGATATGCTGTGAAAAATGCAAAAGCCTGTACTTGAACACCAAAACCAGATTACAAAAGATCCATCATTAAAAAAAAAAAAACCAGAGAAGTGAAAAGCTTGAGCAGTCACGGATGTCACAGGCAGAAAGGTACTGTTTCAAGATACAGCAAAAACACAGTAGAGGTTCTGTAATACTCATACATCTGCACACGTACCTTCCCTAGTTATTTTCTTTATGCTCCACTAAGAGACCAGCCAGAAGGAGCAACTTATTAGACTATGATGATCTAATATTTCGACAAACCTTTGACTTATGTGCACTGTCAGAAGATCAAACATAAGTAGGTGACAACCAGATCTTTCAGATAATTCTAGGGTGCAAAAGAACATCATAAAAATGCTCGAAAGAAATGTCAACAGCATCACCCTTCTATCAGACTAATTATGCTCGCCGCATGATCAGAAGTCTCAACTCCCATGACCACAAAACCACGGAAAAGAGAGAAAAATAACTTTCTTAACGAGGTCACTCCATTTTCATGCACCCAAAAGGTCGCATTTTTTTTTCTTCTCCAAAATAGCATAACCAACGAACAAAGAATGCACCCATGGAAGCGCACGAGAAGCAGAACAAGCTCGACAACAGTGGAGACCCATTCAGACTCCTAAGGAAACGCAGTTCGGTACAGACTCCCCAACCATTCACTAAACAAATCTCACGCCAGCATTCGCTCTCGAGACTCAAACTACAGTAAACATCCTCCCTCGCCCGTCTCCATTTCAGATCAGTCCCGTCCTCTTCTCTCGCTTCTCGATCAGCGAAATTCAAAACGCGAGAACGAGCGAGCATTCCATCGAACCGAAGTGCGAATCGGAACCGCACAGAAAACGCTCCACACACCGACGCGCGGCAGCTGGAACTATAGCACGAACAGGAGAGAGCGCAGAGAAGAGGGGGAGAGGAGGGGGTGTGTGAGTTACGATGGATCGGATCCTGTGGACGGAGGAGGAATCGGGGACGCGGCCGTGGGAGACGATGCCGTCGAGGAGGGACTTGACGAGCTGCCATTCCTGCAGGAAGTACTTCTGGAGCACCCGCTCCTTGGAGTCGTGCTCGTCGTCTTCCTCGCCGCCGCCGCCGCCCTCGTTGATGGGCGGAGCGACCGGATCTTCTTCCTTCACCGCCGCTTCAACCGCCGTCGCCATGAGAGAGAGAGAGAGAGAGAGATGGTAGTGGTAGTAGTAGATTCTAGGGACAAAGCTTCGCGGTAGAGAGAGAGAGGGAGGGAGGGAATGTAAACGAAGAAGAAGACGAGCGAAAGCAGAAAATTATTTTGGGGGAAAAATATTTAAAAATAATGTCGGATACAAAATAAAAATAAAAATAGAAAAGGAGGAAAAAGGAAATTCCGTTGCCGGGACTTGAACCCGGGTCTCTCGGGTGAGAGCCGAGTATCCTAACCAACTAGACTACAACGGATCTTCGAACATGTTGTCAAACTCAATTTTAATTATTCTATATTAGTTGGTTTAACCGCCCACCGCAGAAAATTTTTACGTGTACGAACAATCATTTTCAAGTTTTATCATTGGGATATTGAATGTGGAAAATTTCCGTGTCTCCAATCAATTTTTTATTCATTTTCTTTCCTTTTTTTTTTTCCTTTACTTTCTTTTTCTTCATTAGTGGATTGCTAACCACGTTGGCCGCCGACGTGACTGCCGACGTGGTTAACAACTGGTCAAAGATGAGCTTGAGCCTCACCATAGGCCGACAAGGCTCAAACTCACCAAATTTCGACGAGGTCGAGCCTCGGTAGAGGTCACTAGAGCTTCGCTAACGACTCACGACCTCCGGCGAGCCACAAGCCGACAAGGCTCGACCTCACAAAAGAAATTAAAAGAAAAAGAAGAAAAAGAAATAGAAAGAAAAGGAAATAAAAAATAATAAAACAAAAATAAAAGGAAAAAAATTTAAATTTTATCAATTTGGTTCGATTAACCGAACCAATTAAAAAGTTTCGACTTTTAATGAGAACCAAATCGAAAAACTGAACTTTTTAGTTTGATTCGATTTGGTTTTCGATTCAATTTTTGACATCCCTAACTAAACATATGATTGCAGCAAAAAAACTTGTTTCACGTACCGAGAGAAAGAATGGAACGTAGTCACCTTGTGAGTTAAACTCGCATCGGGTTTCATTCGATGCAATAAACTTTACACTAGTTGAGCTTCCTTCAAAGAATGACAACCAACCGTTGAAGCAGATACAAGTAAATGAAAACAAGTAATTTCTCACCATCTACACAAAGTTCTCTTTCCGACGGCCCATAATTAATATCACTTCATGCTTTTGCCAAAACTATGGACATCAGGCAGCAGCTCCACCGCCACGATTCCAAGACTGAGCTCCTGACTATGTCGAATTGATCATAGGTGATACAAGTCAGGACTGCTTCTGCAGCGATTCTTGGATAATTGATGTTAGCGACGGATGTATCCGAGCCGTTCTCAAAGAACGAGCCTCACTTCTTCCTTTAACATGTTCCTCCCCAATGGCCACCGTGGTCGCAAATCATACTGTCGCACAAACCAACAAATATCAGATTTTTCTTAGGCTGCGACTACAAGGGACCAGTGCATCTATATGTGGTACGGGGATGGTTTACAACATTTGGGGGCATATAATCTGAACTGCATAGAAATGAAGCAACACAATCTGATTCCACAGTGACGGAATGTAGAGGAAATAGAACATGGACATGCAGACACACAAATAAGAAATAACTTTTCTTTGGCTGGGCAAACAAGGAAATTTTATTCACAAAAAGTAAAGCAGATCAAGTCTGCTACAGAGGATACATCAGTTCATCATCCTCCAATTCTTCAGATCTTCCACATACAAAATAACAAATGCAATAAATGTTTATAACCAGAAAAGGTGACAAATGTGAATTTTCCAGATCTAAGAAACATCTCTTAGAAGCCCCACATTACCTGTTAAGCATTATCTTAATCGACTGAAAAAATATGAGTGACCCTTTAACACAATATATCCATCTTTCAAATTATTTTTTTGCAAGCCCAAGTTCCTCTTAACCCAAGCAACCCAGCATGGACCAAAGGGCCTCAACCTATCCACTGTTCTAACTCATCAATAACATTCTACTATTCATATCGCACTTGATTATGTAAAATCAAGTATAGGCAAACATAACCGCCAAGCCTGTTATATCTTATCCATTAAAAGGAAAATGAGAGACTAAACTACATTTAATGTGATTGAGAAAATTTAGAAGGTGCTTTTGCAAAGTCAATTTTCCTGTAAAGCATAAATTTCCACAATCTGATTGTCAATCTTTTGAATACACAAGACGCAGACATCATCATGGAATTATCCGTTGACCAAATTGTTCTTCAAGTGCAAGTCCTCTCTCATTTGTTGTTGTGTATCAGAAGTCTTCCGACACAGAAAGCGACGAAAAAAGCACATTTTATCACTATCATGATCTTATTAAATTTCTCGAAATATGACGCATGAATTTTGACCTCCATTTGACTTGAATTAAGTTCTTTATACACGTTTAACGGAGAGACATTAACCATTTGCAGTTTCCACCACTAAGTCTAATGTAATCTAAATCTTCTCACAATCCATCTGATGGTTTAAGGAACATGTACTGCAAATCTAGGGCAAAGAGTTCATCAAATATGTTGAACTCTTGTGGAGATAATTGACCAAAACATTAATAAATTTTGAAATATGTCTAAGCCACCCAGGTAAATTCTATCGTGGTTCATGGTTTCCAGTCCATGCTCCAGCAGGCTAGAAAGAGTCGTACTTAGTGAAAACAGAGGACGTGATAATCGAACTAACCATAGCATCGTCAGGCTCATCTGCCGGTGGTGGAGGATCAAATCTACCCATCCGGAAGTGCTCAATGCCAGTCCAAGCTATCATCACACCTGGTCAGATAAGATAAATGTCTTGAGCCCCCTGCTAGAGGCTATGTACCAACCTAATGAATAAATGACAGGGCCAACTATGTCTACAGAGCAATCTCAACTGGTTTACAACTTCTAGATCAACCTTTTTTGTTCATGCTTCTCTGGATTAGGTCCATAGGATTTGATGAACCCATGCTATAAGCAAAATCTAGCCAAATATACATTATCAAAAGAAGACACACATACACATGTATAAGTTGCGACTTAGTAGAAACCCAAAAGGGAGGCTAGACTCTCCATACACATGCAAACAAAGAACAGACCACCCATGTTACCATAATGCAAATTAACAAATGCACTCTATAGTTGAACATTTTTCCAAATTGTGGCCTTGGTTTTCAAGAGATATCAGAGACCAAAGCCTTTTGATTAATTTTTTTCCCAGCCCTTTCCCATGAATTGTTACATTCAGAGAGATCCCTAGAATCATACGCTCCAAGTTTCATGATGCGCTAACTGCTCTTGCCAGATGAAGAATGTCATTGAACAGCAGCTTAATAACCCGAAAGTATGACTTACCATTGTCAGTGCAAAGGCTAGCCGGAGGACACACAAGTTCCAGGCTCTTTCTCTTCACTACCTGATCAAGCCGAAACCTGACATACTTATTTGAGGCCACCCCACCCGAAACAACCTACACAAAGCATATAAGGACATCATGTATCAAACAAAAAATGCCAGAAAGCTTATGTCAATACTCTGAGGAGGCAAGTAACGCAATGTTAAGTTAGTAATGTCACCAGATACTTCAATGAAGGCTCAATTTCCATTGCCCAGTCAATTGCACGTTCACACCTCTCCTCTAAGTGTAAAACTGCAACTCTCTGCGTGTAACAATCATGAATCAAATTCCAAATAATTTGAAGCATACATGTGATATTGTCTGCTTAACGAACACCCTGCAGCTCGCAGATTTTTAGTCACCTGAAAAGAGGCAGCAATGTCTGCTCGGTCACTTCTATCTTGAGTAGTTGCTGAAGAAATAGGAATTTGAGCATTTCTGCATAAGAGGAACACAAAGAGTTACAAAGTTTCCATTGCTTCATCCAAAAAACTAGTCGGTTAACTGAAATAACTCTTATCAAGCAAACAGACATACGGACACACATTGCCGACATCATTTGAACTGCTTTCAGAAGTCTTTAACAATTAAGTACACTAGCATCATCTGTTTCAAATCCATGATGTACAGTCAGAGGAACTTTATCAAAAGTATCAATTCTCCAGAGCTTTTTACTTCTGTTACTTCCAAAGATAAGCAAAACTTGACACACATGCACGAGCAACTACTCTAATCAGCTGTTCCATCCATACATAATGCATCAAGCTAGTAAATTACCCATTGGTCCTCATTCATTCCAAAGTTTTTGTAAAATGCCCAACATGTAGGGAGAAGGAATAATAGGAATTATTATGTTAAAACCACTCTCAGAGTACATCTTTTCATGGATATACAGTCTCTTCATTTCGACTCATTAAAAATAATTCAGAAGAAAAAAGAAAAGTGCTAACAAAGTTTTCTAAACTTAGCTGTCTTGACCACTAAGTTCATTGAATTTGATATAAGAAGGAAGGCCAGACATGCAGGCCTGAATCCCAATAAATGAAGTCGTCTAAAATCTACAACAGTTGGTCATCATTCTCCTGACAATCAATCTTTAGTAGATCATATTCCATTTTGACATAATATCAGTAGTGAAAAATGCACATATCCAGCACTTCAAGCTTATTTAACCATAATGGAATAGCAAATACTGGATTATAGATTTACACCAGTTCTACTTACATTTTTCTGGATTCTATTGCCAGCCTCACTTGGGTTTTCAAGCCAGCATAGGAGAAATTGCAATCTTTATGCTGCTTCATCGGCGTCTACAGTAGTAGCAGCAAGGTAAGATAAAAGAAAAACTGGATAGAATATAGACAAAAAAGGGATTGAGTATATGGAAGCCCTATTGCAGGAAAATCCTAAGAAGACACACAGCAGCTCAAATTATATTAACTGAGAATTTGACTGATTCTGCATCACCCTCCAGGGCAAGCTGCTCTATAGCTGGACCACCACTACTTCTCATATCCAGACCTAGCCACTTTGCTGTCTTATCATATGCCTCGCCTATTGCATCATCTATTGTGGTGCCAAGTTGCACATATTGACCAAGACTCCGAGCAAGGATAAGAAGATTGTGTCCACCTACATAACATAGAAAGAACAAACCACAGTCACAATTGTCCTCTTTAAAGTTAGCACTAATAGAAGCGAATGCATTAGAAGTCAAATTTTAACTCAGTCATGAACTATATGCTTGAGACAAATAACAGGGAGTCAAGGGGCAATCAGAGCTAAAACTTAATTTTATGCTGTGCTAGACAGTGTTACTAGTTGAGTAGTCAAACTTAATTGAGTAGTCAAAATTTGAATAAAAACTTATACAAGCAATTGAACCTTTACAATCTCATTTTTGGATTGTTCTGGTCCAGCCATGACCGACTATAGCTGAACTCCAAAGTTAAATGACATAACCATATTCATGCATTGTACTCATATTGAAGCACCAATAAAACAACAGTTCGTTTCTAAAAGGACAAAAAGAACCCACATATCACTGGACTATACAGAGATGGTATCACCAAAAAGATGCATACTTCCACTGTTTCCTCCAACAAAATCTCTCCAACCATCTTAGCTTGGAACAAGGGCTTATGCAGGTGACCAGTTAAAACACAAAAGAACTTTCAGTTAAAGCACCAAAGAAGAGGTTGGTTTTCTCACAAATCTAAATGAGTGATTGGTTTCTCATGTGTCTATTGTAATTCATGGAATACATTCTAACAGATATAGGTACAAACGCCATAGAGCATAGAGAATATAAAGACTAAATAAACACAAACGTCCATAATTCAAAGTTGGATAATTTTACAAGACAGCACAACAGACCAACACAATAGGATTTAGAAAATATAAGTTCAGCACAAAACAAACATGACTAAACCAAACCAATATGGTTTGATATGTTTGATTCGCTCATCTGATATGATCCGATTCCTTCCTAAAGTTTGAGATTTTTAGTTAAAACTCAAGAAAAGATTTAAATATGAAACACACTAGAAATTTGCCATCTGTGCACTGATAAGTTGATACGTAAAGTTTTATGTCATAATCTATTGAATAAATAAAATAAAATCTGGAACTAAGACAGTGTCAATGAACTTGAGCATTTGCAGTTATGATAAACTCCTGGCGAACCACCAATGCCAGCAATTAGAAAAAAAGGTTGAGTGATGAGATATTTAGGCTGCAACACAAATCTCCCATGTAGACTATACATTTTTTGGTAGAAAGACAAAAAGTCTCACAATCACAGCTTTGCAGATAGAGAAACTGGGAATGAGATAAAATATTAATCAAATACGCATTCAGAAAATATAAATTCATATGTGGTACAAGTAAATCATCCATTTAAGATGTCTACATCACAGTTTGAGGGACATGCTTCTTCTAATCTCAATGAAGCAATTCACGAGTGCTTTTCTCACTCCCAAATGTAGTGAAAGCAAGAGTACCATGCCAAGCATATTACTAAAAGTATAAGATATTTACCAGAAATGAGAAGGGCCAAGAAAGGAAATTGCAAATCTTGTTCGACTAACCTGCAGCAGGATGGAAGTATATTAATTATAGCTAAGCACATCCTCCTTAATTTATTTGATTGCATTTGAATAAAAGAAACATCATAACCCCAAAGCAGATAAGAGAAAACATTCAAGTCGTCCTGTATGCATGCTGTCACTAATTCAGTAGACTTCGAAAAAGAGAAAATATTTGACTTTTCCTTCAACATGTCTAATATGAATGTTTCTGCCAACTAACTTGGTATAAACAGTTTCCTTACCAAAAAAAAAACTTAGTATAAACAGTTACCTCTTCTTTTTTTACCTTGCAACTAAAGCATGGGCCTCCATGTGGTGGACACCAACAATAGGCTTGCTGAAGAGCCCAGCAATACTTCGAGCTTTTCGCACGCCAACTGCACCACAAAAAGAAGAAGAAGAAAGGGCATGTAGCAATATACCACTTAATATGATGCATTAAACAGGAATGCATGATTCAGATTTCATTGTGAGAAAATATAATATCCTTTACCAAAAACCAACATGAACTGCAAATTATTTCCCAGCAATCCATCAAAATATAACAGCAAAAGCTCCTCAGCTCATTTCATAAAGCTGCCGCTTATTATGCTTGCAGACCGATGCATGCAAAGAAAAGCAAAACATAACTATTTCATTTAACCATCAGAAGCACAGGCTCAAGCTAGTCTGCATCAGCATACCATGTCTTCTCGAAAAATGACATCATACTCACCCAAGGGACTTTCAGTTGCACAGTCAAAACTTAGCCAAGTAGTTAACACGCTCTACTTCGGACATTTTTGGCCAGAGACCCACTTTAGGTTTCAAAGTAATGTGACCAGCAGACACTTTCAAATTCAACCCACTCCAAGATTCATGGAAAGAGACAAAGAAAAGAGAGGGCAGACCAGACATAATTATCCTTGGCTTCTCGTTAACAGATATGGACTACATAACCCTACAGTGAACTAGATACCCTACTTCATGAAGTAGAAGTAAATGATTAACAATCAAAATGTCAAATTACCGCGAAGGCAAAGGCTTAAACCAGGACCAATAGTAACAGCAACTGCAGATAAATCTCTGGCTGTCAAATTAGCCTCACTCAGTGCTTTATCAACAACCTGCATTAAAGTAACAGAACTTTAAACATGAAAAGAAGTTCCCAATGCATATGATGCCCATAAGACCATGTTGGCTCATCAGTAGGAGAAAGGGATGGCCAAAAAAATGATGGGAGCTCTTAAAACAGTTATAAAGAAGGAAGCAATAAATAATGCAAAAAACAGACAATTGCTCTGATGCTAGTAACGTTAAAGAAAGACCAAAATGAGAAAAAGTTACCGGATCAATAGCTTCAGCATGAGCAGCTTCCGCCATTTTGGGAGCAACACCTCCATATAAAACGAGCAGATCTGCCTTGACATATGAAGGTATGAATTTAGGTAAATGCTTGCAACATATAAAAAACGATCCTACACGAGACTGATACTCCCCAAATTAAGAAAGGCTTCATCATACATAAGGTAAACAGTAGAAGACTGGGTGAACAACCAGTTATCTTAAAAGCAGCAGCACTGGCCATTATGCTATGGATCACCACTCTGCTTGCCAACTACAAAAGAAAACCTACATTTGGATTGCAAATAAGATAACCTAATTTCCAACCCACAAAGGCACATGAGACAGAAAAAGAAAATGAAAAACTTGCTTTTTCAATGACTAAGATGTAAACTAATAAGCTCTTCCATTAGTTATTCAATTAAGGTATATAATTTATTTGGAATTCCCTGTCAAAATGTCATTAACTGTAATGACTCGAAACCAAGCCCCAAATGTTTCTGTGCCTCCGTCCCCCCCCAAAAAAAAAAAATTCGATTTTTCGCAGCCTTTGGGGTATCTAAAGCAATTCTGCAATTCTTCATTGATGATTGGACATCTGTCTAAATCCATGGACCAGACACTCAGCTTAAACTGTCATTCTAAGGCACACAAGGCAACCACGCTTTTTCCCATTGCTACATTCCCTAGTTCACCCTAATTATCTGCCCAAACTTAAACCCGAAGAGCAAAGAGGGAGATAAGCCAACGGCGCCCAAAACACGAGTACAAAACCAGCCCAAACCAACAGAATAACACCAAAAAATAAGGAATTTACACCACAGACATCATAATTACGGAAACGAAGCCACGTACCTGAGACGACACGACTTGACTCAGAATTTTCCCATCGCCTCTCACCTGAACGCCCAAAAAAAAAAAAAACACCGATCAGAAAACCGACAAAACAATCGCCAGAAAACTAACCGCCTCCACTTCGAGTCATCAAATGTCGAGAGAGAGAGAGAGAGAGCTCACGACGGCGGCCGCGGTGTCGTCGCAGCTCGTCTCGATGCCGAGGACGACCAGATCATCGCCGGCCGCGCTCGCCGTCTCTCCGCGCGAAACCGAGGAGCCGGAGCTCGGACCGGAAGGCGGCGGCGGCCGCCACGACGACGACGACGACGAGGAGAGCCGCGCCGGCCGCTGGTGGCGGCGGGCCGGTCTCCGGACCGAGCCCAGCGCCGGCGGAAGCGAAAGCTTCGGGACGAAGTGAAGGCGAGCAAGCGTTGCGGAGAGGGAAAGCAGCGACGAGGACACCATTAGAGAGAGAGAGAGGCCAGCGTTCACTGAAAACTGAACTCAAAACTTCATCCGCTTCAAGCCTCCATTTCAACTTTGGTCTTTATATACAATGCCATTCATAAATTTTTAATTTGTTTAAGGGAAAATCTCAAATAAGGGCCTCCAAAGTGGCTTTTTTTTCTTAAATAAGGATCCGAAGTGACCAGTTGTCCCAAATAAGGACCAGAAGTGGTAACAAGTCCCAAATAAGGACTAACTGAACTTGCCGGCCAGCCAAAAATGTTCACCGGCCGGCGAGAGTGTGACATTTCCGGAGGCCGGGATATGGGCAATTTTGTCCAAAATATGTATATATATATATATATAAATTAACAAACCCTAAAAACCACCTCCCCAAACTTTTCACGTTCTTTTGACCTAAAAAGAAAAACTCTTCATGTTATTACATTTTTCTTCTTCTGCTCTTCATCTTCTCCGTTCTTTGTCCTCTCTCGCTTGAAGCACGGAAATTTTCTGTTAATGGAACACAAATTGAAACACAACAAGAAACCCCTACCTTTGTTTTTCATATCTTCTTCTTTTGTTTTCAGTCTTCGTTTCTTTCCAACAAAAAGACAAATCTTGAGTAAAGCCATCTTTTCGTTATTGAGACACTCGTGTGTAACACGAGGGCCTCGATTCTTCATTATCTTTTCCAAGGTTCACCATACACTTTGATACACACTACCGTTCAACTGAGGTCAGTTTCGTTCAAATTGAGAGAGAGAGAGAGGGAGGGAGGGAGGAAGGGCACGTACCTTTGGAACTCAGGAAGACAAGAATCTTGCTCCATCAACAGGGAATTTGGGTTCTCCAGACGAGAGGGGACAAAGAACGTAAAAGATGAAGAGCAGAAGAAGAAGAACGTGAAGAGTTTGGGGGTTTTGTTTTTAGGGTTTGTTAACTTCTATCTATAATTTTTGGGGATAAAATGCCCATATTCCGCCATCGGAAATGTCACACGCTCGCCGGCCGGTGAACATTTTGGCAGATTGGCGAGTTCAGGTCCTTATTTGAGACTTGTTAGCTACTTTGGGTCCTTATTTGGAACAACGGTCACTTCGGGTCTTTATTTGAGAAAGTATGCTCACTTTGGGTCCTTATTTGAGATTTTCCCTTTGTTTAATACATTATATAAATGTTAATTCGACGTGTAATTTGATTCTTAAACTTTTCATGTTCATCTTAATTTAGACAATCTAGGAACTAGATTGAATCGGGGTTATAATAATTCCGAAATTAAATTGAAATTTCTCGAAAGTTCAAGAGTATTCAAGATCATATTTAAGAAATTAGAAGTTAGAGACCTGAATTACATAGCAAGGTAAAGTTTAGGGATCATTCATGACATTTCCTCTTTTGTTTTCTATGTATTTTTTCTTCATTATACATGCATTTGTTTGAAAATTAAATTTCTATGCATTTAATATTCATCAACTTGAGAAAATAATTATTATGCATTTTATGTTAATCGTGTTTTCTGGAAAGCATATATCTAAATTTTATTAACTAATATTTAAGGTAGCATGCATTTATTAATTTTTGCAATGTAAAATGAACGGGTCGGAAACTCTAGTACCCATATTTGCCTCTGATCCAATTTGTGAAAATCTGTGAAGGTATGTTCTCCCACGACCAACCTTAGACTCACTCAAGAATATGAGCCAAATAATTTCACTTCTTCGAGAAAGAAGATTTTCCCCATCGCAATGTGAATATTATTCACGTCTTAATAAATTATAAGATAAATTACATGCAAAGTGTCAATAATTATATATTGCAAAAGTTTTGAGTAATTTAAGATAAAAATCAAAGCGCATCGGTGGTTAGATTTAAATTAAGCGAAAAGGAAAAATCTAACATATTTGGCCCGCTAAGAAATTTCTTAAGGGAGCATTTTGTTATCTCTCATAAGGCCCGGATAGGATAGTAAAATCCGATTTGGTATTTAGTATCGACGAAACAAATTTTGTCGAAAGCTTTGGATTTTGTGATTTATGAGATGCAAAAGCCAGCACATCCCCCAATAAGTTTCTCCTTGCTCCAATCTTCTTCTTTTTCTCTACCTAACTAAACTGTCATCACTTGCTTGAAATCCTCATGTCATATTGAATTCGGATCTCTCAATCCATGGAGTTGTGTGGTCATGTCAAGTTAGTATTGCTAGCTGCCTGTATCAACAATGTTTCCCCCCAATTCAACCAATAACAATACGGATTCATGGATCGTAACGAATTTTCGTATCGTATATATTTTTTTAGATGGAAAAATTATCAAAAAAGTTATAAACCTATTACAACTGTGCCAATTCAATCATAAACTTATTTTTTTGATCAATTGAGTCATAAACCTTTTACAATTATTCTCGATCAGTACATCCGGCTAAAATTGACCGGCCGGCGTTGACATGGCAACCGGTCGGTCTTAGGTGAGCTTTTTTTAAAAATATTTTATTTTTTGAAATATTTTATTTATTTTTTATATTTTATTTCCTTTTCCTTTTTTTTTTCCCTCCTCCTCCCTGCTCCTTCCTTTGGCTCCGGCGGGCTCGCCTTGCCAGTCAGCGAGCTCACACTTGGCGATGGCGGGGCAAGCCCTCGCCGGATCCGGCGAGGGCTTGCCTCGCCCGGCGGCTGTGAGGTGAGCCCTCGCTAGACACGACGGCGAGCCCCCTCGGCTGGGTGGCGAGGGCTCCCTCGGGAGTCGCTGGGTGAGGCGAGCCCTCGCCAAACGCAACGGCGAGCCCCCTCGCCAGGGCGAGGCGAGTCCGTCGGAGCCAAAGGAAGGAGGAGGGAGGAGGGAAAAAAAAGGAAAAAGGAAAAAAAATTAAAAAAAAAGAATATTATTAAAAAAAAGCTCGGCGGCGATGACCGGCCGCCACGTCGGCGTCGGCCAATCAATTTTTGCCAGATGGACTGATCGGGAATAATTGTAAAAGATTTAGGATTCAATTGGTCAAAAAAAATAAGTTTATGATTGAATTGACACAATTGCAATATGTTTAGGATTTTTTTGATAATTTTCCATTTTTTAGATAATACGAGTAACTTCAAATTTATCAAAAATCACAGTACTATAGGAAAGTTCATACCCTAAATTAACTAGTATCTCCGGCATACTGGTTAAACTAATTACATGCAGAGACAAATGCTCTGTAAGATAGTTTCGAAAATTGGCGAATTACTTAGTTAACAAAATCACTTAATTCAAATAGTAAACATTGCATTTTCTGTAGACTTATTAAACAAGTATCCGGAGACACTCTTTTTAATATCTTCCTTATCATCGATCTCTCAATGGTAGGATCTTTAGTGGTTCATCCAATGCATGGGTTCACGTCCACTTCTCTTGAAAGCAATTCAACCGGTCAGTCATGCTACAATCGATTCAGAAAAAAAAAAAAAAACAATCCTGGAAATTGAGAACACCAGTAAATGTTAGAACTTGCGTATGTGGCAAAGATTCGCTGACCTTTTCATGTTCATTTAATATGATTCCCAATAGGAGAGACAGAGAGAGATGAATGAATAAAAGAACATGCAATGTTTGCCTCTCAATGAACCATACTTCTGAAAAAAAATCTTCAACAAGTGTGTTCTTATGGCATCATCACCCAGGATTCATTAAAAAGCATACACATGCCTTTCAAACGACTGGATCAAGCTAAAATACGAGCGTAATTACCATAACTTTGAATCGACAAGTCAATATCATCGCGGTGACTTTCGAGCATAGGGACATAATCATCTCTAAATGGATAAAAGGCCAATGGAAAATCCTTGAACTACAACATTGATTATAAGAAGAAGATATTTGGCAAGGGCTTTACGTAAGATTAGTGTCCAGGAGCCAGTGAATTTGCATGATCATTAGGCAGGACCCTCTCTCTCTCTCTCTCTCTCTCTCTCTCTCTCTCTCTCTCTCTCTATATATATATATATATATATATATATATATATATATATATATATATATATATATGCGTTGTCGCTCTTTCCTTTCTATCTCTTCCTCACTGAACCGAAAGACATGGATACAAGACGGGGTTCAAGGGAGACATCCTCCTCCGTGGATGGTGGCCTTGAGTTTGAGGTACATACTTTGTGTCCCGCCCCGAGACCCCGAGCACGCAAACAACCCGCTATGGTCATGCAAATGCGACGTTCTCAGGTAGTGTCGCCGACCCTATTCGTTTTATTATTGCGCATGTGGAACGTATAAAACCCCTAACAAAAACTCACGGGATAGGAAAGTAGGAAACCAACTCAATCATAAACAAACATGCTTTCACAGGTAATCACACCAGAGTTTACATATATACCAAAAAGGATCGAGTCTACAAAAAGATCAGTCCTACCAAAAAGAAGGAACAGTCCTATGACACTAGTCGAATTTGTTCCCCGATCCCACTTCTGACTGAACAGCCTTCGGAGACGATGGGTCCTCCACCCTACCATCAGGAGGGTCAGCTATGCCCTCACCTAGAATGGCTTCCATCACAGCAGGTGGAATATCAAAACCTTCAAGAGTGTTGGAGAAAACTTCCTTATTTGTTTTGAAGTTGACAAAACGTTTCCATCAGTCTAGTCTGAATACTTGCAGACTCTATCGTCAAAGTCTGAAGACCTCCAAACTCAAGATTTAAAGTCTACTCTCACTGATAGCTTCCAGACCGACGAAGAAAAGATTTATCCGATGAAGAGAATCTTATCCAGATGCGAGTATATCTTTAAGGATTTGGTTCGTACGATTGAAGAAGATTTCATGGCTGGAGATAGTATCTCGTGATCAATTATTCTTATTGAAATCAATTCGGATAATTAGATTTGTTGATTGGCGAAGTATACTTGGAAGGTTTTACTTATGGAAACCTAGATCCTGATTGTATGGGAGAGCAGGATTGGTGGGCTATCATCACATTCCTTAAATAACTCAAGATCTCCCTAATTGATTTTTGTCCAACGGGTAGATTGGAAGAACTCCTTTTGAATCTGCCAATGGTTATAATGGCATGGAGGAGTATATAAGGAAGACACTCAAGTTATTCATGTGTGGTGAAAGAAAAATTTCAAAGTCTAAAGTTCTTAGTTCTTTACTAATTCAATCACTGAGCTTATATTGTACTCGAAAGAGAGATTAAATACTTATGAGACCTTCAGGAAGTGTAGTTGAGTTTCTACACTTTGTGGAATCAGGACGTGAGACTGTAAAATCTTTTTTGGTTCTTAGTGAAATCCAGCCAATGGGTGGTCAATGCGAAAGAGTGGACGTAGGTCTGGTCTAAGCCGAACCACTATAAACTTTGTGTTTCAATTCTCTTTCCCTAAACTCTTTACTTTAATTCGTAGTCTTACACAACTGCTTACAGTCTTTTACATCTTCAGTCTATTATTCTCAAAAAATGAATTAAGTTGTTAAGTATTGCAAAAACTTCTTTAACACCTATTCACCTCCCCTCTAGGTGTTCTTATTAGCCCTATCAAAGAGGACCAACCCTGAAATCATTGGCTCCAAAGCTGAACCACGCCTTATATCTATGAGGCACCCTGACAAACAAGGCCTACTAGACCCAGACCGTGGTCCTAACAAGCTCATAGATCCAATGACTATTGGGATCGGGAAAACTATGCTTCGCTTCATAATCTGCATGGGAATACCATAACGCTTCGGGGGTTCCGCCATTTACGGTCCTGAAATTTTGACCCACAACGGGGTGAGACATTGTCTTAGCAAGTTCACCCCCTAAACCCCTATTAGAAAGAAAATACACCCAAGGGTGGCCTAACCACACTACACGGAAAACTTACCTCGCCTTACTTCCTTCCCGTAGGTTAGTACAGTTCAAATCACTCAATCACGGGTAGTCATAAGAACTTAAACAATTGGAACGCAATCACTTTCATATAATCAATAACCACACTCAGCACACGTTCCAATTTTCATTTACCACCACACATGAACATAGCCTACTCGCAGTTCGGTTATCTACTGACACATAGCTAGGCATCGTCTCCCCACCTTGGAGCACGGCTTCGTCACTACGTCGACGGCGTTCCAAAAGGAGTATGGGCCCCCGACCCAATCTCGACCTGCATTCGTTGTAAGGGACATCCCATATAGGAGCAAGTCCGGCTCAACAGCCCAGGAAAAATTCCTCTTAATTATCACACAACAAAATCATACTCGGCCCAGGACACTTTGTATTTCACTCAATGCCTCAAATTACAATAGTGATCCCAGCCTCTTTTCTTCATATTAAAAATATTCCCTAAATTATTCACGTGTGTGGGGGCACGTTAATTTCGAACCGAAAACTAATATCTCACTTTTGCAAACCCCACGATTCAATATAATCCTTAAAATCCAATTTTTGTATCAAAACTCGACACTTGGGATTTTATGAATAAAATCCCTATTTTTCACAATCAACATTCAATTTGCATTATCCAATCATCAAATTAAAAATCTGAATACACAGCAGGAAATTCTGAGAAATTAAGGTCTCGAAATAATTTTCGGAATTTAATAAATAATTAATTTTATTCCGAAATTAATTAAATAATAATATTTTAATAATTTCGAATAATAATATATTATTAAATTATTAAATAATTTCGAAATACTTATTTATTAAAAAATAATCAATTAAAGCTAAATCACCATTACACTAACATAAACATCAATTTAGCCTTAATTAAACATACACTACACTAAATCACACCCCTTAATCTAATCCACACTTAAATAAACTAAACTAACCACCTAAACTTACTTAACTTAAAATAAGCACACCTAAAGTATAATTAACCCTCTAATCAAGGTTTAGTGAGCTAAACTCACCGGAATCGCTTTAGATGAGTCTCCGGCGAAGACAACGGCGAGGCGGTCGGAAAACCTCCTCGAGGCGACACCAAAAGAAGACCGGAAGGCACCCAAAACAGGCCTTGAAGGTCCGGATCTAGGGCTGGAACTCCGTGTTCAAGGCCGAACGGAGGTGTACAACGGCCGGTTGTGTGCGGGATCGGCGGAGAGGATGATGGCTGCTCGGGCGGTCGAGGCGGCGGCTTCGATGACCCCGACGAGACGTCCGGCGACGGCTGGTAGCTACTAGACAAAGACAACGGCCGTGTCTTGGCGCGCGGATGAGGGCGGTGCCGGCGGCCGAGCGGGCGCGCAAGGCAAAGACACGCGGACGCGTGGTGACGGCGACGGCGACGAGAGCGAGCGGGCGGAGGGCGGCCGATCGGGCGAGGGAGCTTGGCTGGTCGCACGGTGCTTCTCTCTCCTCCAAAATCCAAGAAGAAAACCCATGAAGAAGATGACGTTGATGGGTGAAGGGAAAGCCCCACTTTTTGAGGGCCAATGGGCTCTTGCCACTTGTCCAAATCTCCTCAACTTTGGCCCCACCATGACATCACATGAGGTCACAATCCACTCACACCAAGCTTCCACAACAATCTTCCAATAGGTCCAATTGCTTCCTCCGCCGTGGCATACGAATTCAAAATCTTGTACATCAAATTCTTCGATTCCATTCAATTCTCTTTCAATTGAGCCAAATTGAAGTCCATAAAATTAATCCAATGTCACCATATTCAATTCACATAATTACTTGACCATAGAACCATCTCAGATCTCAAAAGTACAACCAAAAGCGGGCCTACCAATTTTCCGAACCAAATTAACCATATTTTGATTATCTTGCTGAAAAAGTCGGTTTGTATGAAAAATCTTCCGAAGATGAGTCAATGTTCTTAAAATGATTTGTGACACAATAGGACTTCCAATTTATGAATTTGGTTTTAATTCACGGTTAATTTCACTCGGCACGATACTAACGCGTCCTAATTTACCGGGTAGCTTTTAGAAATTTTCGTGCATTTGACCTGTGGTTGATTATTTTCAAGCCACAATGTACATCTGTGACACATTGGTGACTTTCGGTTGTCGTAGTAATCTCAAGGTTTCAAATACGGACACAGGGTATCCAAACGACAGAAAAGCCGGTCCTGTGCCGATCGACAAGAATTGTGCGATCTGGTAGAATCACCCACACTTGATCACATGCCTCTATCGAGTCGACCTTTCTCCGGTCTCTAATCGATTTTTAACTGTGCCGTAGTGACCCTTGCAGATTAGCTCGGTCGAAATGTCGTTTCTTAGTCAAATTCTCGAGTCTGATGCATTAAAATCTCTTAACGGCTTCACCTGATAGACTAGTTTTCACATGAGTGGCCGACTCAGGGAAAAGAACTATATGCATGAAGATAAAATGCCCGTCCCATTTTATTAAAAACAGAAATGGAAAATCAGGATGTCACAACTCTTCCCTTCTTATAAAAATTTTGTCCTCGAAATTTAAACTATTACAAAACTTAAGCAAAAAGGTGGGGGTACAATTGTCTCATCGATTCTTCAGTTTCCCAAGTTGCTCCTTCAGTGCTGTGGTGTTGCCAGACCACTTTGATCAATGGCATGGTCTTGGTGTGCAGAACCTACTCTTTGCGATCCACTATCTGAACCGGGCTTTCAACGTGTGACACCCTGTCATCCACGTCTGATTCTTCGAAATTTAGAACTCGTGTCAAATCAGGCTCATACTTCCTTAATATCGACACGTGAAAGACGTCATGTATTTGTGCCAACCTCGGCGGTAGTGCAAGACGATACGCTAGAGTCCCTATTCTTTCCAAAATCTCAAAGGGACCTACGTACCTCGGACTTAGTTTCCATTTTCTGCCAAAGCGTGAAATACCCCTCATCGGTGACACTTTCAGAAAGACATGCTCACAAACTTGGAACTCCAATGGCTTTCGACGCTTATCGGCATAACTCTTTTGGCGGCTCTGAGCGGTCTTTAATCTGCCTCTGATAAGTGCAACTGCCTCCACTGACTGCTGAACCAATTTTGGGCCTGTGATCTTTCTTTCCACGACTTCATCCCAACACATTGGCATTCTGCACGCTCTGCCATACAACTCTTCAAAATGAGCTATCTGAATACTCTGCTGGTAGCTGTTGTTGTAGGCAAACTCGACCAGATGAAGCTGTTTCTCCCAGCTTCCCTTGAAGTCTAAAAACGCAAGCTCGCAACATGTCTTTGAGCGTTTGAATCGTCCTCTCGGGCGGCCATTCGTATGAGGATGATATGTTGTACTGTACTACAGCTTGGTGCCTAAGGCACTCTGCAAGCTCTTCCAAAAGGCGGCGGTGAACCTCGGGTCCCTGTCTGAAGTAATCGTAACCGACACTCCATGCATACGAACTATCTGGCACACGTACGGATCTGCATGTCTATCCAAACTCAGGTTCTTTTGCACTGCAATGAAGTGAGCCGACTTTGTCAGTCTGTCGACCACTACCCAAATCGAATCATTTCCTTTCTGACTTCTCAGTAAACCTGTCACAAAATCCATCGTGATGTGCTCCCATTTCCACTCGGGAATCCCGAGAGGTTGCAAAAATCCTCCCGACTTACAATGCTGAGCCTTGACCTACTGACACGTCAAACACCTGGCGATATGCTTAGCGATGTCCGCCTTCATACTTGACCACCAATAGTGTTGACGCAGATTTTGATACATCTTGGTACTACCAGGATGAATGCTGTAACTACTACGATGCGCTTCTGATAAGATCTCCTCTCTAAGCTCCACATCGTCAGGTACAACCAATCATCCTCGGAACCTCAATGTTTCATCTTCAGAAATCTGAAAGTCAGCTTTCCTTTTCTCTGTATCCTCTTGTAGGATTTTCTGAACATCTGGATCTGTCGGCTAAAGCGTTCTGATTTTGACTTGCACTTCCGACTCAATTCTGAGGGTGGCCATAAGATTCGAAAGGTGGCCAACCTCAAATCTGAAGCCGAATCTCGTGCTCTCTCAAGTAGACTCCACTCTTTGAGTACCAACTGTGCAACTGAAGACTTCCTACTCAGCGCATCGGCGACCTTGTTTGCCTTTCCGGGGTGATACAAAATCTCACAGTCATAGTCCTTTAGGAGTTCCATCCATCGACGCTGTCTCATATTCAACTCCTTCTGAGAAAACATGTACTTGAGACTCTGATGATCGGTGAAGATCTGGAATCTTTCTCCACACAGATAATGCCTCCAAATCTTCAGGGCAAAGATGATCACTGCGAGTTTTAAGTCATGCGTCGGATAGTTCAACTCGTGAGTTCTTAACTGACGGGATGCATATGCAACGACCTTACCATGTTGCATCAACACGCAACCCAGTCCTCTAAATGACGCATCACTGTAGATCTCAAAGCCTCCTGGACCAGATGGAATAATAAGCACATGTGCAGTAGTTAGCTTTTGCTTAAGCTCTTGGAAACTACTCTCGCACTTATTTGACCACACAAACTTTTCTTCCTTCTTCAGAAGTCTTGTCAAGTTGTCGACGGCGATGCTAACACTGAAAACCCTTCTACAAACTGTCTGTAATACCCTGCTAAACCTAGAAAACTTCTGATCTTTGTCACTGTAGTCGGTCTTGGCCAGTTGGTTACTACTTCAATCTTGGTTGGGTCTACTGAGATTCCTTCTCCGGAGATGACGTGACCTATGAAAGCCACACGAGTTAGCCAAAACTCGCACTTACTGAACTTGGCGTACAGCTCGTGATCCCTCAAAGTTTGAAGCACTATCCTTAGGTGCCTTTCATGATCCTCAGTACTCTTCGAGTATACTAGGATGTCGTTGATAAAAACAATTACAAACTGATCTAAGTACTCCATGAACACACGGTTCATCAGATCCATGAAAGCAGCCGGGGCGTTCGTCAACCCAAACGGCATTATAGTGAATTCATAATGACCGTATCGAGTGTGAAACGCCGACTTCGGTATGTCTTCCTTCTTGATCCTTAGCTGATGATACCCCGTCCTCAAGTTGATTTTAGAAAATATTGATGCTCGTTGAAGCCGATTAAACAAGTCATCGACCCTCGACAACGGATACTTGTTCTTCACGAACAGAACTGGTGCTACCCACGGTGATGCACTAGGACGGATGAATCCTTTATTCAACAACTCCTGCATCTGCACCTTCAATTCCTTAAGTTTTGACAAGGCCATCCGGTAAGGAGCTTTAGAGATTGGCTTGATCTCGAGGGCTAACTCAATCACGAACTCTATCTCTCTCTCTGGCGGCAAATCTGGTAATTCTTTCGGGAACACGTTTGGGAACTCTTGCACCATTGCGATGTCTTCTATCTTCAATTCCTCTACTGTCGTGTCCACAACAGTCGCCATGTAACCTTGGCAACCTCGTCTAGCAAACGAGTTGCCTCGAGCGAAGAGATTAAGGAAATCGAGGGTCCTCCTCGACTCCTAATAAATTTGAAGCTCTCACCTTCTAACGGGTTAAACTGAATCGCCTTACGATAATAGTCCATCTTAGCCCGTTGCTTGGTGAGCCAATCCATGCCAATTATCACATCAAAATCATACATGGCTAGGACTATCAAGTCTATCCTCCCCTCTCGCTCACCAATCACTAACTTGCAACCAAGACAACCCACTGAAGCTAACACTTTATCTTTCAATGGCATAGATATGCTAATCACTAACTCCAACAACTCAGGAATTAATTCTATCAACTTAACATATCTCTTAACTATAAACGAATGTGTAGCTCCAGGATCAAATAAAGCATAAGCAGGTTGGTCATTCAACAAGACCATACCTGTGATCACATTAGGCGCATCCTCCGCCTGTCCTCTGGTGATAGCATACGTCCTTCCCTAAGCTAGAGGTCGAATCAATCCACCCTGCGGCATGTTCGGCGGCGCGATTCCTCTGTTCTGACCCAACGGTGGTGGCGGCGGCAACTGACGCTGTCCCATTGGTCTCCTGGGACAATTCCTCGCGATGTGACCCTACTGGCCACAATCATAACAGGCACCCGTCCTAGAGGGACACGGGCTGAACCATGTCGTATTCCACATGAATGACACATTCCATTAAAGCTCGATGACGACTTTCCTATCCCACCCTTCCTGTTGGGTGGAACAGGATATCTTCCTCCAGACATCGGCCTCTTCCCAAATCGATTACCTTCCCTGTTCGAACTAAACCGTGACCCAAATGCAGCGGCTCTCTCATTCTGGTCTTTCTCAATCAGCTGGGCTCGTTTATAAAGGTCTTTGTACTCCTTTATATCTAGTGGCACCAACAAGCTCTTCACATCTGGTCGGAGCCCGTCTCTAAACCTTTGAGCTCGATATGACGGTCTCTGGACTAGATCAGGGGCATACTGCGACAGTTCAGCAAACTTCGCTTTGTACTGATCGACCAACATCGTACCTTGGCGAAGGCGCTGAAACTCCCCCATCTTCACCTCTCTAGCGTAATCAGAAAAGTACTTCTCGTTGAAGACCTTGAGAAATTCATTCCACTCTAGAACTACGCCTTCAGGAAACGCTATCCCTTTAGTAGTCTTCCACCAAGTACTTGCAATCCCTTTCAACCGATAGGCTGCCAGGACAACTTTCTTTGCCTTGGTGCACCTCAGCAAATCAAATGCGTTCTCTAGCTCCTGAATCCACAGTGCTGCAGCTTCGGGATCTCCTTCTCCTGTGAACTTTGGCGGATTCAACCTTAGGAATTGCTCTACCAGCTTATGTATTGGCCTCCCAGCGGTCACGTTCCCAGGTGGAACTACAGCATGTGCTACCTCAGGTTTGACGACCGGTGCGGCGACGGGCGGCGGCAATCGTAGCAACAAAGCATCATTAGCGGCGTTAGCGACATTGGTGGCAGCCGGGTAGCGGCGGGCCGAAGCGGCGGCCCGCCGATCCATTCTGTCATCCATCAACTCAAGCATCCTCATGATCCTAGAAAACCTTGGATCCTCGGGGGCTACTACCCTAGCATCGACTGGAGGCGATGCTGCACCACTCGCGCTGGCCTCAGCCTGCGCTCTCCCCAGGGCACCTCGAGCACCGACTCTCGCTGGCGGCCCACCCCGAAACACAGGGCCTTCTATTCTCTCCCTAGCAGCCCTCGGTTCTCGGTCACTCATGCTACACTCTCAGTATAGATACCTGTTTTCAAATTTCAATACCACATTAGAATCTAAGTGACAACGGCAACAAGTTAACAAACAGCTATCAACCACATGCATCAGCATATTAAAAGCCTTTCCTACCAACCATCCCATGACTCCCTCCCTCCTTATCACTCCATACACAAACCATTCTCTAATACCACTTAAACGGGGTTGTCACGCCCTGAGACCCCAAGCACGCTAACAACCTGCCATGGTCATGCAAATGCGACGTTCCCACGTAGTGTCGCCGACCCTATTCATTTTATTATTGCGAATGCGGAACGTATAAAACCCCTGACAAAAACTCATAGGATAGAAAAGTAGGAAACCAACTCAATCATAAACAAACATGCTTTCATAGGTAATTACACAAGAGTTTACATATATACCAAAAAGGGTCAATCTACAAAAAGATCGGTCCTACGAAAAGAAGGAATAGTCCTATGACCACTAGTCGAACTCGTTCGCCGATCCCACTTTTGACTAAACAGCCTCCGGAGACGATAGGTCCTCCACCCTACCATCGGGAGGGTCAGCTATGCCCTCACCTAGAATGGCTTCCATCACAGTAGGTGGAATATCAAAACCTTCAAGAGGACCAACCCTGAAACAATTGGCTCCAAAGCGGAACCATGCCCTATATCTATGAGGCATCCTGACAAACAAGGCCTCATGGACCCAGACCGTGGTCCTGACAAGCTCATAGATCCAATGACTATCGGGATCGAGAAAACTATGCTTCTGCTCCATAATCTACACGGGAATACCATAACGCTTCGGGGGTTCCGCCATCTACGGTCCTGAAATTTTGGCCCACAACAGGGTGAGACATTGTCTCAGTAAGTTCACCCCCTAAACCCCTATTAGAAAGAAAATACACCCAAGGGTGGCCTAGCCACACTACACAGAAGACTTACCTTGCCTTACTTCCTTCCTGTAGGTTAGTACAGTTCAAATCACTCAATCACAGGTAGTCATAAGAACTTAAACAATTGGAACGCAATCACTTTCATATAATCAATAATCACACTCAGCACACGTTCCAATTTTCATTTATCACCACACATGAATATAGCCTACTTGCAGTTGGGCTATCTACTGACACATAGCTAGGCATTGCCTCTCCACCTTGGAGCATGGCTTCGTCACTACGTCGATGGCGTTCCCGAAGGAGCATGGGCCTAGAATCTCTTTGCGACTCGCATCCGTTGTAAGGGACATCCCATATTGGGGCAAGTCCGACTCAACAGCCCAAAAAAAATTCCTCTTAATTATCACACAACAAAATCATACTCGGCCCATGACACCTTGCATTTTATTCAATGCCTCAAATTAAAATAGTGATCCCGGCCTCTTTTCTTCATATTAAAAATATTCCATAAATTATTCACGTGTGTAGGGGCATGTTAATTTCGAACCAGAAAACTAATATCTCACTTTTTCAAACCCCACGATTCAATATAATCCTTGAAATCCAATTTTGGTATCAAAACCCAACACTTGAGATTTTATGAATAAAATCCTTATTTTTCACAATCAACATTCAATTTGCATTATCCAATCATCAAATTAAAAATCTGAATACACAGCGATCGGCGTGAAATTACGAGAAATTAAAGTTCCGAAATAATTTTCGAATTTAATAAATAATTAATTTTATTCTGAAACTAATTAAATAATAATATTTTAATAATTTCGAATAATAATATATTATTAAATTATTAAATAATTTCGAGATATTTATTTATTAAAAAATAATCAATTAAAGCTAAATCACCATTACACTAACATAAACATCAATTTAGCCTTAATTAAACATGCACTAAACTAAATCACACCCCTTAATCTAATCCACACTTAAATAAACTAAATTGACCACTTAAACGTACTTAACTTAAACTAAGCACACATAAAGTATAATTAACCCTCTAATCAAGGTTTAGTGAGTTAAACTCACCGGAATCGCTTTCGATGAGTCTCCGGTGAAGACAACGGTGAGGCGGTCGGAAAACCTCCTCGGGCGGCACCAAAAGAAGACCGGAAGGCACCCAAAACGGGCCTTGAAGGTTTGGATCTAGGGCTGGAACTCGGCGCTATTCAAGGCTGAATGGAGGTGCACGGCGGTCGGTTGTGCGCGGGATCGGAGGAGAGGGACGACGACTACTCAGGTGGTCGAGGCGGCGGCTCCGGCGACCATGGCGAGACCTCGAGCGATGGCTGGTAGCTGCAGATGATGGACAACGGCTGTGCTGGCGTGGTGGACGAGGGCGGTGCGGAGTTGGCCGGCGAGCGGGCGCGCGAGGCGGCGCACACGGACGGGCGGCGACGGCGACGGCGATGACGACGAGCGAGCGGGCGGAGGGGCGGCCGGTCAGGTGGGGGAGCTTGGCTGGTCACACAGTGCTTCTCTCTCCTCCAAAATCCAAGAAAAAAAACCCATGAAGAAGATGATGTTGATGGGTGAAGGGAAAGCCCCACTTTGTGAGGGCCAATGGGCTCTTGCCACTTGTCCAAATCTCCTCAACTTTGGCCCCACCATGACATCACATGAGGTCACAATCCACTCACACCAAGCTTCCACAACAATCTTCCAATGGGTCCAATCGCTTCCTCTGCCGTAGCATACGAATTCAAAATCTTATACATCAAATTCTTCATTTCCATTCAATTCTCTTCCAATTGAGCCAAATTGAAGTCCATAAAATTAATCCAATGTCACCACACTTCAATTTACATAATTACTTGACCATAGAACCATCTTAGATCTCAAAAGTACAACCAAAAGCGAGGCCTACCAATTTTCCGAACCAAATTAAATATACTTTGATTATTTTGCCGAAAAACTTGGTTTGCATGAAAAATCTTCCGAAGATGAGTCAATGTTCCTAAAATGATTTGTGACACAACAGGACTTCCAATTTCTGAATTCAGTTTCAATTTACGGTTAATTTCACTTTGGCACGATACTAGCGCGTCCTAATCTACCAGGTAGCTTTTAGAAATTTTCGTCTATTTGACCCGTGGTTGATTATTTCCAAGCCACAATGTACATCTTTGACACATTAGCGACTTTCGGTTGTCGTGATAATCTCAAGATTTCAAATACGGACACAAGGTATCCAAATGACAGAAAAGCTGGTCTAGTGCCGATCGACAAGAATTGTGCGATCTGGTGGAATCACCCACACTTGATCACATGCCTCTATCGAGTCGACCTATCTCCGGTCTCTAATCGATTTTTAACTGTGCCGTAGTGACCCTTGTAGATTAGCTCGGTCGAAAGGTCGTTTCCTAGTCAAATTCTCGAGTTTGATGCATTAGAATCTCTTAATGGCTTCACCTGATAGACTAGTTTTCACATGAGTGGCCGACTCAGGGAAAAAAATTATATGCGTGAAGATGAAATGTCCGTCTCATTTTATTAAAAACAGAAATGGAAAATCAGGATGTCACACTTTGGGCTCATGTGGAGTTATAGTTCTTTGTATTTTGGCAACTTCCGTCCTCGAAAAGACTCTCTTTGCAAATGGAAAACGAACGAAGCTGGCGGACTTGATATGTATGGATTCCTCAATGAGTTTAGCAAGTTTAAAACCTCACAAGAATATTGAAATTGCTTATTATGTATATAGGTGATCGCGTGAGCCGGGCAAATGCAGGAAGAAGAGGCAAATGCAAGCGCGAAGCACGGCTTGCTCAGTAGTTGTGGGAAGCCAGCAGCTAAAGGGAGGGCCAGTGGCTGGAGATGCGGGGCGATGGTATTAGGTAACGTCGTCACCAAAGTGCCTGCTTCAAACATAGTTTCATTTTAGCATTCGGTCTATCTGATTCCATTCAAAAAACAAACAATCCAAATATTTCCTGCACTGTCATGTAGAAGGCGTCACCTGGCTTGCACGCCGATGTTTTCTTGAAAGATAGGTTGATTGCACAAATGACAAAGAATGAAACTTTAGTATATCGGGAAATTAGAAATAAAGTTCAATGACCCGACTACAAATAGCAGCAAACTGTTGAGTATGCCAGGATGTATATGCCCTTATCTTCACAATTTAACATAGGTGGCAATCTCGGCTTCGGCTTTTACAAGAGGGAATACAGGAGCCCAGCTGAACATTTTTTCTTTTGCTTACTTGGTGGTATTCTTCATGCCCTAACCGTAGGTGTGATTTATAGTGAATCAATGCCTTGTGACGCTGGCGTTTACTGGAGTGGAAGTGAACCTGGTGCTGTTCTCAAAGCTGGTACTGACGCAAACAAACGAGGAGGCTGCCAACACGTTCAGCAGGTGGGATGGAGCTATGTATCTCTACTCTCTCTTGGGAGCTTTCCTCAGCGACTCTACCTGGGCAGATACTTCACTTGCATAGCCTTTCAAGTCCTCCTCATCATTGTGCGTAATGCCCCTTTTATAAGCTGTTTTCTAGATTGATTACTTCTCACGTGCACATTAATTAACATCGAAAGGAAGGAATCTGTAGTTCGAAATGATCGGTCGGGTCGGTCACACAACGTTTTCTTTCCTTGGTGCTTCCTTGAGATCTGGCAACCTCGGTACTGAGGGTGCGCATGGCAACGTTTCTAGTCCGGGGAACTATTTCTTTTCACAAATAGTTTTTTTCTATTTCTACTCCGAGAATAATTTCTGAGTAAAATAAAGTATTTGATAATTGTACAAAATTTCTATTCTTGGAATAGAAAAAGAATATAAATGCGTTTGGTAAAAATTTATAAATTTTTGTATTTATTTGTTTTTTCTTCTTACTAACGGACCATCGACCGCCACCCGTCGCCGCACGACGGCCGCACGATGGCCGCACGATCGTTGCACGATCGCCGCACTTGCTGACTGCCGCCGTAGGATTGCCGCCCATAGCCACCGGCCGCGGGAGCGGCGGTGGCCAATGAGCCGTGGGCGGCGGTCGGTGGTTGTGCGGGACAAGCGGTAGTCGTGTGGCGGTTGGCGGCGTAGGGGCTGGTAGAACGGTGGCGATCGTTGGCCGGTGGGCTGTGGGTGGTGGCTGGTGGGCTACGGGCGGCGGCGACCGTCACCGACCGTTGCCGACGATGGCCGCGAGCGGCGGGGAGATGGCCGACGGTTGGCGGCGGCCGGCGGTGGCCGCAACAAGGAAGAAGAACAAAAGAAAAATAGAAAGGAAAAAAAAACTTATTTCTAGAAATTGTTCCCGAGAACAAGAAGTTACTCTTTTTTTGTTTCTTGTTTCGCTCCAAATCTATTCCCAAAAGTGACTTTTCTATTCCGAGGAATAGAAAAATAAGTAGGTGTTACTGCAAACAGTTTATTTCTTTTTTTTTTTTTTATTCCTATAACAAAAGAACAGAAATTGGGAGAAATAAAAATGTTACCGTGCATACCCTGAATGTCTGACTAGACTTGGTTTCGGTTTTGGTTATGGTAGGGATTACTGGCGACGTCCCCATGGACCCAAATCTTCCTGCTAAAGCCCGATGGTCGCGGCAAGATAGGAGAGGTATGCAATCCTCATGCTCCGGCTAAAATCACCGTTTCTATGTGTCCATCTACTTGATGGCCATAGGATACGGAGCCTCCGAACCCGCACTGGTTGCCCTAGGGTTAGAGCAGTTCGACGAGGACGACCCCGAGGAAAATCAGTCCCAAGACCAATTTCTATAGCTATTATTACCTCGCGCGGAACTTGGGATGTCTAGTCTCAGAGACGGTCCTAGTTTACATAGAAAGCAGGGGGCATTGGACTTCGGCATTTTGGATCTGTACAAGCTGCGCGATCGTAGCGTATCTGTCCTTGTCAAGCGGAACCACAAGATACAGGCACTTCAAGCCGCCGGCTGGTAATCCGATCTCTCTCTCAAGTGGTCATGGCATCGATAAGGAAGATGAGCCTGGAAGTACCAAGGAACGGCGAAGGACTCTACGAAACTGGTGAAGGGGATGATGGCTCGAGGAAGATCTGTCACACCGATGATTTCAGGTAAGTAGTCGCAATGGTTCTCGTTCGAGATATGTAAGTCGTTGAGATCGAAATGGGGTGTCAATTAGGAGATGCTAGAGGTATGAGTATATGGAGGTTGATGGATACCCAAAGGCTACGCTAAGTCCAATTGATCAAATTTGACACTAAAAATGGCTTTCCAACAAGCCTTAAAAGGCTATTAAATGATAGATGTGTTAAAATCTTTGTTTGAGCAGGTTTCTAGATCGAGCTGCCGTCATCAAGGGAGACGCGGTTCACACGCTGAACAGAGGTGAAATTCCGGATCCGTGGCACCTCTGTACCGTCACTCAGGTCGAAGAAGTGAAGTGCATCTTGAGGTTGATACCAGTATGGCTATGCACCGTCATATCCTCCGTCATCTTCGTCCCGATGTTGGCTCTCTTCATCGAGCAAGGAGCTGCCATGGACACGACCATGTCCGGCTTCCATGTCCCTCCGGCGAGCATGACCGTGTTCGACATAGTTAGCACTTTTGTCTTCGTCATCCTGTACAACAAGCTCATAGTGCCAGCATTTGTCAAGCTAACCAAGCGAGACCCTAAACCTCTGACGGAGCTCCAGAGGATTGGCATCGGCCTTGCAATTGCCATTGTATCACTCGTCACCGCTGGACTCGTCGAGCAACGAAGACTGAGGCATGCGGGTAGTGGTGAGACGAGCTCGCTAAGCATTTTCTGGCAGGTGCCTCAATACATGCTGCTCGGGGTGTCGGGGCGTTTGCATACGTCGCCCAAAAGGAGTTCTTCGCATCGCAGTCTCCAGATGGCTTGAAGAGCATCGGGGTCGGGCTATCCATGGCATCATTGGCGCTCGGGTGCTACGCAGGGAGCTTTCTCTTGACAATAGTGATGGACATAACCACAAGAAATGGAGGACGTGGCTGGGTTCCTCCGAACTTGAATGATGGCCATTTGGATAGATTCTTCTTTTTATCTGCCGTGTTGACTCTGGCGAATTTATTGATTTTCGCCGTGTGTGCAAAGCGATATAAGAACATAGCAATGGTGAAGAGAGATGGGACTGATGCGGTAGCCGATCTCTAATAAAGGTTTGGTGGGAATACTCGTAGTTGATGATTCTGTTATCGAAAACTCTGTTTGATTTCAAGTGGAATGAAATTAGAGGATGCTCGACATCAATACCATTTGAGTGTTCAGAAATATAGGAGAACAAAGAAAAATTCATGAACAGCAACAGTAAGGATACACAGATAGAAAGTACATGGACAGTTACCACGAGCGATTTGATTTCTGGTCACTGATGATTGCCCTAAACCGATAGAACGAGCTTCCCCCATGATTAACCTGGTAGTATGACTTCGATCTATTCAACAAATTCTAGAGCAATGGTTGCTAAGTATGATCTCCGAGCAAAGCAAACGATAAACAGAGAAGTAGATTCTCCAGGACTACCCGACAGCCACATGGCAAACGAAAAGCTACATGACTGATTACTAACATGAGGATGGGGTTCTTGTCTAATGCAGCTTGAAATGAAAGTTAAGATAGGACTGTGAAAGATTTACACGAAAATGAAGCAACAGATTATATAAATATTATCATCTCTAATAGCAGCTGGCATCCCAATTTCATTACCATTTACAATGAATGTCATCAATATGATGCTATAACGTCCCGGAGAAACAACAATAACAAGTAGCAGAACATTCTCATCTGCTGATGGTAATGCGTATGATCATTTGCTAGTAAATTTGGAAAAAAAGAAATGGGAAATAGTAATAATCTTTCGAGCAATCAATTTGGAAGCTCTCCGCTTGTACCACAATCAGATGTTCGACCACAAGACGAGGAGAAAGTACTCATCTTGATATTTTTGCAGTCAATTCTCTTACTAGCTTAGCAGCAACCATTGCCGTCATCCCATCAACAGTGTCACGCTGAGGGTTGAACTCGACCACATCGGCAGCAACTACATCTGCTTGGAGATTGTGGAGGATGTTCATCACGTCACGGAAGGAGAGACCTCCAGGCTCAATATGGGACACACCCGGAGCGAAGGCAGGATCGAGGCAATCCACATCGATAGATATGTATACACCCTTGACACCTTCTCCAAGTTTCTGTCAGACCGAGGAAGAGAGAGAGAGAGAGACATGCGTCATTCACGAATCTAAAACATGTGCAAGTTCAGGGACCGTCTCTTAGTAAACTATCTCACCGTTAATCATTTGAGCTGGTATATAAATTTAGAGATTAAGAACAGAGTCATGCACCCTGCTTATAAGACACAACTCCATGTCTAGATCAAGAAGATTGAGACTGAAACTATATTCTAAACTGATAAATCAACAACTAGAGTTCGTTTATAGCAACATACTTTACATATTTCATTTGCAGAGAAGAATGCTGACAGCTAAAAAATCATCTTCATCCATGGGCCATGGTAAATGAATCCAGAGGGTGGCTAATGGAAACACGCCCCTCTGGCTACCTAGTTTCACAATGCAGAAGTTGAGAGGATGAACCTCCAAAGAGCCTTCAGTTTTCAACCAAAAAAAAAATTCACTTCCCAAATACTTCCCCAAGTCAAACTGTTCCAACAGAATATCCCAAGGCGGAAGTGCGCTTTGCGGTTTGATAACTATCTAAACCAGAAGTAGGAAATTAACATCCATGAGCTAGAAGAAGAAAAGAGAGAGACAGACCAGGTTTTCCAGAAACTCGCGGTCTCTTAAGAAGGTTCTCATTTCAAACTGCTCAACACCAAATCTTTTCCCTTGTTCACGTCCTTCACTTGTTATTGACCTGATGCCAACCTGATTATCAGTACAGAAGCGCATTATTGTCAACAGTTGACATCATGGAATAACTTAAAGCAACTAAAACTTGCGAAAAAAGCACTTCAATCATAAACATGGGAAAGTGACCCTTCAAACACTTCAAGAACATGTATTACCTGATTTACTTAAGCAGGTCAAGTGGAATCAAAGTTAACGAACTAGTACATGAGCATATATGTCCGATAAATATCTCAATAAACCATTGACTACTAAATGAAACTAAAGATAACAGTCATCTTACACACGTTATAATCATTTATCATTATGTTATTAATCAGCAGCAAACTTGTGCTTTCAGCAGCAGATCAAAAGGAACATTTGAAGGCAACAACAGATGAACATCCTTTCAGCATAAATCGCAATGTTCTATGACTATGACCGTACATAGCATTCTCCCCACCAAATAAAAGCAATAAAGGAGCATAAACGATTTATTTCTATCAATTACCAAAGTTGTGTTCTCTCAAGTAAATGCATCTGCATATTAACATTTAAGTTGCATGCAATGTCAACAAATAAGCCCAAAATATTCAATAACAATTCTCAGACATGCCCCTTTACCATAAAGGAGTCTGGAGAACCTACTTTCAAGAAGATGTTTCTAAATTTTACAGAATCCCATTTTGAAAAGACTACTTGAGTTTTCACAAAATTTTTTGGTGGATGAAATGAAAGTATGAAGACAAGAGGTAGGTACAACCAATGTCAAATGAGAATGACATTACTAAACTCTCCTTTATCAAAACCAAAAATGTATAAACAAATTTCAACACCTGAAAGACAAAATAAACTGCATCGCAAAAATATAGATTACAGATGTAGTTCCTCAAATTGCTTAGATGCAACTACTGAAGTAAAGTACCCAACCCTGCTGCACAAATGATAAATTTTGTAGAGATGTATGCCATGACTCTGACCACAAGCAGCTGAAGTTTATTCCATATATCTAGTACATAATACTAGCAAGCTCCAGGTTTTATCAATTGGGCACAAGCTAGAAACTAAAAACCTTTAATACCGTATGCATTGCAAAAGCAATACCTGCAAAAGACGTCGTGCATGACCACCCTCCATAATTCGTGCAAAAGAAGATGCATGTGAGTACTTATTTCCTTCATAAGCATCGTAAATATCAGGATGGGCATCCAAATGTAGGATATCCACAGGACCCCCAAGCTTTTCAGAAACTGCTCTGACAACCGGATATGATATTGAGTGGTCACCACCTAAAACTAATGGCCTCAGCGGATCCTAACATGTCAGAAGTAGAAGAAATCAGATCAGCAATGTCATCATAACTAACTGAAGTGCTATGTCATGATAAAAACCCAAAGTGCCAAGCCAATTGAAGTTTCAAAATGGCCATGATTATGTTGAGAAGGGAAAACAATACAGCCGAAATTTCAATTCAGTGAGCGTGTTCTATCAACAAAGGGGAAGGGCGTCATTCAAACAGACAAATAAGCAAATACTAAATTCTCCTAGCATACACACTAAGGAATTCATTACCCAAGAAGTAGGCATCCAGAATTATGCACAATAAACTAGAAACCAAATATTTCATGATATTACTCCAGTGAGTCTAAAAGAGCAGGAACTCATCAATCTAATTGCGCAGGCATAGTCGTTATAATCCAACTTGCCCATTACAGAGGATTGCACACGCGGGTCAGAAAGTGCTATTTTGAAGTTCATTGCCCCATCACTAATGACATCCAGACTGCTAAAACAATCATCTACAAAGAAATCAAAGATGACTAACACAAATAAAAATCTAATTAAGGACTACAATAATCTGCAAAGAAACGAAACATGACTAACAAAAATAAACTTAGTTGAGGAAAATTAGATGCGCCGTCAAACTTCTACAGTAACCTGGACCAATTAGAAGGGCATGGATCTTCCACGAAGCTCAATTTGCTCTGTAGTAGAGATCAGCATCCTAACATAGCCATCTTGTGGTACATAAGTTCATAAATTCAGGATGAGCTTACAGAAAAACATTATGATTGCAATTTGAAAGTAAAATGCACGAAAATTGGGCTATAGATGGAGGGGGTGAAATAAAATTGCTTCCATCAAGAAAATAACAGTTTCGGAAAAAAAAAATCCGCACTTGAGTGGAAGTTGACATAAGAGGCAATTAACTCAAGTCTTGTGGCATGTGCATTCAAGGAAAATGGAAACAAAGTTTAAGGTAGATTTCACAATGTAATGTCTTGGCTATCTAATGTCTTTAGCTATTGCAACTTCATCGAAGGCTTATATGATCAATCACTCTTGGTATATTTCGATATTCTTTCAAGTGACTTTCGAGCATCACAAGTTAACAAGAGCTAACACTGCAAGTAGGACAATCAGAAGCTATAGATCTCTACTCATGCGGAACAGTATGAGCTTGGCAACCCTAAATGCTAGTTTATGAGTCAAGTGAAAAGACACATCCAACTTGAAGAAAGCAAGTGTCCACAAGAGTAACTGCATAATGCAAGTGCAACAGAGTGAATAAAAAGGCTCCTACAGAGAGTAGTCCTCATAACTTCAAGGGACAAAAAATCGATTACCTCTTCCATCACTAATTTGACTGACTCACTGATGACATTCATCAATCTATCATCATCTACTCCACAATCCCGAATTTCTTGAACCGGAACATCGCCAACATCAGTTAACACCCTTGGATCTTTCAATTCTTTCCCTGAAAAAGCAGAACATTCTCAGTGACAGTGTAAGGTGTTTACACCCAATTGTTACAATGTATAAGATTAAGTTTAATAAAGTTTTTTCCTATGACTAGATGATACAAGTGCACAATCAGATTATAATTATTTTTTTGTTTTTATAAGACGACATCAGTTGCTGCTAACAATAACTTAGATAAGTGTTATTTCACGCTATGGATGAATGGAAGATATGTTCTTTGCTACAGTCCAGCATTTTTTCATCATTTTAGGCATCAGATATTCCTATACTGATGCCAGGATCAATATAAGGCAGTGTGTGTTTGTGGCTGTTTCAATTATAGGAAGAACTTCTCCGAATTTCATGAGCATCAATCACAAAAATCATGAAGTTATTTCATTGCCCATATCCAACAAAAACAATAATGATAACCTTCTTCTGTTGCCGAGTTTGTGCTACCACACCAAATGGCTTCCCTTATACGTGGGGTGCAAATGCAGGTCCCTGAAGAAATGATGAGTTATGACCCAAAGGAACTCCCAGTAGAGTTGATGAAGCTTTTACACCTCCTAAAGCTCGCACAAGCTCTCCCTACAGAAAAATTATCTTTAGTTTACAACAATATGTCTCTTGGCACCCTAGAAAACTCATATTTGACACTTTCCATAACAGCGAGTCCCATTGACAAAGTCAACTCACCAAAAAATGAAAACATTGACAAGCACTGTCACCAGTGTCACTATCAGTATGAATGTAACTTATAGAAATGCATGTTTCCAAGAGTAGAAATTTAGAAATGAACAATGCAGAACATGTACCTTCAACTTCGCCCTCTCACGAATAAGCGTAAGGGAAGCATCTATCACGCGATTTTGGCCTCTCTCAAGCAAATCAGCGGGAACATTTGCGGCATTTAGCTTTTGCAAGTAATGAACTCCTCTTCGCGCTATAGTTGACATATCTGAAATACCCAAAACTGAAGGTCCAATCACCCGCTCGACAACAAAGAGTCATATTGATACAAATTGAATTGTCAAAAACCATAGATTTGGAATTTTTGTACATCGTTCCTTCGCAATACTACAAAAAGTTTTCAGAAAAAAGGGAAAAATAATCTACATCCCACTCTGTCCTCCGCCACAGACAAGATCCTCTTTAACCCAATCAAGGATATGGACTTCTAATATGGTTTCATCAACTAAGCCGACTTGATATTTTGGCATTACAACCACAAATAAGAGCTTTCGTATTTTTACTGGTTTGTATCTTCAGAGAAGTTAGAAAGGGTTCCAAGGATTTTCAACACGAAAAGAACAGACAAGGGCACAACGATGCACCGTAACAGTAACAAACATAGCCACTCATAAGACGCGAATCAATCGCCGCTATATAGCTAAACCGCAACTCGTTGCTCGGCTGAACACTGCGGAAACATCGAATTGTTTCAAAAAGCAAATCAATAACCTCACTTCCTATCGAGTCCCTTCCATCACTCCACCATTCCAGCGTCCCGATTTCACACGCAGCACTCTATTCACGGGACGACAACCTATCCAAAAGATCAAAAGATCACCCGGCAGACCTTTGATCGAAAGATCAAAAGATCGCGCAGCAGCTATAATCTAAAACGACTAACAGAAAAGACTAAACCACTCCCTCCCTCCCTCTCTCCCTCCCTCTCTCCCGCTCACTCCTCTCTCTCTCTCTCTCTCTCTCTTCGCACTACTGTTAATCAATCAGAAGCGAGACAACCTCTCTGTACTCCTCCTCATTCTACAACGCAGACCGGACATACGAGCTCCGATTTCTCCGGCGCTCCTCGCCGCCACCGCCACCGCCACCGCCACCGCCACCGCCGCCGCCGCGAAATCCCGACCGAGCGGCGAAGCGCCGGGGAGCAACAGCTCGAAACACGAAGGAAAAAGACGGTCAGGGAGAGAGCTCCGTACCTCCGACGGAGAGCGAAGCCGCGAGCGAGCGAAGGAGAAGGAGAAGAACGTGCGGACGGACGGACGCGCAGGCGACGATGAAGGAGGAGGGGACGAAGAAGGCAGGAAGGAAGGAAAGCCGGCGACGATTCTCCGATTTTAAGGAGACGCCATGCAGCAGCAGCAGCAGCAGAAGCAGCAGCTGGAGAAGAAGAAGAAGAAGGCAGCATGAAAAAATTAAAATTAAAATAAAAAAAAAAAAAAAATTGGTGTAAACAAAGGGTGTGAGTAAAATATTTTTTATTAGCCTAATTATAGTATGATTATCGGTGGGATTAGGGGAGGGAATGTTCGTTCATTGTACTGCGATTATGCTATAAAGACGGGCGCACTAAGAAAGAATAATTACTTTATTTTATTTTATATTATCTGTATCTTCTGTGGGGATGGAGTCAGCATCTCTATCCATGGATCCAATAATGGGCAGGGCAGACTTCTCGTCCGTTTTCCAAGATTTTGGTCCCTTTTTGGTCCTTTTCCTGAGCCGTGTTCTGGATGGGGCGATTCGTTTCCTTCATCGGGAATAGTTACGGAAAGCCGGTCGCGTCATCCCCTTCTCAATTTTTTCTTTTTTTTAAATTTAGGGTATGTTGTCTTTCGATTTTTTTTTTTCATGTGCAATCGAGTCCTTAAAATATGTATCAATCATTTGTTCACGTTAATCCTTTTCCCCTTGAATATCTAGGAGAAGACGTCCATATTCACGATCTTCACCAACTTCTCCATCATCCAATCTCTTCCTCTCTCCTGGGTGGGTTTGTGGACATGTTGGGGTCAAAGGTCTTGTCACCTTCGGCCGGCGAGGATCCGACCACCCTTGGATGGTGGCTACCCTTGCAACCTCAAATCATTTATATGAAGTGTCTCCTCATCTTGAGAGACTTTCTTTTTCAAATTTTCTTTATTTATAATAAATTTCATAAATAATAATATTTTGTGTTTTTTCATGAGTTTGACTTACCACGTAGAATCTTGATGTGTCGATTAATATTTATTTAACGAGCTCATCAACATATTTATTTGATTTTTTAATTGATTGCAAAAGAAGAAAATTCGATGATGGCATTATACAAATAAAATAAGAAAAATTCAAGGACCATTATTGCATGTTCAAGAATTCATCGCACCATTTTCCGAAATAGGTGGTGTTGTCAAAAATCTTCATTTTTTTTATAGGGAAGCTAAATAAATAGAGTTCATAACACGAAATCCGCCATGATTAGCATACTAGACACCAACACTTGGCATATATAAGAAATTCTTATTTAGACTCGGGTCCACACGTGCGATTACCAACGCCAGCCTTCTGCAATTACTAAATATAATCCGGTCGATACGAGGTTAGTCCGCGCACGATCCCTCTTTTAAAAAATGGGGATCGAGCGGAGCCGATAGTAGTGACGTCACGAAGTGAAATGCCGAGTCAGCAAATGCTGAAAGCGAGCGAGTGGGGCTGGGGATTGGGAATCCGACGTCACGCCGTTTTAGGTGGGAGCAGTGATGAGAACTTCAGGCCGCACGCAGCAAGCCTTCAGGGCAAGCTCTTCCGGCGCATCACGCGGTCCTAGGAAGAAGACCCGACCCGAAAATACCCGAAGAATTCCAGCCCGATCGGTCCGGGTCGAGTTGGCCCCGGCATTTTCGACAGCTCCGGTAAGAACCAACCCCTCTCGGCAACTTCCATTCGGAAAGTAACCAGCACAATAATGAAAGTTGCCACCACCAAATTCACCTATACTTTGGAAAGACTTACCATCATCTATGGCAATTTATCAGTCGTTTGGGTCCCGTATACGTAGAATTTCTACCTGGTTCGGAACCATCGGCATGCAGATGCAACAGAGATCCTCGTCTCTACCGTCCACATCTCGGGTGAGCGGACATAAGCAGCTAGGCAAGCTACATAGATAACAGCTCACCCTGTTATAAGTGCGACGAACTTGAATGCTTGGAAAAAAACATACTTCACTGCCGGGCACGCGGCCTGGTGGCAAAGGGACCGCCGTGTCCGGTGATAGCGTTATGGGGTGGGGACGACTGGGGAACGATCCCTGTGAAACGCACAGTAGCACAGCAGCAAGGTGAGAGAAAGGAGTGAGACCCAAAAAGAAAAAAAGACAACTTCATCAGTGCAATTGTCATTTCTTTCAGTCTCTTAACATTTGCTGTCAGAAAGCGATACAACAATTTAGCAAACTACATCAGGATGTTTCAGTATGGGGAATATAAATTGGAAACAAAGTTAGATAACCATAACCATTTCAGCCTAAAATTCCTCACTTCTTACGTACCAAGCCCCAGCTGCGAAATAATCGCGAGGTGGCTATTTACATCCTCCCAACATCCGAAAAAGCGGATTTAACCATTTCGGAGAGATTCTGGAGCCACCCACCCGGAGACTGAATCAACCTAGAACCCGCTGGGGAATGGGATTCACATCAAATTGCATACTCTTCTATTCTCCAACATAGAGCTGAAACTCTGTTGACTGTCTACCAGCCCAGCTAAAGTTCCTATTCTCCTAGTTTCTCATTCTGAAGAACGTCATCCAAGTGGTCCATTGCTCTGAATGAATAGACTTCCCAACATGCTCTGGTGCCTCATGCATCCGGCTAGCAGAAATCTTTGCACCTCCGCAACTGGAACTCAAGAACCAGATCCATCCTTATGTAATATGAAGGGCACTATCTAAGCCGACAGCGTCATCCATTCAGTACTTAAATGAATCCATGAAGAGGCCAAGGGAAAGCCCAGCTTTCCAGTAATTGAACATGGAAATAAGGCTTCTGGCATGGCTGAATACAGGCTGAGAAGCACTGTACATAAGAGCTCCGATTCCCTCGACAACCACCACAGCCAAGGCAGCAGATAGAATGTCCCAGTCCCCTGTTTGCCCGATGACAGTTGCGAAGGCTGTTGCACAGTAAAAGCCTACCAGGAAAAAGAGCAACTTCATTGGGAAATTTTTCCTGATCTGTTGGACTTTGGCACTAAGTTTCTTTTGAAAGTCTCGAATTGCCCTTATCAATCGCGTCGTGCCATTCGTGCTGTCTGTAGAAGGATCCAAATCCAATCCTCTGCCATCCGCACTACTCCGAATGGCCCAGGTCATGTTTCTGCACAGTTTAACAGAAATTCAGAGCACACTCAACGTCAAGACTCAAACAATATTAAGGCATGCTTCTACTTTGCTTATGACCACAATAACAGGCAAACATACGTGTAACTTTTCCGATTGTTTAAGAGAATGCTACTACATGTAAAGTCACCTTGAAAATCACTATATTGAAGCAGATAACACCCATTACTAGCTCAAAATCTGACACATCATTGATTAGATTTAAAACCTACTTTCTGTGCTAAGGGATATATGGGTCACTGAGTTTTCTCTTTTCATGAGCCACATCTATATCATAACATAGGGTCTCACCAACATAATGCGCTTCACTTTTACTAATCTTAAACACAAAGTGCTTTATGTGGGGTTCCCAAGAAATAAATACCTACAATGGGCAAACCCGTCATGTGGGAGAAGAAAGATGCAAACAAGCTCCCCCAACAGGAGAGCAAATTTAATCTGTTTGAAGACATCCAGGAAAAACTTTAATGTACCATTTGCAACCAAATCATATCATGCAACCATGTTGTTAACTTACTGTCCACAAATTTATTCCACAAAAGAGACATCATGTCAAAAATAGAACGAAAAGAAAAGAAAAATGTTGTGCTTTGCCATACTGGTAAAAACAAGAAATACAAACTTCAATAAAAAAACACAGCCAAATAGAGGATTCTCAGACGTGCACTTTTTTTAACAATGTCTGGTGGAAATTCAAAGGTTTATCACTCTCCAGACTTCTCCTGTGCACATGGGGTTGTGCTAAAAACAACTCGAGGCTAAGTTTTGAAGCATAAGATACTTGGTTCTAATTGACAGATTGACTAAGATAAGGTCCCGATGTGCAACAACAGTCATGTATGGTCAACAATCTCCTAGCCTTAAAATTAATTATGGTGTGACAGCGTAATCATGCAACGTCATTTGCTCATAAGTGACCAGATGCAGCCATATCAAAGACTCCTCAACTTATCTAGAAGAGACACTATCACATTTGCTTGTACTAATACACATTGCCATATAATTACTTGAAATCATTCACCAATGAAGGCCGGGTTACATGGAAGATGTAGATCTGGGAACGAAGTTTCTGGCCAAATGCATAGGCAGCTGTATGAAAGCATCCTGCAAGGCCAACAACTGCAACTCCTGACCACGGATATCTTAAAGATGACAATTTAACGTTTGCTGGCATATGGGGCGATATTGCAGTAGCTGCCATCATGAAGCAAAGACCTGCATGGACAGATATCACAATCAATGAAGTATGAAAATGTGGCTGCTTAAAGCACAATATGTACACCTTATAAATACATAGACACAGTCCAGATCAGAGCCAAAAGTCCATCAAGGTTGGCATATAACACCAATATCGAACCAATAAAACAGAATTTGTAAAACTGTAAACATTACCAACAAAAGTGACAGCAAATTATAAGGTAAACATGCACCAGAAGTCTTAACTTCTGCATGCGGGATGAAATCAAGTCCTAAACTTTTCGATAGTTGTAATTGAAACCTAAATCTTTCTCAAGAAAAGCAATCAAGTCCTTTCAATGGCAAGTACCAAAGTTTGTCTATGTGGCACTCCACCAGTATATATGTGGCAGCCTTAGATTGAACTTTCTGATATAGATACGTGACTTGATTGTAAATGTTATGATTGCACCAATTGAAACTTTTAGGATTCCATTGCATTTTTCTTTAAAAAACGAGATATTTGAACCTTGCAGCATACTGGCCACGGATAAATGCAAGCTCCCCGCCTAAGTGTACCAAATAAGGCTCCACCTAGGGGTGGCAATTCGGGTTCACAGGTCGTGTTCGTGTCATATCGAAATAAGTGTACACTGTTATGTAGGTCAACCAAAACACGACACGATTAGTCAATCACGTTGACTTACTTGACACGAACACGATCCACTCCTCAAGCAAGATACTTGACGCATAAAAGTTAACGATAAACACAACATGGCCCGTGTAACACAATTAAATAGTGAGTTGACGGGTGGTTACAATTGCATGACCCACCATGACACAAAATTAAGCCATCGACATGTACCTGACATGAAAATGTCTTCAATTTTCCCTAAATCTATTTGCAAATTGCAATATGCATTAACTAAATACCCTCAAATCAAACTAAAAACAAAATAAGCTAATCATATCTAAAGAGGTCACATACTAGTCGTGTATACACTAATCCGTTAATTTCCTGTTTGGCAGATTGGACATGAACACAACACAATTATTAATGCCTTGTGGGTTGACTCAAATATGCTTAGCTTTTTTTAACCCAAACTCGCTAACTTTGTGTCATGTTCAAGTTGTGTTATTGTGTCTTATAAAAAATTTCCACCCTAATTCCACCTACACGGTGGCGGGTGTGGCCCCCAAGGTTAACATTAATGAGCGATTCTGTAACTTTTACCTAAATGATGTGGATATGGTAGCTAAATTTTGGGGGAGAAAACAATTCAATACTTAGCAGCACTCACATTAATCAGGACAAATATTGCCCTCTTCTTGAAGTATAGACTCTTTCATAAACTATTATAAGAGATAATGGCACGCATTACTCTTCTTTTTTGGGTTTCATCGGTTGCCTCATCAATGCTTGAGCCACCGTTCCAATAGGTTGCTATCTAGAGCCCAAAACTGTGTTATAGTATGTATCAACTATCAATAATGGCTCCTTATACAGCTAAACTAATTTCCTTGTTTCTTGCTTCTCAGGATCATGATCCAAAAAACATGTAGCTGTTGTAAGAGCAAACTCGTGTACGACACTTGTGCCCACTAAAACCCAGATTTCTTGTTGAATCCAAAAAGGCAGGAGGACTTATTAAAGGGATTTGAGGTCCAGCTTCGGAGGGTTATCATCAAAGGAGTGAGGCTCGCCAAAAAGTATAACAGTCAAATGATGGAGAAAGTAAAGCAAGCTACACATAAGCTATTCTCTCTTGCAAAAGAGTAAGTGCGGTCTCGCGAACAGTAATTCTTTGAGCTTTCTATGGAACTCCAAATGTTAATGTCAAGGACCCAAATACTAAATTAGGGGATCATGATACAAGATTTAGAAAATCTGAAGGAAAGAAATCAGATGTGTTTGCATGATGTCCACAAAAAAGGGCGACATTTTGCAGGCTTCACTTCAGTAACCATGCCAAAAGCTTTTGCGTAAAGCCGTCAAGTACTCCTAAATCATCCATGAAGAGGCAAGCAGCCTTAAAGATCAATTCGCACAAACGTCTTTCAGATTCCCATCGCTCTCTAGTTCCAGGTCCCCAAGAACAGCTCAAAATTTCACCCAGCCCCTTCTTCTCGCACCGCTCTTCTCAATCGCAACGTCAAAAAGCGCAAGAAACTCTCAATCCCACCACACACGAGAGCGTCTTCGAGCTCTCGAGCCCCCATTCCTACGTCGGAATCGCACCCGCCATCCAAAATCTGATACACCTAGAAGAGAAGTCGGAGAGAATTGCCTAAAAGACCACTTCCTACAAACGCCTTTCAGATTCCCATCGCTCTCTAGTTCCCGGCTCGCACCAACAGTTCAAAATTTCACCCCAGCCCTTCTTCTCGCGCCGCTCTCCTCGACCGCAACATCAAGAAAGCGCGAGAAACTCTCAATCCCACCGCCCACGAGAGCGCCCTCGAGCTCTCAAGCCCCCATTCCCACGTCGGAATCGCACCGGCCGTCCAAAAGCCGATCTACCCAGAAGAGAAGTAGGAGAGAATTGCAGGCAGAGAGATTGGCGTCGTAGGATTCGAAAGGGAAACGAAACTTACCCGAGAGCTTGCTCGTCGGCGAAAGAGCCTGGACGGCGGCGAGACGGCGAGCCCACCCGCGTCGGCTCCTTTTCCGGCGGTCGTCGGCTGCTTGAAAAGCTCGTCGGAAGAGAGAGAGAGAGAGAGAGGGGTGACGCTCTTTTCTCCTTGAACCAAGTTCAGCCGCTTGGCTGATGCTGGCTGGACGGTCCTTGTCCACTCTGCCCTTCTCGACTTGGTTGGTCCCTCAAATTTTTAACCGGTTCACAGTCAAGTATAAAAATATTCAATACCATTCTTTCTTTGGATCAAGTTAGGGTGATATTGTACGTTTATATACAATTTAAAGATCGGTTGATTTCATTTAACAAATTTAAAATTTAGAAATGATATTACTCATTTAAAAAAATTTAAAGTTGAGAGACGAAATTACAAATTTGACTAGAGTTTATAGACTTATTTTATTTTCTCAGAAGTGCACTAAAATGCAATTAAGTAACAAAACTTTCAAAAGGTATAATTAAAATTTAAAATTTGTAAAGAATGTGCAATCGAGTCATTTTAATCAAACAACTGATTTAATTGAATCAATGAAATAAATTTTAGGATTTCGACAAAAAAATATAATTTTTAAAATCTGATTACACTTTTTAATAATATTTAAATTCAATTATATTTTATGGTAAGCTTTATGACTTAATTATATATTTTGAAAATTTTAAAATTCAATTGCCAATCTCTTGGGTCAAAGTTTCAGAACTTTCGATGTAAAATTCACACGGGTTCGAGCTACGCGCGAGCAGGCCCGTTTCCATATCCGTTCGCGAGTCCATTCCGGCCCAAGAACTTCGAATCCGCGCTCAACACAGTAAAGCAAGCTCTCTCTCTCTCTCTCTCTCTCTCTCTCTCTCGTGCCGAAGGACCAGATAGATCCGCTCCGACGTCCTGCATCGATCTCCCTCCCTCCCTCGAAGCGCGCGCGAATCGCGTCTCCATCGTCGCTAGCTTTCGAGCTCGTTCGATCTTGACCGATCGTTTCTCGACGTTCTGCGGCGTGCCGTGTCTGTGTCTGTGTCGTGCTGGATTCCCGCCCGCCCGTTCGGGACTTGGGCGCTCCCCGAACGAACCGCTTCGCTAGCTTCAAGCTGCTGCCTCCCGGTCGCTGATCGCGGGAGGAGCCATGAGATGGTGCGGCGGATGGCGGCGGCTGGTGTTCTGTCTCCCGCTCGTCTTCCTTCTGCCTCATCTGCTCTCAGGTCTGCGGCTTTCGCTGTCCCCCGTACCCGTACCCCCGCGTTCGGTCCGTTCTTCTTTACTGAACCTTATTTTGGACGAGGAGGGCGTAATGTTTTTCGGTTGCCCCGTTTTGCAGTGACGGAATTGCATCGAGCGCCGAGGGCGGGAGATCAGCATAGGAAGGCGAGGAATAAGTTCGATCATTTGGTTCTCGGGCCCGCGGCGGGGGAAGGCTTGCCTGACCGATTGCAATGCCAAGGTTGTTACGGAATCTTGGAAACTGTTGGAATTTTTTTTTTTTTTTTGTTTCTTAAGGCTTGGAAACTTCGGTGTCTGAACGATTTTTCCGTGTCTTGATATGATCTATCGGTAAATCAGTTTTTAGCAGAGAACGAAAGAAAAAGAGAGAACTGAGAAATTTGAATTCGATAATATCTATATTCTGGCGAATATATTGTGGAGTTAATTTTAGCACAGTACTGCAATGGTGTTTGCTTCTTCTCTGGTAATCATAAACAGCGTATTGAAAGTAATTTTGCTGTATTACTCTGAATCGTCTCTTGGGAGCCGTTATTCGTGTAAACAAGTATGGGATGGCTGGATGTGGATGAATGTGTTTAATTCGTAGAATACTAAAACGTTGTGTGATAAAACATGAAGAAGGACAATAACAAGAAAAACGAAGTGGGATGCTTGGTTTTCTCAAAAAACCATGAAGTCATATATGCACATGTTGCATTCTAAGAGAAAAAGTAACATTTCACGTTTTACACATCCAAGTCCTAATATTCTAGTGTATTTATGGTTGTATGCCGATTCCATGTTTTGCATGGCTAGATACATAGAAGGGTCGAACATCAAGACATTTACCTGCAATGACACCTGTATCCGAGTTTGCAAAGTGTAGCTTCCTAGGGATAACTTACAAGTACCTGTTAGTTACCAACGTTCAGGACTGCTTCATTGTTAAGGGTTCCATAAGGGGAAGAGAAGGAACGAATGTGACAAGCCTTTTAGTGTTTGGCAATCTCTTTGCAGTAGCTGTCACTTAACTTCTGAATGAACATGTATGTATAGAAATATGTAGCACTGGATCAACCGATCTATGTCATGGTCATCTTCTGATCTCTTTCGATGTGGAACCTGATGATATTCCAACTGTCATTGTAGATTCCACTGTGAATCATGAGGTATCTGTACGCTAATGCTGTCTGCCTTTTCTTCCCCGTTATGTGGCTTTTTAGGTGTCAAAGCTCTCAACAAGACACATTTTTCTGCCTCATCCAACAGAAGCTATGTCGCAGAAAGCATAGCTTTTGTCACTGTCTTTACAGTTTATAACTCCTCTGACATTTCAAAGACTAGTGGATCATCAGATGTGACAACTGTGGGAAGTTCCTCATATAATAAGGTGGAGAGATCAATAGCCATCTTGAATGTATTCATCAACTTTATTCAGGTAATATCCTGACTGACAGAGGATGTTTTATTCATACACGAGTCACTCCGTATGTTAAACGAGTTTTACCTCTGTTTAGTATATGTGCATAAGTGTAAACTGTTCTTAATTTTTTCCAGTCGCCATAAGAGATTGAAATTTTCTTTTTATCTGAGCAATACATTATAATTTCAAGAAAACTGAACTTGACTCAGTATTATATTATCTTAGCTTCAATATTTTCCTTGTACCTGTTAAATTGTTTGCTTATGTTTTACATACTGAATGATGTAACTGTAGGCTGTAGTTGTCAGAATGAACAATAAAAATGCAGAAGATAAAAGACAACAACAACATGTGAATGTACTTTCCAAGTTAAAGGCAATTTGATCCCTCCTCTGTCACATGTTTTTGGCCATAGTAGAAATTGAGGAGAAACGTAAGTATAAGTTCTAAAACTATTTTTGGGGTATATGTGAGTCCTAAAAGGTCTTGAACATTCCTTACATATTTTACGCAAATTGTCATAAGTGGTTGTTGCAGGGATCTTTCCTCAATTTGAGCACATAATCACCGTTGTTTGGTTTCAATATTCTCCCAAATCAAGAAATCAGTTTATTTAATGGATTCATATACAAACCCACACAAACCTTATCCTTATAGATCTTTGACTTAATTATTTCAATCCAGAACTTCTTTTGCTCCAATTTGGTTCAGATCATCAAAATTTCAAAGATTGATGATCCTTATGGGAAGTTATTTTGTGGCAAGAAGAGGAAGAGGATAAGTGAAAAGGGTTTTGAGAGGAGGTTGATTTCTTTGTAGTCTACGAAGCTTGCAAATTTTAGCAATTGAGGTTTTTACGTTTAAATCGAGCTTTAGTGGCTGTATTGTCGTTGTTGATGGCAGTAGTGTTAATATTACTGGTATTTTGGTGAAAACGGCTTTTGTTGGGTTCACAGTCATCATCAATGAGGGTAAAAATGCAATGGAAATTTTTAGGCTTGTGAGGTGCTTATGATCGAGTTTATTGATCAGAGAGAGAGGTTTGAGCTGGAAATTGCATATTTTGGATTTTATGCACAATTAGGGAGTGAGGTTTCTGAAACATTCCAATTTAGTTAAAGAAGTGAAGCTCAACAACATTGTTTGACATCCCAACACATCTCCGGCAGCCATGTAGGGTAAGTTTTGAGTTAAAATAGCCTTTGTTTAGTTTCTTAGTGAGATAAATAATTGACCTATTTCAAAATATTTAGGACTTAAATGGTCATCAAAAAGTAATAGGAATGATTCGTACTCCATACAATTAGTTTAAGAGTTCTGGTGTACTTATTTAGGAATTCTATTATGGAGCACTTTTGCTTTTCAGATGTCACACTCTAGTTTTCTGATCTTATTTCAGTGGAATCTTGAAGGGAAAAAAGTGGACTGAATTCCTTGACATCTATTTTGACAAACTTCGCTGATCCATATGTGGGGAAATTCATTTGTGGGGCATATTACTTGAGATCCAACTAGCATGTACCTCCATGATGTAGAGTTCTGAGAACCAAAAATAGTTTTGAGTTGGTGGGATTGCGGAACTGCAGCAAGATAGAAAGCAGTAATTGTTTGAGTTACTCATCAGTCTCATTTAGTCTTCTTTTTAATAGAATGAAGCTTCATTTCTTTTCCTTGTACTACATGTAAACTGTTACTGTTTTATCTATCTTTGATTGAAAAGTCATTTGGCTGATAGAAGATAACTACTCATTTAGCGATGTAATGCATGAAGATAACAATGGAACTTGAATATTTCTGGAAAAGTGCCCCGTTGCATCCATTAATGAAATCTGAGCTTTGCTTATTTCCCTTTGTTCCAGGTAGCTATGCCCAAGAGTAATGTTATTATTCTTACAGATCCTGCATCTGACCTCTCAATAAACAGAGACAAGGTTTCTGTCTATCCTATTCAAGGTGAATATTCCCGAGACAAGTTGATGCTTCAAAGAATCAGGTCTTACATTGTAAGAGCATTTTGAATCAGATAGCATGCAGTAGTATTATTTTTCCTCTCTATTGATGTTGATAAATACTCCAATAGGGATTAGTAAAACTGTTTTTATCTAATGTTAAAGTGGAGCACCTCTCTTGTATGCTGACCTGTTGAATCATCTATTAGGAGGTAGGCTTTTTTATGTATATCCAACCTTTTGCCATTTTCTGGACATCCTTGATCAAAGAGTTCTGCACCACTTTGTGATTTGATCTGATGGCAAATAATGTTTTAAAAGTGACGTCTTCTCTTGTTTCTTTTGTCAGGCCTTCCTAGAAAGAAAGCTTGAGGACCATTCACGGGATCATATGCATAATTACATATTTGTTGATTCAGACATAGCAGTTGTTAATGATCTTGGCCAAGTGTTTCATGATTACCCAGATTTTCACCTGGCCCTTACTTTTCGGAACAACAAACAACAACCTCTGAATTCAGGATTTATAGCAGTGAGGGGTACCTATGACGGAATGAGTAGGTAGGCAACAAGCATGTGTAGTTGTGTCTGTGCTATGCATTTATTGTGTCATGTGCATTTACAACTTCCATGTCAATTGTCATTCTGACCCATCATTAAGGGACTTGCTTCCATTCCTGTTTCATTAGAAAGTACATCACCTAGAGCCTGCTGATGATTTTTGCTTGTAAGAAACATATTTGAGCACATCATTGGCCTAATCTTTCAGCATGACGTTTGAGAAACTTGCATCAGATCATAGGCTTTGCTAAGAAGTCTGTGGATACATGCTGGCATCTCCGAAAAGAGAGAAGTGATGGATGTGAACCGATTTGTTATTTTCTTACAACCTGGCCCTTAGTAGCTAGAGGTAGGATTGACTTCCATACCACACTTATGAAGCTCTATCTGTACATCTGCAACATTTCTGCGAGAATGATGATGATAATGAGAACCTGTGTCTCTCTGTCTTTGCTCTCTGAAGTCCAGCTGTTGGGAGATTCATTTCCTTTTAATTATTGCAGTGTAAAATAGAATGGCATGTAACTTTGATGAACATGATATCGGAGGGCAATATCACTTCTCTCTTTCTTCTCTCCATAAAAGAGAGAAGTGATGGATGTGAACTGATTTGTTATTTCTTACATACTGACCGTTAATAGCTAGAGTTAGGATTGACTTCCATACCACACTTATGAAGTTCTATCCGTACATCTGCAGCATTCCTGCAAGAATGGTGATGATAATAGGAACCTGTGTCTCTTTTTGTCTTTGTTCTCTCAAGTGCAGTTGTTGAGAGATCCCTTTCCTTTTAATTATTCCAGTGTAAACTAGAATGGCGTGTAACTTTGATGAACATGATATTGCAGGGCAATGTCACTTCTCTTCGTAAAAGAGAAGTGATGGATGTGAACCGATTTGTTATTTTATTACATCCTGGCCCTTAATAGCAATAGGCAGAATTGACTTCCATACCACACTTAGGAAGCTCTTTCCGTACATCTGCAGCATTTCTGTGAGAATGATGATAATAATGTGAACCCGTGTCTCTTTTTGTCTTTGCTTTCTGAGTGCAGCTATTAAATTATTCATTTCCTTTTAACTATTGCACTGTAAACTAGAACGGCATCTAACTTTGACGAACATGATATTGCAGGGCAAAGGTCTTTCTACAGCAAGTACTTGAAGTCTACATTTCCAAGTATAGCGGTGCTTCAAGAATGCTAGGTGACCAACTGGCTCTTGCTTGGGTTGTATTATCTGACACATCTTTTGACGCCAAAAGATTTGCCAAAGCGCAACCTTTTTTAAAAGAGATCAAGGGTGCCTCTGTGCTATTTCTGCCTTGTACTATGTACAACTGGACACCACCCGAGGGTGCTGGTCAATTCCACGGCATGCCACTGGACGTTAAGGTATATTCAGCATAAGTAATTTATTTTGATGTCAAGGTGACTTGGTAGGGGCTCGATTAGTGTCTTTTCTGAGGGAAATGATAAAGAAGTGTGATGCCATTAATCGTTAGAATAACACTTGATTCTGATGCCCAAAGTTTGCTGGTCACAGGTGGTTCATTTCAAAGGATCAAGGAAACGCCTAATGCTTGAGTCCTGGAATTTTTTCAGCTCCTCTCCCAACATAGCTGATATGCTATGCCTCATCTTGAGTAGTGGTAGGACAAAATATGACTTCTGATATGCCAACTTCATGTCAGCAAATATGGCAAAGAGTAAGAGCACACTTCAAAGGAACTGAGTTAATTCATCCTCAGTATCATTCAGGCCGCCGCATATGAGATCATTTTTTTGACTAAGCACAATTATTCCCATGACAAGCAGCCACTAGCCGACCGATGTTCATATTAGATCCCATCACGATTTTGTTCGATTGTTTCTTGTATCGATACCTCCACCCATTGGAACGATGGTACTGTTGGGTACACGGGCTGTTGTATTCTTTTGCATTGCTCATGTGCTTGACAAGTAGGGTTTCTTCTTTCTTTTTGGCCTTTTCAACTGGTTTCACTTTATGAAGGAAAGAACAGAGAATCGAGCCAATTATACTGTGGACAGGTGCCACTTTTTTTCATCTTTTGTTACGTCCATTGTCGAGCAATAGAACTATTTTGAAAACATCCAACACAAAAAGGGGGCTTCTGTTCAGTCACGAACCCGCACTATTTATGCATGTACATAATTAGTCTCCACCACCTAACCTAAGCAGTGTTTAATTAGGAAACAAGGAAAAAAAGAACGGACCGTGTGATCATTTCCAGCATTATTAGTCTCAACCTACCTAGATTTCTGGTGCACTATTGGACATGCAAAATGGACTGGCGCACTATCCTAAAATTTCTGTACCCTGTTCCTTTGTCGGAATTGGGATTCTCAAATCACTTGATTCCTTAATCGGTACGAGTAGGTGGGTCGGTCCTAGTCAATTATTCGACCTACATTGACCCTCCACGTGGCCTGAATTATTAAATCCTTAGACCAGGCGCCCACAGCCCAAAGCTAACTTTGCTTTGCATGTGAAATTTCAGATTTTGATGGTTTGGACGAGGAAAACATACACTAGGCATTTTGGGCAGTGTATGATTATAATATATAATTCACAGCTCCTGTGTTTTGGTATACTAAATTTCATATCTTGAAGCTGAAATTTAGTACTTTTTTCATTAAGTATTCCACCAATTAGATGTGAACTGCTCTGAGTCATGTCTATTTGTATAGGCAAAAAGGCTGAACTTAATTGGTTCATGAGACTTGCAGAGTGTTCCACAGGTTTCTGAGTAATTAGGGCCGTCCTCCTGAATTATTGAAAAAGAATAGAAGTTATACTTCTATTTGTATACATTAACATCTTCAACATTTAAAAGACGCGATTAGATTACTCATTTGAGACTAACCCAAGGGCCCCCCAGGGAAGGGGGGTGCAGTTCACTGTTTCGATATTTGGTTTGCAAGTCGAGGGTCACAAATTCTACTCCCAATCTACAATCTTCTCAAAAAACCTTCGTTAGTCACTGAGTGATTCAATATTTGGAACTCCTTTCAAGGAGAAACCATCAGTACTCCCCAATCGCTGAGTGATTCATGCACTAGCGACTGTTTTTGCTTTTCGTAGGTTCCATCGAGTTACGTTACTGCGGAAACGGAGACAAGTTCAAGGTACCAGCGAGGTAAATTACCAAACTCGACTTAAGCCAGCTCCATCCCCCACGCTTGCCATTCCTAGTCGGACCAAAGTAAAGATCTTTTTCCCCCTCGTTTCCCCTCACGTAATAGAACATCCACAAGTAGAATGCTGCTCCGTCCATGCTCGAGATCAGTAAATAGCATAGCCAAAGATCGGGACCTGTCAAGAACCGGTAGGTCCTCTTCCTGCTGGGGGCCTCTAATGGGTAGGTTGAAAGATGGACGATGAAAGAGGACATGCAAAGTTCACGTGAGATGGAAAGACGGGCGGGGTCCATTCAGTGAGGGACAAGAGAGTGTATGGCGTCCACACATTTCTGGAATCATCAGCAAGGCAACTTTTGTTGTGATCCTGAGGGACGCCGGCCTCAGCATTTGAGGTCGCTTTCGCTGCGAATTTCCGTGATTCCAAGGCCTTTTTTTTTTTTTTTTTTTAGGAGAGGGGTACATCGTCACATGGTGCGCTTTTCCAAACTGAAGATTCTGGCTCGTGGGGGTGAGAGAGCCCATGCTCCACAAGAGCTTTAGTCTAAGAAATTTGAGTGATCTTGTTGCATGTATTATTGCAATACAACTCAAGTTGTTGATGGTTAAATCATGTGTCGTCGAGTCATATGAGCTTTAATTAAAAATGCTTTCTGTAGATGTGATGGATTCCATATTCAAAATAAGTCACAAAATCTCACACTTAGATCAATTTTGAGAGCTGTGCTTGCCGCACATTAATTAAATGGAGCACTAACTTGATGCACCTTGACACGATGAATTATGTACATCCGGTGGGATTAGTCGAGAAAACAAAATTGATAGTTGTATTGTAACATTAGAGAAAAATAAAAGTAAGAATGGACAAAAGTTGTGATGTGTAGCCCACCCAATTCCACACTACCTGGAAGAAGACCTGGTGACTTGATTCATTATTGCGACTTGTACTCAATCGAGCCCCAGTTTGAGTTCTCTTTTGAGGGCTGCGCCCATGTGAATCGAGTTGGATAATTGCAAATGGTACTAGAGCAATGCACCAATTGGAGATGCGAGAACTGAGGGTCACGCTGTAGGAGCCACTTCTTGTACCTCAAATGGATTAAGCACTACATGGTGAGAACCCCTCCTTGAACCTGTATATTAGTGCTATGAGTGGAGAAGTTTGGACTACTTCCCTGTTTTGGTTTAGCTTTTTCAATGGATTTTGAGCCCCTTTGGGGAATATATAAAATGTTTAGTAAGTGTTTTTCCGATCCCAATGGCAAAATGCTAGTATTAGGAAGGTCGAATGCCCAAAGCAGGTCTTGCGATGTTATAGACTTTCAGCTTTTAGTATTGCAAGTCCCATGGATATTGTTCATTTCTTCACTGTTATCATCCTCAATTTGCATCAAAGAGCTGCCAGAGAGGCCAACGACAGTCGTTGAGGGGTCACTTCTCCCCAACAACCGCCGCTTGAAGGGTTGCTCGTCCCCAATGATCACCGTCTAGGTTGTATGACCCATGGCATCGTCGGAAGTTGCACAACCTCAAGTACAGCTTCTTGGTGACCAAGTTCGACCGTCAGCGATTGGCCGACGATTGAGCTCCGTCGGATTAATTTTGATTTTTTTAAAAAACAAATTTAATAAAAATCCTTTGCAAATGTAAGTTTTACCAAATGGTATTTAAAATGGTATTTAAGTCAAAGTTATTTTTCAATGCACTTTAGAGTTATAATTTGCCAAACACAATAGCATTTCGGAAAACCCATTTCACCCAAAAGTATTTGCATTTTCTCAAAGTTATTTTCCCAAATTCGAACCAAATGGGGCCTACATACGTCGATTGGGCCGTCACATTGTACCTTGCTTATTAACTAGATTTATCCTGGTTTTCTACACATGCATGTTATTTCCAATATCCATGTATAATTTATCATTAGCTGATCTTCTTTTAGCAGGTGGATAGATGATATTGACATGTTATTTTCGGGTAAAGTACACGAGGAATTCCAAAACTTGGCACAAATGAACTTTTAATGTCAAAGTTTCAAAAGGTACACATAAATGTCACCCTTTTTTTTTCCCGAAAAGTGGGATACTTTAGTGCCAAGTCCGACGAGAATAATCGGAAATCCGACGTAGCTTTTTTTTAATAATACATGTGATCTACATGGCTCACTAGAAGCCAACTTAGCAACGATATCTGGCAAAAACGACGTCATTTTGCCTAAAATATGAATTCTAGTATAAATATTAATTAAAAAAATTAAATTATATAAGAAGCTTTGACAAGGGCTTGCACAACCCTCGCCGCCCCCACCCCATTGTTGTCGAGAAGGGCTGGCTATGGTGAGGCGAGGGTCAACTGGGGTCGCTAACCCCGAGGTAGTGGTTGGCGACCCTTATCAACCGTCGAAGAGGGCTTGCAAGCCCTCGGTCGGATCTGGGTGAGGGTCCTAGCCCTCCCCCAAATTCGGTGGTCGCCGACCCTTGCCCTAGCCGAACTTGTCCCCCTTCTTCTTCTTCTTTTTTAGTTTTTTTTTTTTTTTTTTAATTTATTCGAATTAATATTTATATTAAAATTCAATGTTGGGTTCATGTCAGTATTAAAACGATGTCATTTTACACTTATTTAACCACGTCAGTGCCGAAGGTGATATCATTTTGCACTTACTTAGCCATGTCGGCGCCAAAAATGTCTTTTTGCACTTATCACAATTGAAAAATGTCACATTAGTAATTTATCTGGAGTTTCTCGTCATTAGAATTCAAGTGTTCCATTTTTCTCTGATTTTAGTATTAAAGTATACCTTTTGAAACTTTTGGGATTTACTATATTTGAGTCTTTGGAGTACTTTAGGATTACTAAAGTGTTTTTTGTGCTAAATTTTGATATTCTATGTGTTCACAAATCTTTTACTTTTTTATTATATTCTTTAAAAGTTTTGATTGCGAAACGGTCTATCGAAAAGGTGCTTATCTCCATCCCGTTCCTTGAAAGTACCCTGCTCACCACAGACTATCAGTATCCTCTGTGGTCATCAGAGCAAGTGGTCCAGCTCTCTCATCTTTGAGGTGGGATTTCCTTGATCACATGGTGGAACCTTCAAGACAGAAGATTTGTGTTGTTTATGCGGCTCATCGATGGAGGATGATGCTTATGTGCAGAAATGTTCCCCAGGAGTTAGTAGTTCCTGTTAGGATTGGGTTCCTTGTTACCTTGGGAGGTCAATTGATATATCCTTCAATCTACTGTTTTGAAGAGGAAGCCTTGTCAAAACGATTAGAGCTATTGACTGAGATTAGAAGACATCCTTTCAGACCCACCCATCAAGGGGATCAAATGATTGTCATGAATCTCTGTCTCATATGGTCGTGAACTTGTCATCACCACGCCTCTCGAGGCAGTGCAAAAGTGGTAGCCGGAGTTAGGTACTATTAAAGCATCTCACGTCGGTATAACAACGGGATTTACATGCTTGTCATATGTGTGTGATATTCTTTCTCCTATAGGCTGCTGGACATTCTAATATAGTATTAGAGCCAGATTTTACTTTCAGTTTTTGAACATTTGAACAAGGACAATGGCTAGCCCAAGAGGGAGTTCGGGCAAGTCATCCTAGGATTAGGGTTCTTTGTACACGTAAGTGTAGACAGCGTTCTTATGGACTTATCATCGAATTATCAACAGATACTACGTAGAAAGACCCGCATAATCTAAGGATAATGGACACCTAGGCTTTTTTTCACCATTCTCAGCTTACTCTTCTTCTTTTCTTCTTTTGCATATTTTTGCAATATATACACACATACATATATTGATAGATATCATTTTCCTCCTTGTCTTTTTCCTTTTGCAGGGCTCTCGAAACCTCGCTTTCCTGGATGCAAGCACGATCCGAATTTTACCATTTCCTTTATCCTTTTGGAACTTTCACAAAAATCAAAAAAATTCCACATACCACCCACAGATCTATGCAAGAAATTGCTCAGTCCTGTCCCCATGCAACCATATTTTTCGAAAAATAAAATCCTTATTATCAGCCTCTCATTTGTCTCATGCAAGAAATCCCATTATTCTTTGCTAGTATCCACGCGTGCCCCCTCAAATCAAACGGGCTCCCAAGTTTCAAATCTTGAAAATATTTTTGTAGTTTTCTTGCTCTTTTTAATCCCTTTCTCCAATGTTCGTTCCCTTCCAAGAAAATGAATGTGAGTGATTGTTGTCAGTTACCAATTTGGCGATGGGCAGAAATCTCACTTCGAGAATTTACTTAGTCCCAGCACATCGAATGATTACAGCTAACTAAGTGCCAAGTTTTGAAAAAGCCTCGGAGAAAAGGAAGGTGAATGTTGTCTTTTTTTACCTTGTCGTGCATGTGATCGAACGAAGTGACTCCTGGCTTAGGGCAAATTCAATCGAGAGATCATTAATGACGCGAAGTCAACTCCAAAATATCAAATCCTCTCTCTTTAAATCACATCAGCATGAGGTGTCTGGTCATCTAGCATGCCAGCAATTTAATGGTGACTAGACCAAAAAAAAAAAAAAAAAAGAAGAACAAAAATTAAAGGCAAAAATCGAAATCTACACATTTTATCTTTCATATCAAGTGAATGTATGATGATCATAATCATTGGATACCATTTAAGTGAATCGAATCTAGTGACTTAACGGAACTACGAAAATACTGAATCGAGAATATCAACATAAGTTCATGACGAGACTTTTTACAATAAAGATTGGATGATGTTGTTATAGTACTTTGTGAAAGAATGTTAGCAAAAGGAAGAAGAACTTTTAAAAATGCGCAATCGAGATGATTAAACTAAAAATAATATTCTTGGATGATGTTGAACAAAAAGGTCACATATTGCAATGCACATTAATATGAACCACAGTGCATAATTTTTCTATTTACCAGAAAACTATTTTTCAATGAATGAGATGATTAATCGATGATTATCTACATTAGAAAAATTATCTAAAATATCTTAAACCTATTTTAGATTTAAATTTTTGGATTTTGTCAAGTGAATCATATATTTTTTTACATCATATCAATTAAATTTATCCGATTAATTTTAGTTAACGTGAATGTCGGTTTTCTTATTTGAATCTATTTAATCGGTAAAATATAAAAAGACTAATAACTTGATTGACGAAAATTAAAAAAAATTGAAATTAAATTAATAAAAGCAAAATGGATATAGCACGCGTTGCACAATTTTCTCCCGCCGTACATGAGTCAGGGACCTGAGAGCCAGCAAGATAGCAGGATTTCCTTTTACGCGTCGCGTCACACCTCACGTCCATCACCGATCACCGATCCCGTCTCGTGGTTCATACGGCCACCGACTCATCGAGCCATCTTCCCCGCACGCCGGGACCCACCTCACTGCCTTTTCTGTTCCCTAAGTATCACCAACACTCACATGTGACACGCGATACGACTAGTGAACACGTCATTTCTAAAAAAACAAAGAATTCCGACACATTGTGACACGTTATATATTATAAATTATCATTTTTATGATTGTTTTAATCAAATTCATAAATAAATAAATAATTAAAAAAATCTAAAATGAATATACACTAAAAACATTAATCGACATTTATTAATATCATTTATTGTTTCAATTTAACAAATTCAACTCTATTTCAATAATTCATAAAACTTGGAGAAAAAATAAGTGATTCATATTCTGAACTTTCATGTTCGATATGTTGGAAGATGAGAAAAAAAACTTAAGGGATGAATTGTATATTATGAGAAAAGAGAGTCTAAAGAGAAGAGAAGACTAGGTTTTTCTTTTTTCTTCATTTATTATTTTTATTACCGTGTTTTATTTTTTCACATATATATATTTTGACATTTTATTTATTAAATTTTTAAAAATTCATCTCGATATCGAAATCACGTATCGGAAATTCGTATATCATAATACCAACTCAGAGTATCGAGAAAGTTGACAAGGTATCGGATTTTCGGATATGTATTGACCGAATGTTGGAGAGTGTCGAATACGTGTTGAGGTATTCAACACGATACGAAAACTTTTAGAGTATCGGTGCTTTATATAGTCGTTTCATGTGGAAAGACCTGCCCCCCTCCCCAAATCATTGCTCGACGCGTGGGGTCCCAAGGCCTCGATGTATATGACCGCTCGGCCTGACGCTCCTCTCACTTCACTTCGGTCCTCCTCCTGCGACATCACCAGCACGAGAACGAGAAAACTCCGAGCGACGACGCTGTTCACGCACGATTCCCGCCGGCCGTCGTCGTCGTCGTCCTCTACTGCTGTCCGCCTGCAACGTCAAACTCTGTCCCGCTCTGTCTCTCGCATTTGCCTTAGCTGAGAAAAGCTTCGAGTGCCCGGACGAGCCTCGCCCCCGCCATTTTCTTGAAAAGACAAAGCTCCCGTTTCGAGCAAAGACCCACCCCTTCATTCGTTCGCGAGCATGACGCTCTCCCTCCTCCTCTCTGTCCTCTTCTCCCTCGCCTTCCTCCACTGCTGCCGCCACCCTCCTCCTCGCGCTCTTTCCTCGCCCCTCTCGGAGCTCCACGCCCTCATGGCACTCAAGGCCGCCCTCGACCCGTCCGGCCGGGTCCTCACCTCGTGGTCCCCGGCGCCGACCCCTGCGACGGCGGCGGCGGCTCGTCGTTCGAGGGGGTGGCGTGCGACGAGCGCGGCCGCGTGGTGAACGTCTCGCTGCAGGGGAAGGGCCTGAGGGGGCGGATCCCGCCGGAGATCGGCGGGCTCGGGAGCCTGACCGGGCTGTACCTGCACTTCAACGCCCTGGGCGGGGAGGTGCCCGGGGAGATCGGGGGGCTGAGGATGCTGACCGACTTGTACCTGGACGTCAATGGATTCTCCGGGGAGATTCCTCCCGACATCGCCAACTTGACTAATCTCCAAGGTTGGTTCGTTTTCTGTTTTGTTAGTTTTCCTTCATTTGTACGACCTCATTTGATAATGTTCTGCCTAGTTGAGAGATTGAACCTGGTTCTTTCTTGTGGGCTCTGCAGTTTTGCAGCTGGGCTACAACCGGTTCTCCGGCGGCATCCCTAGACAGCTAGGGTCCCTGCCGAAGCTGACCGTCCTCGCCTTGCAGTACAATCGCCTGACCGGCGCCATCCCCGCCAGCTTGGGGGACACGGCGAGCCTCAAGAGGTTGGACTTGAGCTACAACAATTTCTTCGGCTCGATCCCGGCGACATTGACCAATGCTTCTAGTCTAGAAGTCCTGGACGTGCGCAACAATACCCTGTCGGGCTATGTCCCTGCCGGTAAATCTTTAGTCCGCTCGGATTTTCGATGTCGCCGGTTCTTCGTTTTTTCCGTTCGATTTAGAAGGACGTGTTTGACGGAGTTCGGTTTCTTTTCGATTGCTTAGGCTTGAAGAGGCTCAATGATGGTTTCCAATATGAGAACAACCCTGACCTATGTGGAGTCGGGTTCCCCGACGTCCGACCCTGTCCGAGCGTTTACCTGGACCGGCCTGAGCCGCTCCGACCCGATACTCTTTCGAAGAAGAGCATTCCCGAGTCGGCTGATTTGAATTCGACCTGCGGGAAAGCGCACTGTCCTAACAGATTAAGTGGCCGAAGAGCCGGTGTTGTTTTAGGGGTGATTGCAGTTGTAGCTGTTATCGGGTTCGCGGTCGTTGGATTTCTCACCTTCTCATGGCACCAGCATCGAAAGCAGAGGATCTTAAGCTCTCTAGACGTTTCGGATAAGCGGGTCCGTGCCAGTCGAGCTGTTGAGAATCGCGCGAAGAGGGCCTCTGCTCTCATCAGTCTCGAGTACTCGAACGGGTGGGATCCGCTGGCCAAAGGCGGTGGCGGGAGCACCTTCTCCCAGGAGGTTTTTGAGAACTTCATGTTCAACTTGGAGGATGTGGAGCGCGCGACCCAGTCTTTCCTGGAGAGCAACTTGCTGGAGAAGAGCAGCTTCTCTTCTGTACACAGGGGAATCCTCAGGGACGGGTCAGCCGTCACGGTAAAGCGCTATGCCAAGATGAGCTGCAAGTCCGATGAGGCCGAATTCCTCAAGGGCTTGAAACTCCTGACCAAACTGAAACACGAAAACCTGGTCAGGCTCAGGGGATTTTGCTGCTCGAAAGGGCGAGGCGAGTGCTTCCTGATCTACGAGTTCGTGTCGAACGGGAATTTGCTGCAGTATCTCGATGCGAAGCCTGGAAGCGGGAAGGTTCTCGAATGGCATACCCGAGTTGCGATCATAATTGGCATTGCTCAAGGTCGATGTTACTCCACTGCTTTAATTCATCGATTAGGGACACTGGAGAAGGTTCTCAGTTTTCATTTACACTTATTTTTCACAGGTATCAGCTACATACATGAAGATAAAGGAGACAAGCCCGGACTAGTCCACCAGTCGATATCAGCCGAGAAAGTTCTCATCGATTACTGGAACAACCCGCTGCTTTCGGACCCAGGTCTGCACCACCTCCTCGCAGACGATGTAGTCTTTGCTATGCTCAAGGCCAGCGCTGCCATGGGCTACCTCGCCCCGGAGTACGCAAGCACCGGCTACTTAACCGAGAAGAGCGATGTGTATGCATTCGGTGTTCTGGTGCTCCAGATCCTATCGGGGAAGCGTGTGATCACTCCATCGATCCGGCACGGAGTGGAAGCATGTTGCTTTGAGGAATTTATCGACGAGAACCTTGAGGGGAACTTCTTGGAGACTGAGGCGACCCAGCTTGCTCGGATCGCGCTTCTTTGCACCCGAGACTCTCCTATCGACAGGCCATCGATGAGAACTGTGGTGCAAGAGCTTAATGTGCTGATCGGCATTTCTTGACAGTTGCAGTATTGCTTGTCACCGTGATTTTCAGTCGCCAAGAGGTGAGACTATCACAATTCTAATTAACCATTAGGTTAATCACAGATTTCCAGATGTATCAGCAGCCCCATCCTCTATAGCAGTTGACGAATTTCTCTCTTAAGCATCAGCCATAGTAATAGTTGTTAGGGAAGAGTAAGGGCATGAATAAGCTTGTAATGCATCAAAGCATGTAACTGGTATGCATTGAGTGCAGGACTCTAAATAGTTAGAGGGTGCCCTATGCATTATACTCATAAGAGTGCTCGAAAAGAGACTGATGGCTGTTCGGATTCGAATCCCTTTTTTCCTTTCGTTTAATATAAGGAGACCATGTTGTAAATGATTATGCTGTTCGCGACGAATGAATAGACTGTTTCTGACTTAATACCATGAACCCGAAACTTCTTTCAACAGTACGACGTTTGGCAAACTGCGATTTGCTTTAGCGAAATCGAATGTTTTAAGTCTCTGGTCTTGATTTTGCAGAAATGTCATGTGTTCTCAGTAGTTTCTTTCCCTTCTAGAGCTTTGAGGGCCTAAAAGAGGCAAACTCTGCAGAAAACACAACTTGCATATAGAAAAGAAAAGGCAAAGACTTGTAGATTGTTACTCCATAATTCAATCAGTCGCTATTTATATTTACAGAATTTTAGGAGTTAGCGTGGAAGACCAGATCCAGATGCAGCAGAAAGGTCTTGGTCCTCTCTGTTTCTCTGGCATAACCCAAAACCAAATCAATCTCGTCTCCTCTGCGGCGAGACGATCCTGAAAACGTGCTCTTCGCCGGTGCAGTCGTCCACTGTAACCACCCATCTGCTCTTCTTCCTGCAGCACCCGCCGCCGCCGCCGATCCTGCTGCCGACTTTAGCACCTTTCACAATCCTAGTCACCATAAGACCCTCCCTATCGGCAAAAAGTGAGCTCTCAATCCATTCCAAAACGTGCCCTCGGGAAGGGCATTGTACCCCACGACGATCCCTCCGCCGCCTTCCCGCACCGCCTCGAATGCCCCGCGCGGGTCATCGCCTCCGCAATCCAGGAGCACGAAATCTGCGCCCCTGAGCTCGTTCAGCAAAAGGGTACTAGCCTTTCCCACCACAAACTCGACTCGTCGGGCGTGAGCCCCCAGCGCGTCCCTGGAGGCTCTCGACTCATCTGGCCCGGGCGAAACGTGGACGACCCGCCCACCCGTCTGGTGCGCTGCCGCGACGAGCGCGACCGTCATGGAGGCATCCTCGACAGCGGCGCGGGTCGACGACACCATCACCATGAGCTGCGCGTTGTTTCCCGCCGCGAGCGCAGATATGAACTCCGCCGAATCGGGCTCTTTCCCTCTCTTCCCCTGCACACAAAACGATCGTGGCTTCGCGTCAGACCTCGCTTGGGTACCGCATGCAGCATTCAACGCCAACCCTGATTAGATCTTAGATTCAAACCGAGCTTTGCATGAACGAAAAGCTTACCATTTTCACGGCTTGGAGGTAAGCTTTTGTGGCGTTTTCGGATGACCAGCAAGCCATTTTTGCACTTTCGCTGAGAACAGAGCTTCTTTTGAAGGAGAATTCAGGAAGTTAGGTTGCTTCCTGGAGTGAGGTCGGAAAGTGCAACGCCTTGCCGTCTATATATAGACATAGGCTGTGAAATTAGAGAAATTAATTTTTATATTTATTTTGGAGGAATTGATTTTATTTTATTTTATTTTTTTTGTAATCTGTACGCCCGTATGGAGTATCTGAGGGAAGGTTCTCGGTTGAGGGGACCGGTGGTCAGACAATTAATTGGAGGAGGCATTGGTACTTATTTTTTAATTTGTTATTTTAATTATGTTTTCTTTGGTGTGATTTTGTAATTTTGGTGAGAGTTGATGTGATGTGAAATGACTAAGCAAAGAAAATCAAACGAGTACTGGAGGACGCACGGTTTCACTCCAAAATTGCATTATTAACTCAGATTTTAGACATGGGAAGATTAAAGTTAAGGGTCATGAAAGTGGTATTTAGAGGCCTAAGCCATGTTTTTTTGTACCATGTGAAGGGCTATATGTATGGTGCATTTGCAACTATGACATTGGTTTATTTGGTACCTAGATTATCTCTATTGCTTGAGCTACATTGGTTTGTTTGGAGCTATGTCCTCGTAATGGAACTATTTGAATAATTTTTATTAGATGCACTCTCTTTAAAAAAACTTTTTCGTAGCATCTTCGGTCACTCAATAGCTATATATAATACATGTCTTTTGAGATCTACAATATTTTTTATTTCTTTCAATTGTCGACATACCTAGGGTATGTTTATTTTTTTTTAAAAAAAATCAACGATTCAAAAAATATTATTTCTAAAACTGATCGCATGTATCACTTATATAACTAAATTAACAAAACACATTTTGTTATAAACAAAAATATTATAGGCGTAAATTGGGTTTGATAATGAAACTATTGTTTTTTCTTGACTAGTTCATTTTTATGAATTTATTTTCAAATTATTGATTTTCCATTAAATCGTAGAAAAGTGGAAGAGGATTCATCGTGTCCCTAGCTATATGAATTGAGAAATTTGTACAATGCCAATCCATACATAGAAGCGTATACTTGAACTGTTTAACATCGATTATTTTAAATGTCTCCCTTTGAAATGCCAAAAGGATTTTTAAATTTTACGAGGCATACACTTTTATTTTCTTAAAATCTGCAATGTTCAAAGCTTTCACAACATCCAAATATTGACCCATCGGTCCATATATATTTCATTTTTGAAATTTTAATGATAACTTAAATTTTGACAGGAAAGTAAAAATGTACTTTTGCTTAATCTTCTACAAACAAGCTTGTTAACCCACAAATTCCCCAGTCACCCGGCACACCCACGATTTTACAAGCTTATATATAGACCGAAAATTCCTTTTGCTTTTAACGTACTCTAGCTCAGTAGTTTCCATCACCTGTGTTGGGTCGAAGGAGTTAGAATTTCTCAATGATTATTAGCCCATGTACTTTATTAGACCAATCTAGCATATTAAATCTTGGCAAGTCCATGGCCGGTGTCATTTTGCTTCATTGTTTTTGCCATGCACATGCAATGCATTGGCTAAATAACACGTACTCGTTCCGAGTATACACTTTCTCCTACATTATTGCTTGCTCTAAATAATATATTTTCCAGGTCACGACTGCAAATTATTAAATTGTCCCTCTATTTTTTTTTAAGTGCAATGAAGGGCATGTACACCTCCAACATGTCGACTGCTAGTCCCCCACCTGTTGGCTAGATCACAAAGGCTGAAAAAATTGCGAAAATTCTCCATAATTAAATTCCCCAGTTGTCATTTTTCAGATTTTCAGATCGATTTCTGAATCTTGGTAAAAAATGGTTTATTAATATTCTGCTCATCATCTCTTGCACACTTCCCAACATATTTCACTGCTAGGTATTATGTTCCTTTACATGTAACATAATATAGTATTTAATTCATTTTAAATAGGAACAATTTGCATTAATTTTGCAAAGGAGACATGGAGGACAAGGTATGCAGTTTGCTCGTGAAGTATGGGTTGCCCTTGTTGTTGTTGAGACATTGTCCCTTCTAGATATAACGAATTCAAACCGATTAATTAAGTTATCAAAAAGAAATATAACTGAAAAAAATAAAATTTATTTGTTTCGAGAAAAATGAATAATTTGAAAAACACTTTCCTAAAAATGATCACTTCTTTTACTTACAAAAGTTAATGAATGAAAAATATTTCTAGCTGTCAACGAAAATGTTTAAGTATAAATTATTATCGACAGTGAAAATATTTTTTATTAGATAATTATTCTAAGCAATAAAACCAATTATGTTTAGAAAAATATTTTTCAAAATGTGTAATTTCACGAAACAAACGGACTTTAGTGACAAAAATTGGTAGACATAGACTTAATTATAATCATAATTATTATTCTCCTCATACAGACCTCTCTCTCTTAAAAAAAAAAGGGGGACAAAAAAAAACACTGGAGTTGCCCCAGAAATACAACATCTGTACAAACAATTTATTTCTCAGAAGAAAAGAATCGAGTGATTATATAGTTATTATGGGTTGGCGTGGTCAACCTTCAAATCTAAACATGTATAATTGAGAAGCACATGAATCTAAGTGCGATCATGTTGCTTGCATTGATAGTAAGAGCCGACCATTAATATTTAAATTGGCTTAAAAGGACCATTAATTTTAATAATTCCAGACAATTTCCATGGGGGTGGCTAATTATAAAAAAAGACAACTTTCAAGGAACTTTCGGCATTTTCCGACGTGTTTTCCCCAACTTTTTTTGATTGTTTTTGTTGGGAGTTCGAGTTGGGCTTTACATTAACTAAAAAACTGTAAGTTAATAAGGGCATGTTTGTTTGTGTTCTTATTTTTTGTTCATGAACATAATTCTTGTTTTTTTTGTTCCGGGGAACAAAAAAAAAATAGAAACGCGTTTGTTTGCATTTTTGTTCCAAATCTATTTTTTTGTTCCCTGAACAAATTTGGAATAGAAACAAGAAACAAAAAAAAACTTGTTTCTTGTTTCCGGAACAATTTGAAGTAAACGCAATGAAAAGGCGGGCTTTCTAATTTGAGAAGGGGATTTGAAGGTTGGTCGAGCGGCGAGCCCGAGCTCGCCCAACCAAGGCGAGGCCGAGCCTCGCCGGCGCGGGTGACGCTCGGGCTCCCCCAGATCTGGCGAGGCCAAGCTCGCCCAGCCACCAACGAGGCTCAGTCTCGCTGGGCCACCGCTAGGCGACGCCGACCTAGCGGTGGCCGGCGAGGCCGAGCTCGCCGTGGTTGGGCAAGGCTCGGCCTCGCCTTGGCCGGGCGACCCGGGCGGCGAGCCTCGTCGTGGCCGGGCGAGGCCGCCGGCCCTCGTCGGCCGGTCGCCGGCCCGTCGGCTGGTCGCCGGTCATGGCGAGGCCTACGACAAGCCAAAAGAAGAAAAAAAGAAAAAGAAAGAAAAAAAGGAAAAATAAAAATATTAAAAAATATTAAAAATTAAAAGAAACAAAAAAAGAACACAAATTTACCAAACGTGTTTCTGTTCTTTTTTATTTCCGTTACAAGTTTACCAAACGCGTTTTCTAGTCAAAAATTGTTCCTCGAAACAAAAAAAGTTTTTTCTATTTCTATTCTATGGAATAATTTTTGAACAAAACACAAACAAATGCACCCTAAGTTGTAACTCAATTAGAATATATTAGTTACTCACTCCGTTTCAGCTTTTTGATGTGAAACTTTTCAAGCACAATGTGTCATAATAATTTTAACGTACAAAGTAGAAGAACTAATTTTAGAAGAGAAGTGTAGATGAGAAACGAGAAATAGAATAGGGTTTGCCCATATTTATGTCATTAGGACACTCGGTCATGTTATCAACCACAATTATATATGATTTCCCAATCATATCACAAGTCAGCAAAATTTTTATCTATAGAATAGGCCAATGTGTGTAAAACTGGAATTAGAATATAATGAGAAGTATGATTAAATTAGAAATTATTCATGACATTGTACAACATTAAAGTAAACATAATTACAATTTGAAAAAAAAAAAGTAGCTTTCATGAAATTTCTTTTAGCAAAGCTACTAATTAAATAGGAAAAATCAAAATGAAAAATGAAAACATGGTGCATTAAATGCTTTATAACAAATACCCACTTAAAGTTTAAAGTAAGCTTCCAATATTTTTGTTGAAAAATATATAAAGAGGAGGAGGAGGAGAAGAAGAAACGTATCGGGGATGAATACGTAACACTATTTGTTGTAACCAAAAAATAATAAATTTAAGAAGGTGATAACTATAAGAAATAGTAATTGGAGGTGAGTTACAACTAGCCAAATCTCTTTAAGATGATTAGTTCCCGCCAACGGTGCTAAGCATCTTCACGAACTTTGCCTCTCAATATATAACACCTCAAATCTGTTGGTATCAATACTCTACGAATAGGATTCTGTCGAACACTTCTTGAAGCGGACACACTTAATGAAAACTTCAATAGGGGAAATGTGAGTGTTTCGCTTCTTGAAGGAAAGAAGATCTTGAACTCTGTTAATAGAGTTTTAGAATTGATATATAGAAACAGTACATGAATCATGAATTAAAAAGATACAAAAATCTAGAGGACACATAAATTAAATGGATATAATCCATACATGAACTATAAATTAAGTAGATATACGAATTCAAGGGATACATGAACTCAAATTAATGAGATACTTAAATGGAAACTATGTATCTTGTTTTTTGCTCACTTTCATTGATCTATTAACACACATAAATAGAACAACCCATAGTAATCAACAAAACATTTTGACTTAAGGAATTCTAAATGTGCCTATGGAAATACATTTCATCAAGATAGGTAACTTTTGCTTTGAACCTTCTTTAGTAAAAACCTATCAAACATATTTAACTAGTTGGTGGCCTAGGTCTTGAACCGGCAGTTGTTGGTGTAAGCCTAGATGATAGACCTCACACGAGTATCTTTGAACCAAGATTGGCTCTTGGTTGCATTCATTTTTTCGGTCCTAAACCTTTTAGAATTCATGTGTGTTTTAGAGAATCTAGCCTTTCAAGATTTTCATAGAGTTGGCTAGCCCCACGAATATATGTGCATTCCTATTAAAGATATTCTACCATATCTCACTAGGATATTGTATTCCTAGCTATAGGAATCATTAAATACACATGATATCCTTGAAATGCTGTGGGAAGCATTGTTGCATCATAAGAATGGGTGACAAGTGCGCTCACTAGATTTTCCAAAATTTTTGTTGTCCTATCGAACCTAGTCCGGGGGATCTCCAATCACTAGGGTAGGCTTCCACCCTAGAACCTCTTTATTAAATTAAGGCTTTTAACCCCATTCCCTTGATGTGCAGTTTACCTGCTCTCTCAACAAACCTTTTGTTAGCGGATCCGTAATATTTTCCCTTGACTTCACAAAGTCCAAAGAAATTATTCAACTTGAGAACAACTACCTTATGGTATTATGTGTATGATGAATGTGTCTAGACTAACCATGATATATCATGTTTTGTGCCCCCACTATCATTGTTTGATTGTCACGGTGAATGCATATTGAAGGCACGGGTTTTGACCAAAACGGAACATCCTCTAAAAATTACCTAAGCCACTCTGCTTCTTCAGCAGTTTTATTCAAAGCAACGAACTTTGCTTCCATTGAGAAGCATGCTATCATAGTTTGTTTTGAGGATTTCCTTGATACCGCGACATCTCCTAGCGTAAAGACATTCGCTAATTGATTGTGATTAATTGGAACTCAAAATCCGTTCGTATCGAATAGCCTTCCAAATCAACTAGATATTTGCCATATTGTAGAACATAATCTTTAGTTCTTTGCAAATAACTAAACACTCTCAAAAGTGCATTCCAATGTTCATGACCCGAAGTACTTGTATAGTGGCTCGGTTTCCATACTAAGTGCGCAATATCTGGTCTTGTGCAGTTCATGATATACATGATACTGCTAATCACTTGAGAATACTTTAGTTGCTTGATACTGTTTTCAGTATTCTTTCTTAAATTTAGATAAGAAAGAAAATGATTACTTGCATATTTAATACCGAACCCTTTAAATCTCTCAATTACCTTTTCAACGTAATGAGATTGTGTTAAACCTACATCATCAGAATTCCTTAGAATTTTGATACCGAGTATAACATTCGTAATGCCTAAGTCTTCCTTCTCAAAGTTCTTATTGAGAATACTTTTAGCGATTTTGATGACTTCAACGTTATTTCCAAAAATCAGCAAGTCATCGATATATAGACAAATAAGTACATATCTAATTAATATGGATTTAGTGTAAACATATATGTCACACTCATTGATTCTATACTTATTTTGGATCATCACATGATGCCATAATTTGGGAGCTTGCTTAAGTCTATGCAATAATTTGACAAGCTTACACACTTTGTATTCTTGTCATTTGACCTAGAATCCTTTTTGTTGTTCCATACATATCTCCTCATCAAGATCACCATTCAAGAATATAGTTTTCACATCCATCTAATCTACTTGCAAATTGTATAGCGAAGTTATAACAATCAACATCCTAACTGATGTTGTCCTTGCTACAAGTGAATAAGTATCAAAGTAGTCTAAACCTTATCTTTTTCTAAACCTTTGGCAACAAGATGTCCTTTATACTTAATTATGGAGCCATCAGCTTTACGCTTCCTTTTGAAGATCCATCTAGTTGGTTTATTTCCTGATGGAAGATCAACTAAATCTCGAGTATAATTACTTAGGATAGAATCCATCTCATTGTTAATTACTTCTTTCCAGTAAGGAACATTTAGAGTTGACATTGTCTCTTGAAATGTTTGAGGCTCACTTTCTAACATATATATTATAAAATCAAGTTCGAAAGACTTTTCAATCCGTGACCTCTTGCTTCTTCGAAGTTTGGCTTCTTCAACCCGAACTTCATCATTTTGAGGTCTAGATTCTTTTGATCTATACTGAGAAGGTTCACCTTGAATTCTTTTCACAGGATATATATCCTCAAAGAATTCAGCATCCCTTGATTCTAGAATAGTAGTGGCTTGGATTTTCATATTTTCAAATTTGTGAACTAAAAATCTATAGGCACTACTATTTTGACCATAAACAATGAATATGCAATCCACCATTTTAGGTCTCAACTGTGTTTGCTTTGGAGGAGCAATCGCCACTTTGGCTAGGCAACCTTCTATTCCATAATTCATATAGAGTTTTACGTGTCTTCTTATTGGTTACTTTATTAAGAATAAAGTTCTCAATTAAAATTGCTTCCTCCCACAAATTTTGAGGTAAGCCCGAACTTAAGAGCATAGCGTTAGCCATCTCCTTTAGAGTTCCGTTCCTCCGTTAAGCAACTCCATTTTGCTGCAGAGTGTTAAGGTGCAGAACACGCAGTCATTTGAAGAATTATTCCCAAACTAGCACATAACTCTTTTAAGTTGGAAGAATTATATTCTTCTCTTGTCAGACCTAAGTATTGTAATTTGTTTATTAAGTTGGTTCTCGACCTTATTTTTATACTTGATAAACTACTCATAGTTTCATTTTTGCTAGTTAATAGATAAACATAGCAAAATTGAGTATAATCATCTGTAAAAGTGATGAAGTACTTATTCCACCTCTACTTTCTACAAACTTTAAATCACATAGATTACTATGGATTAATTGTAGAGGTTCACAGGTTCTTTCAATAGATTTGAAAGATTTCTTAGTAAACTTAGCCTCAATATAAGTCCCACACTTGTAATGGACATCAAACTCAAACTTTGAAAGTAGCCGCAAGTTTGCTATCTTCTTTGTTGTACTATAGTTTCGTGTCTTAATCTACCATGCCATATATAAGGGGACACAAAAGTGTAAATTGAAGACTTTTCTTTATTACTAGCCATCGGATACAAGAATTTCAAGATTACATTAATGATAGCCACATTGGCTTTGAATAAGTCATTGTACAAGTACCCTTTCCCCACATACATTCCCCATTTGGAAAGTACAAACTTTTCTGAGTCAAATACAATTTGAAACATTTCTTAGCAAGTATGGGCCCAGAAATGAGATTTCTTTGGATCTTCGATACATGCAATACATTTAGTAATGTGATTTCCTTGCTAGAGGTGAGCTTCGGGATTATCTTTCCTTTTTCGGCAATATTTGCTACTATAAAATTAGCCACATAGAACTTCTCTTCTTCCTCAGCCTTCTCGTAATACGAGAATAGGTGTTTATCCACACAAATGTGATTTGTGGCACCCGTGTCTAACCACCAATTGGTATTATTTGACGCCAAGGATACCTCAAACATCACCATAACAATAAGTCTCTTAGCATCTTCTTGCTTTGCTAGATTAAGTTGCTTGGCTACACTACTGCCCTTGCCTTTGTTTGGCCGCTTCTAACAATCCTTAGCCCGATGACCATGTTTATTGCAAAAAAACATGTCCCCCGGGAATTTCCAGGATTGTTCCTTCTGCTTGCTTTTTTTCTTGAAAGGATTTCTGCATCTTCCTATCTTGCTTGGAATTAGAAAGCTCCACAGTGTTGGCCTTCGGTTACGTAGGAGGGTTTGCATTCCTCCTATTGTCCTCCTCAATTCTGAGGTGCAGAATAAGATCTTCAAAGCTCGTCTCTTTTTGTTTGTTCTTCAAATAGTTTTTGAAGTTTGATTAATCCAGAGGCAGCTTCCCAATAATAGTTGCCACTTGGAATGATTCACCGAGTGTCATTCTTTCAGCAAATATGTCATTTAGAATTATTTGTAATTCTTGAACCTTATTCATAACAGATTTAAATCAGCTTGAATTCTAGGGATTTGGCAATCACTTGGTACCCGCGTCCTTTATTTTGTATTTCTTTTCTAAGGATTCCCATAACTGTTTAGCACTTTTAGTATTACAATAAACATTCTATAGGAAATGCACCAAATATTTAAGGATATAGTTTCGACATAGGAAGTTCCCGTGCCTCCAAGCTTCCAATGCCTCGAGGGTCGTGACATCTTGCTCATTTGGACTTATTAACGGGCACACCTTTGGTAAGTATTTTGCCAGATTTAGCATGGTCAAATAGAATAACATTTTCTTTTACCATTACTTAAAGCCCACACTAGTGAATTTCTCTAGTTTCTCATTCGATGTTATTCGAGGTGTTTCCATCAACTAGGCAAAGCTTGTTGAGCCATCCCTCCATAAATTGGACCATATGCCATTTGGCTTGTATTGTTTTGAAAAAGGGTCTCGAATGTATCAGTCAGGCGACTTGTAACCGTAGCACCATGGATGGCTTCAGCTTGAAGGCTTGTAGCATTTGCTGCCATAACGCCAGGCCACGAGTTATGAACCTCACCAATTGAAATGACTATATGAGCGTATCCGGGAACATTTTGGAGATCATTGTTATCAACCATCTTGATTTTCTAGTAAACAAAACAAACAATGATAATGATAATCGTCTTAAGATTGTTGGAAAATACATAAAGAGAAGGAGGAGGAGAAAAATAAGAAGAAGAAACGTATTAGGGGATGAATATGTAACACTGTTTGTTGTAATAAAAAATTAATTAATTCGAGGAAGTAATAATAATAAGAATTAGTAATTGGAAGTGAGGTACGGCTAGTCGAATCTCCTTTAGACAATTAGCTTTTGCCAATGGTACTAAGCAGCTTCACGAACTTCACCTCTCAAGATACGGTACCTCAAACTTGTTGGTATCGCACTATATGAATAGGACTTTGTTGAATACTTCTTAAAATCAGCACACTTAGAGAAAAGTTGAAGAGGGAAGATGTGAGTGTTTCACTTCTTAAAGGAATGAAGATTTTGAACTCTATTTATAGAGTTTTAGAATTCATGTATAGTACATGAATCATGAATTAAATAGATACAAAAATCTAGAAGATACATGAATTAAATGGATACAAGAATCCATGAGATACACGAACTATCAATTAATTAGATACACATATTCAAGAGATACATGAACGGAAACTACGTATCTTATTTTTTGCTCACTTTCTTGATCCATTAACACAAATAAATACAACAATTTTTTGTTAGGGCAACTAAATCTTGCATAGAGGTAGAAAATCTACAAAAGAGAATGGATGGAGTTGTCCACATCTTTAAATTTCAATTAGATTATTAAAGGAAACATTGTCTCCTTAAAAAATGAGGTGAAAATAATTTCACCCTAAAATTAACTTTAAGGATACCAACGAATTATCCATCAGTATATTTAAAGAAAATACCCTTTATCTTACTTTTGCTTTAAAAAATATAATAGAAAGAACAGAAAAAGATATGCGTAACAATTCTCCAATTTCCAACCAAAAAAAGAAAGAAATATCTTCAATAATTTCCAACTTGATTGACCTCCTAGCATAACCACTCATTTTCTTCCTTTATATGATTGATATGGGTGATTGATTCCCGATCCAATTTTTTTCTCTACTACTTGATGTTATATGTTATGAAGGAATTAAAAAAAAAAAATTGGTTACTTTTATATTTTAGGAAATACTAAATAAATATATGTAGCCAGTTCGGTTTGATTCTCCTTTGGAATTGAGAATCGGATTGCCCAAACACGATTCCACTTTTAGGAACCGAGAACCGGAGCCAACTAGTCGGTTCGATCCGATCCATGTGATTCTTGATTTAGGCCATCTATTATTTTGCACATCTCTAATGTAAGTGCTTAGTGCATATATGAAAACTAACCATTGATAGCCTAGTCTGGTTCTCTTGAATCAGGGGAGAGGACACCAAATGGTCTTTATCGCCCATTCCGCTGGTCTCAACCAATCAAGATCATATATTGGCACTCATCAGTTTAAAAGTGCCAAAGATATATATCATGAATTTGGACAGGACACATAAGTATGGTCGTACGGGAATCAATCTATAAAGTATATGATGGAAGAAATCTGTTTCTATAAGTAAAAACTAAAACTTTAATAGGCAAAATGCAACTGTAATTTTGCACATTAAAACGTAAAGCCCGTGCATAGCCTAAAAGGTGTCTCTTCTTCTCTCCTCAATCTCAGTCTATTCTCTATCATCGTGTTGATGGTTTTCCCGTTGAAATTGAACGGTCTGGATTACACCAATGGTGACGTGATTCTAAGTTCCGTACATATTTCACCAGACCTGAAACCTATCCGTTAAAATAGGTTTCTTATTTTTGGCTGGAACTTACCCCGCACACATTGGAATATGGAACTTACCCCATCACAAGTTACAAAGTCGATTCCAAGTCTTATTCGGAGTTCGACTTGTATTATTAATTGAACGATTACAAAAAATTATCCATTTTAATGATCACAACTTGCTTAGATTTAGACACACAAATAATATGGAATATTAATGAAATGAAAGTCCTAGACATAAAATGGAAGTTCAAACTAATGATTCCAAATTATATACTCATTATCGAATATCATGGAATACCACAAGATCGCACAAAAATATAGGTAAAAAAAAATATAAAATCTTGTTTTAGGTGCCAATGCGTAGAACCTAAATTCTATTCGTCGAAATAGTCCTCACCGGTTCGGTTATTCGCTTTCAGGTTCTATCATGAAATTACGCCCTTTCCTAATGATGAGTGGGCCGAACCGGTCAACTTTGTGAAGTGAAAAATGGACGGACCTGATTCGACCATCGATGATCCAACGGCTGACGATCGCGACTAAAAGCTAAGAAAATTAGCTCCCACATGGCATTCCCCCGCCACAAGAAGATTAGCGATGGAAGCTCTCTTTCTGCTGGGCTCCATCGTCTCTACGTGCGTCACGTCCCTCGTCCTCTCCCTCCTCCTCCCCCTCGACGCCCTCCTCCGGCGGCTGCTCCGCCACCGCGTCGCCGCCGCCTCCTCCTCCGCCGGCGGTTCCTCCCCGGTCGGCGGCGGCGGCGGCGGCGGCGGCGACTCGGCCGCTCTCTACGAGGGCACCGTCTGGCACGAGCGCCGCCGCCCCGTCCGCCACTCGTTCCAGTACGCCGTGAGGTACGCGCTCATTGACCTCGACCGCGCGCCCCGCGCGCCGCCTGGCCACCTGTCCGCCGACGAGGCTCGACGGTTCGCTGATACGAACGGACCCATGTAATGATATCTTGAAATGTTCCCTTCTTCTTTTTAGTTTGATTTTGTCATGCCGTGCTTTATGAAGTAATTTCGAGAGTGTGATCGCAATCCCCGCTTCCGCCGCTGCGACTGCAATTGTGATCAAACCCTTGAATTGCGCATGTTTGGAATGCGTGAATTCTTCTTTCATTTCCCCTTTTCGTTTGGTTCAAATTATCTTTTTACTAAGTTCTAGTTATTGAGGTGCGGTGTTCTGGAAGCTAAGGTATTCGTTTTTCTTTTGCAGATTTCTCTTGACGATACCTCCTAGCGTGGGATATGAACAGAACCCATTGAGCTTGTACTATTGCTATGATCTAGAAGGTGCCGCTCAACATTTGCACAAGTGCATTGCTGAGGTATGCCAAGTCTTCCGGTTCGTGTGCTTAGGAGGCTTGCGTGAATTGTGGGGACACTTATTTTGGCTTGTTCAAAATGCTGGCAAACCTGGTTTTCTTGAAATCCAGACAACCCCTTTTGACTGACTTGTAGTAGCAACAACACTGAAGTATGATTCGAACCCATTGATACCCTCCTATGTGAATGCACAAATATTAAGACCTATGCGACTGACTGCACTTAGTGCAATGAGCACTGAGGGAATTTGGTTTATGTAGAGGGGGTGTTGGTTTGCTTTATTTTATTAGGTATTATGCTACCGCCTGCATTGGACATCGAACTAGAGACAAACTAGAGACTCGCTTGTTTCGGAAACGGATATCAGCCAACCAAACATACATCATATGGATTATATAGTTGTGGATATTGGATAATCTGCTAATTATGACTACATCTAATCTTTTGGCTCACTGGGATTGATTCAATGGTGATCAACACATAAGCAGTGCATGTTTTTAAAGCATTAGTAGGTGAAACTATAGAATAAAAAACGTAGGATTGTCAGTATGAAATCTGCATAATGCAGGGGTGTAAGGGTCTCATATTGATATGTCGAATTTAGAGCCACCACTCTTTATTATATGTAATACAGTAAAGTCACTGGAATATATTGCCGACCATCTTATCCCATATATTCTCCTTGTATTCTCATGTAAATGCATCTGATGTATCTTTCTTTCTTGCTTTTTGTGCGATTATTGTTACAGCCGCCGACTTCAACCATTAAATGTTAAAACCTTTCACTATGTCAACTGGCAATTATTTTATGATTTGACATCTTGTGTTTTTGTGTGAAGATGCTTACTTTTATGTCAGCATTTGCAGTTAGTTGATGGACTTTTATTGGTATAGGTAACTAATACACCATGGGGTGAGAGGGTTTTGTTTGTTTTCAATCCAAATTCTGATTTGGTCGCGAAGCCCCTGCATGTCAGTCCATTCATGGTATGTACAATTCTGTTGGCTCATGTAGTTCTCTTTTCTCTGCTTTTAGTTCTTTGTGCGACCAATAGATTATTTTAGAAGGCTTGGGCAATTTATGAGGGTCCCATCTTCATTCTATCAATGGAGTGGCTTATCCATATATGCTTAAATAATACCATCGACTAGACACTTTGCAAAAATAAGAAACCAGAGCATCCATCCCACTAGGACTTAAAAGTTCTTACTTTGCCTTTGCACTTTTTGGCCTTTGCTGTTCCATACTTCTGATATTATTATGTATGCCTGATTACTTGGACATCATTATTCAGTACATGAATATTGCACTCTCAGTTAATCTATTACAAGTTGGCTTAACCATGTAGATGCGAATTTTATACATTCAGCAATAATTGTTTTGATGCTTCCAATACGATATAGTGAAAGCCTTAAACATCTTGGAGAACAGTGTCAAAGTTCAAATGGTATGCACATGGCATAGAACTTGAAATTGATTACATTAGAATATGTAGACCAAGTGATGGATGACCTAAGAGAGAAGCTCTAGTGCTTAATGGAGAGTGAAAATGATGTCCCTTCTCATAATTGGGGTCTCCAAAGCCTGTCATGTGCCTCCCTACTATGATGTCAAATAAAATATAGCAGATGAGAAAAGTTTTCCACTTATGGATGTTTTGCACTCCAGCTTGACAAATATTGAATAGCTGACTTGCCAGATATAACCTCACCCTTTGTTGGCTGGAAATATTTTAAAACTTTATGGAAGACCTATCCATGCCGAAATTTATCTAAGGATTTCCAACTTCTGATGATGGATACTGTCTCCCATTATATGATTGTTCTCATTCACTTAATCTTGAAAATAGTCAAGTCAATTTAAATTTTGAAGAAGTGTCTGCAATACTTTGCTCATTATTTTTATTGCAGTAGTTTGTTTCTCTATCATGACATAGCAGGAGTTTATCAAGGGGCATCAGAAATCTGCACAGTGCACAAACCTTTTCCTTGAAAATAGCATGTACTTTCTCATTCAGTATCTTTTCTTATTTTTCGAATCTTTTAGGAAGAATAACTTATTACACTTTATCCTGCTTAAAGTAATTGCAGGACATGCTTGGGAATTGGAGTATAAAAGCAAATGCTCCCGGGGACAATCTATTTGTGGCTATTTCAGTTCAGCATCCCAAGCTTGGTAACTACTTCACAGCTACCCTGAAAGCCAAAAGAGTTTCCTCGTCAACTGTGTCAAATCATGCAACATTCTTCTGGTTGATGCCCCATAAGGTGGCACTATGGATATACTGGCATGTGAGTGAAACTGTCTTTACAGCCTGTATGTGTTTTTATCAGCTTAGACGGTCAAACCTTTTATTTTCCTCTTGTTTGGGTATTTCTTTTTTAACTCTACTTTCCTGAAGTCATGCCAGAATTGAATTAGGCCTTTATTTTCTAGTTGTCAGCTTTGGTTTGGGTAAACCTATGGAAGATCGAATTCTTCCAGGTGAAATTATTAAGAGAAGAGATGCCTGACATTTAGGTATGATAAATTTTTGTTAGGGAAGACCATATCTTGTATAGATGTAGTACCCAGCAAAGTGGTCGGGTCAAATTCGTGAGAAAGGTTGTTCCTCGGGAGTCTGTGGAGGTCGGGAATACTTCCGAATGTGCTTTCGGAACTCCGATTGAGTTTCACAAGGATTTAATTACATGCAACACCTCCAAGTGAATATCTTAGCTACATTATAAAGACGAAAATCTCATTGTTTGCTTCTATCTTGTAGTCTCATAGGCTTGCTTCTTTGACTTTGTTCCGACCAACTTACCATTGTGCCAAAACTGAAAGAATTTGTCCCTAGATAAGTCATTATACTAGTTTGAGTTCCATTCCATTGCGTTTTAATTCATGATCATGGTTTTAAGTCCCATATGTAATAGTTCCACTCACATCTGGTTCAGTCTATGAGGAGAGGAGACAACTCTGGCATACAGTGCTTTTTGTGAGTGTAATGCGATGATTGTTTGTAGCTGAAGGCCTGTCAATGACTTAACACTTATGGTTCATTTGTTGGTGGCTTGAGTTGGGTAATAATTCTCTCCACCCTGAGATTAGTTCCACAAGACTAGTGGGAGCACGGGCACAATTGCGACTTTTTAAGATTGCTGTTTGGAATCTTGAATGTGTACATGTTATTTTGAGGATACAATTGACTCTGGGTCTTGTCACCGCTTTGAGATGCTGAGTCTGCCGAGATGGTCAATGAAGGTCAAACTGACTAATGTCAATGAGCAGTTGAAATTGCGAAGTGACCTGAATTTCAGGGATGTAATCTTTAGCTAGTTTTCTCTCTTGCTTTTAGTCAACACCAGTAAGTTCATCACTAATGTCCTCGAGTTTGAGAGCTATTCAACACCATTTATCTGTTCACTGTCTCTCTCTCCTTTTTCAGGCTTTTAAGCTCTGGTGGAAAAATGTGTCATTCATCCAGCACCCACGCTATTCAAAACCCACATATAGAGAGGAAGCAGCAGAACGCGATCAAGGACTTAAATGTTGCAAAGCATTTCATCCAGATGGAATGAAAGATTCACCACCTATCGGAACTGATTCAGATTCTTCATCTGGCAAAAGTCAGGTTGATCGATGTTTTGTTTGGAGGGACGCAAAGTGGCCCTGGTCTTGATCCTGATTCTTGAGTAGAAGCTGCCCACTATATTGACTGCCTCTTATTCTTTGTAAGAGCTGTTACTGTTATTCTCTTTTCGGATCTCTTTCCGTATGCCATGGGAATTGCGACGCTCTGTTTTTTCAGATATTGTAAATGTTGCAGCTATGCACCATCAGATCCGAGAGGTTTCTTCGAACAAGCGGCTAGCTACATCTCGACAAGAGGAAACAGGCTCCATTAATTAATGAACTCTTATGAATTCTTGAAATTTAAGCAGTAAGGAGAGTAGCTAAGTCGATCATGAGAATGGTCAGAACACACACTAGATATGAGCCGGAGGTTCCGACAGTTGAGTTCCAAAATCAAGAGTACTACGGACAATCGGTTCCAAAATCAAGAGTACTACGGACAATCGGTTCAAAACAATGATCTATCTTTCTGAAGTGCCAAAACAGAGAGAGAAAGAAATTTTAGTTTAAGATTACCAGTAGAAAAGAAGAAAAAGGTCAGAGAGTAGCATCTTCAAAGATTGAAGAAAAATCAAGGAACTTCAAGCTTGCCTTCAACCTACAACAAAAGATTCAACAGCTTTTGCTCCAAAGACTTCCTTAATCCCACATCTATAGTACAGTTTCATGAAAGCAAGATTCTATTTAGAAATCCGGCCGAATAATGCTCGACATAAGACCATTTGGGTCAGACGCCTCGTGGATGTTGATCTTAAACCGCCGTTTGTTAAGTTCATGACCGACTTCAATCTCAAAAAACTGCTGCTTTAGTTGATCAATTTTCTTTCTTCTGGGTTTTTCAAATGCACTCACGTTCCGGGGTGATTATTTTCGTACGTGAAGATTCGGAGTAGAACTTTTTTCCGCGCCCGCGCTACTACTCTTATGGAGCATACTTTCCTTTTTATAAAGAAACCGATTGCGTACTTGACGTGGTATAATAACCCGATGATAGCGATTGCGTGATATCCATGTTGTCGACCACTTCGACAACAAAGAACAGGTCCACCAGGAGAAGGTCAAAGGAGCCAGGATCGGCGAAGAGACGATTGACGGAAGATACCAAGAGACAAAAACAAAATGCAACTCATTCAATCATGACCATAAGCACCTACCCAAGATCATGACTAAATTATTTCCTATCGAGGCTCTCGCTGATGACCGTTAGAAATCTTCTCGCGGATCTTCGAAATACCAACTCTTGCTGTACTTCGACATAGCAGATCACGCACAAGCTGACGTCGCATGATCAGGATTTTCGAGTAGGTTAAACATCCGGCTATCAGGTAAGTAGGTTTCCAAGTTTCCATTGGACTTCTCAAAGGCCGTCCCCCTATATTCAACATCACTACTTGGTCTTTTCTCACATTCATGATCCCAGAGATAAACCAGAGTAAAACGCGACCTGCCATTTCCTCCAGAACCAGAAATGCCTGGCAATGAAGAAGCAAATCTTCCCTGACAATTGAAGGAGATCATCAAATACATCCAAAGACTTTAAATTTGTCTGACGCAGAACAATGCTAATTAGCATACCAAGAACTACAATGACAAGACGCTATCTGTTCTACACTTCAACACACAATCGATCGGTTCAACAAATCTCACTGTAAGCAAAAATTGATCTCATAATCTAGTCTATATTGATCCTAACCACCTTCTTAGTTCTTTCATTAGAAGGTGCAGATCTTGCTGCGTATTGGGGCCACATTCCGCCAGGCCTCATTATCTGGTCCACAGATGGAAGCGCCCAACCTCCTGAGCTCGAGCTGCCTTTCTGTGTGTCACTGCCGCGGCCTACATCAGAAACCCATGTGCGTAAATACGGAATGAGTCCGTGAATATAGAAAGATTATTACATACGCACATGCATATGGCTCCCTATACCGTTGCTGCAACAGTTTGATCCAATCAACTAGTAACTTAGACAACTGCAAAGAAGAAAGGGTGCCACCTATACTTCCCCATCAATATATTTGAAATTAATTTCATGATTCTAACTAAAAGGGATCAGACAAAAGGTCGATTGACATCACCATCTTGCATCAAAGGATACAAGTATGCCTGGGTGTCAAACTATATATCATCATCTCCCAAATGTAGAATCCAGTAGCCATGAAAAAATTGCCCCAAGCACATTGTAAGATGATAAATCCAATAATACAAGACAACTGTGTACAGACACAGAACAGGAAGAAATGGTAGAAAATTGGACCACTCCTATAATGCCACCAAAATTAACGTATTTGCCAGTTCCCCCATTGTATATCTAGAAACCAACTAGTATCCTGTGCTTCATGTAATAGCTACTCCTTCCATTATCAGCCTAATGACAAGCTCAGGGTCGTGTCATATGGGTAAGGAGAGATTCTCCATACCAAAAATTTATGTCATCAATGTCCTCTAATCCAGAAGCCATGTCATAAACCCAACTAAGAACTGACAGGTGACACCTCCAGGTAACTCGAGATTATACATTAAACCACTCATGAGAAAATGTATAACTGAATGCAACCACCATATGTGACCCCAAGAAAACTTATCACTGGACACTGGAAATTGCCAAACAAAGTTCTTCACTTTGTACTGTCACCACAAAGTTGCTAGGAAGTTCTTTAATTCATGCATGCTTACCCACCCATTGTCAGGGATCAGATACGGACCATCATTGACACAGGTTAAGATAGTATAAAGTATAACATTTTGTGTGATTGACCTAGAGCCTGCGGAAAATGTGCAGCATCTAGAGGTTCTTGAGATAATCCATGATTTCCAGCCAATTAAAGCTTACCTGCTTTCTGGTGAAAATCATAATCAAGGTTCCATCCTGGTGAAGGCCCATTACCACTACTTTTCCATGCTTCTTCAAAACCAGCAAGGTCATCTGATACATTCCTTCTATTAGTCGTACTTGCATCCATCACATGAATATCCACACAAAAGGATAAATCAGATCCAAGCAAAGTACCAATGGATGATCACACTAACCTTTCTCGAGATTGTGCAAGGTTTGCAGTGTGTCCACCTTGCCATCTGAGGCAAGCTTCCTTGTCACTGAATGACCCTATAAGATAGTCAATAACGGCCACGAATGAGAAAAAATTCACTGTTAGCCTCCTAAGGAACAATTTCCTTACTCCGCTCTTGACAGCTCAGAAATCACTACAGAGAATGACAATCATGTCACAAACTTATTACTATCATCACAGATAGTAATAATGTTTCGCTATATGATGCTGCATCTGTCTACCTCTGCAGCTTCTGTTACCAAAGGAATAACAAGTACCCAGACAAGGCTATATACAGGAGCCTTGGAAGTATATATGAGGCCTTACAGAACAAACACATAAGAATGATCCTCAAGTGTGTTCCCATTTGCCTCTTCAAACCAGAGTATATTTGATGATAAGCTCCAAATGATAAATTAGGCAAGCATAAAAACTTTGAAATTACAAAGAGCAAAATGATGTCTTTCATAATTTTCTCAACAAAGTAGTGAAAAGATGATAGAGCACAGACCTTATCATGAATACCACGGGAAATCCTGTGTGTTGCTTGACCAGTTGTTGCATCCGCTTCTTTGCTATCCTCAAGCACAACCTGATGCATGAACACACAGTACCAGAATGATGAAACATTTCAACTATAAAACTAGGAGAGCAAAGGTACCAACGCATTCATTCATTACCCCCTCACTGTCAGCTCTTCGAGTTCTTGTGGATGCGTAGTATGCTCCATCCACACCACCATAGGTGACTTTGGAACTCTGAACACTGAAACTCCGACCCTGATTGTGTTTCTCTCCAACCCTGCTCCTGTCACTCCTGTATATAACATTGCTCCTGTTCTCTGCTACCCAAACCACGTTGGGGGGGAACAATGATTAACTCAAACAAACATGTTTACTGAAACCTAGAATAAAACGGTGCATATAGAGCAGATATATTATTCATGTACCATGAACATCATCATCTGGGTGCTCCACAGATGGCGCTCTGATTGATGCATCATGCCTTTGATGCCCTTCATTTCCATTTGTCTCGGGATTTGTGTCATCTTCATTTCCAATACCTCCTTCATCATCGGAGTTTAGTTCTTCAATGACAAGTCCCTTAGAATTATAGGAAGACAGAGAATCATCAATTGGATAGCCAGGTCCAAACACCCCAGTACTGAACATGCTACCAAAAGGACGTGTGAAAAATGGATCGTCAAATGGATCTCTTCCACCAGAAAGGGTAGGAAAACTGCCAAATCCCTGTAAACCGCTAAAGGGTCACCCATGTTGAAGAAATCTTCCCTCCCCTGTCTTCCCCTCTGCATTATCAAGATGAAGAATCTCCTAGAAGAAACAAACAAATTTCATTTTGGTGAATATCAGAGATCTTTGGCATAGACCTAGAAGCATGGAGCTACATTAAGAGTATAAACAAGAAAAAATTGGCTCTTCAATGTAACTTCAACAAGAAGTACTGATTGTTCAATTATTTTGTCCAACGAACACAAACATTAAAAATCATGAAATATGAGTCGACTTAAAGATAACATGTTACATCACAAAGAAAAACTAACGGTATGTAAATGGAACAGAGAAGAACAGCAGAATAATAGCAAAAGTAAGAGAGGAAGACAAATCATCTTAATAAGAACTGCACGAAACTTCTTCTAACATGAAGTCTCACCCTCAGGCAGTTTGTAATGGACATTTTTTTTTTGCCATTAGGCAGATCACGAAATTGAACAAACTCCAACACTCAAAACACACTCCTCCCTACTCAGGCCCTCCACACTACAACAAGTGAATGTGTGTTTTTGTTATTCTCTAGTCCCTTCATACTCTTGCAGCACTCTAGAGATGAATACAGTCAACCGAAAAAAGCCAAGTCCCGCTAGAACTTCTTTTGGGTCAAGATAGAACAAAGAAATATATCATATTGATAATTGGCTCTACACAATTTACAGAGCTAAAGCCTCCTCCAGAGTAAAGACAGCCAACGACAGCAACACGAATTAACCATGAACATGCGTACTCTATGACTCGTGCACGATCAGAAAATTTTACTTAAAAGGGTTTGAGCGAAAAGACACCCTCCCTAGCACCCACATACTGAGGAGACGAGGCAAAACTCCATAGACTTCGTCAAGAGGGCGATCCGTCAATACAAACTCGACAAAATACTCTTTGCCGAACACCATATTACCACACAAAATAACAGAGCGCAGCCACCCAAAATCTCTTTTGATCTATCCACAAGACACGTTCATCTCCAGACACACTCCGCACATTTCCACGCCGTTCATACAAAGAAAGAAACGAACAACACCGCACCAACGCACGACCGCCCGCGCAATCCAAACGAAGACAACTGACTGCACCCACCCAAAAGTTCCTCGTGCGTTCTGTGGCATCAGCACGCGAAAGTTTACAGAAATCTCCAATCTTTTCACAAAGAAAAAGCCAAAAAAAAAAAAAAAAAAACGACAGACGATCGTACTATAAAGTTGACGAACTTCGCGCACAAGAGAGAGAAGGTGAAGAAGCGAGGATCGATCATTTCCTTCTTCGTGGTTTATCCGGAATTGCAGAGAGAGAGAGAGTTCTTGAATGCTCTGGTGGTGGGAGGAAATCCAGGGAAGGGGGTGTCTTTATATACGTACGTTTCTCTCATGAAAGCTAGAGAACCTTCTGGTTTCCTCAAATTTTTATGTATGTCTAAATATAATTATAATAATAATAATAATAATACAAATGATTAGAAACCTCTCGTGAACTGTTGATAAAGATCTCATATTTTCCATGGTTATAGTTTACTCTTTTCCTGCAAATCGTGGAAAATTCATGCGTGGTCACAAAATCTTGGATCTTTTGTCAAGAAGGGTTTTCAAATTTCAATGTTGTTTAAGGATCTCATTTTATAAATCTTGTAATTTATAGTTTACCCGCAAATGGTGAAAAATTCATGTCTTGTCACAAAATCCTGCATTCTTTGCCAAAAGGGTTTTGGAATTTCAATGCTGATTAAAGATCTCATTTTTCAATGATTGTAATTTACTGTTTTCAAATTGTAAAAAATTCATGTCTTGTCACAAAATCTTGGATCATTTACCGAAAAGGGTTTACAAATTTTAATACCGTTTAAAGATTTCATTTTTTAGTGATTGCGATTTATTATTTTCCTGAGAATTATAAAAAATTCATGCCTTGTCACAAAATCTCGAATCCTTTACCAAAAGGGGTTGTTGAATTTCAGTGCCGTTACTCTCTTGATCTGTAAAGATCAATCCGATCCATGCCAGTTGGACGGCGCCAAAATTCAAGAATTCGATTGTTGCAGCCTCCACCGCAATGTAGGCTGCGGAGATGGATCAAGAAAGTAACGGAACTTAAGCTTGATTGGATTCCCTATAACGCAAAGCGAACTTTTTTTTTTTTTGTAAAGGTAAGAGGTATATTGACTTTTAACCAACAAAGTTATACAGCAAAAGAGAGACTCGACACCAACAAAACTTGCATTCAATAAGATAAATAAGTCTAATAGAGTGAAAGGGTGCCGAGAAAAAGAAAAGAAAAAGAGGGGGGAGCCAAACAGCGGTGACCCTCAAAATGAAAGCAAGAAAGACCTGACACCCCAAAGGCTGCACGTCTTGGAGAAGAACACAAATACAAACAGGGCAGCCAGCCCCCAGCTGCGTTGAAATCTCCTGTTACCACCTCGGAAGATGAGATAGAGGGAACAAGTCCTCGACTTCAATGCATCCTTCGTCTCCTCAGCGTATCCACATCAAAGAGGAGAAAAAAGTTGGGGTGTAACCCCCACCTTCGCTGAGTTCTTCTATTCGTAGGTGTATCCGCGACCTTGCTTCAGGTAATAGCGTTGTCCCTCACACAAAAGAGCAGGAAAAACAAAGCAAGCCAAAGCTCAAGCTGAAAAGACAGGCGTGTTAAGGCTCCAGCTCTGTTGTATCCTCCTATTGGTTGGAGTATCCAGGACCTGATGGAAGGTCCAGTGTCTTGTCTCTGACAACTTTGTCGGTTCTTCAACGCCGGCAAAAAGAGCTTGTAATAATGGAAAAGGATGTTATTCATTTCCTTCTAGAGAATGCTGCATTGTGCTCCAAAGGTGAACCGAGCAAAGCGAACTTTGCTATTGGAAAAACAGAAAATCATATTTCAGGGCAGGAAATTTCGATGTCGCAATGCTGCTATACGAGGGAATGGCGCAACAGGTGTGATGGAATTGTTACAGATATCGCTCGCCTCCACAAGCTTTTAATCCCTGCAAAAACCTGGGATCGTCTCTCGACTGGCTAATTTCTTGCCATTATTCTTGCCAAATAGGAAGAAAGGAAGAACAAGAAGCTGAAGAATAACAAAGTAGTAGAAGGGGGAAAAGGGGATTTCTACAAATTTTGGACATGTAAACTCTTATCTACATCAACATACAGGCACATTCAACTTCAAAGATGAATGTGTCAAATTGATCGAGGGCAAAGGTTCACAATATCTGACACTATGGTTGCGTAAGTTAAACGAAGCATATGTTACATCTCAGCCCGAGACCATGGAAACGGAACTCGGAGACTGGCGATCACCTCGTCACATCTCTCTCTCTCACAGAACGATTTCTAAGAGGAGGAGAGCCAGAGTACCAGCATAAAGGAAGCCCCGAGTAAGGCGCATCAGTGAATAACAAACGGTTAGTAGAGGGGCCTTCCATGTACATCGGGTCAATAGGTCAACCTCTCCGAGAGTGCACGGCGAGTTCCCCTCAGAACTCTTCACTGTCGAAACCGGGTCTTGAGGGATATTCGAGACCCTGAAGGGCTGGCATCCGCCTGATATCTTCTTCTGAATAAGCCGGAATGAACCAGTAGAGTTTATCTGTCCCGAATACCTAAAGCCCCAAAGCACAAGTAAGTTCAGTTAAAGGAAAGCCTTGAAAAGATAAAAGAAGTTCAATAGGGGCACAAATCCTTTTAATAAACCGTGTGGCAAGACTCACTAATAGCTTATTATCTTTTGTTACCAAAGAAAGAGTCATCTTTTATCAGGGTCAAAGATTAAAAAAACAAAAGAGACACTTTAAATAGTTATTGAGCTTGAAGGCGCCAGCTAACTTAAAAAGTCCTTCAACAGAGATATCAAGAACTAGGATCCAAATCCTGCCATCATCAGGTTTTGGGATGGATAGATAAATCTTTGCTAATTTAGATCATTCACTGGAGGAAAGCAGTAGCAGTCCATTATGTTGATGCCCAAAAGAAACCAGGCAACAAAATGCCCTTTATTGACTATCTGAGACTGCTCAAAACAGAAGGATCAATTCACCAATCAGGCTCCTACAAATGAACATAAAGCAACCCTCATCACCAGATCCAATAAATGCACAACTTATGAATGCAGTAAAAGGTTGAGCAAACATGCCCAAAATATTAGCAAAACATGTAAGGCTGGGAAGAATCCGGACACCATGAGGAGTGACGACTAACATGTAGGGGCCACAAATGAAAGCCACAGATCAGTTTCTTATTTGTCAGCAACTAAGCCCCCAATGGTTTTCTAGCTAATGGCCACACAGTCTTCACACATAACTTGCGATTTCTCTTCCCTTGATAAGCAACTTTTAGCTCTCATTCATATCATAAGCACAGAAAACAAAGAGAGGCACTCTGCAATACTATGGAACTAAGAATCCTAGTAATTTCCTGCCCAAAAGATACACTCCACTACCAGTCTTGAGCAACAAATTCGAGAAGAACAAGTAATATGATGCCACTAACTAAAGTGCACTACCTGTTCAAAATTCTTTCTCCGTCCAAGGTCGTAACGCCATTTTGGTGTGGTCTTCTTTTCATACGCCTGACCACAGGCAAATATACCATCAGGACAATTAACAAGCAGAAGAAAGATCCTCATTTACCACTAACAGTATCTCACTCAAGAAAAAAGGCCATGCAAAGAGGGAAGTAGAATTGCCAATGATACTTTCTGTTCTAATGCAAAATGGGACAGTTGATCAAAGTCTTGCAAGTGAGGAATGGGGACAATGTTCATAACGACAAACTAAGGACCTTCAGATTTCCAACTTATAGTTTTGAACTGTCTTAAGCAGTGTGTACTCTAACTAATAGTTGATACCAATAGAATTACTAGAAAAGGGATAATTGGCGTGACAATTCTAAAATTGCATAAAATCAGGTTCTCCGAAAAGTAACCAATGAAACCATCTAATGCAGCGGCGGAAATTTTTTGACCAGAAGACCGGCTTAAGGAAAAGGGCATACCTCTATTGTTGTCGTGTTAGCAGAAACCAAGGAAATGTGCATGACCAGGAACCCCAGGACGCTCAATGCGAAAGCCAAATTGAGGACTATAAAAAAGCATGCAAATTGCACCAAATTAAATAACTAACTTGTTTATGAGATGCTGAAGATAAAACATCAGAACTTGGATAGATTATTTAAACATTACCAAAGGCAAGAAAAGTTGTCGCCAGTGTTCCAGGTGTTCCAGGTATCTCTCCATCACTAAAGAATGCGATGAAGTGCGGGAGTAACGATAGAGTAACTACACTTGTCTCCAGAAATGTATAGAACTGCATTAAAAGACGCTTTCCATTTTCATAAGTAAATTAGAAATTAGCGAAAATTGAGAACTATATTGAGAAACAATATCATCCTACATGCTATAGTAAATATCCTATGGATAAATGCTAAGAGCCATCATGACCACACTTGGCCAGCACAAGGATAGGTAAGTTCATCAAGATTTTTAAATGAACAAAACAGTACATTTCATCATCTCATATGATTCCCACGATTTTTGAATAATCAGAACATCCACGCATTCAATTCGCTGATGCACACAACTAATTATACATTTTTGCTTTGACAAACATTAAAAGATAAATAAAGTATATTGTCCTCACCTATAAGCATTATCAACCTAGACTATGAAGTAGCATGGATATCTAAAATTAAAACATCAAAGACATGGAGAATGGCAAGACCTTTAACAACTAAAATTAGAATATAGCTGATATTTTGCGTGATCTGGGAAAATAAATGACATTAAAGCAGAGTGAACAAGTTCGTGATTGGCATGGAAAAAGTAATCTGATGTACGGGGGGTGATTGCATTTGATTCATCTACAATGACTCATATTTACGAGGATAAATGCAGATGCTGTGTAACATAACCAACCAGAAAGACCTAGATGTTTGTTTTAAAGCCAAAAACAGAAAAGAGAAATCTCTTAGTGCGAAGGATCAGAAGAAAATTACAGAGAAATGGTCTCCAGAGCTTAGTATAAAGCAAACAAATATGTTTAGTAACAAGTGCGAAGACAACTAGTTTAACAGGCAATTTAGCTGAAACGTATAATTAAGTGTCTTCTAATCCCCAATTCAATGGATTCAGCTAAAGTATTTTAAGGCCAGACATTTACTTTCATAACAACATACTCAGTATCTCAATCTGCATTCCAGAAGAATGCAAACAAAGATACAGGAAAGACAGAATGTAGAAGAATATGAATGTTGTGATATGATAATAAAGGCAACTTCGTTTCTCAAATAATAATCAGACAGCTGCTATCAAAGAGGCAGTAACTTACCAAGAAAAGCAGAAAATATTTATAATTTAAAGCACCAACACAGTTAACCACCCACACGCAGTGATGATCCATCTTGAGTACACACCTTCCACCTACAAAAAACCACAGCTTAAGTTTTCCACAGGGAAAGCTTGCTTGGAACAGACAAAAGTATTGGATGATGTAGAAACACTGACAAACAGAACAATGATGGCATCGTGGTGGTTTTGGCTGGCTGCACTTCCGACAAAAGCGTATTCTCCTGTGAGATGGATCAGACTGCAAAACGCTGAAGTCCAAACCATTCAATGGGTCACTCTCTCCTCTCTCCTCATCAACAGAAAGCCTCCAATTGGGTGGCACGCTCCCAGGGTCCGTCAACACGACTGAAAAGTAACTCCAGAGCAGCATAACCAACTGTACAAAACAAAGCGTTTCCATTCAGAGCATCCATTTCTTTAGGTCCATTTATCCATCATACTAACTCGCCATGAAACTCAAACCCACAGCTCGAAAGATTCTTATAAAAGATACAACAGCTCCTACTATTCAGTGAAACAAGTGATGGCTAGAATGAAAATGTATCTCACTATTGTAGAAAACAATGCTTTCCAAGCTAAGCACGCCTAAAATATCCAATATCCAAAGCAAAGCCAAATGGTTTTCTCAGAGTATATACTAGAATTCCTAACAGGCATTAACCATATACCTATCATTTAATGAATGGCCTTAAACAAAATAAGCAAACACGCTCTCCTGACACGTTATTTTCCACAGAATTGAAGACAGGTATCAGAAATTGACTCCACAAGTAGAGTCTGCTAAGTTTAGAAACACCAGAAGCCAGAACATGACGACACCCACTTATTTAACTTTTCGCACAAGCATCATAACCATCAACGCATCAACCAAAACCCGAAAAATCCCAAAAATTTCTACCGACCCATCGACCAAAAGATACCAACAAAAAACGAAAAGTACCGGAATGACAGAAACAGACTTCAAAATTTTGCTAATTTCAGATGAAGTCCAGTTGAGCGAACATAGTGAGGAGCAAGCTAACTGACCAGACAGTGAAACAAGATCAAGACACCGAGAGCGACGAAGGAGTCGACACCGCCATCGTACAAGTTGGGACCGTAATTGGTCAAGACGACGGCGTAGTAGGTGACGCCGACGACCCCCAGGACGAGCAAGATCATGATCGAGCCGAGACCTCGAAGCGCCGTGCAGAATTTGAACACGTTCCAAGCCATCACAGCACCGGATCTGTACATACTACCCGCTCTCCCACACGAGATTGGAAAATAACAAAAAAAAATCAAGATTTGAGGGAAACCCAGAAGAAAAAATCCCTTCTTTCCTCAGCTTCCGAGCTCTAACCAGCTACCCACACAGCTAAGAAGGGACAAGCAGCGACAATGGCGAAAAGGGAAAGAAGAAAAGAACAGATGGGTTCTCCTGTGCTTCAGTTTGGGTGGGCTTTAGGTGGGGATTTTGCACAGAGAGAGAGAGACGCCACCAGCTGCAGAATAGAGAAATGGGATTTGCACTTCCTTTCTCAAGTTTGAAAAAAGGCCAGGGGAATGTCGTTTTTCTATACTACTGCTACGGAACCAGACCAACCGTTGCACATTGAGATTAAAGATAGATTAGTGAAGATTCAAGTCAAATGGGTTTTTTGAGATTTCTGTGCCAGGAAGGTCCGGAGCGGCAGCAGCTTCGATTGGCGCTTTGTCAATGGTGGACTTTTCTTTGGGGGAAGGCTCACTCGTTTCCGTCGGTCTTCGATCTAGAAGGTGTGTTCATTCCGCTCCCCAGCTCACCCCACCCCCTCCTACAAGAGCACATGATTGGAACATAGGACATAGGATAAACCATAGTACTAAATTTTTTATGTCGTGGTCCCAAGGTTCTAGAAACCATAAGCTGAAGTCACGGTTCTTTTTAGAATATGTTTGGTATTTCTCTAGGGAAGATAGTATATTTTTAGTTGCGTCCATAATTTGACAATGATGATAGATTTTCCATTTTTTTTTTCTCTAGCCCGCTAAATGGTATTGACACCAATACGTGATATGTCATGCTATGCGACACGCCGACACATTGATTCTAAAAAATAAAGAATTTTGACGTATTTGGAATATGATGTTTATTAAATATATTTTTATATATACATGATAAATTATCTTTTTTATGATTATTTTAATCAAATTCATAAATAAATAAATAAATAAATAGAGTATAATGAATTTACACTAAAATATTAATCCAAAATTTGTTAGTATCATTCATTATTTCAATTTGACAAATTTAACTATATTCTAATAATGCATAAAACTTGGTGGGAAAAAAATTAGCAATTCACATTTCGGACTTGCGTGTCAAAGCGTGTCGGAAGAGAAAAAAAAACATTGGGGTGAAGTATTTGTCACAGGAAGTGAGATTCAGAAGAAAAGATAAAACTTTGTTTTTCTTTTTTCCTTCTTTATTTTTATTTTTATTTATTTTTTTACATATTTACATTTTGACGATTCATTTATTGAAAAATTTATAAATTGATCACATGCTTGTCAAGATTGTAATTCCGAACTTAGATGTCTGAATTCTGAGCTCACGTGTCAAAGAGTATCAGGAGAATTGATTTTGATATATGTTGATCAGTGTTAGGCATGTGTTAAAGTGTCATACGACATGAAGGCTTCTAGATAATATTGGTACTTCGTAGTCAGTCACTTTCAAAAACAAGGTTCCTCATTTATCAGATTAATAAGATTTTCAGTGTATTATATCTTTTTCCTTATTTGTTTAATAAATAACACAATTTAGATTAATGCAAATACATATATCTGCGGATAAATCAATACCATTTATAGATGTAAATATGAAAGCATTTAGAAATAACGTAATGGAAATACGAATGTAACACAACTCCAAATGGGATTCTAATTTTACTATTTTAGAGATTATTAGCTACACTTTACAATTAGAAAGATTTTGATTGAGTTATCGTGATATTTATAAAAACCCAAAAGGCACAAAGTAATATAACATTTTTTTTTTTTTGGGAGAAAAAGTATCGAAATGAAAAGATATAAAAAAATTCAATTATGAAAACTCGTGAATCGTGAATTGTACTAAATGATTGATTTGATTTTATAAGGAAATTGAGAAATTAGATTAAAAATTCGAAAGTCTAAGAAATTATAAAAATAATTGAAGGATCATAATAAATATGCAAAAAAAAAAAAAGGATCATAATAAATAAATTAAAAGCGATAATTTGGTCAAAGTTGATGGATTGATTGTATTATACTGCCGCTGGTTTCGCCGAACTTTAGCTGACTTTGCCTCTCTCTCTCTCCTTCTCTTCTTTGAGCAACTGACTGTCGATGCCCTTCATGCAACAGTCTCTCTCTCTCTCTCTCTGCGCGCATTGTCACTCGTCCAAGGGACGGCGGAATTAGATTTTGCCACCAAGACATGTGAACAATGCTCTTATCTAGATCTCCACGGTACGAGACAGGGGTATGCAAAATGGTATGTTCTAATCGGAAATCGTCTAGACCGAACATGACCAAATTAATTGATTTGATTCAATTCTCAAAACTGTCCATCTAGTTCCCGATTCAAAGGAAGAACTAGATCGAACCAGACAAGACCTATTAAATATACTTTTTTTATTTTATTATTTCTTAAAAAAATTAGTAAAATGTAAACTAAATATTATCTCGGTTTGGTTTCAAGTAGTGCAAAAAAAAAAAAAAAAAAAAGTAATCGATTCTATTGGATCGGATCGGATTGATGGTGCGGGCGGTTCTTGATCCTGTCCTCGATTCGGTCCGATTTCAAGAAATCGGACTTGATCGGAACTGATCACCCCGTGGTAACCCCCTTGCCTTGGAGGAGTCTATGTAAATTTTGGGTCGCCCTCCAAGCCTGCCTGGCGCGGAGATTCGGAGGAGTCCTGATCATGGACAAGTACTGTTGATGGTAATCAAGCCTCCGTGCACTCTCGCCCGCGCTTGCATGAAGAGAGAGAGAGAGAGAATTATATCAGGTTGGACAAAGGTGGACAAACTATGAAGTGATTTCGTAGCGCCACATTAGCCGCTGACGGGTCCGATTTTACATTGACATGTGGACGTTGACTCCTCTCTTCCTCCTCCATCCACAGGGCGCTGTCCGGCCATCCAGGCTTGCGCTTGTTTACTGATCACGGCCTCCGGGATTCCGAGTTCGCCATCAAGGGTTCGTAGCCATGGACGAGCTGCAGTCTGTGGATGAGCCGCCTCGCGAGCTATGCTGAGCAAGGTTTGCGGCCACGGGCGAAGCCATATCTGGACAAGCAACACGGCGGGGCGAGTGGCTCAAGCTGATCACGAGCGACGCCCGTTAAGGGACGGAGATGGTGCGACGGGATGGTGCCATCCAACTCGAAGGGCTAGTGGTCTCAAAGGCCCATTAAGAACTCCATCGCCATGGAGAAGGAGGAGGAACTCGCCCCTCGGTTCCGTCTTCCCAACTAAGGTAGAAGGATGGAACTTGTTCATGGTCCGGATCTGTGACCTTGGCGACGGTGACTTGTCCAAGGTCCAAGAAGACAGAGCCAACCAGATCTGGCCAAACTAAGGGCGCGTTTGGTTCGGTTTTGGGAAATCTTTTGGGAGAATCTGAAATATCTTTGAGGTAAAGGGTTTTTAGAAATCTTAGATTGTTTGGTAGTATAACTTAAAAGTCTTTTGGGAAATCTGAAAGACTGTTTGGTAAATATATCTTTGAAAAGACCTTTAGTGTGACCAAATTAAGTATTTTAGTTTTAGTATTTTTAAAATTGCAAAAAAGAAACAATGACTATATAACTTTTTACATTTTCATGTTAAGAGTAATGTAAAAGATATATATTAGTAAATATATTTAAAAATTATATAAAAATAATTTGATTATAGATTAGATGCAAAGCTCAACTTTTGGCCTAGGGTTCTTTTAGGTTTGTTTTCAACTTTGAATAATTTTTTTTTAATTACTATAGTATTAATCATCTTCATTAATTAATGATCATTCTAGTGTATTAATAAAAAGTTAGGCTATTAATTGTCAAAAGATAAAAATGATAAAAAAAAAAAGGTGAACTTATTCGGTGTATGGTGAAGTGACCGATTGTGGATGCTAATTTTTTTAAGTAAACACTGCATATAAAAAGAGAGTCTTTATTAAGAAAAATAAAACCAAGTTCCTCTCATACAAATTTGACTAGAAAGAGTCATTTCATGATATTAAACATGGTTATATATGTCTAGAAAAAAAAAATTCATTAATAAGAGCACTAGCGTTCTCGCAAATCTTTGAATGCCTAAAGCAAGTCTCCACCGCTTTCTTTTGGGCTTTACGCATTTCAAAGGTCGATATTTGGCTAAGACACTTCCAAATGCGACCAAACACCAAATTTTTTTTCCCAACTTTTGGGGGGCAAAATAAAGCTTTTAATGTTGAGCCAAACGCCTAAATGGTCGAGCATGAGCATTACTCTCTAGTAGACCTGTTAAACGAGTGGGTTGTGTTGGGTTTGGATTTGGGTCGGGTCATAAATGGTCCGACCCAAATCAACCCATTTAACCCGTTTATAACCCATTTATTACAGTACAAATTTTTTGACCCATACTCGACCTAACCTATATCCAACCCATGCCCGACCCATTTAACGAAACCTAAAAAAACTTATATATATATATATTAGAAATGGTATTGCTAACATGGTTTTATACAACACAAATTTAATGGACAATTTTTATAATTTTTAAAATATTTATTTAAAAAAATCGAATTTTAATTATTTTTAAAAATTAAAATTTTAATTATTTTTATTTTTATTTTTTAAGAATATAATTTTTAATTTTCTTTTTCTTTTTCTTTTTCTTCTTCCTCTTCTTTGGTTGGCCGCTAGCCACGATGACGGCCGGCGACCGGCCATAGGCGGCCGGCTCACTTGGCTAGCCGACGCCGGCGCGAGCTCGAGCTCGCCCCTCGTTGATCTGGTGAGACTTGAGCCTCACCCAACGCCGGCGAGCTTGAGTCTTGCTTGAGTCTTGTTAGATTGACGAGGCTCGAGCCTCGTTGACCGACGAGGCCTCCGCCTCGCCAAATCCGGCGAGCTCGAGGCTCGCACAGCCGCCGTCGGCGACCATCACTGTCTTGCCACCAAAAGAAGGAAGAAGAAAAAAAAAAAAAAGGAAAGAAAAAAAGAAAAAAAGAAAAAGAAAAGAAAATTAAAATAAAAAATAATTATAATTTTGATTTTTATAAAAAAATATTTTTGTAAAGTTAAAGAGGGAAGAGAGACATTGTGTGGTTTGGGTTGAAAATAGGTTTTAAATCTAACTTATTTAAGACCCATTTAAGACCCACTTAATACCCACTTATCTTAAGTCTGTAATTGTTAAACCATTTAATTAGTTCATTCAAAAAACAAGTGATCCACATAAGACCCATTTATTTAAATGGGTCATATATGGGTCTAAGACCCATTTTGCCACCTCTACTCTCTAGCCTTGCTCGTTCATATTGGTGTTGCTGCCAATCATGGCCGGCCGGTGACGCTGCCAATCATGGCCACATGCCTTGCTCATCCATGACCTCAAAAGGCCAAAAGAAAAAACAAAAGCGAGGCGGCTCGTCCGAGTTTCGTGGTCGGTGGAAGTAGAAACATATTTTAATTGTCCTTTCCCATCCACATCAACAAACACGTGTCAATTTATAAGCGGACGTAAGTAAAAAATACTCGCAACGTGACCAGCAGTTGATGCAAACGCTATGGAACCATCGAATATTTTATCGAGGCGGAGGTAGCTATCGGAAACGCTAGCTGTCGAGATGGTCTCGTGGGGTCGTGGAGGAAGCATGGGGCAATGGGTAAGCTGCCATATTCGGGTAGAGGATAGACAAAAAAAAGAAGGGGCGAGAAGAATTTTTCTCCTTGTTTATTTCAGACTACACAAATTGCACAAATTTTAAACAAGATGTTTGTAATCTTATGTCACGCTAAACGAGAGTTAAGTAGCTAATATGACTCCCAAAATTATTTTGTTTGATCTCACTGAACTTTAATCCACGAAAACTTCGTTCATTTCATTTGTTACATTCTACCCTTTGGGCCATGCTACACAAAAAAAAAAAAAAAAAAAAAAAAAAGAGGAGGAAAAGAAGATCCAAAACATAAAATTTATGTTTTGCCGCATAAAAGGGAAGGACTGGAAAATTAGGAACGCTTTACTTATTTATCAGGCATTTGAGGCCTTTTTCTTGATGATCTCATTAGTCCTTGCTAGGCTAGCCTCATCCCCGGCGGGAGGTGAACGCACGACGATGCTCTATGATGCAACACACCGAAGTGAAGAACCGGTTTTTTTTGCTGTAGAATCGATCTCGAATTACAGGTGGATTTGCATCACTACTGCTTCTACTGCTATCATTTGTGAACGGTGGTATGCTATGTCCTTTCTCGCCATGTAGGGATTAAAGCAAGGCGATCTTATTTACCCTTTACCTGTTTATCAGTTGTATGGAAATACTCTGCTAATTATTTGCCGAGGAATGTCGCAATGGCAATTGGAAGCCAATGAAGGCCTTGAGAGGGGCCTTGGCTTTCTCGTATTTTTTCCTTACCGGCGGAATGTTTTCTGTTTGGTGAGGCTAGTGAGGCTGGTTGTCAATTGGTAGTAGACACCGTCAAGTCTTTCTGTGAGGATTCTGGGAAAAAGGTTAAATTTTCAGTAAATCCGAGGTCTTCTTTTCCGGATATATGATATGATGATTGTGATTTAACTCTCTGGTATTATTGCTATTGCTGCTTATGACGATCTCCGCAGATGGCTTGGGTTGTCTGGGTGTTGCTAGTCGGGATTTACTTTGCATACAGATCGTGTTAGTGCTTGTCGTTTCGGGTTCATCATTGAGAAGGCTCGGACTAGGCTCACTAGTTGGAAAGCGTACTTGACAACTGACCAGGGTCTGGTCCATTGGGGGATCTAGCAATTGAGCCTCGACGTGTCAGTGATTTGGAGTTGAAAGTGAAGGACTTGTTCGATTTCTACGGGAGTTTGAGACTTTTACAGACTCTCTTATCCCTTCCTAACGAGATTTGAATATGATACAGGCAGTCCAGATCGGAAGAGGGGCAAGGGACACTCTGAATTCGGTTGGAGTTTTTCTAGGGACTGGCGCTTTACTTTGAACGATGCTTATCATTTGGCTGAAGGTTTGGATGCTTGGAGAAAGCCGGAAGAAGACTGGAGCTACGCGGGGAAAGTGGATGCTGTTCCTCGCATTCGATTTTTCATTTGGTTAATGCCACGTACAGCATTGCCACGAGATCTACTCTGCCGAGAAGAGATTTGAACGTTAGCACTATGTCCTCAATGAATGTTGGGCTGACATTGGTGCTCCTTCTAAGGGAGTGCAATCACTCGAAGTGGAAACAGATGCTACGTGAGTCTTTTCTAATAGGGACGTCCAATTGCTAATGGCGCTGCTCCCTCCAAGCACGGCTGGGTGAGGATAAAGATCGTGTAAAAGATCGACCCCGGTCATGCACTGGTCCGGATAGCAAGTTCGAAGGAGCTGAAAAGTAGGGTTTCTCGCCATGGATGGTCCCCTTCGTTGGATTGAGACCGAGCGCCAACCCCACCTCCAGCATTCGAGCAGGACCATGACAGTGAATTGTGGATACCTCCACTGACATCGAAAGACACGACGAGGGTCGTCCTCTTTTGCGACGCGATAATGATGGAATCGTACAAATCTCTTCGTCAAACCATGAATGATTTTGCCAGCGTGTGTCCATGTTTTCTTTGATTCAAATGAGAATTTCTGAGGGTTATAAAAATGTGTATTGATAGAAGTTCACCAAGTTCATTAGGATATTCTCTTATTTGAGGCGAACAGTTATATCGCTTCATAGGGTGAACATATTCCACAAAAATGAATGGCATTACCGGTATAGTATAGTGCCACAACATCTTGATGTCCACAACTTTATTTCATTCAACCATTTTATTGTGTCGGGTAATTGTTCTGTTTATTGTATGATTTTCACAAACAATTATTAAGATCTTTTTGTGTATTTGTTATGATCCCAACATTATGTTAAAAAAAGAAATAATCGCTGGCCATGTTGTAACACTTTCCGTCCAACTATTGATTGGTGATAGAGTGAAAAACTTGAATGAAATGACGAATTCATTGAATTTTATGAAATCAAAAGCTCTATAGATAGTGACACAAATCATTTTTTCTTCTGAAAAAGTTTTAAACTTTTTAGATGGTTGCCAACATTATAGATACACCATATTATTTAGCACCCTCTCTTGTGTGTGAATCAAGACTTACATTTGAAATACGAGATAGGTGCATAATCACATCAAACGAATAATTGACGACGGATAAACATACAAAACATGGGAGTGAGTCTAGGCATTCGACCTCGTCACCTGTGCTTTAATACCATGTTAAACAAGTATTTTTTCCCTGAAGAATTTAATATGTTAAAATAAGATATATATAAAATATTATCCAACATATGTCAAGTCATTGCACCACCGAATGTGGTAGTCTATAGGGGTGAGCATGGTGCAGGTTGGGTCCACCCCCTAATCCTAATATCAACCCGCACAGTGCTGGTCCATAATTTTTGGGATCGAGAACCGACCCTATTAAGCTTGGGACGAGGACCGAATCCCGGCCCAATGGGTTCGGTTCGGTTCTAAAATCAACCGGGACCAACCAATAATTTTTTATTTCATTTTTTGTATTCCTTAAAAAGTGATTGAGAACCTGGATCGGCCCGTGGGTTCGGTGCAGTTTCAAGGTCAACCTGGACGAACCAATAATTTTTTATTTCATTTTTTGTACTCCTTGAAAGGGCAACCGAAGACCGTACCGACCCAATGGGTTCAATGATGAGCGAGGTCAGCTAAGAAAAGCAAGCAGTAAGGGTCAAGTAGGGTGAGCGTCGAACAGAATGAGTATCGAATGTCGAGCGGGGAGCAACAAGCCAAGCAAGTATCGAGCGGAGAGCTACACGAGTGACCCAAAGCAAGTGAGATGAGTGTTGAGTGGCGAGTAGAGAAGTTGTTTCTTTCGATTTTGCCAAATTGAAAACTAAGAGGACAAATGAGACAGAAGAGAACAAATCTTGAGGAGGATCTTGTAGGAGCCTATTTATGCGCTTTTTGATGCCGTGAGGACTCCTCACAAAACATTTTCATATTTCTTAAATTATAACTATTGACGCCATAAAAAGACATTAAAAATCTAAGCTATTAAAGGAAAATGTAAAATTACTTGAACTCCTCATTAAAGAGCCTGTTTAATGTTATTGATCGCCGTTTATTTTAAGGTTTTCTCAATATAAAAAAATTATAAATAATAAATTATATATATAGTCGGGGTTGGTCCTGGGTTGGGCCAACCTGAACTCTCGGGATTGAGGATCAATCCGCATCTTGGTCTAGGAATTTTAGGGCCAAGAACCGACCTGTCTACCCTGAACCGGGGCCCAGGGCCAGGCGGGGCGGCGACTGGTCAGGGTCGGCACCTGGACGATGCTCACCCCTAATAGTCTAGTAGCAAATGGGTATGTTGTCTTTAACAAAGTCGTAAATTAGAGTTTTATTGTGTACAAATCTAAAGCCAACTTGTGTCATAGGCATTTATAAGCTTATGTCGAGAGACACTCGTCTATCGACACATTGGTGTAGGACTGCATCCACAACGAATGATTGAGTGGTTATGATTCAAATCGAAAGATGACTTTCAGAGAGAAGATGCGTCTGTTACCACTCTTTTTTCTTTTTTTTACTGGCCCCTTTTGAAAATGAAAATCAAAGTGACGTAAGCGGCGTTGCACCCGCTTTTAAGTGGAGAAGCGCACCCGCTCTGCTGGCCAAAGCATCGAGGTCACTCAAAAAAGTTGGATGCTTCCTGAAAATTGAAGCGTCTCACTTCGCCAAGCCATGGAGGGCAACAGAGGCGCGGTGTGCGTGACAGGCGGTACTGGCTTCATAGCTTCATGGCTCATCATGAGGCTCCTTGAACATGGTTACTTCGTCCGGACCACCGTCAGGCCCGACCCGGGTAAGTCTCCCTTCTTCTTTCTTCCTGCTTGAACATGGAGATTCGTTCTTGCCATGAGTTCTGATCAAGTGTATAGTCTGAGATTGATGTTTTGTACTATATATGTCAACGCGACGGTCCAACGTGATCTGATCTGTCTGTGCCTGCAAATTTATTGGCAATACTAAGGTAAGCTTTCTCGATCGAAGATTGATCGTATAGATTGAGTGTATGGGACTGCTCATCATGTGTTTCGAACGGTCTGTGTAGGTGAAATGTTTATGCAGAAAGTTGGGGTGTCGACAGATGGAGAAATTTCTATGTATTTTGTCGGATTCGGGCGTTTGAGGTTCGATTCTGATCAGAATTGTCATTGGGCGTAGAACTATAAGAAAGGCAACCCTTTTTTGCCGCCCTTTCAAGCATGAGAAGGCATAAGATGAACTAAGGACGCCTTGAATTAGGGGCAGCTGAATCGGTTAATGATGATCTCTTGCTCTTGTTCTACATATGAATTCACTCATTCTCTCTTGAATCAGCTTTTCTTGCAGTTCTCGTTGCTAAATTTAATGCTGTAATTCGGAGTGTTTCCTGAATGAGTCATGTTGGTTAATTTATTTTGGACTGGTATCTCCAGTTAACCTCACACATCAGTTTCCCATGAGATGTTTGTGCTTTTATTCGCAAAGCGATTGACCGATTTGTTCCGCTCAGATGGCAAAAGGGACACGAGCTTCTTGAAAAATCTACCAGGAGCATCAGAAAGGCTCCAAATCCTAACTGCTGACCTCAGTGACCCCGAGAGTTTCAGCCCAGCCATCGAGGGCTGTGTCGGGGTCTTCCATGTTGCCACCCCGGTGGACTTCGAGGACAGAGAGCCAGAGCCAGTCGTCACCAAAAGATCCATCGATGGAGCGTTGGGCATCCTGAGGGCCTGCCTGAACTCCAAGACGGTGAAGCGGGTCGTGTATACTTCGAGTGCGGCTGCAATTGAATATAACAACTCCGGGGCCGATATATTGGATGAGGACTCCTGGAGCGATGTTGAGTCCATCCGAGAAATGGCGAGGTTTGGAGCTTCCTATGCAATCTCAAAGACATTGACTGAGAAGGCGGTTCTTGAGTTTGGACAGCAGCACGGACTGGAAGTGGTGACGGTGGTTCCCACGTTTGTCCACGGGCCCTTCATTTGCCCCAAGTTCGCTGGATCCGTCCGAGTTTCGCTGGCTTTGGTATTAGGTAATGTGATACGCGAGAAATATCATATGATCAATATAATAGGGTCAGTCAAGTCTACAGAGGAACTAAGGTTCATATAATATTGATCTCCATGATCTATTGATTTTACAATAACTTTTCGTGATACGCCTTCGGTATTGCAGTCAAATTCATGACCAATTTGATTGTTTTGGTCACCAGAACAATACCAGAATTCCATAATTTGACAACGTTTCTCTGCTCAATGTCTAGTATATGACAAAGGAAGACAAGACTATAATCTGGCCATCCATATGTTTATCTTCATTTCGATGATGCAAAGAATCTCAAATCTTAGATTGACTGCGTTCGAAATCAACAGGGAACGAGAATGAGTACTCTCTTCTTCTCCAAATATCTTTCGTGCATGTAGACGACTTGGCGAGAGCACACATCTTCCTCTTCGAGCACCCCGACACCAAGGGGCGGTACATTTGTACCTCGGCCACAATGACAATCGAGGAGATGTCCAAGTTTCTCTCGGAAAGATACCCGGAGCTTCGGATACCCTCTCCAGAGTAAGTCCTGATATATCCCATTTCATGATGTAACAGACTATTGCTGTTCTTGGACTGAAAGCAAAGCTTTTCAAATCTTTGTAGGTCCTTGAAGGAATTGAAAGGCCCCAGGTTCCCCCGCCTATCGTCAAGGAAACTGTTGGACGCCGGTTTTGAGTATCAGTACAGGATCGAGGACATGTTTGATGGAGCCATCCAATGCTGCAAAGAAAAGGGGTATCTCTAGATCAATCAAAGCCTACGGAATTCAGTACATCAGGCCGAACGTAGGAATGTTCAGAGTACCAGAAAGTGGACATGATGCCGTATAATGGTATGACCTATTTCTGACCTGAGCTGAAAATAGTCCTCTAAACAAAATGCAGAAAGAATAGAGAAACATGTTGAGAAAATGCGTACCCTGTATCTAGCACAGCTTGTTAAAACTAATTTATCTGAGTGCCATATAGGAGATAGCAAACCGCATAAATAATCTTGATACTGTATGTTTCTGTTCTTGTGCATTTGATATTGCAGTACTGAGAACAGAAGCACTTAAAGCATAGATCATGATATATGTGCGTTTTGTTCTTGGTGAATATTGTTGAGAATTTCTGTTTCCGAAGCTTAATGCACCATCTATGTTGCCATGTACTGTAAGAAATCGATAACATCTCCACTGTCTTTTTTAATGCATGCTATATCAAGCAACTCTGCCTTTCCTATTGGGAATACTACTGAAAACACCCTTTCATTCTTCAAGAAAGTATTGCATAGAACCATTTTCCTTATTCAATACAACGTTCATTGTCGAAACCTTTTCCACTCAACATACATTTCTTCCAAGGCAAAATCAAAATCGTCATCAAAAAGCATCACCAATCTAGCAAATCGTTTACCTATTCCATAGCATTGGTACTAGGCTACTAGCCATTAAACACAAGTTCGCCTTTTCTCTCTCCTTTTCACTAGAGATACCGAGATCACTCCAAGTTGATTTCATTGCCTTGCATTTCTTTGATTTCCTCCCTTCTTCTCTTGCAAGCAGGATGCTCAAACTTGACATGTCCTAATTTCTTACAAGCAAAGCAAGTTACCTCCGTTTTGTCCCCGTCGCTTTTGTTGTTGTCCCGTGACAATTTCTTTTGCCTCTAAAGTCCTAAAGAAAACGCTCAAGTTTTTCTAGTCAGTATAAACATTACTTGGAGAGTTGGTATGCTCCTTCGAGTTAAGCGCATCAGCTGAGATAATTTAGCTCTTCTTCACTTTTGGTGTCCTCACTGGTTACCCCCGATCCATCCTGAATCTCCATCGCTGGTTTCCACATTGATATCTAAGTATATTCAGCCTGCGTTGGAGTGCAATCGAGCCTATGCACAGCTTTGTAGCTTGCGCTGTTTCCTTCTCATGAATATCATCTCTTTCTTTGTTTGATGCAGCGCATGGTCCATTTTCAATGACTTTCCATGCTTCCTGATGTATAGATTTGATGAACATCTCCATTTCTGCATCTCCTATAAAAAAAATCAGAGCCGCGAATGACGCAGAGGTTGAACAACAGGTTGACCTTCATTCAACTGGGTCCTATCAAGTATAGTTGCCCACGCTGCAGACTTTTTTTCGAAAAGGGCAAGAAAAACTAATCGTTCCCTCTGTCAATGGTATGATCCGACCGTGCATGAAGTTGAAATCCGATCATCTAGGAATTAGCATTTCAACCGTGCCGGAACGACTGGTGTACGACTGCTTGGTCTTCAAATTTCCGGTCTTCACGGCGATCCTAGACTGAGTAAAGGCTCCAATTTTTCGATGCTATCGCTTGCAAACTATTCAAGGGGGTCCTTTGCTTTCCATATGGTTGCGTATGCGGAAGGGGAAGGGGAACGGGAACGGGAGTGGTCATCATCCGTCAGAGCAAATGCCAATCTTCTCTATTTGTAAAATTAAATCTTCTAATAATAACGATAATGGATCCTACATTATAAACATAACAACTCAGTCTGATAAGAGCGGGGAGTAGTTGCCGGGGCTAGAAGGCCTAGACATTGAGTGGCTCATGACAGGCTTCTAGGATGGTGAAGGATGTATGAATGAACCGAATTATGTACTGAATATAGGAGAAAGCTATTTTGAGACATGTGTAAAAACTTAAATTAACTTACAGAGGCGTTTTTTGATATAATGTTAAGATTTGCTTTAGAACTTCAAAGTTAAGCGAGCCCAAATTAAGGCACTTCCAGGATAGGTAATCTCCTGAGAAATTACTTCCCTGTTCGTTAAAGGACATAACCACGAAGCTCGACATGGAATTGGCCAAAGCCAACACTCTTAAGCAAGTTAATTCCCTCATTGGCTCACAATTCGCCCCAGCAGACCTGGGGGAAACCTGAGTGCCTCAGGGTGCCTGCCGAACCCCGTAAAGGGGTGGTTGGCCGGACAGGCAGTCGGGCCGGTATGTTTTTCGAGCCCCGGATCCCGGGCTCTACCCAGACTATTCCTAGTGGTCAAAGCCTTTTAACCTCTTGCTAAGGAGGATCAGGATCTCATAATGAATGTCCACAAACCCTGTTACATATGCGGCGAAATATCTAACATTCTTTCCTGGCTACTGCCGGCCACCTCTCTCCAGTACCATCAAAAAGCCCCATTTCCATCGCAAGCTAGCTTAAGAGAGAGAGAGAGAGAGTCGTTGATGGAGAGCGATAAAGGCATGGTGTGTGTAACGGGCGGGACTGGATACTTGGCTACATGGACGATCATGAGGCTCCTCGAGAAGGGTTACTCGGTCCGGGCCACCGTCCGTCCTGACCCGGGTAAGCATGGCGGATCGCGACTCGATCCGGCTTGGGTAAATGGATGTGTTCGAGATTGTTTGCTTGCTTCTTTCAGTGAATTCTGTGTTTCCCTAGCATGCAGATCGCAAGAGGGACATCAGCTTCCTGACAAACCTCACGAAGGGGCCGCAAAGCCTCCTGATCATCCACGCCGATCTCAGCGACCCCGAGAGCTTCGCCCCCGCCATTGAGGGCTGCATTGGCGTCTTCCACATGGCCACCACCATCGACTTTCACGGCCGGGAGCCAGAGGCCGTCCTCACGGAGAGAGCCGTCCACGGGTTCATCATTGAGAAGGCTCGGACTAGGCTCACTAGTTGGAAAGCGTACTTGACAACTGACCAGGGTCTCGTCCATTAGGGGATCAAGTAATTGAGCCTCGACGTGTCAGTGATTTGGAGTTGAAAGTGAAGGACTTGTTCGATTTCTACGGGAGTTTGGGACTTTTCCAGACTCTCTTATCCCTTCCTAACGAGATTCTGAATATGATACAGGTAGTCCAGATAGGAAGAGGGGCAAGGGACACTCTGAATTCGGTTGGAGTTTCTCTAGGAATTGGCGCTTTACTTTGAACGATGTTTATCATTTGGCTGAAGGTTTGGATGCTTGGAGAAAGCCGGAAGAAGACTGAGAGCTGCGCGTGGAAAGCGGATGCTGTTCCTCACATTCGATTTTTCATTTGGTTAATGTCACTCACAGCATTGCCACGAGATCCACTCTGGCGAGAAGAGATTTGAATGTCAGCACTATCTGTCCTTAATGAATGTTGGGCTAACATTGGTGCTCCTTCTCCCCTTCACCATGGTTATGATCTTAGTCTGAGGGACTGGATCGGCGCTAATGTCGGACACAGATTGGTTGGGTTGGGAGGAGGGGGCAAAAGGAGCATAGGAATAGAGCTGTTCATCATTGGAAGTGACCGCCACGAAGGCTGGCACAAGCTCAATACTGATGGTGCCGTCATAGGATCGATAGGTGCACCCAGGAGCTGGAAGCGTATTGCGTGATGATCAAGGAACCCAGTGCAGAAAAGGGAGTGCAATTACTCGACGTGGAAACAGATGCTATGTGAGTCTTTTTCTAATAGGGACGTCCAACTGCTAATGGCGCTACCGCAGGGGCCTAATGCAGCAGCTGGGTCATTGGAGAATCACCCACATCTTCAGAGAAAGCGAACCAGCGTGCAGATTGAACGGCCATAGTGGGGGAAAGGAAAGGACGAGAGCACGAGAGAGACAAAAGGAAAAGTAACTTTGTCTCATCACAGGAAAGAGAGTCAACAATTTAGGGGTGTGCAACCGGACCGGGTATACCCAGGACTCTCACCCGAAAACAGTCGGGAACAGGTTAAAACCGGTCCGGGAACCGGTTCTCAAAATTCAGAACCAGTTTAAACCGTTCCGGAATCGGGTCCGCTTGATTACCCACCCAGAACCTGTTTCCGGATTGGTTTGGGAACCTGTTTTGGAACCGGTTTTGTAAGTATAGGTCCAAAACCTTTTTTTTTTCCCATTTTTTCTATTTTTACTCTCGCAATCACACGGTATTTTTCCTCTTGGCTCTCTCAAACACGCACGGCACTCCTCCTTCGTTGTTCATCTTCCTCACTTGCTTCCCTCCCTCATCGGCTCCCTTTCGCACCGTCCGATGGATGGACGGTGTTCATTGCCGCCAAATTCTTATGTACCACGTGGATCAGCTCACCTAATTTATCTTTTGTAGGAGGTGTTATGCTTGTATAAATGAGTAGCTTTATGTAGTAATTGTGGGAATAAGACTAATATTAGACCCATGTTTGTTGCTAATTCTTTGCCTTATGGTTTTGTTTATTATAATTAGCCTCGTGGATTCTTAATTTTTCGTTTAGTAAAAAAATTCATGTATTTATTTATTACAAGTGCTTAATGTTTCGATACAAATTAGGATGATTATGTTATTTTCTCGCATATTAATATAAAATTCGAAATTGTATAGGATATTGGGAAATTGCAAAACAAGTTCCAGTGGAAATATGATTGACCTTGGAACCGGATCGAAAAAACAGGATGGGTCGGGTACAGATTCCAATATAAACAGAGTTGTGTACAGGGTCCAAAAAAGAGGAATCGGTTATGTTGTGAAAAGGTGAGCGATCGAACAATAATATAGACAGAAGAAGAAAATAAATCGGACACCGGATTTACGTGGTTCAGTCATAAAGACCTACGTCCACGGGGAGAGCAGCAGCGAATTTCACTATAGATCAAGCGATACAAGGAGATTACACACTCAAGTCACTCAAACACTCTCTCGGTGTTTCCCAAGCCCCAATTACACCCAATAACGCACGCAGTGTTTGGCCCAGAAATTCCTCAAGAAATAATCTCTCAATCTCACGAAGGAATTACACGCAAATCTTACTACAAGATTTAAATCGGCTACAAACACTAATATTTCTTGGATGTAATTCACGAACAAGAACGACAAAGAAAATCCCTCCCAAGCACTCGACGACTAGACGGCGCTTCAAGACCAATCCTTCATGATCAACGGCGGAACACCAAGCACTCAAGCGGCGCTTCAAGACAATTTGTGATCCACGTTTATCACCCACGGCCACAAGTCTATATATAAGTGAAACCCTTATTCTTTTGCCAACTTCTCATAGGATTCTGTTTCCTATCTAAAACGATTTTATCCAAAACATATCTCTGTATGTTTTAAACAAAATCCAAATCCAAGTCAAAGTTGAACTTTCCTATTTCAGCAGCCAAATTCTCCAACGCAGATTCAAACTTTGGGAAGTTGATCTTCGGATCTTCTTTGCTCAATTTTGAATATCCGCAACATATCCAATTCGAAATATTCGGAATTTCACATTGGACTCAAACTCGAGACATATTTTAACAATCTCCACCTTGGCTCGACGTTTGAGTCAAATTGCAATCGCTCGCAAAATTCAAACTCTGCTGCTACTCTTCCATAGCCCCTCGATGGGCTCAACCGCCACGATATTATCCAAGTCCAAGCCTCGCTTGAACTTCGCCATAACCGAGGACCTCATCAAAATACCAACTCCACATGCACCTTTAAGCGCTCTGCAAGGATTTTCGACGTAATCTCCTCAACCGCGATAAAGCAAAACCATTGTTGCATCCATATCTATCGGGAGATCGAATACGTACCTTGTTAATTTCAGCGATTCTGAACCATTGGTTCTATAGGCTCCACCTCGCTACAAGCACCATCCGTGTTGATTACTTTGCTAGTACTCGTACTCGCTACCTTAGGAGTTTCTGGTCGCAACTCCACCTCAAGCTGAACACCGTCCAGATCCATATTAACACTGCCACAAACACTCCTAGCTAGAAGTACTGGAGACTCATCAAGGGTAACTTCTCTGCTGTTAACAGGTGAATTTATATATGAGCACCACAACCGATCACCCCGCTCATCTTGTGCATAGCCATGGAATATGCACATTGCCCTCCCATCGAGCTTACCATCACTCACTCGAAAATAACACGGGCAACCAAACATTCTAAGAATAGAATAATCGCAACGTTACCTAACCACACTTCTTTAGGAGTCCACCATTCAATAGCAGTTGATGGGGATCTATTCACCCGGTAGCTTACCATACTTAGCACATCGGCTAGGATTTTCCTAGCAACACCGGCACTAGAGATAATTTTTCGAGCTGTCTCTAGTAATGTTCTGCTCATCAATTCTGCAAATTGTTGTGATTTATTGGCACTAGTGCGGTGTTTCACTATGCTCTCTTTCATGCAGAATTTATTTGCTAGCTCCGAGCAGAACTCCATGCTATTGTCAGTCCGCACATGCTTGATCGACTTACCAGTCTCCGTCTCGATCAAAGCTCTTGACTGCGTGATCCTGACACCAGCATTAAACTTGTGCATTGGCACAAACCTCCAGGTCTTTTTCGAGCAGTCCATAGACTCTCGAACAGATGCATCCAACGTCTCTGGGGCGAAACTTGTCATTGTCTCACCTTGAAGTTTATACAGGCCTCCATGCTTGATTCCTTTCATTATCACCAAGGCACCTCGAACAACCTTCAGAACTCCACCTTTTGAAGAATACCTGCAACCGGCTGAATCTAGGGCACCCAAGGAAATTAAGTTCTTTTTCAACTCTAGAACATGCCTTACTCCAGTCAATGTCCTCACAATACCATCATGCATTCTGATTTTAACATCACCAACACCCACAACATCACACTCAGCGTTGTTCCCTAACTGGACTTTACCACTACCCGTGCACTGATAAGTGATAAACCAGTTTCTATTTGGTGTAGCATGAAAAGAACAACTTGAGAATCAAAATCCATCCATCAAGCGATGAATCATTGGTGACGAGACAAGACATAATCGACATTATCGGCTACAACCGCAACATTATCTCGCGGAATCAACTATAATTCCCTTACCCTTCTCATTCTTCGGCTTAAGGCAATCCCTTCTAAGATGCCCCCTCTTGCCACAACTCCAACAGACAACATTAGCAATCCTAGATTGACTACGTTTGTTCATATTAGTACTACATTACCCACACGTGTTCCGAGATCTTCCTCTATTTTCACTTACTAAAGCGCGGATACTGAGTTCGCGATTCTCTTCTACGGATGTCCTCACTCAAAATCAAATCTCGAACCCCATCAAACGTCAAACTTGTTGACCCGGAGGAATTACTAACAAAGATATAAAAAGTAGTATTCCAACTATCGTGCAATGAGGATAACAAAATCAAAGCACGTACCTCATCTTCAAAGTCAATCTCAACTGAACTCAATTGACTAACAATCACATTGAGTTCATTGATATGATCTGCAACAGACGCACCTTCGCTCATCTTCAAATTAAACAGATGTCGCATCAAACATACCTTGTTGATCGCAGAGGGCTTCTCATACATATCCGACAGGGCTTGCATCGATCGGCGGTGGTCTTCTCCTTCAAGATGTTAAACGCAACGTTACGAGCCAACGTCGCCGAATAACACCCATAGCTCGTCTATCCGGCAAATCCCAATCGGCTTGCTTCATCGTCTCTGGTTTCTCCTAGATAAGGGCAAGTGTAGTTTCATCGATAAAGATAATCTTCAATCCGCATCTTCCAGAAACTAAAATCCTTCCCATCAAATCTGTCGATTCTCACTTTTACTTCTTCTGTCGCCATCGATTTGCTTCAACTTAGCCAAGCCTGGCTCTGATACCACTTGTTGCGAAAAGGTGAGCGATCGAACAATAATATAGACAAAAGAAGAAAATAAATCGGACACCGGATTTACGTGGTTCGCCGTAAAGACCTACGTCTACGGGGAGAGCGAGCGCGAATTTCACTATAGATCAAGCGATACAAGGAGATTACACACTCAAGTCACTCAAACACTCTCTCTCGGTGTTTCCCAAGCCCCAATTACACCCAATAACGCACGCAGTGTTTGGCCCCCGAAATTCCTCAAGAAATAATCTCTCAATCTCACGAAGGAATTACACGCAAATCTTACTACAAGATTTAAATCGGCTACAAACACTAATATTTCTTGGATGTAATTCACGAACAAGAACGACAAAGAAAATCCCTCCCAAGCACTCGACGACTAGACGGCGCTTCAAGACCAATCCTTCATGATCAACGGCGGAACACCAAGCACTCAAGCGGCGCTTCAAGACAATTTGTGATCCACGTTTATCACCCACGGCCACAAGTCATATATAAGTGAAACCCTTATTCTTTCGCAACTTCTCATGGATTACGTTTCTATCTAAAACGATTTTATCCAAAAACATATCTCTATGTTTTAAACAAAATCCAAATTCAAGTCAAAGTTGAACTTTCCTATTTCAAGCAGCAAATTCTCCAATGCAGATTCAAACTTTGGGAAGTTGATCTTCTGGATCTTCTTTCTTCACGATTTTGAGCATCCGCAACATATCCAATTCGAACTATTCGGAATTTCACATCGGACTTCAAACTCGAGGCATATTTTAACAAAGAGTTATAACGGGTCGGGTATAGGGTCCAAGTCTAAACCCTAATCACCCTAAACCCAATTACCCCTAGTCAACATGCACTGATTAACCTAACTAGGAGTGCTCCCTCCAAGCACAGCTGGGTGAGGATAAAGATCGTGTAAAAGATCGACACCGGTCATGCACTGGTCCGGATAGCAAGTTCAAAGGAGCTGAAAAGTAGGGTTTCTCGCCATGGATGGTCCCCTTCGTTGGATTGAGACCGAGCGCCAACCCCACCGCCAGCATTCGAGCAGGACCATGACAGAGAATTGTGGAAACCTCCACTGACATCGAAAGGCACGACGAGGGTCGTCCTCATTTGCGACGCGATAATGATGGAATCGTACAAATCTCTTCGTCAAACCATGAATGATTTTGCCAGTGTGTTCATGGTTTTTTGATTCAAATGAGAATTTCCGAGGGTTATAAAATTATGTATAGAGAGAAGTTCATATTGTCTTGGTAACAAGTTCATTAGGATATTCTCTCATTTGAGGCGAACAATTATATGGCTTCACAGGATGAACATATTCCACAAAATGAATGGCATTACTGGTATAGTATAGTGCCACAACATTTTGATGCCCACAACTCTATATCATTAAAGCACTTTAATGTGTCGGGTAATTGTTCTGTCTATCGTCGATTGACAAATTGATTTTTACAAACAATTATGAAGATCTTTTTGTGTATTTGTTATGATCCCGCCATTCTGTAGAAAAAAGAAATAATCGCTGGTCATGTTGTAACGTTTCTGTCCAACTATTTATTGGGGATAGAGTGAAAAACTTGGATGAAATGATGAATTCATTGAATTTTATGAAATCAAAAGATCTATAGATAGTGTTTCACCAAAAAAAGAAAAAAGATCTATAGATAGTGACACAAATCATTTTTTCTTCCGAAAAAGTTTTAAGCTGTTTAGATGATTCCCAACATTATAGATACACCATATTATTTAATGCCCTCTCTTGCGTGTGAATCAAAACTTACATTTGAGATACAAGATAAGTGCATAATCACATCAAACGAATAATCGACGACGAATAAACATACAAAATGTTGTGATATAATACGCGGAATTACTGGGATCTCGTGATTTACGTCAACGAAATCACCCCAAAGAAATAAACGAGAAAAATAAAACACTGAAATTTACGTGGTTCGGTCCGAAAGTATCGATCACTACATCCACGGGGAGCCTAACAAAGAAATAATCCACTAAAATCGGAGAATCGGAGTTCTGATAATTCAATCGCTCAGTATTTCCCACATCTAAATTTAACCCCAAACCCAAAGTGTTTATAAATAATAACTCACTTGGTATAAACTCACGGCTCAAAATTACCGCGCGTTCAAGCTCAAAACACAACGCTCTACGTACGCCTGATTTGCGTACGTATGAAATCGCGTATCAAAGCTTCTCGCGAAATTTTGACTCGGCGGACGTGCGGCTTCACTTTCTTCTCGGCGGCGTGCAGCCTCTTGCGCTCGTACGTTCAGCAGCCCTTTTATTGCCTCGCGTAAAGCTGCAGCCGATTTCTTCTCTACGTAGGGCTTCCTTTCTGCCACTCACGCTAAGCCCACCAACAAAGAAATTATATCAGTTTTTATATGTGTGTACGTGTGTGGCCCAAGGTCAAAAGTTTGACCTTGGGCCCACCACTTCCTGTTTTGTGCAGAGGGACTTCACGCCGAGTGCAGGGCTTCTTTCTTTCCGCGCAGGGGCACGTCTTCTACAGTTTCACTTCAAAGACCGAAAATTCATCTTTTAATTATTTCAAGAGTCCAGCGAAGCCTTTTGATTTTTCATCTAATCTTCAAATTCGAGACATTAATTTAACACAAAACATGGGAGGGAGTCCAAGCATTCGACCTCGTCACGTGTGCTCTAATACCATGTTAAACATGTATTTTTTTTCCCGAAGAATATAAGATGTTAAAATAAGAAATATGTATATATATAAAATATTATCCAACATATGTCAAGTCGTTGCACCACCGAATGTGGTAGTCTAGTAGCAAATTGGTATCTTGTCTTTAATAAAGTCATAAATTAGAGTTTTATGAATCTCAAGCCAACTTGTGTCATAGGCATTTAATGTCGAGAGACTTATCTATCGACACATTGGTATAGGACTGCGTCCACGATGGATGATTGAAAGGTAGATTAAGTGTTTATGAGTCAAATCGAAAGATGACTTTGAGCAGGGAAGATGTTTTCGTTACCACTCATTTATTTATTTTTATTGGCCCCTTTTGAAAATGAAAATCAAAGTGACGTAAGCGGCGTTGCATCCGCTTTTAAGTGGAGAAGCGCACCCGCTCTGCTGGCCAAAACATCGAGGTCACTCAAAAAAGTTGGACGCTTCCTGAAAATTGAAGCGTCTCACTTCGCCAAGCCATGGAGGGCAACAGAGGCGCGGTGTGCGTGACAGGCGGTACTGGCTTCATAGCTTCATGGCTCATCATGAGGCTCCTTGAACATGGTTACTCCGTCCGGACCACCGTCAGGCCCGACCCGGGTAAGTCTCTCTTCTTCTTTCTTCCTGCTTGATGTTTTGTACTATATATGTCAAACACGACGGTCCAACGTGATCTGATCTGTCTGTGCCTGCAAATTTATTGGCAATACTAAGGTTAGCTTTCTTGATCGAAGATTGATCGTATAGATTAAGTGTATGGGACTGCTCATGTGTTTCGAACGGTCTGTGCATGTGAAATGTTTATGCAGAAAGTTAAGGTGTCGACAGATGTTGAAATTTCTATGTATTTTGTCGGATTCGGGCGTTTGAGGTTCGATTCTGATCGGAATTGTCATTGGGCTTGGAACCATAAGAAAAGCAACCCTTTTTTGCCGCCCTTTCAAGCATGAGAAGGCATAAGATGAACTAAGGATGTCTTGAATTAGGGGCAGCTGAATCGGTTAATGATGATCTCTTGCTCTTGTTCTACATATGAATTCACTCATTCTCTCTTGAATCAGCTTTTCTTGCGGTTCTTGTTGCTAAATTTAATGCTGTAATTCGGAGTGTTTCCTGAATGAGTCATGTTGGTTAAATTATTTTGGACTGCTATCTCCAGTTAACCTCACACATCAGTTTCCCATTAGATGTTTGAGCTTGTATTCGCAAAGCGATTGACCGATTTGTTCCGCTCAGGTGGCAAAAGGGACACGAGCTTCTTGAAAAATCTACCAGGAGCATCAGAAAGGCTCCAAATCCTAACCGCTGACCTCAGTGACCCCGAGAGTTTCAGCCCAGCCATCAAGGGCTGTGTCGGAGTCTTCCACGTTGCCACCCCGCTGGATTTCGAGGACAGAGAGCCAGAGCCAGTCGTCACCAAAAGATCCATCGATGGAGCGTTGGGCATCCTGAGGGCCTGCCTGAACTCCAAGACGGTGAAGCGGGTCGTGTACACTTCGAGTGCGGCTGCAATTGCATTTAACAACTCTGGGGCCGATATATTGGATGAGGACTCCTGGAGCGATGTTGAGTCCATCCGAGAAATGACGAGGATTGGAGCTTCCTACGCAATCTCAAAGACATTGACTGAGAAGGCGGTTCTTGATTTCGGAGAGCAGCACGGACTGGAAGTGGTGACGGTGGCTCCCACGTTTGTCCACGGGCCCTTCATTTGCCCCAAGTTCGCTGGATCCGTCCGAACTTCGCTGGCTTTGGTATTCGGTAATGTGATACACGAGAAAATATCATATGATCAATATAAATAGGGTCGGTCAAGTCTATCTGAACCGTTGATCATGTGAAATCTACAGAGAAACTATGGTTCATATAATATTGATCTCCATGATCTATTGATTTTACAATAACTTTTCGTGATACGCCTTCGGTATTGCAGTCAAATTCATGACCAATTTGATTGTTTTGGTCACCAGAACAATACCAGAATTCCATAATTTGACAACGTTTCTCTGCTCAATGTCAAGTATATGAAAAAGGAAGACAAGACTATAATCTGTCCATCCATATGTTTATCTTCATTTCGATGAAACAAAGAATCTCAAATCTTAGATTGACTGCGTTCGAAATCAACAGGGAATGAGAATGAGTACTCTCTTCTTCTCGAAGTAGCTTTCGTGCATGTAGACGACTTGGCGAGAGCACACATCTTCCTCTTCGAGCACCCCGACACCAAGGGGCGGTACATTTGTACTTCGGCCACGATGACAATCGAGGAGATGTCCAAGTTTCTCTCAGAAAGATACCCGGAGCTTCGGATACCCTCTCCAGAGTAAGTCCTGATATATCCCATTTCATGATGTAACAGATTATTGCTGTTCTTGGACTGAAAGCAAAGCTTTTCAAATCTTTGTAGGTCCTTGAAGGAATCGAAAGGCCCCAGGTTCCCCCGCCTATCGTCAAGGAAACTGTTAGACGCCGGTTTTGAGTATAAGTACAGGATCGAGGACATGTTTGATGGAGCCATCCAATGCTGCAAAGAAAAGGGGTATCTCTAGATCAACCGAAGCCTACAGAATTCAGTACATCATGCCGAACGTGGGAATGTTCAGAGTACCAGAAAGTGGACATGATGCCGTATAATGGCATGACCTATTTCTTTTCTGACCTGAGCTGAAAATAGTCCTCTAAACAAAATGCAAAAAGAATAGAGAAACATGATGAGAAAATGCGTACCCTGTATCTAGCACAGCTTGTTAAAACTAATTTATCTGAGTGCCATATAGGAGACAGCAAACCGCATAAATAATCTTGGTACTGTATGTTTCTGTTCTTGTGCATTTGATATCGCAGTACTGAGAACAGAAGCACTTATAGCATAGATCATGATATATGTACGTTTTGTTCTTGGTGAATATTGTTCAGAATTTCTGTTTCCGAAGCTTAATGCACCATCTATGTTGCCATGTACTGTAAGAAACCGATAACATCTCCACTGTCTTTTTTAATGCATGCTATATCAAGCAACTCTGCCTTTCCTATTGGGAATACTACTGAAAACACCCTTTCATTCTTCAAGAAAGTATTGCATAGAACCATTTTCCTTATTCAATACAACGTTCATTGTCGAAACCTTTTCCACTCAACATACATTTCTTCCAAGGCAAAATCAAATTCGTCATCAAAAAGCATCACCAATCTAGAAAATCGTTTACCTATTCCATAGCATTGGTACTAGGCTACTAGCCATTAAACACAAGTTCGCCTTTTCTCTCTCCTTTTCACTAGAGATACCGAGATCACTCCAAGTTGATTCCATTGCCTTGTATTTCTTTGATTGCCTCCCTCCTCTTGCAAGCAGGATACTCGAACTTGACATGTCCTAATTTCTTACAAGCAAAGCAAATTACCTCCGTTTTGTCCCCGTCGCTTTCGTTGTTGTCCCATGACAATTTCTTTTGCCTCTAAATTCCTAAAGAAAACGCCCGAATTTTTCTAGTCAGTATAAACATTACTTGGAGAGTTGGTATGCTCCTTCGAGTTAAGCGCATCAGCTGAGATAATTTAGCTCTTCTTCACTTTTGATTTACCTCACTGGTTACCCCCGATCCATCCTGAATCTCCATCGCTGTTTTCCACATTGATATCTAATTATATTCAGCCCGCGTTGGAGTGCAATCGAGCCTATACACAGCTTTGTAGCTTGCGCTGGTTCCTTCTCATGAATATCATCTCTTCCTTTGTTTGATGCGGCGCATGGTCCATTTTCAATGACTTTCCATGCTTCCTGATCTATGGATTTGATGAACATCTCCATTTCTGCATCTCCTATAAACAAAATCAGAGCCACGAAAGAGGCAGAGGTTGAAGAACAGGTGGACCTTCATTCAAAGTGGGTACTACCAAGTATAGTTGCCCACGCTGCAGACGTTTTGTGCCTTGTTGGCTTCCCTTTTTTCCTTCTTTCGGCACCCTTCCACTCATTATACCTCTGTTTCATTATGAGTGTATGTTTTGGTGCCGTTTTTGTTGTAAATATTGGTTTTAGCTTAATATGATTACCTTCACCAAAAAAAATAAAAAAAAAATAATCGTTCCCTCTGTTAATGCTATGATCCAACCGTGCATGAAGTTTAAATCCGTTCATCTAGGAATTAGTATTTCAACCGTGCCGGAACGACTGCTGTGCTAGTGCTCGGTCTTCAAATTTCCAGCCTTCACGGCGACGCTAGACTGAGTAAAGGCTCTGATTTTTCGATGCTATCGCTTGCAAACTATTCGAGGGGGTCCTTTGCTTTCCATATGGTTGCGTATCCGGAAGGGGAAGGGGAAGGGGAGTGGTCATCATCCGTCAGAGCAAATGCCAATCTTCTCTATTTGTAAATTTAAATCTTCTAATAATAACGATAATGGATCCTACATTATAAACGTAACAACTCGGTCCGATGAGAGAGGGGAGTAGTTGCCGGGGCTAGAAGGCCTAGACAATTGTGATAGGCTTCTAGGATGGTGAAGAGTATATGAATGAACCGAATTATGTACTGAATAGAGGAAAAAGCTATTTTGAGACATATGTGTAAAAACTTAAATTAATTTACAAAGGCGTTTTTTGATATACTGTTAAGCTTTGCTTTGGAACTTTAAAGTTAAGCGAGCTTAAATTAAGGCACTTCCAGGATTGTTAATCTCCTGAGAAATTGCTTCCCCGTTCATTAATGGACACAACCACGAAGCTCGACATGGAATTGGCCAAAGCGAACACTCTTAAGCGAGTTAATTCAGGATCTCATAATGAATGTCCACTAACCCTGTTACATATGCGACCAAATATCTAACATTCTTTCCTGGCTACTGTCGGCCACCTCTCTCCAGTAGCATCAAAAAGCACCATTTCCCTCAGAAGCTAGCTTGGGAAAGAGAGAGAGAGAGAGAGAGAGTCGTTGATGGAGAGCGATAAAGGCATCGTGTGTGTAACGGACGGGACTGGATACTTGGCTACATGGACGATCATGAGGCTCCTCGAGCAGGGTTACTCTGTCCGGGCCACCGTCCGTCCCGACCCAGGTAAGCACGGCGGATCGCGACTCGATCCGGCTTGGGTACATGGATGTGTTCGAGATTGTTTGCTTACTTCTTTCAGTGAATTCTGTGTTTCCCTGGCATGCAGATCGCAAGAGGGACATCAGCTTCCTGACAAACCTTGCGAAAGGGCCGCAAAGCCTCCAGATCTTCCACGCCGATCTCAGCGACCCTGAGAGCTTCGCCCCCGCCATCGAGGCTGCGTCGGCGTCTTCCACATGGCCGCCACCATCGACTTCCACGGCCGGGAGCCAGAGGCCGTCCTCACGGAGAGAGCCGTCCGCGGGGCGGTCGGCATCCTGAAGGCATGCTCGAGCGCTGGGACGGTGAGGCGGGTGGTGTACACGTCGAGCTCCGCCGCCGTGCACGGGAACGCCACCAGCGCAGAGACCATGGACGAGGGCTTCTGGACTGACGTCGAAATGGTCAGGAGACTGAAGACGGCTGAAGGGCCATACATGGTCTCCAAGACGCTGGCGGAGAAGGCTGTTCTCGATTCCGGGGCGAGGATGGGGCTGGATGTGGTGGTGGTGGTTCCTTCCTTCATGATTGGCCCATTCCTTTGCCCCAAGCTTCCGGCCTCAATTGGCATAGCACTGGCCATGGTCTTGGGTATGGATCTGACAATCGAATTGCATTACAACTTGCGCATTCTCTTCGGGCCACTCCTAGATCATTTCTAGGTGCGGATGATGAGGAATCGTCGCGATTATAGGAATTAGTCAGATGGTGAAAGAGCCTCGGCCTAGTGTCGAGCACGAATTTTGATTATTCATTCGAGTAAAAATGCGAAATTAGGTTTTAATGCACCTTAATATATTGCAGGAGACGCAAACCCATATAAGAATGTGTGTCTATCCAAGACATCGGTGGTACATCCAGACTATGTGGCGAGGGCGCATATCTACCTCTTCGAACACCTTCCGGCCAAAGGCAGGTTCATCTGCTCTTCCGACGTGATCGCCCTTGAAGAGACGGCCGAGCTTCTCTCCCAGAGGTTCCCGGAACTTCCGGTGCCATCGCCGAGGTAAGGTTTTTCAGTTCTCATGTTCCTCATCAAGAATTCTCTAATATACGTTTCCTATATTTCGAAGTGATCTGATTGTGCATGGAGTCGAAATTGTATGCAAATCTACGAACTGACAATGTTTATATATTTCGAAAATTCTAAGTACTTAAAAAGGTTGTGCAATACCATTGCTTTGGCACTAACGAAGAGGGCTTTTTAAATTTTCAGCACTCTCAAGGAAATTAGAGGTTATTCGATGCCGCGCCTTTCGTCGAGGAAGCTCTTGGACATCGGCTTCGAGGTCAAGCATCGCCTCGAGGACATGCTCGATGGAGCTATTCGGAGCTGCAGAGAAAATGGTTACATTTGAAGGTGCACCCAACTCGTTCAGATCTCGGCTTTTTTCTGATCTAAAGATACTTATGTATGTACGGTATGCACGGCATGCACGTTGTATAATGAACTTACATGGTCTATCATCGATATCTTACATGAGTCGAGCACGATGAAGTCGATTATGTACTTCGCAGAATTCCTCCTCTCTCGGACCCGTGTGCTAAGCGGCTCTAACCAGGCGCCGGCACTGGGCCCGTCGAGGATAGATCCGGATCTAATCTGGCCACTCTGCTTCATTGATAGTGGCTGGAGTCGGATCCGCCAATCATGATCCTCGTGTGCGCGGGCAGGTGGTCGGAGGAGCGTGACATCAATGCTTCAATAGCTTTTCATGAACAGTGGCGTATGCATGAATGGACTTTATTGAGATAATAATTTTTGGATTATTGTAAGAATAATAATTTATTATAAATTATTATTTTTTGAAAGAAAAAAATTATCACCTAATTATTTCTCCATACGAATTGACGTGTGAATTAGTGGGGCTGCCGTCGGGCGTAGACAGTTTTCAATAGTTTTATCGTGAGAGGAAAAGACCGTGTGAATGACTGACATATGTCAGGCAATAATGATAAGAGCAACTTCTTTAACAAAGTCCAAATTAGATAGAAAGTTGACAAATAATAGGGTCTTCACAATGTGGGGGCCCTCTTGCGTTGGATTGACACTAAGCGCCAACCTCCACTAATAGTTCGAGCAGGACAATGGAAGACATTTTTTCCTACCCATTGAAAAGCAAGATGGTCGTCCTTTTCTAGAATGACCAAGTATATATATCGATTTCAGAAAAATTATCAAAATTGTCTTAAAATTATTATACGACGATGAATTCACTTTTAAACTTTTTTTTAATATGATCAATCTTATCCTAGATCTTTTGACAATTTATTAATATATTTTTTCTAGTCAATTTTAATCGAAATCACTTACTTTGATTACCAGACATTCTATGTGATGGATAATTTTTATAATTTTTCTTGTAAATTTGTCTGAATTTTTATCTTTTTTTTTTTTTCCATTTATTCTCTTTTTCCTATTTTCCTTCATCTGTCTAGGGTCTCAACAATGACCAGCATAGGTCGCTGGGTAGGGGTTCAAGCCAATCCAAGCGGGGGAAAGGTCGACCGCAAAGAACTATAGTATGGCACGCCTACCCTCACCTCATCTAGACTTGGGCGAGGACTGTGACATCCTCACTATGGTTGGCAAGGTCCCACGAGCCCTCAATGACCTTCGTGGCCATTGCAAAGGCCTCAAACTATAGGAGAAAAATAGGATAAAAGAAGAAAAGAAAGAAAAGAAAAGGATGATTGGGAAGTTCAAAAAATAATAAGATTAACCATTTGACCCCAAAGGAGCTAAAAGTTCTTTTGAATGAGAAGTTCTTCCTTCAGAATGAGCTAGGGTCTACGACTTATGTCATAAATATTTCTAGGTACTAATAGAATTAAAATGAATACAATAAAAGATTTTTTTTTTTTAAAGATTGCAAAAATTGTCCACTTTGGTGTCGGCTGTGCAATATAAGACAGTCCAAACTGTGCAACGCAGGACAACTAGCCTCCACATAAGTTATTTCTAACCAAATTTAGCTAAAAGAATTATATTGGCAAATCGTCAAAAGATTTAGAACTAAATTGGCCAAATTGAAAAATTTAGGACCGAATTGACATTATACAATAGATTTAGATAAATTCATAATCAATGTGATGGAGTTGGTTATATATTTCATTTAAATGAAAAATTAGGTTATAAAAGAAATATATAGTGCGGCTTATATTAGTTTGACCACCTCAAAAATGTAGAATATATAAATTCGCATATGAAGCATGGTGTTGTATCACCAAGTCTGGAAGCCCAGTGGTAGAGAAGCCGCCTTGTCTTTAACAAGGTCATAAGTTCAAGCTACGTGAGCGAATCGCTGAATAGCTAGTGTCTTGGGCATTCTTTTACCTCATGTAGAAAGATTTCTTTTCATCCGACACTTCGGGGTTAGGCTATGGGGGCGACATATCGTAAAACAGTAGACTGAGCAGTTATCATTCAAATCGGACATTATTATCTATGTAACTCTTAGAGAGAAAGCTTAATGAATTGGTTACACCCTCTTTTTCAATGTGGCGTCCTTTGTAAGGAAGACGCAAGCAGACTCTACTGGCCAAAACATCAAGGTCACTCGAAAAGTTTGGTGCCTCCTGAAACTTGAAGCTCTTCACTTCTCCAAGCTATGGAGGGGAACAGAGGCACGGTGTGCGTGACGGGCGGTACTGGCTTCATAGCTTCATGGCTCGTCATGAGGCTCCTCGAACATGGTTACTCCGTCCAGACCACCGTCAGACCCGACCCGGGTAAGTCTTTCTTCTTTTTTCCTGCCTGAACATGGAAATTGGCATGAGTTCTGGTCCAGTGTAAAGTTCTTTTGACTGATGTTCTGTGTTGTCCATACATGTTCTGATCTGTTTGTGCATGCACAATACGTATGCGTTTCAAATGGTCTGTGTTTGTGCAGAAATAAAGGAGGAAAGGGTTTGGGCGTTAGTTATTGCAGAAATTTTTTATACTCTGTCCAGTTCGGGCATCGAGGAAAGATTTTGATCGGAATTACAGTCGGACATAGATCATATGCCGCTTTTCATGCATGAGAAAGCATAAGATTGACTAAATACGGGTTAAATTAATGGCAATAGACTTGATTAATAATGATTAGATTTCTCTTATATGATCAGATATGAACATGTTCCATATGCCTAGGTGACTAAGACAAAAATCGCTTGCTCGTGTTCTACATATGAACTCTCTCACGCTCTCTTGAATCAGCTTTTCTTGCAGTCCATATTGACAAGTTTTATGGTGAATTCAGATTATTTCCTGAATGAGCCATGTTGTATCAGCTGATTTTCTCTAGATCGGCTTCTCTTATTAACAGGACATATCCATATCCTATTAAATATTTGAGCTTTTATTTGGGACACGATTGACGGATTTGTACTGATCAGATGGCACTAGAGACATCAGCTTCTTAAAAAATCTGCCAGGAGCATCAGAAAGGCTCCGAATCCTCACTGCCGACCTCGGCGACCCTGAGAGTTTCGGCCCAGCCATTGATGGCTGTGTTGGAGTCTTCCACGTCGCCACCCCGGTGGACTTTGAGGACAGAGAGCCACAGCCAGTCGTCACCAAAAGATGCATCAACGGAGCGTTAGGCATCCTGAGGGCCTGCCTGAACTCCAAGACCGTGAAGCGTGTTGTGTACACCTCGAGCGCGTCAGCTGTTCAACTTAACAACTCCGGCGTCGATATAATGGACGAGGACTCTTGGAGCGATGTTGACTCCATAAGAGGAATCACGAGGTTTGCATCTTCGTATGCAATCTCAAAGACATTGACCGAGAAGGCGGTTCTCGAGTTTGGAGAGAGGCACGGGCTGGAAGTGGTGACGGTTGTTCCCTCATTCGTCCACGGACCGTTCATTTGTCCCAAGTTCGCCTCATCTGTCCGGAATTCGCTGGCTTTGGTATTAGGTACGTGAAATATATCTAGACCATTGACCCTGTGAGACTCACATAATTGGGGGTGTAAGTAATATTGGTCAATATGATCAATAGATTTTGCAATAACTTGCCGGTATACACCTTACATACTATAGTAAAATTCATGACCAGTTTGATTGATTTGGTCGCCAAAGAGATGCATAATTTCCACAATTTGACAACTTTTCTCCGTTCAACGTCAAATGTATGACAAAGGAAGACAAGACTATAAGCCGTGCCACCCATATCTTCATGTTTATTTCAATGATACACACTTCCTTTAAGTCTTAGTTTGACTGCGGAAAATCCCATCTGAAATTATCAGGGAACGAGAACGAGTACAGTATTTTCCTCAGAATCTCTCTCGTGCATGTGGACGATGTTGTGAGAGCGCACATCTTCCTCTTTGAGCACCCCAACGCCAAGGGCCGGTACATTTGCTCCTCGGCCACGATGACCATCGAAGAGATGTCCAAATTTCTCTTGGAAAGATACCCAGAGTTTCAGATACCCTCACCGGAGTAAGTCCTGTTGTATCCCATTTCATGATGTTAACAGTTCTACTATTGCTGTTCTTGAACTGAGAGCAGAGTTTTCCAAATCCTTTCAGGGGCTTGAAGGAGGTGAAAGGCCCTAGGCTTGCCAGCCTTTCGTCAAGGAAGCTTTTGAATGCCGGTTTTGAGTATGAGTACGGGATCGAGGACATGTTTGATGGAGCGATCCAGTGCTGCAAGGAAAAGGGCTATCTCTAGATCAATCTCTGTTCCATGCATATGATAGAATTCGGTACCTCAGGCTGAACATAGTAATGTTCAAAGTAATAAACTGGCATCATGCCATACAATGTGACCTATTTCTGTTACTGATCTGTCCTGGGTTCGTATCATATAATCCTCTAAGAAAAATGCAGACAAAAACAGAGAAACATGTTGAGGAAACGCGTACCATGTATCTAGCACGACCCGTGAAAATTGATCTGCCTCACAGTTTTTTATACTCATGTAATCAGGACCACAAAATTGATCTGCTATTGTTGATCATAGTTGAACATCTTGTCCATCTTTCCTCGTGGAGTAGGCATACCCAGCCGAATCACATTAATCATATGTATCAGGTTCATTTTGTGGACTTATCTCCTGCTCAATTTTTCACATGTGTCCAAGCTTCCCCGTCTTTTGTTATATTCCGGAAAGGAAATGATAATTTGGTAGACAGATTGGACAAAAATAGCATTGGATGACAGATGCAATTTGAAGTCATTGTTGAAAAGAGAGGATGCAAATTGATTATGAAACCTTTTCCCAACATTTTAAAACACCGCCCATGTACGATTTATCGGCATGTGCACGCCATCACATTGTCAATGAGTCCGACAAGGAGTGACGGATGCAATGCTCCAGAAGCTTAAATAAATAATAGAAGGAAGACCCATGGTGTACGCATCTACCAAGTGGGTCCTTGAAAAAAGAGGGGGTTAGAATGGGTTGTAGAGGTTGACTACCTGTAATAACCTCTCTCTACTAGCATGAAAAGCAGACTGGTTGTGGATCTGGGTTGGGTCGAATCAGGGATAGGTCGAGGGGAACATCGAGTTTAAGCTGACTGATGCAAGCCAAGGTTAAGCTTTTACAAATAGTAAGATCAGGAGAGTGACTCGCACACGGGAAACAGGACGAACTGAAATTTCAGCACTGCGCAAGCGCAGGAGAACAATCGTATCTTTGTCAATACAGATCAGATCGATTTGATTCCAAAGCCAAATGAAGAAAGACTTCTGAATCTATAATTTTTCTGTTTGGGTTTTCTGAAATAAGCACTGTAGGATGGTCGAATTTGGGTTGTAAGTGGGTGAAAATAACGAACAGAACAAGAAAAGATAGAAACTTCGTTGGTTGCTCTTCTAGGCCTCCAAGGAAGTTGAGAGGGCACCGATTCTTCTAGATCGATGACTGCAACTCTTCAAGGATGCAGATTTCAAAAGCTCCGACTCTTCAAGGATGGAGTGAATGTTGGAAATTTCTTATAATATGGGCTTACATTAATTAATTGATTTTCTATTTTAGATAATCGAGTTAATGGATATTCCAATATTTGATAAACCCTACAGTGATCTTATTGAATTGGGTATTGACATCTATTAATAACATGCCTAGTTGAGCAGCAAAGTGTAGGCAATTGTGTTTAATTGAAGCCCATAATGGGAAGGGACCAGTTGACACGCTGTTGATTAGGGTTTGCTAGGTCTCCTCTCTAGCCTATAAAAGGGTAGGTTATACCTATCAGTTGCTTTAATCTCATTGAAAACTGCTATACTGAAATAGGTCATAGAGAGGAAGATCTGGCATTCCGATAGATCACTGTTTATCATATTGATCTACTTTTCTTCAAGTGAAGCAATGGCTCAAACATGTACACTTTAATTCCGCTGTGTTTATCGATCTTGGTGTTTTACAGTCATATATGGATCCGTTTCTTCTTGATTAATTAGTTGTTTATGTGAACAAATTACTTGTAGTGAAAACTCTTATAGGTTTTCAAGGGTATAAACTCTGCAAGGTTCACGATACTTGCTTGAAAGCAAAGCTTTCATTCATCAAAAGTCGTCTATCTCATACAAGGAATTGGATGGCTTATATCATCAAAGAAATAAAGACAGAGCATTGAAACTTGAAAGCATTAAAGAACTTTGAAACTAGAAAATAGTAAAGAGCATAGAAACTAGAAACAAGCATAACGTCTTCATGGCTCCCAAGGTGTCTTCTTTCAAGCTTCCGGGATGGACTCAAGATATTGATACGGCTTCTCGGTTGAATCGACAACTTCATCGAACTTCATCGACAATCGACAACTTCATCGATAAGAGGTTTCGTCGAGCTTGAATGTGGGTCGATCTTCTTGGTCGAGAGAACTGGTCTTCAATGCGGGCTGCATCATCCTCCCCATCTTTAAAAGAATTCATCCTTGAATTCTCGCCATCATCATGAGAAGAATCTCCCACATAAGGTGTTAAATGTCGAACGTTGAAGACGTCGTGAATATTCATATGAGAAGGAAGATTTAATCGATACACATTAGGATTGATGCGCTCTAGAACTTCGAGAGGTCCAAGCTTTCAATCACTAAGCTTGTTCTAACTTCTGACAGGATGCCGTTCCGGTGGCAAATAAGCCCAAACAAAATCTCCAGGTTCAAAGATAACTTCACATCGCTGCTTGTCGATGTCCATTTTATAGGATTCAGTTTTGCTCTCTAGTCTTTGGCGCACATCTTCATGAATTGTCCTCATTTGAGAAATAATATCGTCGACTTTGCTGCTCAACTTAGTAAAAGGAATTGGTGCAAGATCAAGAGCAGTGTTCGGTTGTCGACTATATACAATCATAAATGGACTATATCTAGTGCTACGGTTCTCAGCACAATTATTTGCAAATTCTCCAAGTGACAACCGCGTCTCCCAAGAACAGGGATTATTATCGATCAAAGTCCTTAATATATTTCCCAATGTTCGATTGACGACCTCGCTTGTCCATCCGTTTGGGATGAAACACGAGTACTATATTGCAGTTTAGTGTCGACATTCTTCCACAGTTGTCGCCAAAAATGACTAAGAAATTTGTATCCTGATCCGAAGTAATGGTCTTCGAAATGCCATGCAACTTATAGACTTCCTTCAAAAATAAGTCAGCAATACGCGAAGCATCCATAGTTTTTTGACATGGAATAAAATGTGCCATTTTTGAAAATCGATCGACAACAACAAAGATTGAATCCATACCTCTGTTTGTGCGTGGTAGTCCAAGGACAAAGTCCATAGAGATATCCTCCCATGGGACATGTGGAATCGGCAAGGGCAAATAAAGGCTAGCATTAGTAGCTTGTCCCTTTCCAATTTGGCAATTTCGACACCTCATCACATGTTGATGTACATCATGTTTCAAATGAGGCCAAAAATATTTGGCTGAAACGAGTTGTACAGTTTTGTCACACCCAAAATGTCATTCACGGTGAACTTCATCGATCACCCTTTACCGAAGAGAACAGTCCAGCACACATAAACGGTTTCTTTTGAAAAGAAAACCATTACATACAATAAATCAGCGAGCCTAGCATTGCAACAGTTCAATTTTAAATTTAGGTTCCGTTCGTTTTGCGGAAAATGTTTTAAGGAAAACGTTTTGGATTTTCCGGTGTTCATTTCACGGAAAATGAATTACGAGGAAAATGTTTTCCATGAAAGGAAAAAAAGTCTTCTAAATTGAGGAAAATGTTTTCCACTTTTGAAAAGTGGAAAACATTTTCCTCACTGATCTTTTTATCTTACACCTCTACAAATCCTTACTTCCTCATCCCATTTCTTCTTTTTTTCTTTTTATTCGAATTATTTTTAAATTGTAATTTTCTTTTTTATTTGAATTATTTTTAATTTTCTTTTCTTTTTATCTTTTTCTTTTCTGTATTTCCCATCTTCTTCTTTCTTGGCTAGTCGTCGGCCGTGACCGAGGTGAACCGCAAGCTCGTCAATCTTAAGCTCACGCCGGTCGATTTGGCGAGCCCCGAGCTTGACACTCGCGCTCGCCAATCTGGTGAGCGAAAAATATTTTCCTTACCAAACACCGGAAAATATTTTTCGAAACATTTTCATATTTTAAATGAACACCAGAAAATATTGTCATTTTCCTGGAAAATGACTTCGAGAAAATATTTTCCGGAAATGGCTTATTTTCCGTGAAACGAACGGACCCTTAAAGCTATTATTAAGTTATTAACAATAATCATTATTTCTTTTGATTTTAGGTGATCAAACTTTGGAACAAATTTTCATGAATGTTTGAGAACCAAAACCTCATCTTTCTTTCCTTTTTCTTGCTTCCGTTTTCTTTGTGGTCCTTAATATTGTCTTGATTGACATGCTAGTCCCTCATGAATTTTGTTGCGTATCGATTCACGCCATGATTTCTTATATTAATTGTATTTATTTGAACCTGTAATGCTAGGAAAATAGCAACTCCAATGGGCACCATGCCTTTGCTCCTTGGGGAACAACAGTGAAGTCTAGTGATTGAAACTTAGCTCTTTTGGTAGGTGAATGTCTTCATTTAAAACGTTTAAATTGATAGAAGTAGGGTTAAGACGAGTTGGTGATCTCCTCTTACATGACAGTAACATCCATTTCAATGTAGACTTTTGTTTCGTTTCCTCTTTTTTATCTAGTTGAATTTCTTGCCAAAAAGTAGCCAAATTAGTTTCCTCTATTAATAATTTTATTTGTTTTGTATTCTCTTTGGTGAATGACAAACTTGTTCAATATTATTGCGTTCATTTTCATTTTGTTTAGCCAAATATGAGACTTAAAAAAAAGAATAAAGAACTTGTTAGAATTTGGAATCGATCCTGAAAATAAGTAGGTTCTAGGTTTCAAATTTTGACGAATAGGTTTTAAGTTAATAAAAAATGAGGAATCTATACCCAATGGTAAGTTTCTAGTTCCAAGTGGAACCTATAAGAGCCTAAAATCGCTCCCTCCTCTCTCACGCGTTCTGCAGGATAGAGAACAACGTACACGAATAAGAGGACCGAGGATAGAGGTAGAGGGGACAGGCGCATGCCTCATACCCGAGTTGGTGGTCGGGGGCAGCCTGGCAGCAACAGTTGGCGTGGCAGGAGGCCATTGGTGCCGGTGCTTAAAAGCGAGAGAGGAGTGAATGAGAAAGGAGGCTTGTATTCGGTGGTGGAAGCATTCCAGTAGTGAAGGAGGTGACGTCGCGGCGGTGAAGGACCAGAGGTGGGGTTGGTCAAGTGTGCTCTTCCCTCGCGTCGATGCGAGAATCGCTCGTGGAAGTTTCATCGGGGTGTTTGCTAAGGAATGGTTCCCTCGACAAATATCTCTGAGCAAAATTTCGGCTTTATTATTTGAAATGGGTCCTGCGTCATTCAAAAAAGAAAGCAACCTATCTCTAAACTGTGGGCAAATGAAATACAAGAAAAAAAAAACAGGAGAAAAGCACATTGTACTTGAATGTAAAAGTGCAATAAAAGAAAAGATAACTAGTGGAATGTGTCTTCGATTGTTGATTTTGGTAAAAAGTCTTTTACATGAATGCTTCTTTGGCTATTTATAGCAAAATTCTATGAGTAACTACTTTTCGGCAGTTATTGCTTCGATTTCGAATTATTCCGAAGGCTTTGGCTCCGTAGCGATAACTGCTTTGCCTTGTCTGCATTCTTGCTTGTGACAATTCCCCACAACTGCTTTTATTCTTATCTCGTTCTTCCCGACCGGTTTCTTGATGTCGCGTCCTTCAACGTCTTTATTGCTGATTGTTATCTTTTCGGCCCATTGCCTACAAGCTCTTACACGTTGAGCCTAATTACTCTTGCCCATCTCCGAAGCCCAGCAAGCCAATTTTGGCGCCAACAAATGTCCCCTTTATTAGAATTAAAAGATGTTTTAATTCTTTTAAATCGTCTTAATGAATGTACTAGCTGACCTTATCATCTTGATTTTTACGAAATGATGTTTTGGCATATGCAATCTGGCACCTTTAGGGTTCCAAACCCACATCCTTTTTGAATCGCTCACTACGTGTTTTCCTTTACAAATGCACGGCTCTAGACTTTTAGCTTTGTCGCTTTTAACGCCATCGGAGCTTGCTTTCAAGATTTGATTTTTACTCTTCTCCTTTGTCGTCTTCATCCTTTATTGGTCTCCTCTTGGTTCTACCATGTCTCAATCATACGATCCTGACACTTTCTTAGCTCGTCTTGAGCAACTCAAGTCACCAGAGTGTGCGGACAACGTCTATTTGTCCCCTTAAATCTCTCCAAAAGAAGTAGCTGATGAGATAGTTCTTCGGCCATGTCTACAAACACCAGTAACTCCTCCTTTTCTTTCAGAATGTCTCCCTTAGCACGTAGAAGACCCCTTCTGTTCCAAAGGGATCACCTTTGGAGCATGCTTTGAGTCCCTCTTCTCAAAAGTTTTGAACTTTTTATCCTTTCGATTGTGTCTTCTTTGAATGGTATTTTAGATTGAAAAATGCTAACCACAAGCTATGGTGTAAAGCTCGAATCGATAAAGCCTTAGAGTTTTGTACATTTGACTGGAAGCTTAACCATAAACTTTTTGGGAGCCTAGCAAGTTTCTAGTCGCCATCGGTTAACTGTTTCTTTCTTAGATCTAGCCCTATGTTGGTAACCTCCTGGATGTGTATGCTATCACTCTCTTGAGTCCATATGGTGATGGCACTAGCGCCGTTGATCGTGTGGCTTGCCTTTTTTTTTTTTTTTTTTTTTGCAAGATGCTGATCTTTCTTATACCCATTTTCAAACCACCTATGCTCGCCGGACGGGTGATGTCGAAGATGAAGAGCATGTAGTTCCTGCTTTACTAGTTGTCCAAGTTTGTTTTTTGCCATCCTGCTCTTCAAGTAGCTCGAGAGTTGAGGGTTTGGCTTTTTACCTCTCACAAGACAAACACATTGCTATGGGTCGTCTTGCCCTAGTGACTCTCTATTGGGGACTTGGTTTCGCCTTTGTTGTTGTGGGTGTACCCACTGTTGCTGCTAGGTCTTCCATGGGGAAAAGTACCAAAAAAGTCCTTAACCTATTGCATTGGTACCAATTCAGTCATAAACTTTTCAATTGAACCAATTCAGTCTTAAACCTTTTAATATTGGTACCAATTCAGTCCATCTGGCCAATTTCGGCCGGCCGGCGCTGACGTGGACATCAGCCGGGCGCTGACGTGGCAATTTTTATGATTTTTTTTCGAATTTTTTATTAATTTTTTTCTTTTTCTTTTCTTTTCCTTTTCTTTTCTGCTTTCTTCCTGGCGGTGGCCAGCGAACCTCTAGTGAGGTTCGCCGGCCACTGGGCGAGGGTCGCTAAGCCCTCGCCCGTTGCCGACAAGGGTCGTGGCCCTCGCCCGGCCTCTCTTAGGGCCACCGGCGAGGCGGCTTCGCTCGGATCTGGGCGAGCCAGCCTCGCCCGCGGCTGGCAAGGCCATGGCGGCTGTGAAAGAGGTAATTATTTTCCATATTAAAAAATGAAAAGGGTTACAAATATATATATGCTCATAACTCCCCCTCAAGTTGGGATATAGAAATCAAATAAACCCAACTTGTTACATAAGACGCTCACTCTATTCCCCCGTAGAGATTTCGTAAAGATGTCCGCAAGTTGATCCTCCGACTTTGTGTGTTGCGGAATAACCTCGCCTTTCTGAACTTTTTCTCGCACAAAATGACAATCAACCTCAATGTGCTTAGTTCGCTCATGGAAGACTGGATTAGATGCAATATGAATAGCGGATTGATTATCACAATATAGCACCGATGGATTTGACGGTGACATTCCAATCTCTGATAGTAACATTCTCAACCATAGTAATTCACTTGTCACATGTGCCATAGCACGATATTCAGCTTTAGCACTTGATCGGGAAACTACATGTTGTTTCTTACTTTTCCATGCAACTAAATTACCCCCAAGAAACACACAATAGCCTGAAGTAGATCTCCTATCCACAGGACATCCAGCCCGAGTCGGCATCGAAAAGCTGCGGTGTTTAGATGGCCATAATTCTTGAACTGTAGTCCTTTACCTGGCGCTCCCTTCAAATATTTGACGATTCGAAGTACAGCATCCCAATGAGTGGTACGAAGAGAACTCATGAATTGACTTACTACACTAACCACGAAGGATATATCAGGTCTTGTGATAGTAAGATAGTTTAACTTACCAACTAATCTTCGATACTTTGCTGGATCATGTAGTAATTCTCCATGTTCTGCATCAAGTTTAATATTAGGATCCATAGGAGTATCGATTGGCTTTACTCCAAGAAATCCAACCTCACCAAGGATGTCCAGTACATACTTTCATTGCAATAAATTGATACCAGCATATGAATAGGATACTTCAATACCAAGAAAGTATTGAAGACATCCCAAATCTTTAGTACTGAATTCTTTATGCAGAAATTGCTTAAGCTTTTGAATACCACTTGAATCACTGCCAGTAATGATGATATCATCCACATATACAACTAGAAGGATACAGCCGGTTGAAGACACGGAGTTGAAAATTGAATGATCTACGACACCGCTTTAGTCCAAATTTGATAACCGTATCACTAAATCTACCAAACCAAGCACGAGGAGATTGTTTAAGTCCATACAAAGCTTTTTGTAAACGACATACCACATTCTCCCCCTGAGCAATAAACCCATGTGGTTGCTCCATGTAGACCTCCTCAGCCAGATCACCATGTAAAAAGGCATTTTTCACATCCAATTGATGAAGGATCCACCAAATTGCACACCAATGAAATAAAGACACGGACGGAGGAGATTTTGGCCACGGGAGAGAAGGTGTCATTATAGTCGACACCATAAGTTTGAGTATATCCCTTCGCAACTAACCGTGCCTTCAATCGATCAAGAGTACCATCCGGGTGAACTTTAATGGTGAAAACCCAACGATAACCAACAGGTTGCTTATCAGTAGGCAAGGAAGTAAGCTCCCAAGTTTTGTTCTGAATTAGTGCCTACATTTCATCTTCCATGGCACGACGCCAACCCAGATGAGCAAGAGCTTCAGCAACACTGCTAGGCACAGAAACAGAAGACAACGACGAGACAAAGTCAGAGAAGGTAGGAGATAAACGATCATAGGACAAAAACTTGGAAATAGGATGACGCGTACGAACACAATCAGAAAGACCAGAATAGGGAGAATAACGATCAATAGGATGACCAACACAAGAACATCTACCTTTTCGAGATGTAATGGGCGGATCAGGATCAGAGACTGGCACTGCAACTGATGGGGAACAGATGAATCGGGTGCGATGAAGGCCGTCTTGTCATAGTTGGAATGGTACTTCGTCGATGATAGGTGCGGTCAACAAACTGAAATTTGCTAGAGGAAGCTGGAGAGATGGAAGGCAGTGGAAGCATTGGTAGGACACAATCATCACTATCACCATGTGTCTGTGGAACATTTCGAGAAGGAAAATATGATTGATCTTCAAAGAACGTCACATTGGGAGACACGAACATACGACGACGACTAGGATAGTAACCTTTGTATCCCTTCTGAGTTCGAGAGTATCCCACAAAGACACATTTTTCAGCATGAGGATCCAGTTTATCAAGACCTGGAGTAAGATTATGTACAAAACAAAAACACCGAAAAACCCCAAGAGGTAAGGAAAAGAGAGGACGATTTGGATGTAAAATTGAGAATGATGTCTTTCCTTGAAGAACAGAAGTGGGAAGCCTATTAATTAAATAACACGTCGTAAGAACAGCATGGCCCCAAAAGTGTCTAGGTAGATGCATATGAAACATGAGGCAACGGGCGACATCAAGAAGATGGCGATTTTTACGTTCAGCTACACCATTTTGTTGTGGAGTGTAGGAGCAAGACGTTTGATGAATAATACCATGAGATTCCAGAAAGGGCTGGAAACCAAAAGTTGTAGCAAGGTATTCTCTAGCATTATCTGACCGTAAATGTTTGATAGAGATATTATATTGATTCAACACTTCAAAATAGAACAATTGAAAGCAACGAAAAATCTCTGTACGGTTTTTTATTAAGAATAACCAAGTCATTCGGGAAAAATCATCCACGAATGTAACAAAATATTTGAATCCAAAGACATCGACACACGACATGGACCCCATACATCTGAGTGAACCAACTCAAATGGACTAGACACACGACTCTGCATACGGGAAGGAAAAGAAGCTCTATGATGTTTACCAAACTGACAAGCTTCACATTGAAAGGAACTCACAGACTTAGACTCAGGAAATAGACGTCGAAGTAGATTTGGTGGTGGATGACCAGCACGACAATGCATCCGATATACTTCAGTGGATGTCTGTTTCACAGCTGCGGCAGCTAACGCCTTCTTATCAAGATAGTAGCCATTTGATTCATGTCCCCTACCAATTATCTGTCCAGTCCTCAGATCCTGAAAAATACAATGAGAAGAGGAAAAGGTCACGGAACAATTCAGTTCTTTGGTCAATGAGCTAACAGAAATCAAATTATAAGGAGATTTTGATAGGTGAAGGACAGATGATAAAGAAAGAGAGGGACTCAAATGAGCAACTCCCATACCAGTAACCTGAGACTGTGAACCATTTGCTAATGTAACTGAATTTGATAAAGAAGGAGATGTAGAGTGAAAAGAAGACAGTAGGTTAGAGTTACCAGTCATGTGATTGGTAGCTCCAGAGTCTATAACCCAAGAATCAAGCGATGTAGACAACAAACACGATGAACTACCTTTAGAGGTTTGTGCCAGAGTTGCAGTAGGAGTTGAACATCCTGTCACTTGTTGGGAGCGAACCAATGTATCATACTCAGCACGGGTTAATATAACTGGGTTACCTGTCTTAAGAACTTGAGTTGAACTTGGTGGAGCCATTGAGGGAGGACTAAGAGAATCCTCAACCTCTGCATAAGCAGCAAGAGGTGGCTTGAGCTCTGGATGAAGTGCATAGCAATAAGCTTATGTATGTCCGGCTCTTTGACAATAATGACAATAGCGGGAACCACGATTATTCCCAGAATTGATCGCACCACGAGTCCTAACTCTCCCTTCACGGCCTGCACGACTTCCACCATGAACAACACTGCGTCCACGACCTTGATATCCACGACTTCGACCTCCACGTCCACTAGAACCACGAGACAGCATAGCACCAATCTCCATCGCCGGCATGGAAGAACTCGTCTCGGGAATTGTAGAACGGAGAGCCTGGGAGAAGACCTCATCTACTGTGGGAAGAGAACTCTAAGATATAATATGCTGACGAAGAGATGAATACTCAGGCCCCAATGACTTGAGATATAATATTACCCTCAAATCCTCTTGGCGTTTAGCCAGAACATCTGGATCGTTTGAGGTAGGAAGATAAGTATCCAATCATTGGCAGAGAGTGGTGAACCGAGCATAATGATCAGACAAGGATTGATCTCCACGCTGAATATCAAATAACTTTTCCCACATGTCACATACTCGCATCATATTATTTTGCCCCGAATAGAGTAATGCGCACTTATCCCAAACTACTTTAGCGGAGTCACATTGAATAAAGTGAGGACTAACCTTAGGGTCCATGCTATTCCATAATAGGGTCCGAATCATCGCATCTCCTGCAATCCAATCGGCAGCTTTACTCGTGTCAGACGGTATTGTAGACGTGAGATAGTCCAGTTGTCTGGTGGCGGTAAGATAGACCTCGACCGCTTTAGACCAGGATGGATAATTAGTTCCATCTAACTTGACAGATGTTAGTTGAAAATGACCAAAAAGAGATCCGAGAGTCAATCCGAGTCGCCATTAGTGAAGAAAGAATGATTGAGCCCAAGAGATGAACTTCACGGTTGCCAATACTAATTCCAATAATTCAATCAAATACGCAAAAAAAATTCCGAAAAGAAAGGCTTCAATCGAATCACCATACGAATCACCAAATCACCAGTATACTTATTCTCAATATCCCCATTGATTCAATGCAACGTCACTTTCAAGTGCGAAAACAGCAACTCTATCCTCTATAATAACTATCAAATCGATATTCCACAATGGCCACTTCTAAAATTTTGTGCAGTACAAATAATAAAGTGGGTTACTATCAACCGCGAAAAAATAACCCATCATTTACCGTTTCAAGAAGCCTTCCCATACTCCACAGCCAGCACAAAATTGAACAGTAATAATTAAAATAAGATAAAGTATCCTATCATTCACCGTGCGCATCTAAACTTCAAGAAGAGGCGGTGCACCAATCTCGCCTGCTTTCCTCCTCCTTATTACCTCTCGGTAAACACACCAACTTCCAATAGCAGCTTCAAATTCAACCTCTTGATGTGGCTACTGATCGGTGATTCCAAGTTCAGAAATCCAAGAGTCCTCCTGCACCATCAACCGCGTGCGGACCGGCTCCCGAAGATGGGTCTCGAGTTTACAGCAGCATTGGCGCTAGGGTTTCGCGGAATCGAGGTTCAAGCTTCACAGTTTCAGAAGTTACGCCAAGTATTCACGAGCAGCGCGAGCGCGATCAAACCGCACGAGCAGCGCACGAGAGTCGCGCAAGCAGCGCGAGCCACGAGTGTGATCAAGCCGTGTGAGCCACGAGCTCGATCAAGCCGCGCGAGCAACGTGCGAGCCACACTAGCCACGCGAGCCGTGGGAGGAAGAGGAACGCTTGAGTGGCGGGAGGTTTCGACGGTGAGCGGCGGCGATAGTCAACTATTTCGGCGAGTCGACGGCGGCGAGTGGGTGCTTCGTCGTCTAGGGTTACGGCCTACGCTCGATACCATGTGAAAGAGGTAATTATTTTATATATTAAAAAATGAAAAGGGTTACAAATATATATGCTCATATGTGCTTAACCTTACTCATAACTAAGTTACTATTTTACCCGTAGTACTCACAATATTTCTCAATAGCGGCCATCGCCGGGCGGAGGCGAGGGCCGCGAAGCCCTCGCCGGCCGCCGGCGAGGGTCGCGACCCTCGCTCGGCCTCGCCCCCGGCCTTGCCGCGGGAGGAGGGAGAGGAGGAGGGACGAGGAGCGAGCGAGGGATGGGTTGTGGGACTGGTACCATTGGAAGAAGGAGAGGAGGGTGTTGGGACGGCGGGCTAGGGTTTCGGAGGCGAAGATCGGGAGGAGGAGCGGTGGCGTGAGGCGCGGAGGTGGGGGACTAGGGCCTCGAATTGGGATTTCGTGGAGGTGAGGGCGGCGGTGATGAGGTTGAGAAGCTCCGGGGTCGACAGCGGAGGAGGCATCGGGGACTTAGCGGCAAGGCTAGGGCAAGGCTAGATCTGGGCTGAGCGAGGGTTGCGACCCTCGCTGGTGGCTGGCGAGGGCTTCGTGGCCCTCGCCTCCGCCTTGGCGATGGCCGCCATGGCCTCGCCCGGATCCGGCGGCCGCCTCGCCGGCGGCCACAGGGAGAGGCTAGGCGAGGGCCGCGATCCTCGTCGGCCACCGCCAGGAAAAAAAGCAGAAAATAAAAGGAAAAAGAAAAATGAAAAATGAAAAAAATCATAAAAATCATAAAAATTGCCACGTCAGCGTCCGGCCACCAGTGGACGTCCACGTCAGCGCCGGCCGACCAAAATTGGCCCGATGGACTGAATTGGTACCAATATTAAAAGGTTTAGGACTGAATTGGTCCAATTGGAAAGTTTATGACTGAATTGGTACCAATACAATAGGTTTAGGACTTTTTTGGTACTTTTCCCATCTTCCATGGCCCATTTTGAATTCTCCAAGCATGGATTAGACTATAATTTCCATCCTTGTTCTCAAACATCAAGATCCCTCTTCCAATAGGGTACAAAGCCGAGACATTTTATCCCGAGAGCAAAGGAGTATAGTTGTTGAGCTTTTGTCTCCGTCTTACTCTTAAGGGGTCTTCGTCCTTTCAACATTTCCTTCACTAGTTCAACTGTGTCTCCTTGAACACCGATGATTGTTGCCCGCTCTACAGTCCAGATTTTATCTCTGTTTTCACTTTCAATCGGTCCAAGGATAACAAAAAATTGTGGCATTCTTTCTTGGTTGCATCCGATCTGACATTAAGGCTATCTCTTAAGGGAATGTTGAAGTGAGGCATGGAGATTTATTCCCCTCGGTATTGTTGCTCCATTGTGCCCCATCCTCTTGGTCGCGTGCCCACCATTTCAGGTAGCTTAGCCGCTCCCTACAAATTACCATCTCACAGTCAAGTAATCATCAGTTAACCAATGAGATTCAGCCATCTTCACTCACTAACACAATCTCACGAGCATTCCACCATAAGCAAAGAAAAAGTTTGACCTCGATGTGTAGCGGCTTGTGGAGAGGAAGAGTGATTTTGGGGGAAAAATTAAATTAGGGTTTTGAATTTGGGGGCAAAAGTTGAAAAAGACGTCGTTTAAAGAATATTATGCCAATGAAGCATTCCGGCAAGTCGCATTGGTAGGAAATATTAAGAAAATAAGACTTGGCAGGAAATATTAATAAAATAAGACTAAGTCAAATTTCTGATAATCTAAATTGGAATTGATATTTAATGATTATTTTTGAAAATATGACATTAAAGTGATCTAATTTTTTTTTTTTTATCAAGAAAATGAGTAGGACTTAATGCGGCTGCTGGGGCAGTGTAAATCACCCGCATCTTCAGAGAAATAGGACCAGCGAGCGGATCAGATGGCAATAGTGGGGGAAACGAAAGGACGGGTGCACGAGAGAGACAAAAGGGAAAGTAGCTTTGCTTCATCGCTGGCAAGAAAGTCAACATGCACTGATTAACCTAGCTAGGCGTGCTCCCCACTGAGGCAAATACAGTTTCCGTTTCTTCCAACCACAGCTGGGTGAGGATAAAGATCGTGTAAACGATCGACACCGGTCAGGCGCTACTCCGGATCGAAAGTTCGAAGGAATCGAAAAGCAGGGTTTTTCGCCATGGATGGTCCCTTTCGGTGGATTGAGACCGAGCGCCAACCCCACCACCAGCATTCGAGCAGGACCATGACAGAGAATTGTGGAAACCTCCACTCCCATCGAAAGGCACGACGAGGGTTGTCCTCTTTTGGGGATGGGATAATGATAGAATCGTACCAATCTCTGTCATAAGTTCTATGATCAGTTTCAAAATCTACCTAGATTTCACATATATTATTAATTAATTAATTAATTACAGTGAATTAAAATTTTTGATGACTACCATTTGCTTTTACAATTTACTGACCATAAAAACATATGAAAAATATGAATATGGATAAAGTAAAAGTCTGTTCATAAAATGAAAGCTCAAACTAGTGCTTTCAAGTTGTACAATAATGTCATGGAATATCACAAGATCCATGAAGGCGTGAACCAATAAAAACATTAAAACTTATTTCAAGTTTCAGATTACAGGTTCCAAGTTCCTGGTTCCCAATTCCTCCAACTAAGAACCTGTAATCTACCCATCGAGACAGATTTCTCATCTTTTGGAACCTAGAACCTACCTTATATACTTTGAAACTTGGAACCTATAATTTCTAACCAATCCGGTTCTCGGGTTCCATATTGCAGGTGCTCAACCCTAGTTGCATCCACTTGAAGTGGAGAAGCGCACATGCTCTGCTGGCCAAAACATCAGGGTCACTCAAAAAAGGTAGATGCTTCCTGAAACTTGAAGCTTCACACTTCTCCAAGCTATGGAGGGCAACAAAGGCACGGTGTGCGTGACAGGCGGTACTGGCTTCATAGCTTCATGGCTCATCATGAGGCTCCTTGAACATGGTTACTCTGTCCGGACCACCGTTAGACCTGACCCGGGTAAGTCTCTCTTCTTCTTTCTTCCTGCTTGAACATGGAAATTCATTCTTGCCATGAGTTCTGATCAAGTTTATAGTCTGAGATTGATGTTTTGTACTATACATGTTGACATGACGGTCCAACGCGAACTGATCTGTCTATGCCTGCAAATTTATTGGACTAAGGTTAGCTTTCTTGATCAAAGATTGATTGTTAGATTAAGTGTATGTGAAATGTTTATGCAGAAAGTTGGGGCATCAACAGATGGAGAAATTTCCATGTATTTTGTCTGATGCGGGCGTTTGAGGATCCATTCTGATCGGAATTGTCATTAGACATAGAATTATAAGAAAGCCACCCCTTATTGCTGCCTTTTCAAGCATAAGGAGGCATAAGATGAACTAAAGATGGGTTGGATTAGCGGTAGCTGAATTGGTTAATGATGATCTGGTTTCTCTTATATGATTGAGATGCACATTTACCATATACCGAGGTGGCTAATATAAAATCTCTTGCTCTTGTTCTCTCTTGAATTAGCTTTTCTTGCAGTTCTTGTTGCTAAGTTTAATGCTGTAATTCAGGGTGTTTTCTGAATGAGTCATGCTAGTTAATTTATTCTGGACTGCTTTCTCCGGTTAACCTAGCACATCAATTTCCCATTAAATGTTTGAGCTTTTATTTGCGATGCGAATAACCTATTCGTTCCAATCAGATGGCAGAAGAGACATCAGCTTCTTGAAAAATCTCCCAGGAGCATCAGAAAGGCTTCAAATCCTCACTGCCGATCTCAGCGACCCTGAGAGATTCAGCCCAGCCATTGAGGGCTGTGTCGGAGTCTTCCACGTGGCCACCCCAGTGGACTTCGAGGACAGAGAGCCAGAGCCAGTTGTCACCAAAAGATCCATCGATGGAGCGTTAGGCATCCTGAGGGCCTGCCTGAACTCCAAGACAGTGAAGCGGGTCGTGTACACTTCGAGTGCGGCTGCAGCTCAACTCAACAACTCCAGGGCCGATATACTGGATGAGGACTCCTGGAGCGATGTCGAGTCCCTCCGAGAAATGACGAGATTTGGAGCTTCGTATGCGATCTCAAAGACGTTGACTGAGAAGGCGGTTCTCGAGTTTGGCGAGCAGCATGGACTGGAAGTGGTGACCGTGGTTCCCACATTTGTCCACGGGCCCTTCATTTGCCCCAAGTTTGCCGGATCCGTCCGAAATTTGCTGGCTTTGATATTAGGTAATTTGATAAACGAAAATATATCACATGATCAACATAAATTATGTAAGTCAAATCTACCTGTACCATTGATCACGTCATATCCCCAGAAATCTCATATAAGCTGTGGTTCAAATAATATTGATCTACGTGACTATAGATTTTACAATAACTTTTCATGATTACATATTCTGTATTATAGTCAAATTCATGACCAATTTGATTGTTTTGGTCGCCAAAATGATACATAAATTCCAAAATTTTACAACGTTTCTGTTTAATGTCAAGTATATGACAAAGGAAGACAAGACTAAAATGTGTCCATTCATATGTTTATCTTCTTTTCGATGATTCAAAGAATCTGAAATCTTAGATTGACCGGGGTTCGAAATGAACAGGGAACGAGAATGAATACCCTATTCTTCTCGAAGTATCTTTCGTGCATGTAGACGACCTGGCGAGAGCACACATCTTCCTCTTCGAGCACCCTGATGCCAAGGGGCGGTACATATGTTCCTCGGCCACAATGACCATCGAGGAGATGTCCAAGTTTCTCTCCGAAAGATACCCGGAATTTCAGATACCCTCACCAGAGTAAGTCCGGTTATATGCCATTTCAAGATCTAACAGATCTAATATTGCTGTTCCTGGACTGAGAGCAAAGCTTTTCAAATCTTTGTAGATCCTTGAAGGAAGTGAAAGGCCCAAGGTTCACCCGCCTATCGTCAAGGAAGCTGCTGGACGCAGGTTTCGAGTATAAGTATGGGATTGAGGACATGTTTGACGGAGCCATCCAATGCTGCAAAGAAAAGGGGTATCTCTAGATCTGCCAAAGCCGTTCCATGCATATAACAGAATACGGTAAATCAGGCCAAACGTAGTGATGTTTGGAGTACTAAAAAGCTGGCATGACACCGTATAATGGTGTGACCTATTTCTTTTCTGACCTGAGCTGAATATAGTCCTCTAAACAAAATGCAGAAAGAATAGAGAAACATGTCGAGAAAATGCGTACCGTGTATCTAGCACAGCTTGTGAGAACTGATTTCTCCAAGGGCCATGTACGAGATATCAAACCGCATACAATATCTTGGTACTGTATATTATGGCATGATAATGGATATTGTTGAAAATTTCTGTTTGTGAAGCTTAATGCGCCATATATGTTGCTATGTACCGTAAGAAATCCATAACATCTCCACTGTCTTTTTCAATCCATGCTATATCAAGCAACTCTGCCTTTCTTATTGGGAATACTGCATAAAACGCACTTTTGTTCTTCAAACCTTTCATGTTTCTGTTTCTGTATTTTCTTCCTATAGAGCACCATTTTCCTTATTCAGCCCAACGTTCTTTGTTGAAACCCTTTTCCACTTGACATACATTTCTTCCTATGCAAAATCAAAATTATCATTGGAAAGAATCACCATTCAAGAAAGCTATTTTACCTATTCCATAGCATTGGCACTGGCCGTTAAACAGAAGTTCGCCTTTGCTTTCTCTCCTCTTCACTAGAGATATTGTAATCTCCCCAAGCTGATTCCATTGCCTTGTATTTCTTTGATTTCCTCCCTCCTCCTCTTGCAAGCAGGATACTTGAACTTGACATGTCCTAATTTACAACCAAAGCAAATTAGTCGGACGGTGAAGGAGCCTTGGCCTGGTGTCGAGCACGACCCAATTTCGATTATTCATTCGAGTTAACACGAGAAATTAAGGTTTTGATGTACCTTAATATATCGCAGGAGGCGCAGACCCATATAAGAATGTGTGTCTATCCAAGACATCGGTGGTGCATCTGCACGACGTGGCAAGGGCGCATATCTACCTCTTCAAACACCCTTCGGCCAAAGGCAGGTTCATCCGCTCTTCCGACATGATCACCCCCGAAGAGATGGCCTCGCTTCTCTCCCAGAGGTTCCGGAACTTTCGGTGTCGTCGCCGAGGTAAAGCTTTTTCGATTCTCATGTTCCTCTCCGAGAATTCTCGAATATACATTTTCTTTATTTCGAATTGATCTGATTGTGCGCGGAGTCGAAATTTTTATGCAGATCTACGAATTGACGATGTTTATATATTTAAAAAATTCTAAGTACTTAAGAGGTTGTACGATACCATTGCTTTGGCACTAACCAAAAGGGCTTCTTAATTTTTCAGCGCTCTAAAGGAAATTAAAGGTTATTTGATGCCGTGCCTTTCGTGGAAAAAGCTCTTGGACATCGGCTTCAAGTTCAAGCATGGCCTCGAGGACATGTTCGGCGGAGCTGTTCGGAGCTGCAGAGAAAATGGTTACATTTGAAGGTGCACCCAGCTCACTCAAATCGCCGCTTTGTTCTCATCCGAGGATACTTATGTATGTACTTATGCATGGCACTTACGTATAATGAACTCACGTCGTTTGTCGATTTCTTATATTGTATCGAGCACAATAAAGTCAGATTAGGTGCTTGGCACTGAGCGCATCGAGGACAGATCCGGATTCGGCCTGGCCACTCTGCTTCATTGATAGTGGCCAGAGTCGGATTCGCAAATCACGATCCTCGTGTGCGGGTGGGTGGTCGGAGGAGTGTGACACCAATGCTTCAATGGTTTTTCATGAACGCTACACCTAGACCGGCAATTGTCAACCGAGCCCCATGTATGAATTAGGTTTGCTGGTATAATAATCTTTGGATTATTATGAAAATAGTAATTTATCGCGGGTCTTAAATTCTTGAAGAAAAAATTGTCATGTAATCATTTCCTGACATGAATTAATGTGTCAATTATTGGGGCTGCCTGTCGGGCGATGTAGTTTTTGACAGTTTTATCACGAGAGGAAAAGACCATGTGAATGGCTGACATGTGTCAAACAATATGGTAAGTGCAACTTATCTATTAAAAGTCCAAATTAGACAGCTCAATAAAGTTGACAAGCAATAGGGCCTTCACTATGGCGAAAATATTGGCTGTAATTCTGACGACAACTCGGCAAAAAACTAGTTCATTTATTCTGTAACGTGTGTCCTACGTGGCCCCTCAAATCAGTCTCCATCTCCATCTCCACTTCTCCCTCCCTCACCCTCTCTTCTCTCTCTTCACGTCTTCCTCTTTTTCTCTCTCCTCCCCTCTAGCCCCTTTTCCCTTCTCTGATTTGACCTCGAGCCCCACCTCAGACACACCGCCACTGCTTTCGGCACATTGCCTCCATCTTTGCCCGTTTCTTCTTCGACCTCCGGCGTCGCCGCCTCCTATCCAACTCCTCCCGCATCTTCCGCATCCGCACCTGCGTTGACCAGGAGGTCGAAGTCCTGCACGTGTCGACGCCGTTGCCTAAGCCGACCCTGGTCGACCTTGAACCAAGCTTAGATTTGAGGTCGAGCTTAGCTCTAGATCGCAAATTTAGGGCTCACTCGACCTTAGATCCAAAATCCGAGGCTCAAGTTTGCCGGTTGAGCTCGAGCTCAATGACGGAGGACCAAGATGGCAATGAGGAGGTGGTGGCTACATTGTGGTCATCTCGGTCGGAGTGAAAGGAAGAAGAAAATAAAATAAAAGAAAAAAGAAGAGAAAAGGGGTCCAGTGGAAATAGAGAAAGAGGAAGACGGGAAGAGGAAGAGAAGGTATGGGAGGGAGACAGAGACTCGCTTGTGGGGCCGTGTGGGACACATGTCGCAAAATAAAGGGACTCATTTTTTGCTGAGTTGTCCTTGCGGTGAATATTTTCTCCTTCTCTATGTGGGCCCCCTCCTGTGCTCTATTGACACTGAGCACCAACCTCCAATAATGATTTGAGCGCGACAATGGAAGAGATATTTCCTCCCCTAGCCATTGAAAAGCATGATAGTCGTCCTTTTCTTAAGAATTATTGTGGCCCACATGATATGATTTATTATATGGTTTAATAATTATTGAAATGCTATAAAATAAATAAATATTGGTTATGAGAAGTTGCGACTCTAATAAAAAGAAGAAGTGTATGACTTATATGAAAGTTCCTAAAAGAGCGCTTTGATGGAAGGCACATTTTCAAAAACGTACAAATAAAGTCCGGACTCCTCTCTCCACCCATATGAATAACAATAACAGAAAGGAATTGGGTATTCTCTCCTCCATCGATAGAATACATTAAAGAATAGTGGGTTAAGGGAGAGAAATCGAATTTCTTCCTTTGGTTCGAGTTCTTCGGTTTTCTACAACGATTATCATCAAGAGTAACGCTATGGATAAATGTACGTCTTCATCTATTCGTGAAAATCTTCATCTATTCGCTATGAAGATCAAAAATCAAAAGATCACTGTTTTCTTTTAATTTCCGCATCAAAGTATTATATGTATAGTCTATTAGTTGGTATCAGAGCGTTGGTTTATGATCTCATGATTTTTCCATTTATAGAAATATTATGATTTATGTATGATGATTCGTTGAACGATCCTGTTCGTACTATTTGTTGTTGTTAAAATGTTTTTGGAGGGTTCTATTAAGAAAATCCGAATGATGAATGTTTTCATGGAGAAAATGGATGAAAATGGAAAGAATTTTATGGACAAAAATGGAGGAATTCAGGAAGGAAATGGCAAAAATGGCGAAGAAAACATTATGTTCTATCACGGTGGAGGTTTTGTGTTCAGGGGGGCCAAGAAGGCGCGTGGGTCCACGTGCGCTCTTCAAAACCCATTATTTATTTGCGGGTGGAACCCACGCGCCACGCGCGGCTGAAAACGGCGCGCAAAAATCGCTGCGCGTTTGGGATCCATGCGCGCGCCAACCGCCGGCGGTGGTGGAACACGCTCGCGGCCATCGCGCTGCGCGCGCTTTGCCGGGCGCGTTCCACACGCGCGCCCGCGCGTGCGTGGGATCCGGATGCGGCGTGCAGTCATGTGCTTGACGTCCCCACATGTCTTTTTACACTTTTGCCCCTGTGCCATTTTTAAAATTATAATTCTTTCTCACAATTTTACTGCCCCTTACCGATTATTTACCATTTTGCCCATGGATTATAAATTTATGGTTTTGCCCCTTATGGAATTATGATTTTACGATTCTGCCATTGCTGATTATTTACCATTTTGCCCTTGGATTATAAATTTATGGTTCTGCCCTTATGGAATTATGATTTTACGATTTTGCCCTTATGCTTTGATTACGTTTTTGTCCTTGTGTGCAATTTGGTAAATATTTGTATTTTACAATATTAAAAATTCATATTATGAATGGTTTGTTAGTCACCAAAGTGGCCAAACCTTGAAGTCTTTTGAATTTTTGATATTGTAAATTGTTTTATTCAATTACCCATGATTAATTGATGCTATATATGAAATTGATATGTTTTATATCATTATTGGTGTTATGGGTATATTGAAGTTCATTTATTATAAGAACTTAGGGATTAACCCAAAGGTTAATTATTTTCTTATAATTCATGAACATGATAGTTGGTAATTAATATGACTTATTAAATTTGTTTGTATATCCAAAGATAGCAAATAAATTTTAATAAGATATATTTACAATTACCAAATAAAAGTTATTAGCATCATTATGGTTTATATATATTTGTATATCATAGGATCGCCCAAAGGAGAACTATGATGTACATGTGTAGTTTAGTTTGAATCTGATTAGGTGATATTCTCAAGGCATTAATGTATGAGTATTTTCTTGCACATTTGCAGTATCTGTACATGTTTCACTCCATTCGCATGCTTCGTCTGTTCCCTTATTCAATGGGATAAATTTTCCTGATTGGAGTGAACAAGTCCAGTTTCACTTAGGTGTCATGGATCTTGATTTAGCACTTCAAGTTGAGAAACCAGCTGCTATTACTGATGAAAGTAGCAATGATGAAAAGTCTTTCTATAAAGCTTGGGAAAGATCAAACAGGGGCGAGCTTAATGTTCATGCGAATGACAGTTGCAAACAACTTAAAGACTTCTCTTCCCAAGACTAACAATGCTAAGGAATTTATGAAATTTGTGGAAGAGCGTTCTCAAACTGCTGATAAGTCACTTGCTGGTACATTGATGAGCACACTGACCACCATGAAATATGATGGTTCGCGTACCATGCATGAGCATATACTTGAGATGACGAATTTAGCAGCAAAGTTAAGGACTTTAGGAATGAACGTGGATGAGTACTTTTTAGTACAATTTATACTTAATTCCTTGCCTCATGAGCAATATGGGTCATTTCAAATGAATTACAACACTATAAAGGATAAGTGGAATGTGAATGAATTGGCCAGTATGCTAGTTCAAGAGGAAACAAGGATAAAGAATCAAAAGGCTCATTCTGTTCATCTCTCAAGTCATCAAGAAGTTCAAAGGAATTTCAAGAGGAAAGGTGGAAGGAGCAAGAAGAAAGGATTACACGTCCTGAATGACTTTTCAAAAGCTTCTCAAATCCACAAGAAGGAACACAATTTTATTAAGTGTCATTTTTGCAACAAAATTGGACACTTGAAGAAAGATTGTCTAAAATATAAGACTTGGTTCGAAAAGAAAGGTAAGCCTTGTGCTTTAGTATGTTTTGAATCAAACTTTACTGAAGTTCCTCATAATACTTGGTGGATTGATTTTGGTGCCACCACTCATGTGTCAAATACGATGCAGGGATTTCTTACGATCCAAACTTTAAAACCAAATGAAAGTTATGTAATTACGGGGAACAAAAACAAAGCTCCAGTTGAAGACATTGGCACTTACCGTTTGATCTTAGATACTGTGCATTATTTGGATTTGTTTCGAACCCTTTATGTACCTACATTTTCTCGCAATTTAGTTTCGTTGCCAAGACTTGATGTAGCGGGATTTTATTGTAAGTTTGGTTCTGAATCCTTCAGTCTATTTAAGAGTAATACTCTTATTGGAACTGGAATTTTATGTGATGGTCTCTACAAATTTATACTTGATAATACTTTTGTTGAGACATTAATGACCTTGGATGGACTAAACAAAGTTTGGTGAATGAGAATTCTGTTTATTTGTGATATAAACGTTTGAGTCATATATTCAAGGAAAGAATACAAAGATTAGTGAAGAGTGAAATTCTTCCAAATTTGGATTTTACTGACCTTGGAGTGTATATTGATTGTATTAAAGGTAAACAAACCAAGCACACTAAGAAAGGTGCCACAAGAAGCACAGAGCTTCTTGAAATTATACATACTGACATATGTGGTCCATTTGATGTTCCATCTTTTGGTAAGGAAAGTTATTTCATCACCTTTATTGATGATTTTTCACGTTATGGTTACATTTATCTATTGCATGATAAGTCTCAATCAGTGAATGCACTTGAAGTGTATATTAAAGAGGTTGAGAGGCAATTAGATAGAAAGGTGAAAATAGTAAGATCGGATAAAGGTGGTAAATATTATGGAAAGTATGATGAATCGGGACAATATCCAGATCCATTTGCTAAATTCCTTGAAAAACATGGCATTTGTGCTCAATACACAATGCCGGTACACCACAATATAATGGTGTAGCAGAAAGGCGTAATCGTACTTTAATGGAAATGGTTATGAGTATGATGAGTCATTCATTTTTACCCTTATCTTTGTGGATGTATGCTTTAAAAACTTCTATGTATTTATTAAACAGGGTTTCTAGTAAGGCAGTTCCAAAGACTCCCTTTGAACTGTGGACGGGAAGGAAACTTAGTTTACGACACTTGCATGTTTGGGGTTGTCCAGCAAAAGTAAGTATTTACAATCCACATGAAAGGAAATTGGATTCAAGAACGACCGGTGGTTATTTCATTGGTTATGCAGAGAAATCCAAAGGGTATAAATTTTATTGTCCTAATCATAGTATAAGAATTGTTGAATCTAGAAATGCTAGGTTCATTGAGAATGGTGACATCAGTGGGAGTGAAAAAGTGCGTGATGCTTGCATTCAAGAAGTAATGGTAGAAGTTCCTATACCCAAAGCTTCTAAAGTTGTTGTTCATGATATTATAGTACAATCTAACAATAATCGAAAACAACAAATTAATGAACAAACACTCCATAATGGAGATGTCAATATTGAACCTTCAATAGTTGAGTCACAAGAAATAGCATTAAGAATCTCTCAAAGAGAAAGGAGGTCGGCTAATTCTGATGACTATATGGTTTATCTACAATAGTCAAAAATTGACTTAGGAATTGGAAATGATCCAAGTTCATTTTCCCAAGTCATGAAATGTGAAAATTCTAATGAATGGTTTAATGCCATGGAAGAAGAGTTAAAATCCATGCATCAAAATCAAGTTTGAGATATTGTTGAATTGCTTAAATGATGTAAAAAGGTCGGGTGTAAATGGGTCTTTAAGACCAAGCGCGACTCAAAAGGCAATATTGAACGACATAAAGCCAGACTTGTTGCAAAGGGTTTTACGCAAAAAGAAGGCATTGACTATAAAGAGACATTTTCACCAGTCTCTAAGAAGGATTCACTTAGAATCATTATGGCTTTGGTGGCTCATTATGACTTGGAGTTACACCAAATGGATGTAAAAACCACCTTTCTTAATGGAAATTTAGAAGAAGAGGTTTATATGGACCAACCCGAAGGCTTTTCAGTTAAAGGAAAGGAACACATGGTATGTAAATTAAAGAAGTCAATATGTGGACTTAAACAACCTTCCCGACAATAGTATCTTAAGTTTAACGATACCATAACTGCATTTGGATTTAAGGAAAACACCGTTGATCGGTGTATATATATGAAGATTAGTGGAAGCAAGTTTATTTTTCTAGTTCCATATGTTAATGATATTTTGCTTGTTGCTAATGATCTTGGTTTGTTATATGAAACCAAGAAATTTCTCTTTAAGAATGTTGAAATGAAGGATATGGGAGAGGCAACGTATGTGATAGGAATAGAAATATCTCGTGATAGACCACAAAGATTATTAGGATTGTCTCAGAAAGCCTACATTGAGAAAATTTTAGAGAGATTTAATATGAGTAAATGTTCAGCAGGAATAGTTCCAATTCAGAAAGGTGACAAATTTAGCCTTATGCAATGTCCGAAAAGTGAATTGGAACGAGAACAAATGAAAAATATTCTTTATGCATCTGTTATGGGGAGCTTAATGTATGCACAAACTTGCACTAGACCCGGACATCGGTTTGCTTTGTCGGAATGCTTTGGGCGGGTATCAAAGTAATCCTAGAATGGATCATTGGAAAGCTGCAAAGAAAGTTCTTAGATACTTGCAAGGAACGAAGAATCATATGCTCACTTATAAAAGATCCGATCATCTCGAGGTGATTGGATATTCAGATTCAGACTTAGCCGGATGTGCCGATACAAGAAAATCAACGTTTGGTTACTTGTTTCTTCTGGCTGGAGGGGCAATTTCATGGAAGAGTGTGAAGCAGTCAGTTATTGCTGCATCCACTATGGAAGCTGAATTTGTGGCATGCTTTGAGGCCACTATTCATGGATTATGGCTGCGGAATTTTATTTCAAGGCTTGTGATTGTCGACAGTATTGCCAAGCCGCTGAAAATTTATTATGATAACTCTGCAGCAGTTTTCTTCTCTAAGAACGACAAGTATTCTAAGGGTGCTAAGCATATGGAGATCAAATACTTGTCTATTAAAGAAGAAGTTCAGAAACGAAGAGTGTCAATTGAGCACATTAGCACCAATCTTATGATAGCAAATCCCTTAACAAAAGGACTGCCGCCCAAAACATTTAATGAGCATGTTGAAAAGATGGGCATTATTGGACGTCATTAATGTTTGTATTATGATTGTATTAAGTTTATGTATTTGACACTTTGAGCTCATTTACGTGTTTATGATATTTCCTGTTTTCTATTTAGTATACATTATGGAAATAGATGAATGTTAAACAGGATAGTTTCTAAAGAAACATTATAGTTGGACTATTACTGTACTTCTCATTTATGGATCATGTTAAGTAAAGTGCTATAGTTGTAGTGCATAGAAGGGACTATGTCGATTAATGACATACAACCGCTATGACTCACATTAGTTTTCTTTACTTAATTGTGATTATTATGTGATTGCCAATTTAATGAAAATTTTATAGCATAATGTTATTGTGCACATTATAGTCTTTATTAAACCATGAAAGGAAAATAATATGGGCCAAGTGGGAGAATGTAAGAATTATTGTGACCCACATGATATGATTTATTATATGGTTTAATAATTGTTGAAATGCTAACAAAAATAAATATTAGTTATGAGAAGTTGCGACTCTAATAAAACGAAAGGGTATATCGCTTTTCCAAAGAGGTGTGACTGAAAAAAGATGGAAGACACCTTTTGATAGAACGTATAAATAGAGTCCGGTCCTCTCTCCACCCATATGAACAACAATAACATAAAGGAATTGGGTATTCTCTCCTCCATCGATAGAATACATTAAAGAATAGTGGGTTAAGGGAGAGAAATCGGATTTCTTCATTTGGTTCGAGTTCTTCGGTTTTCTACAACGATCATCATCAAGGGTAACGCTATGGATAAAGGTACGTCTTCATCTATTTGTAAAAATCATGAAGATCAAAGATCACCGTTTTTTTTTTGAATTTCCAAAGATCTTCATGTTTATTTCAATGGTACACACTTCCTTTAAGTCTTAATTTGACTGCGGAAAATCCCGTTCGAAATTAACAGGAAACGAGAATGAGTACTCCATTCTCCTCGAGAGCATCTCTCAAGCATGTGGACGACGTGGCGAGAGTGCACATCTTCCTCTTCGAGCGCCCTGACGCCAAGGGCCGGTACATGTGTTCCTCAGCCATGATGACCATCGAAGAGACATTCCATTCTCTCGGAAAGATACCCAGAGTTTCAGGTACCCTCATCGGAGTAAGTCCTGCTGTATCCCATTTCATGATCTAACAGATCTACTGTTGGTGTTCTTGAACTGAGAGCAGAGTTTTTTAAATCTTTGTAGGTCCTTGAAGGAAGTGAAAGACCCCAGGCTCGCCAGCCTTTCATCGAGGAAGCTGTTGGACACTGGCTTCGAGTACAAGTACAGGATCGAGGACATGTTTGATGGAGCTATCCAGTGCTGCAAAGAAAAGGGCTATCTCTAGATCAATCTCTGTTCCATGTTTATGATAGAATTCGGTGCCTCAGGCCGAGCTTAGTAATGTTCAAAGTGATAAAATGGCATCATGCCATACGGTATGACCAATTTCTATTCTGATCTGTCCTGGGTTCATATCATATGATTTATCCGAGGGCTTTGTGCGAGATATCAAACCGCGTGAATAATCTTGGTACTGCTTGTTTCTGTCCTTCTGTGTTTGATATTGCGGTGCCGAGAATATATGCACTTATATCACACCACGCCGTATGGGCACCTTTTGCTCTTCGCGAATATCGTTGACAGTTTCAGCAGACTTGCGGTAGCTTCTAGCTTGTTTTGGTCGATTCATTTCTACTCCAATTAACTCAGATCTCTGAAAAAACTCAAGGGCCATCGTGTCGCTAGCGTAAAGGCATTGCCTAGGCGAGGGCTGCGACCATCACCTGCAGCCGATGAGGGTTTGCTAGCCCTCGCCTAGTGGTTGACAACGGTCATGAGAGACCCTCGTAGCCACCAAAAAAAAATGAAAGAAATAAAGAAAAGAAAAAGAAGAAAAGAAAATAAATTATAAAATTTTATGACTTAAATGGTAATGCTAATCACATCAAGTAGAAAGCTTGACATTTACGTTAGCAATTTCTAGCTTAAATTAGCTAGATGAATTGAATTGGTACCAATATGCGGCCGATGAGGGTTTGCTAGCCCTCGCCTAGTGGTTGACAATGGTCATGAGAGACCCTTGGTAGCCACAAAAAAAAAAAAATGAAAGAAATAAAGAAAAGAAAAAAGAAGAAAAGAAAAATAAATTATAAAATTTTATGACTTAAATGGTAATGCTAATCACGTCAAGTAGAAAGCTTGACATTTACGTTAGCAATTTCTAGCTTAAATTAGCTAGATGAATTGAATTGGTACCAATGTGCAAGTGTTTCGGACTAAATTAATCAAATTGCAAAGTTTATGACTTAAATGAGATCCGGATGATAAATTTAGGACTAGATTAACAATTTACCACATTGAAACTTCAAAACACACTAAGGGTAATTGGTTTCTTGTTTGGTTCGGTCCAATGAAACCGATCACTTATTTAACATGAAGATGAAATTAAAAAAAAAAAAAAAAAGAAAGAGGGCAAGAGATGTTGGCTTTTTTTGGGCAAAAAGAAAGAGGTCCAACCAGTCAATTAGAGAAATCTTCCGGGTTTCTCTCTTGTAAATTTTGGCCAGCATGATCAAAGGAATTAATTATTCCAGACTATGTAAAAAGGGGCAAAAAAATGTGGCGGTGATTGAAGAGAGAAGCAAAGGAGATTGTCATTGTCTCTATTTTATTTTGGCAAGAAGTTGGCAAGGGAATCTGGTCACGAGGAGGCAGAGAGGAATATTTTCTTTGGAAGATAATGTGAAAGGTGGGTCAACAAGCAATAATTAAAACGAAAAAAAAAATGCTTAGTTGACCATCACTCCATCACTTAGCCGACCGTCCTCCATCAAGTGACGGACGGTGCGTTTGGGAACTGCCTTTCCAAAGCCCTTTTGGGCATGTAAAGATCTTTGGGCAAAATATTTGGTGTTTGGCAATTTTTTTTTTTTGACTTGCCTTTGCCAAATGTAAGCCTTCGAAAGACTAAAAACCCAAGGCAGGTTAGCAGCTTGTCTTGGACTTTCTCGGCATGTTGGGTTTCAAGTTAGTGAAAAATTTCTCCCGAAACTATCCTCACTAATCTTTTTATCCCCGATAACTGTTCATCATATCTTCTTCCCTTTTCTCTATTGAACATGATGAGCATCTACGTGTGGTTGCCGGCGAAGGGTAGGCGATTCGGCGAAGGGCAGGTGATCCGGCTAGGGTCCCGCGAGCCTCCGATGAGGATCCCCGTGTGAAGGATACGGCATGGCAAGGGTCACGGTGACCCAGATCGCGCGCAGATTTGGTCGTGCGATTTGGGTTGTGACGATCAGATCGCAGGCCTTGGCCACCTTTGCACAGAGGTTGTGGGGGCGGTGGGTCGCGCAATCATTCGGCGAGGGTCGCTGCGACCCGAATTGCACGATCTGGTTGTGATTTGGGTCGCCGCGAGATCGCGTGGTCCTGGTCGTGATCCGGGTTGCCGAGAGATATTTGGGTCATGGCAACCCTTGTCGCGTCGCGTCCTTAGCATGGCGACCCTAGCCAGACGCTTGCCCTTCGCCGCACCGCCTACCCCTTGCCAGACCACCTACCCTTCACCGACAATTGTTAGCTCTTCGCTGGCAGTAACCAGCTAAGCCCTTGGCTTGCCAACTCTCATTTTTTTCCTTTTTTTTTTTTTAATAACAAAAGTCTTTTGCAAATTTAATTTGTCCGAACACTATTTTACTCAAAGATACTTCACAATAAACTTTCACAAATACGATTTACCAAACATAATTTGCATTTTGAAAAACTCATTTGACTCAAGGGTCTTTGTATTTTCTCAAGGGCCTCCCCTAAAAGCATTCCCAAATGCACCTCGAGTGATGGTCAACTAATGACAGTTCATTTTGTGATGAAACAGGATGACTTTTTCAATCGGTTTCATTTCACCCAATTTTTTTTATTTTTTGATTTTTTTTATTGCAAGCTTAAATTTAGAGATAAAATCTTAAGAGGACCCACACAATCAATTTTCATGGATATGATGAAAAATAAATTATACGAAAATATAGATAATTACAAGTAAAAAAATATTATCACCTACTAAAAAGAAATTGTTAAAATCATTATTTAGATATATTAAATTTAAAAGATGAAAAAACACTTGAGACTAAGATTGATTTTGTAATATCTTAATTTATGAGATTTGGATCAACGGGGTAAATTTTATTCTCTACTAATTCATTATTATTTTGTCTTTTCATTACTTCATTCATTTTATGCATAATCGATATCACTGGTCTTAATTTTAGGTCACTGAAGAGTCTTTCTAAAGCAGTTTAATTTTGGCGAAAGAACTAAGAAGCCAACAATGATTTTGTTATTAATTGCAAAGCCAACATTTCAAGTGTTTTTTCATCCTTTAGATTTAATAGATCTATATAATGACATTAACAATTTCTTTTAGGTGATAATATTTTTTACTTGTAATTATTCTAATTAATTTTTCATCATATTCGTGAAAATTGATTGTGTGGGCCCTCTTGAGATTTTATCTCTCAATTAAGCTTGCAATAAAAATAAAATAAAATTGGGTGAGATGAAATCGGTTGAAAAAGTCAACCATTTTCATCACAAAATGAGCAGTCATTCCGGAGTGATTGTCAGCTCAGCCAAACTCAAAAGGAAAATATAAACAAAAAGAAAGAAGGTGAGAGATTTAAGCACTAATGGGAGCAAAACAAATTTATTCACGTAGCTCTCTTCCCTTAATTTTACAAAGATATATATATATATATATATATATGTATATATAGTTAGTCTAGTCCTGTTAGTCCAATTCCCCCTTGGAATTGAGAGATGGACTGGCACTTTCAAGAATTGGACCCAATTGACCGGTTCAGTCTAGTCTGAGCGGCTCCTCATCCAATTGCTCAATCAGTCTTACTCACCCTTAAAACACACACAGGGTTGAGTTCTAAGTTTGGTTTTTAATCTATTTCACTTATAATGAAAAGCCCAACTCAAGAGAGAGCTTAGGGAGTTTGCGAAGTAAACACTTTGCATCTTTTTTATTATAATTTGAGAAACTTTATGTCTCGACTACAAATGTTTGAAGAGAAAAAAAGAGAGGAGAAAACAAGAATTTTTTTTACATGAAAACCGTTTCAAAAAATTAGATGTAGAAAAACCATGGTGCCACAATATAGATAGCAAGAGTATAGGGCATACATAGTTATGATGAAAAGTACTTGCTTGTATTAGCAACAATAAAAGCTCTATTCTTAGTGGAACATAAAAATTACATATATGCCATTAGTAGTAAAGGTTCTGCACTTGAATATTATTTTCTTCTATCAAACTCCACAACTCCATCACCATACTGTGTAATGAGGGTCACAAAACTTTGTCTCGAGTCATTGTAATACACTGTTGTTGATCATAATCGAGCATCTTGTCCATCTCTTTCCCTGGGATTAGGCATACTAGGTCGAATCACATAAATCATATGTATCAAGTTCATTTTTTGCGCTTATCTCCCGCTAGATTGTTTGTGTGTCTCCAAGCTTCCCTGTCTTTCGTTATATTCTGGAAAGAACATGACACTTTGGTAGATAGATTGGACAAAAATAGCATTGGACGGCAGATGCAATTCGAAGTTCTAGTGTGCGTCCAGTGCTAGAACTTCGGAAGCAGATCATTATTGTTAAAAAGTGAGGATGCAAATTGATTATGAAACCTTTTCCCAACGTTTTAAGACACCGTCCATGTACGATGTATCGGCATGTGCACGCCGTCACATTGGGACTGAGTCCAACAGGGAGTGACGGATACAATGCTCCAGAATCTTAAATCAATAAAAGAAGGAAGAACCGTGAAGCACACATCTAGCGAGTCCTTTGTATTGTAGAGGTTGACCATCTGTAATAACCTCTCTCTACTAGTATGAAAAGCAAACTAGTTGTGGATCTGGGGTGGGTCGAATCAGGGACAGGTCGAGGGTAAGATCGAGTTTAGGCTGACTCTAATAAGGGGTGGACAGTTCGATCTCAAGTATATAGGCATGTGACGTGCGCAAAGACACTCTTGCCAGCCAAACATCAAGGTCGCACTTGAGAAAGTTCGCCGCTCTCTGAAACTTCAAGCTTTACACTGCGAACTATGAAGGGCAACAAAGGGACAGTGTGCGTGACGGGTGGTACTGGCTTCATTGCTTCATGGCTCATCATGAGGCTCCTTGAACGTGGTTACTCGGTCCGGACCACAGTCAGACCCGACTCGGGTAAGTCTCTCTGTTTTTTTCCAGCTTGAACATGGGACTATCGGTGTGCTTCGAGTGGTCTTGTGCATATGGAGAAATAAGTGCAGAAAAAGTTGGGTCGCCTACCAAAGCAGAAAACTTGCGTACTTTTTGTCCTCTTAGGAAGTTTAGGGTGTCTTTGACAATTGATCAAACAGTACTTGATTTCATTTTTTGGTTCTAGTGAACAAAAAGAACATAAATGGGAAAAGTACCAAAAAAGTCTTAAACCTATTGCATTAGTACCAATTCAATCCTAAACTTTTCAGGTTGGACCAATTCAGTCCTAAACCTTTTGCTATTGGTACCAATTCAGTCCATCCGGCCAATTTTGGCCGACCGACGCCGACGTGGATGTCGGTCGGTGGCTGGATGCTGACGTGGAATTTTTAATATTTTTAATTATTTTTCAAAATTTTAAATAATTTTTAAATAATTTTTAAATAATTTTTTTCTTTTTTCTTTTCTTTTTCCTTTTTTTTTTTTTTTTGCCTTCTTCCTAGCGTGCCCGTCAAGCCTCCGATGAGGCTTGCCGGTCACCGGGCGAGGCCGAGCGGCCCTCGCCCGGCCCGCCGGCGAGGTAGCTTTGCTGGATCCGGGCGAGCCGGCCTCGGCCGCGCCACAGGCGAGGCCGAGCGGCCCTCACCAGCCACCGAGGTTCGCGGCGCCGCTCGGCCTCTCCCGGGGCCGCGGGCGAGCCGGCCTCGCCCGGATCTAGGCTAAGTCGCCTCGCCCGCCGCCCGGGCGAGGCCGAGCGAGGGCCGCGACCCTCGCCGGGCGGCTGGTGAGGGCCGCTCGGCCTCGCCAAGGCTGCGGCCGAGGCCGGCCTCGCCTAGATCCGGCGAAGCCGCCTTGCCGACGGCCCCGGGAGATCTTGGGTGAGGGCCGCGACCCTTGCCGACGGCGAGCGAGGGCTTCGCGGCCCTCGCCCGGTGGCCGGCGAGCCTCACCGGAGGCTCGCCGGCCATGCTAGGAAGAAGGCCAAAAAAAAAAAAGGAAAAGAAAAGAAAAAAGAAAAAAATTATTAAAAAATTATTAAAAAATATTAAAAATCGAAAAAATATTAAAAAAATCATAAAAATTCCACGTTAGCATCCGGCCACCGGCCGACGTCCACGTCAGCATTTGGCCACCGACGAACGTCCACGTCAGCGTCGGCCGGCCAAAATTGGCCGGATGGACTGAATTGGTACCAATAGCAAAAGGTTTAGGACTGAATTGGTCCAATTGAAAAATTTAGGACTGAATTGGTACCAATGCAATAGGTTTAGGACTTTTTTGGTACTTTTCCCGAACATAAATCTATTTGGTAAAATTTTTGTTCCTATGAAAAAAATCAAGGAGTAAAAGAAAGATATTTCTTTGTTTTTGAGAACAATTCTAGAATCAAGCTAACCCAAATTTCTTTTTCTCTTTTCTCTTCTTCTCTTCTTCTTTTTCTTCTTCCTTCTCTCTTCTTTTTCCACTATCGCCACCAGTCATTGACGATTGGTTGGACGAGGTTCGGCGAGCTCACTGGAGGCTCGCCTAGCCACCAGACAACTTTGCCTGGTCGGGTGAGGCTGGATCAAGCCTTGTGCAACTGCTAGTTAGGCTTGGCCGATGAAGCATGGTGTCGCTAGGGGCCAGCGATGCTCCAACAAGGTTGTTGGGGGCTCGGGACACTCTAGTAAGGTCATTGGCCCTTGGGATGACTGACGCTACTCTGGTCAATCACTGGTCAGGAGGCCAATGATTGGCCAAAGCTTGAAGAAGAAGAGAAAGAAAAAAAAATAAGAAAAAGAGAAAAATAATTAAAAAATTAAAAGAAAATAGTTTGAATTAGAAATTTTGAGAGAAGTGCCAAACGCAATTCTATTCTTGACATAGAAATTTCGAATAGTTACCAAATGCCTTCAAATGTTTAGAAATTTTTCGGGGAATAGAATAAAAAAGAATCATTTCTGATAAAAAATTATTTCCGGAAACAAAATGATTACCAAATAGGCCATTGCCAATCCCTTCTTGCTGCCTTTTCAAGCCTGAGGAAGCACAAGATGAACTAAATATGGGTTAAGTTAATGGCAATGGAATCGGTTCGTGATGATCTGATTTTTCTTATATGACTGAGATGTACATGCACCATATGCGGTGGCGGCTAGAATAGGATCTCTTGAGTCAGCTTTTCTTGCAGTCCATGTTTTGCTGAGTTTTATGGTGTAATCCAGAGTATTTTCTGAATAAGTGCTGCATTAGTGGATTTTTCCTGGACCAGTTTCTCCCATTGAAGCGTTGATGTCCAATTGAGTGTTTGAAGGTTTTATTCATGACGCGATTAAAAATACTTTCTGATCAGATGGTAGCAGAGATACCGGCTTCTTGAAAAATCTACCGGGAGCATCGGAAAGGCTCCGAATCCTCATCGCTGACCTCGGCAATCCCGAGAGTTTCGGCCCAGCCATTGATGGTTGTGTCGGAGTCTTCCACGTCGCCACCCCAATAGACTTTGAGGACAGAGAGCCAGAGCCAGTCGTTACCAAAAGATGCATTGATAGAGCGTTAGGCATCCTGAGGGCCTGCTTGAATTCCAAGACCGTGAAGCGGGTCGTGTACACTTCAAGCTCGGCCGCAATTCAATTTAACAACTCCAACGCCGAGATACAGGATGAGGACACTTGGAGCGATGTCAAGTCCCTCAGAGAAGTGCCGATGCTTGCAGCCTCGTACGCAATCTCAAAGACGTTGACCGAGAAGGCGGTTCTCGAGTTCCGAGAGAGGCACGGGCTGGAAGTGGTGACAGTGGTTCCCACGTTTGTCCATGGACCCTTCATTTGTCCCAAATTCGCCGGATCTGTTCAGATTGTGCTGGCTTTGGTATTAGGTATGTGCTGCACAAAACATATCACACGATCCTTAAGCTAAGTTTATATGGACCGTTGATAATGTGTGATCCACAGTAGAACTCTCATAACTAATGATTCAGATAATCTTAATTTACATGATATATACACTTTGCAATAACTTATCATAATACACGTACCATACGAGATAATTGTTCAAAAATTCCTAAACTTTATCGTATGATGGCCGATTTAGTCCTAAACTTTTTAATGTATCAATTTAGTCCTAAATTATTTGAAGATTTGCTAATTTAGTCATAAATTTTTCTTGGTATCAATTTTGTTTCAAACATTTTGAAAATTTCCTAAGGAAAAGCACTAAAAAAATCCTAAGCAATTTGCATTGGTACCAATTCGGACCTAAGCTTTTCAATTGGACTAATTTAGTCATAAACATTTTCATATTGGTACCAATTGAGTCTATCCGACTAATTTAGACCAAAATTACTAACAAAGACTCTAACGCCATCAACATTTTTTTTTTTTAATTTTAATTCTTTTAAAATTTTTTAAGATTTTTATTTTCTTTTTCTCTTTTTCCTCCTCCTTTTTTTTTCCTTTCCACCATGGTTGATGAGGATTGTAGCCCTCGCCCAAATGAAGGCGAGGTGCAAGCAACCGTGGATGAGGACGCCTCAACCACCGGGCGAGGCTAGCCTTGCCATAGCCTAGCTGGCCGTTGGCGAAAGTGGCCTCACTTGTGGGTCGATGAGGCCCTAGCGAGGCATGCCTTGCCTGCATCAAGGGAAATTGACCTGATAGGTGAATCTCAAGAAGAAGAAGAAGCACATTGATAGAGGAAAGAGGTCTTGAAGTCAGTCGACTTGAGGAGTGTGCGCTTCCAAGAATCGATGATTGCGGGAGGCAATTGCTCGATCACATTGATGAGACAGCCGCACCTCCTCTTCACGTCTTTCATGGGATTTGTCTTCCCTGCCATACCTACTCTTGCTCAACCTAGATAAGGAATGGCGAGAAGTGAATCCCTTTCCTTCATCTCCCCTATTTAGGCGAGGCCAGACAAGGGCTGGGACCCTCGCTGGTGGCTGGCTTGCTTGTGCCACCCTCGCCGGCCATAGTCGAAAAGAAAAAAGAAGAAAGGAAAGAGAAGAAAAAAAAAAGGAAAGGGAAAAGCAAAATATTAAAATTTTAGAAAATGTCAACGGAACACTAGTCGTGTCATATAGAATGATCAACATCCACGTTAGTAATTTCCATTTGAAATTGGCCATATAGATTCAATTGGTATCAATGTGGTTTAGTATTAAATTGATCAAATCGAAAGTTTGAGACTGACTTCTTACCAACACAATATATTTATGACTTTTTTAGCACTCGTCTCGATTTGTCAATTCATTCATAAGCATATTATTTGGATATTTGACCGGAATGACCACATTGGCAAATTATTAAAAAGTTTTAAGACTAAATTGACACAATTAAAAGGTGTAAAACTAAATTGACACATTGCCGAAAGATTTAGGACTAAATATGCACATTGTAAATAAAGTTTAGGTTCAAATTCCATAGATAATATGGAAATAAAAAATTTTATGACTAAATTGGCCTCCGTATAATAGGTTTAAGACTTTTTGGACAATTTTCCTCATACCATATTATAGTCAATTTCATGATGAATTTGACTGATTTGATCACCAAACAGATGCAGAAATTCCATAATTTGACAATGTTACTATGTTCAATATCAAATACAAGCCAAAGGAAGACAAGACTTTTATCTATCCATGCATATGTTCATGTTCATTTCGATGACACACCCTTCTTAAAATCTTAATTTGGTTGCAATAAATCCCGTTCGAAATCATCAGGGAATGAGAGCGACTACTCTTTTCTCCTCAAAATGTGTCTCGTTCATGTGGACGATGTGGTGAGAGCACACATCTTCCTCTTCGAGCACCCCGACGCCAAGGGGCGGTACATATGTTCCTCGGCCACGATGACCATCAAAGAGATGTCCAAGTTTCTCTCAGAAAGATACCCGGAGTTTCAGATACCCTCGCCGCAGTAAGTCCTATGGTATCTCATTTTATAATCTAACAGATCTACCATTGCTGTTCTTGAACTGAGAGCAGAGTTTTACAAATATTTGTAGGTCCTTGAAGGAAGTGAAAGGCCCCAGGTTCGCTAGCCTTGCGTCGAGGAAGCTATTGGACACCGGTTTCGAGTATAGGTACGGGATCGAGGACATGTTCGATGGAGCCATTCAGTGCTGCAAAGAAAAGGGTTATCTCTAGATTAATGGCATTCCATGCATATAGCAGAATTCGATATGCAGGCCAGGCCGAATGCCTGGGTTCATTTTCATGTGGTCCTCTGAGAAAAATTGCAGACAAAAATAAAGGAACATGTTGAGAAAACGTGTACCATGTATCCAGCATGGCTCGTGAAAACTGATTTCTCAGGATATTAAACCGCATAAATAATCTCGATATTGTATGCTTCCGTTCGTTCGTATTTGATGTTGCAGTACTGAGAGTATGTTGCCCTTATATAGCATTGATCACTGCATATGCATTTTTTGTTGTTCGTCAATAGCGTCAGCAATCTCTGTTTCTGATGCTTAATGCGCTATCGATGTTGCCATGTGGTCTAAGATCAAACTGCAAATGGGTCATTTTCAATGCTCGACAATGATTAATATCCGGAAATAATTTGCCAGATCAATTTAAATTTTATAATGTTTAGTAATATTAAACGTCTCATTTTACACTTTGGTAGAATACCACAGACAATAACATCTCCCTTCTCTTTTTATCCATTTTATATGAAGTATCTCGCCCTGATCTTATGGGGAACATTGTATAAAACACAATTACTTTATTCAAAACAGTATTTTGTTCCTTTAAAGAACCATTTCCCCCAGTCAACACACATTTCTTTAAATGCAAAATCAAAATCATCATCGAAAAGCATCACAATCAAGAGTTTACCTCTTCTGTAGCATGGGAATCGACCATCACACACAAGGTTGCCCTTTCTTTCTCTCCCCTTCTCTAGAGATACTAAGACCGTTCCAACTCGATTTATTTGCCTTGTATTTCTTTGATCTCGTCCTCCTTCTATTGTTAGTGGGATTGTCGATCTCGATATTTCCGACTTTCTTACAATCAAAGCAAGTTGCGTCCTTTTTGTGTCCGTCGCTTCCATTGTTGTTCTGTGATACTTTAACGCTCGAATTTTTCTAGTAAGTATGATAGTCTCAGTCACCGTTACCTGAAGAGTCGGTATCCTCATTTGAGTCATGAGCATTAGCTTCGAGAGCAATTGATTTCTTCTTCTTCTCCTTTCCACCTGAATTGTCCTATTTCAACTTCTTAGTCTTCACTGATCCAATTAGTTCTTCGGTTGGCATAGCGTCAAGATCCTTTCTACTCATATTGCATCCCTCTTAGATTGCCATGAATTTGGAAGACATTTCAACGACTTTCGAAGCAATTTATGAGTCAAAAGGATCTTGACGCTATGCCCAACAGAAGAATCGATTCTGCATTTTCAAATATTTTGCCAAGCAGCGGTAGTTCTTGCACAGTAATATTATTAAACGAGTATGCATACTTTTTCATCCAAATGGAACATCTCCCAACTAGTTGTAAGAGAGATAATTTTGCTCTTCTTCATTTTGCTGATTTCCACATGGGTTACCACCAATTTATACCACATCTCCTTTGCCGTCCGTTTCGCACGTTATATTCCATTGACGACTTTTGTTGGTGTTGGAGCACTGTCTTTGTAGTTTAAGGTAGTTTCTTCTCATGAATATAATCATTTCCTTTCTAGGTGCAATGTCTTGTCCATCTTCAATCGCTTTCCGAGCTTCATAATCCATAGATTTGATGAACATCTCTCTTCCGCATCTCCTATAAATAGATTTACAGCCATCAAAAATTGGAGGTTGAACAATAAATTAACCGCCTAATATGGTGCCCTAATGATCTTTAACTTGAACAATATCGCGCTTTTCATGTAAATGACAAAGATTAACTATTTTCTTGAGTCGGTGTCATGATCTGATCTCGCGTGAAGTAGAAATCTGTTTATCTAGGGATTAGAATCTCAACTGTGCAGGAATGACCGGCATATTAGCGGTCAGTCTTCAACATTTGTGTTCTCGTATCGGTGGTGGACCGTGTAAAGACTCGTTTTTGAACCTATTGCTTCTGAACTAATCAAGAGGGCTTTTGTTAAGAGAAAGAATGTCACAAGATGCCTGGCTTTTCATCAAATAAGCAAGATGCCTGGCTTTTCATCAAATAAGCTCTTGGACATCAGTTTCGCATTCAAGCATGAACTCAAGGACAGGTTCGATGGAGCAAGTCGACGCTGCAATGAAAATGGGTACATCTGAAGGTGCCCAACTTGCTTGGATCAGCTTTTCTAGTACTGATATACGTACGTCAGTAAACACTTTGCATTTTTACTATAATAATTTGTCAGATTATCCTGACATAATTAGTGTCTGAAGAAGACTTGAGAGTGGTGTATTTCAAGCAATTGTAATCTTTGCTCGTAGTCGAACATCTTGTCCATCTCTCCCCCATAAAGTAACCTGATCGGACCACAAATCCTAGGTGTGAGGTTCATATTCCGCTCACTCGGTTTATTTGGTTCTGTCCAAGCTTACGCCATCATGCATGACATTTTTAGAAGGAAAATGACCGTTTGCTAAATAAGTCGGCTAAGTAATGGGACGGCAGATGAAATTCGTAGTCTAGTGCTTGTAGTTATGACGTGAATCGTTATTAAAAAGTGAAGATGCAAATTGACGTGGGTGCAAAAAGTCGGATGCGCGATGGATTAGAAAAATAATCTCCCAATACTTTAAGATCGCACACGAGATGCACGATGTATCAGCACGTGAACGCCATTGTATTGGTAACGGGTAAAACAAAGAAGCTTAAATCGATGAGAGAAGACCAGCAATGTACAATACATTTGTTGGGGAGAACTTGGGTACAACAATTCACCACGGCCAAACGTAATCTAGGATCAATTTCTCCCCCGATACTAAATCAACTTAAAATCTATTAACCCCCAGCAACAACCAACAATGTATAGCCTCACAAAATGCAAATATAATGCCGAAATGATAAGTAGACAACGCAAATAACAACACCAATGATTTAACGTGGAAAACCCGATGCGGGAAAAACCACGGACCGCCCAAAAACATCCACTAATCACGTAGAATAGCAGGATACACAAAGTATTCTTCTCTAGTCACACACTAGAGGCTCAACATCAACATTACAATCATCTTTTTCTCACCACATAGGTAGATAAATAAGTTTTAAGTAAGAAAACCTTAATCGCAACTGGAGAATTCGGAGACGATTCTCGACGAACAAAAACCATCAACTCGTAGCCCTCGGTCTCACGAACAACATACTGAAATTTGAGCCGATTCCGTCAATATTTGGCCTTCGAATCGAAGCCACAAAGTTGCAGCCCTCTTCCTTTCTTCTCTTCTCTCTTGCTTGTGCAGTTTCTTTTTTTTTTTTTTTCTTTATTTCTCTTGTTTTCTCTCTCCTTCTCTTTTCGGACGCACACCTCCACACACGACACTCCACTTCTTTTTGTTTTGTTTTGTTTTGTTTTGTTTTGTTTTTTTGTTTTTATTTAATGCTGGCTGGGCCCCACATGAAGGTGGCCCAGCCAACAAATCTTCCCCTCCACCTCATGTGGGAAGGTTCGTCATGCCCGCTTTTCTTCTACAAGCGTCAAGCTTCACCACGGGCAATGCTTTGGTCATCATGTCGAACTTATTGTTGTCGGTATGAACTTTCTCAAGTAGGAAGAGCTTCTCTTCTAGCTTTTCTCGGATCCAATGATACTTCACATCAACATGCTTCGATCTTGAATGAAACACCGGATTCTTGCTAAGATGGATGGCACTCATGCTATCGCAATATAGAACAAACTTCTCTTGCTTCAAGCCCAACTCTTGTAGGAATTTTTGCATCCACAAAAGTTATTTACCTCCTTCGGTAATAGCAATATATTCCGCTTCAGTTGTAGACAAAGCAGTACATTTTTGCAATCTTGATTGCCATGAAACAGCTCCCCGCAAAGATTATTATATAACCCGATGTGGATTTTCGAGAATCAACATCACCGGCATAGTCCGCATCCAAGTAGCCACTCAACTCAAGCTTCGCATTTCCATAACACAAGCAAAGTGTAGAAGTGCCTCTAAGATATCTCAGAATCCATTTGACAGCGATCTAATGCTCCTTACCTGGATTAGAGAGAAATCTACTCACAACACCAACTGCGTGAGCAATATCGGGTCTTGTACAAACCATGACGTACATCAAACTACCCACGGTCGATGCATAAGGAATTTTCATCATCTCAACATTCTCTTTCTCACTTGAAGGACACTCATTACTACTTAACTTGAAATGGCCTGCAAGTGGAGTACTCACCGGTTTACATGTGCTCATGTTGAATCTTTCAAGCACCTTTTCAATATACTTCTCTTGAGATAACCATAGTTTCTTATTCTTTCCGTCACGAGTAATTCTCATGCTTAAGATTTGCTTAGCCGGGCCTAGGTCTTTCATTGCAAAAGCTTTACTCAACTCATTTTTCAAGCTCTTGATTTTCTTGGCATCATGCCCAACAATCAATGTATCATCCACATAAAGTAGGAGAATAAGCAAATTATTATATGAGAATCTTTTCATAAAGACACAAGAATCGGAGTTTGTTTTATCGTATCTTTATTCTTCTATGAATGACTCAAACTTCATATACCATTGCCTTGGCTCTTGCTTGAGACCATATAAGCTTTTCCACAATCTACATACAAGGTGCTCCTTGCCTTCAACTTCAAAACTCTCCAGTTGCTCCATATATATCTCCTCTTCTAGGTCTCCATGAAGAAAAACCGTCTTTACATCAAGTTGTTCAATTTCTAAATTCAAACTGGCGGCCAACCCAAGAACAACTCAAATAGAAGATATCTTTACAACCGGTGAAAAAATCTCTTCAAAGTCTATCCCTTTCTTTTGACGAAAGCCCTTCACAACACGTCTAGTCTTGTATCGTGGTCGCAAACTATTTTCTTCTGTCTTCAATTTGTACACCCACTTATTTGTGAGTGTTCTCTTACCCTTAGGCAACTTCACCAATTCAAATGTATGGTTCTCATGGAAGGATTTAAGCTCCTCCTGCATGGCTTCATGCCACTCATTCTTTCGTTCACATGATATAGCCTCTTCATAAGTTTCTGGCTCTCCTGCATCAGTGAGTAACACATACTCATGCGGCAAATATTTTTGAGAAGGCATATGCTCTCTTTCAGATCTTCTAACTTGAGGTAGAATAGATTGCTCTTGCTCAGCTATTTCACCTGTCTCAGCTGAAGAATCAACATTATGTGAGGATTCACCATCTTCATAATTTCCATGCACTTCTACCCCATGATTTCTATCAACATTAGAAGGATTTGGGCTGAAACTAACTAAACGTTGAGCTGTATTCTTTGGTCTCTCCGCCTTGTCAATGTCTTCAATAGTTTGATACTCACAAAACACTACATCTCGGCTTCTAATGACTTTCATTGCAACTGGATCCCATAACCTGTAGCCAAACTCTTCATGTCCATAACCTATGAAGATACACTGTTTAGATTTGTCATCAAGCTTCGATCTTTCATCTCTTGAAACATGCACAAATGCCCGACAACCGAACACTTTTAGATGGCTGTAGGAAACATCTTTGCCACTCCAAACTCTTTGTGGAACATCCTCCTTAAGAGGAACTGATGGAGATAGATTTATCAAGTCCAATGCTGTTCTCATCACTTCACCCCAAAATGACTTGGCAACTTCGCATGAGAAAGCATACACCGAATCCGATCATTAATTGTCCAGTTCATTCTCTCTGCTACTCCATTATGCTGTGGTGTTTTTGGAACAGTCTTCTCAAGCTTGATACCATAATCCCTACAATAGTGTTAAAATGGGCATCTATATTCACCACCATTGTCAGCCCGAACACATTTAAGCTTCTTCCCGGTTTCTCTTTCCACATTGACATGGAATTGCTTGAAAGCCGCAAGTACCTGATCTTTAGATTTCAAAGCAATAGCCCACACTTTTCTAGAACAGTCATCAATAAATGTCACAAAGTATAATGCACCTCCAAGAGTTCTAGCATCCATGCAACAAACATCAGTGTGAACTAAATCAAGTACATTTGATTTTGTGTGTGGAGAGGAACTATGAAATGAGAATCTATGTTGCTTACCTGTAAGACAATGAGCGCATTCCTTTAGATTTTTCTCCTTCAAAGGTAAAAGGTTCTTTCTAGCAAGAGTTTCAAGTCCTTTCTTGCTAAGATGACCCAGCCTCATAATCCATAAATCAACCGAGGAATCCTCCACTGCATTTACCTCTTCTTTAATCAAGTTAGCTTGCATGGTGTAGAGAGAGCCTGTCTTCTTACCTTTTGCCACTACCATGGAACCTTTAGTCAACTTCCATTTGCCATCAAAGAAGGAATTACAATAACCATCATCATCTAAGGCATCCGTAGAGATCAAGTGAAGTCGAATATCCGGAATATTTCTCACATTTTTCAAAAACAAATTACATCCGACATCAGTTTCCAAATAAACATCTCCCATGCCAATAACCTTGGAAACATCACTATTTCCCATCCTAATATAACCAAAGTCACCGCTGCGATAAGAAGCAAAGTAATTACGTCGTGAGGTGACATGAAAAGAAGCCGCAGAATCAACAACCCACGTAGAGTCTTGGCATGTAAGATTCACATATTTGTCGTCACATACGAACACAATATCGCGATCGGATGCAACCGCCGTTGTAGCTTGTTTCTCTTCTTTCTTTCAATCTCCATTTCTATCATGGGATCTATCTCTCTTTGGCAACCAACACTCTTTTGCATAATGTCCCATTTTTCCGCAATTATAACACTTCACACTCCTCCTCGGTCTTGATTTCGACCTTCCTCTTGACTTGCCTCGGGTATCATTTCTTTGAAACCTTCTTGATTGACTTCTCGCCCTGTTTTCTATAAAAAGAGCATCTGATGTAGAAGCATAATTCAAGCCCTTTTCTTCTTGTTTCTTTATTGAACAAGCTTTCTTTAACCATGCTCATAGAAAGCACACCAAAAGGAGCCGAGTTGTTTAATGCCACAATCAAGGTGTCCCAACTATCAGGAAGAGTACCAAGTAATAAGCATGTTTGCAATTCATCACCAAGATCAATCTCAAGATTTGTCAATTGATTTACAACATCTTGAAATTCACTCAAGCGTTCCGCCACATTACTCCCCTCCTTGCATCTCAAATTCGCAAGTCGCTTAACTAGAAGAGCTTTATTTTGTGGAGTTTTTTTCTCATAGAGATCTTGTAATTTCTTCCACAAAGTGTCCGCCTTTGTTTCTTGAGCAACATGATGAAACACACTGTCATCAATCCATTGTCAGATAAACCCAACTATTTTCCGATTCATTCTCTCCCATTCTTTGTCTTCCTTATCTCTGGTTTCATCACCCTCAATAGGATCAAATAAATATTTGCAATATAACACGTCTTCCATCCGAGGCTTCCAAATAGAATACTTCGAGGCATTTAACTTAAACAGGGTGCTACTGGTTTCTTCCAACTAACACTAAAATTTCAACCTTAGCTCGATACCACTTGTTGGGGAGAACTCGGGTACAACAATTCACCACGGCCAAAAGTAATCTAGGATCAATTTCTCCCCAATACTAAATCAACTTAAAATCTCTTAACCCCCAGCAACAACCAACAATGTATAGCCTCACAAAATGTAAATATAATGTCGAAATGATAAGTAGACAACGCAAATAACGACACCAAGGATTTAACGTGGAAAACCCTATGCGGGAAAAACCACGGACCGCCCAAAAACATCCACTAATCACCAGGAATAGCAGGATACACAAAGTATTATTCTCTAGTCACACACTAGAGGCTCAACATCAACATTACAATCATCTTTTTTTTCACCACATAGATAGATAAACAAGTTTTGAGCAAGAAAACCTTAACTGCAACTGGAGAATTCGGAGATGGTTCTCGACGAACAAAAACCATCAACTCGTAGCCCTCAATCTCACGAACAACATAATGAAATTTGAGCCGATTCCGTCAATATTTGGCCTTCGAATTGAAGTCGCAAAGTTGCAGCCCTCTTCCTTTCTTCTCTTCTCCCTTGCTTGTGCGGTTTTTTTTTTTTCTCTTATTTTCTCTCTCCTTCTCTTTTCGAACGCACACCTCCACGCACAACACTCCACTTCTTTTTGTTTTGTTTTCTTTTTTCTTTTTTTTTTTTATTTAATGCTGGCTGGGCCCCACATCAAGGTGGACCCAGCCAACAACATTTATCTATTCTTTTCTTGCTTCCCTGGCTATCAACAACAATTATTATATCCATAAAGGTTCCACAGCAACCTCTCTCTGATAGTATACGGAAGCCTCATTTGCATCAAGAACCAGTTGTGCAGAGAGGGAGAGAGCGAGAGAGATCGATGGCGAGTGATAAAGGCGCGGTGTGCGTTACCGGTGGTGATGGCTTCATAGCTTCATGGATGATCATGAGGCTCCTTGAACACGGTTACTCGGTCCGGACAACTGTCATACCCGACCTGGGTTAGTCTTTCTTTTCTTTCTTGTTTTTTCCTGCCTGATCATGGAGATTTATTCTTGCCATGAGTTCTGATAAGTGTAGTCTTAGACTGATGTTTTGTGCTGAGCATGTTGAAAACAGTCCAACATCCTCTGATCTGTTTGTGCAAGCACATTCACAGTCAATAGTGGGGTTGGCATTCTTGATCGAGGATATATGTATATTTCGTAAGGATCAAGTGTATTTGACTATGCAAGTGTTTCACATGGTCTATGTGTGGGAGAAATAAATGCTGAAACTTGGGTTGTCAACCAATGCAGAAATTTTTATATATTTCGTCCGATTCGGGTGTCTAAGGATCGATTCCAATTGGAATTATCATTAAAAGGAAACCCTTTTTGCTGCCTTTTGAAGCGTGAGAAAGCATAAGATGAACTAAATAATGGCAATAGATTCAGTTAACAATTGATCTGATTTTCGTTATATGATTTATGTTTACATTTACCATATGCTGAGGTGGCCAAAATAGAATCTCTTGCTCTTGTTCTACATAATAATTGACTGACTATCCCTCGCAACAGCTTTTCTTGCAGTCCATATTGCTAAGGTATATGGTGTAATTCAGGGTACTCCATGAAAGAGACATGCTGTATTAGTTGATTTTCCCTGGACTGGCTTCTCCCACTAACCTGATCCATTGATCTCCAATTAAATGTTTGAGCTTTTCCGACCAAAAAAATTGTTTGAGCTTTTTTATTCACAACGCAATTGATGGATTTGATCTGATCAGAAGGCAGCAGACACATCAACTTCTTGACAAATCTACCGGGAGTATCAGAAAGGCTCCGAATCTTCACCGCCGACCTTGGTGAACCCCAAAGTTTCGGCCCAGCCATTGAAGGCTGTGTCGGAGTCTTCCATGTCGCCACCCCAGTGGACTTTGAGGACAGAGAGCCAGAGCCAGTCGTCACCAAAAGATCCATCGACGGAGCATTAGCCATCCTGAGGGCCTGCCTGAACTCCAAGACTCTGAAGCGGGTCGTGTACACTGCGAGTTCATCCGCTGTTCAACTCAACAACTCCAATGCCGATATAGTGGATGAGGACTCATGGAGCGACGTCGACTCCATCAGAGAAATCACGACATTTGGAGCTTCGTATGCAATCTCGAAGACATTGACTGAGATCTCGAGTTCGGAGAGAAGCACGGATTGGAAGTGGTGACAGTGGTTCTCTCATTAGTCCATGGACCCTTCATTTGTCCCAAGTTTGCCGCATCCGGCCGGACTACGCTGGCTTTGGTATTAGGTATATGATACACCAAAAAATATCACATGATTTATATAAATCATGTGAGCCAAGTCTATCTAGACCATTGATCACGTGAGATCCACGGAGAGACTCATGTAGATAGTGGTACATAAACTCCATAATTTGAGAATGTGTCTCTGTTCAATGTCAAGTAGATGATAAAAGGAAGACAAGACTGTAATCTGTCCATTCATATGTTTGTCTTCATTTCGATGATACAAACAATCTAAAATCTTAAAATGACTGGGGTTTGAAATTAACAGGGAATGAGAATGAGTACAATTTTCTTCTCAAAGTATCTCTCGTGCATGTGGACGACGTGGCGAGAGCACACATCTTCCTCTTCGAGCACCCCGACGCCAAGGGGCGGTACATATGTTCCTCGGCCACGATGACCATCGAAGAGATGTCCAAGTTTCTCTCGGAAAGATACCCGGAGTTTCAGATACCCTCACCGGAGTAAGTCCTGTTGTATCCCATTTCATGATCTAACAGATCTACTATTGCTGTTCTTGAACTGAGAGCAGAGTTTTTCAAATCCTTGCAGGTCCTTGAAGGAAGTGAAAGGCCCTAGGCTCGCCAGCCTTTCGTCGAGGAAGCTGTTGAATGCCGGTTTCGAGTATAAGTACGGAGTCAAGGACATGTTCGATGGAGCCATCCAGTGCTGCAAAGAAAAGGGCTATCTCTAGATCAATCTCTGTTCCATGCATATGATTGAATTCGGTACCTCAGGCCGAACATAGTGATGTTCAAAGTAATAAACTGGCATCATGCCCTACAGTGTGACCTATTTCTTTTCTGATCTGTCCTGGGTTCATATCAAATAGCCCTCTAAGAAAAATGCAGGCAAGAACAGAGAAACATGTCGAGGAAAGGCGTATCATGTATCTAGCACGGCTCTTGAAAACTGTTTTGTCCGAGGGCTTTCTGCAAGATATCAAACCATGAATAATCTCGGTACTGATTTTTTCTGTCCTTCTGAATTTGATATTGCAGTGCTAAGAATATATGCACTTATATCATACATCGCCATATATGCACCTTTTGCTGTTCATGAATATCGTTGACAATTTCATTAGAGTTGAAGTAGATTGCTTTGTTTGGTAGTCATTTCTACTCCAACCAACTCAGATCTCTGCAAGAACTCAAGGCCATTGCACCGCGAGGGGCGCCTTGCCTGAGTGAGGGCCGCCACCCTCAACAGTGGCTGGCAAGGGCTTGTTGGCCCTAACCTAGTGGCTGATGAGGGTCGTCAGAGACCCTTGGTGCCCAAAAAAAGAAAAAATAAAAGAGCAAAAAATTATAAAAATATTCAAAAATATTCAAAAATGTCAACATCACCGTCAATTATGTCAAGTAGAACACTTGGCATCTATGTTAGCAATTTTCAGCCTAAATTAGATAGATGGATTAAATTTGTACCAATGTGAAAATATTTATAACTAAATTGATTCAATTGAAAAGTTTAGTCGATTTGGTACCAATGGAATATTTATAACTTTTTTGGTACATTTTACCTACTATATTGAATTAATTGAAAATTTTATGATTGAATTGGAATCAAGATAATAAATTGAAGACTAGATTAGCAAATGACCAAACATTCTAGACATTGAAACATCATAATACACTAGGGACAATTGGCTCCTGGACCGGTGCGGTCCAATGAAATTGATCACTTATTACATGAAAATGAAATTAAAAAGGGAAGGGGGCAATAGATTTCGGCTTTTCTCTGGCAAAATGAAAGAGGTCCAACCAATCAATCAGAGAAATCTCCCATGCTTTTCTCTTGCAAATTTCGGCCAACATGATCAAAGGAATTAATTCCTCCAGGCTACGTATAAAGGGGCAACAAATGTGCAGTGATTGAAGAGGGAAGCGAAGGAGATTGTCATTGTCTCCATTTAATTTTGGCAACAAATTGGCAAGGGACTCTGGTCGTGAGGGAAAAAGCATATAGAAAGGGGTATTCTCTTTGGAAGATAATGGGAAAGGTCTGTCAACAGGTTAGGAAGAAAAGGAAAATATGAATAAAAAGAAAGAGGGCAAGAGATTTTAGCACTAATGGAAGTGAAGCAAATCAGTGAGACCATTTACGCCGCTCTCTTCCCTTAATTTTGAGAACCGGACCGGCACTCTAGGCAATTGAATCCAACTGGCCGGTTCGATTTGATCTAGGGGGCTCCCCATCCGGTTAGTTCGTCTTGCTTATCCCTAAAACACATGCGAGATTGAGTTCTAAGTTCAGTTATTGATCTATTTCGCTTAGAATGAAAAGCCTAACTCAAGAGAGAGCTTAGGAAGTGTGCGAAGTAAACACTTCGTATCTCTTTCTTTAGAATTTGAGCAACTATATGTTAAGAATGCAAATATTTGAAGATAAAAAAAAAAGAACGAAATAAGATAATTTTCTACATGGAAACTTACTCCAAAAGTCAAAAAGGGAAAAACTACGGTATCACGGTGTTACAAGTTTCAATGTTACAACTACAAAAGATATTGTCCTAATATATATAACTATTGACACCTAAATTTCGACTAAATACTTAGGATTAATTTGCATAGAAAATTAGGGATTAATTTGACTCTAACAAAAAAAAAATATTTTTGCATCAATTAGTACATCCATTAATCTTTTTTTCCTTTTTTTCTTATTTTTCCGATAATTTACTTTATAATAATAATAATAATAATAATAATAATAATAATAATAATAATAATAATAATAATAATAATAATAAAAGGGGCGGGTCGCACAGGGGCTAGGTTTCCACACCCAGCCCCTTCCCCTTCTTCTTCTTTTCCACGCGGGCCCAAGGCCCATTTCCTTTAGCCCGGCCCCCTCTTCTTTCTTCTTCTTCTTCTTCTTCTTCTTCTTCTTCTTCTTCTTCTTCCTTCCTTCCTATTCCGCCTCTGCAACTCACGAGCAGCATCGGTGACGCGCGCAAGGACGGCCTACGGCGGAGAGAGAAGGGGTAGTCCAGCTTAAATCAATAAAAGAAGGAAGAACCGTGAAGTACACATCTACCAAGTGAGTCCTCGAAAAAGAGAGGGTTAGATTGTATTGTAGGCGTTGACCATCTGTAATACCCTCTCTCTACTAGTATGAATAATAAACTAGTTGTGGATCTGGGATGGGGCGAATCAGGGATAGGTCGAGGGGAAAATCCAGCTTAAGCTGACTCTAGTAAGGGGTGGACGGTTCGATCTCTGGTATCAGACTGTGACGTGCGCAGAGACACTCTTGCTGGCCAAAACATCAAGGTCACGCTTGAGAAAGTTCGCTGCTTTCTGAAACTTCAAGCTTTACGCTTTTCCGAGCTATGGAGGGCAACAAAGGCACAGTGTGCGTGACGGGTGGTACTGGCTCCATCGCTTCGTGGCACATCATGAGGCTCCTTGAACGTGGTTACTCAGTCCAGACCACAGTAAGACCCGACCCGGGTAAGTCTCTTCATTTTTTTACTGCTTGAACATGGGACTATCGGTGTGCTTCGAATGTGGAGAAATAAGTGCAGAAAAAAGTTGGGTTGCCTACCAAAGCAGAAAACTTGTGTACTTTTGTTTCTCTTAGGAAGTTTAGCAACCTCTTTTTGCTGCCTTTTCAAGCATGAGGAAGCACAAGATGAACTTAATATGGGTTAAGTTAACGGCAATGGAATCGGTTCATGATGATTTGGTTTCTCTCATATGACTGAGATGTACATTCACCACATGCGGTGCGGCTAGAATAGAATCTCTTGAATAAGATTTTCTTGCAGTCCATGTTTTGCTAAGTTTTATGGCGTAATTCAGAGTATTTCTGATCAAGTCAAGTCTTTGCATTAGGGCCTGTTTGGTAACCATCCAAACAGTTGATCTTTTGATTATGATTTTTGTTAAGAATCGGTTTGGGACGAGAATCGCGTTTGGTAAAATTTTTGTTCCGGGACCAAATTTGTTCAGGAGCAGATTGGGAAGAGAATCAAGAATAAAAAAAAAAAAAAGTTAATTCTGTTAGGGACAAAATTGAGAATCAAAACTCTTCTTCTTCTCTTTTCTTCTTCTTCATTGACCGCCATCTCGCGACCGCCGCCCGCCGCCGTCCGCCGCCGCCGATCGCCGGCAATTGGTCGACGAGCTCGCGGAGCTCTCATCGGCTGGAAAAAAAAAAAAAAGAAAAAAAGAAAAAAGAAAAAAAGAAAAAAAAAAAAGAAAAGGAGAAAAAAGAAAAAAAAAAAAAATAAGAAGAAGAATAGGAGAAGAAGAAAAAAAATAAAAAGAATAAAAAGAAAAAAGAAGAATAGGAGAAAAAGAAAAATAAAATACAATAAATAAAAGAAAATAAAAAGAAAAAAGGAAAAAAGAAAAAAAGAAAAAAAAAAAAAAAGAAAAAAGGAAAAAGGAAAAAAAAAGAAAAAAAAAAAAAAGGAAAAAAAGAAAAGGAAAAGGAAAAGGAAAAAGAAAATAAAAAGAAAATAAAAGGAAAAATAAAAAAAAAGAAAGAAATTATAAAAATTATTTAAAAATTAAAATAAATTGATTTGGAACAGAATCAATGAACACGGTACTCAAACGCAATTCTATTCCGAATAAAAAATTTTGTACATTACCAAATGCATTCTTTTACTCGAGATCGGTTCTCGGGAACGAGAATAAAAAATAATTATTTACGATCGGAATTTGTTTCCAGGGAACAGAATCGTTACCAAACGCGTCCTTAGTTGATTTTTCTTGGACCGGTTTCGCCATTGAAGCATTGATGTCCAATCAAGTGTTTGAAGTTTTTATTCGCGACGCGATTGACGGATTTGTTTTGATCGGATGGAAGCGAGATATTAGCTTCTTGAAAAATCTACCGGGGGCATCGGAAAGGCTGCGAATCCTCACCGCCATCTCGGCGACCACGAGAGTTTTGGCCCGGCCATCGAAGGCTGCGTCGGATTGTTCACGTCGCCACCCGGTCGTCACCAAAGATCCATCGACGGAGCCTTAGGCATCTGCGGTCTGCCCGAACTCCAGGACCACGAAGCGGGTTGTGTACACTTCGAGTGCATCGGCAGTTCTATTCCACAACTGCGGCGATGATACTCTGGGTGAGGACTCCTGGAGCGATGTCGAGTCTCTCAGAGCACTGGAAAGAAATTTGGAGCATACGGAATCTCGAAGACGATGACGAGAGAAGGCGGTCCTCGAGTTCGGAGAGAGGCACGGATTTGGAAGTGGTCACCGTGGTTCCCACGCTGGTCCCACGGACCCTTCATTTGTCCCGAGTTCGCCGGATCTGTAGAGATTGCACTGGCTTTGGTATTAGGTAATGTGCTGAACAAAACATATCACATGATCCTTAAGCTAAGTTTATATGGACCGTTGATAACGTGTGATCCATAGTCGAACTCTCGTGACTAGTGATTTAGATAATCTTAATTTACATTATATATAAATTTTGCAATAACTTAACATAATACGGGCACTATATTGAGATAATTGTCCATAAAATCCAAAATTTATTGTATGACGACCAATTTAATCATAAACCTTTATACCAACTTAATCCTAAATATTTTAAAGATTTGTTAATTTAGTCCTAAATTTTTCTTTGTGTCAATTTTGTTCTAAATCTTTTGAAATTTTTAGAGGAAAAGCACTAAAAAGTCCTAAGATTATTGCGACTGTACCAATTCGATTATAAGCCTTTCAATTGGACTAATTTAATCTTAGACACTTTCATGTTAGTACCAATTGAGTTCATTCGGCTAATTTAGGCTAAAAATTACTGACAAAGATACTATCAATTTTATGTGGTATGGTTGGCGTTGACGTCAACATTTTTAAGTTTCAAAATATTTTTTCATACTTTTTAATTTTTAATTTTCTTTTCCTTCTCTCTCTTTTTTTTTTTTTCCTTTCCATTGTGGCCGACGAGAATCGCAACCCTTGCCCAAATGGAGGCGAGCTGTAAGTAGTTGTGGAGTAGGACGTCTCAACCATTGGGTGAGGCTAGCCTCGCCATGGCCTAGCCGACCGCTGGCAAAGGTAGTCTCACCAGCGACCGACGAGGCCCCAATGAGGCACGCCTCATGCCAAGGGAGACTGACCCAAGAAGCGAATCCCAAGAAGAAGAAGAAGCACATCAAGGGAGGAAAGAGATCTTGAACTCGGCCAGCTTGAGAAGTGTGCGCTTCCAAGAATCCGTGATCAGGGGAGGCAATTGCTTGATCGCATTGATGAGGTAGCTGCACCTCCTCTTCGTATCTTCCACGGGATTAGTCTTCTCCACCGTACCTACTCTTGCTCAACCTAGATAAGGAGTGCCAATAAGTGAATCCCTTTCCTCCATCTCCCCTATATAGGCAAGGTCAGACGAGGGTTGTAACCCTCGTCAGTGGCGGGCATGCTTTGGCAACCCTCGCTAGCCACAATAAAAAAGAAAAAAGAAGAAGGAAAACAGAAAAAAAAAATAATAAAAATAACTATTTAAAAATTTTTAAAAAAATATATTCATGTTGGCACTAGCCATGTCACATATAATGGCCAACATCCCATTAGCAAATTTTGGCGCCATATGAACTCAATTATTATCAATATAGTTTAGAATTAAATTGATCAAATTGAAAAGTTTGAGACCGAATTCTTACCAACGCAATATATTTATGACTTTTTTAATACTTTTCCCAGTTTGTCAATTTAGTCATAAGCATATTATTTGAATATTTGGCCAGAACGAATACTTTGGCAAATTGTCAAAAGGTTTTACGATTGAACTGACATAATTGAAAGGTTTAGTACAAAATTGATACATCGTCAAAAGGTTTAGGACTAAATTAGTAAAATTGAAAGATTTATGACCGAATTGGCTTTCGTATAACAGGTTTAAGACTTTTTGGATAATTTTCACACCATACTATAGTCAAATTCATGACGAATTTGATTGATTTGGTCACTAAACGAATGCAGAAATTCCGTAATTTGACAATGTTTCTCTGTTCAATATCAAATATAAGCCAAAGGAAGACAAGACTGTTATCTATCCATGCATATATTCATGTTCATTTCAATGACACACCCTTCTTGAAATCTTAATTTGGCTGCAATAATTCCCGTTCGAAATCATTAGGGAATGAGAACGACTACTCTTTTCTCCTCAAAATATCTCTCGTTCAAGTGGACGATGTGGTCAGAGCACACATCTTCCTGTTCGAGCACCCCAACACCAAGGGGCAGTACATATGCTCCTTGGCCACGATGACCATCGAAGAGATGTCCAAGTTTCTCTTGGAAAGATACCCGGAGTTTCAGATACCCTCACCGGAGTAAGTCCTCTTGTATCCCATTTCATGATCTAATAGATCTACTATTGCTGTTCTTGAACGAGAGCGGAGTTTTTCAAATCCTTGCGGGTCCTTGAAGGGAGTGAAGGGCCCAGACTCGCCAGCCTTTCGTCGGGGAAGCTGTTGGACGCTGGTTTCGAGTATAAGTATGGAGTTGAGGACATGTTCGACGGAGCTATCTGTTGGAGAAAACTTCCTTACTTGTTTTGATGTCGACAAAACATTTTCGGTCTAGTCTCGAAGACTTGCGAGACTCACTCAACAAAGTTCGAAGACTCGCGAGACTCTTCCGTCAAAGTCTCGAAGATCGTCAAAGTCGAAGATCGCCGGACCACCAGACTCAAGATGTAAAGTCTGCCCTCATTGACAGTTTCTAGACCGATGAAGAAGATTTATCCAGATTCAAGTATTTCTTTAGGGATTTGATTCGAGCGGTTATAGAAGATCTCACGGCTGGAGATAGCACCTCAAGATCGATTATTCGGTTTGATTCAAATTTGAATAAATTGGATTCGTTGATTGGCGAAGTATACTTGGAAGGTTCTACTTATGGAAACCTAGATCCCGATTGTATGGGCGAGCGGGATTGGTGGGCTATCTTCACATTCCTTAAGTAACTCGAGATCTCCCTAATTGATTATGTCCAACGGGTAGATTGGAAGAACTCCTTTGGAAGGTGCCAACGGTTATGAAGGCATGGAGGATTATATAAGGAAGACGCTCTGCTTATTTGAGTATGTGCGAGATAGATAAATTCCAAAGTCTAAAGCTTCTTGTTCTTTGTCAATTCAATTGTTGAGCGTAAACTTGTACTCAAAAGAGAGTTTATAATTCTGTGAAGCCTTGAGGAAGTGTAGTAGAGTCTCCACACTGTGGAATCAAGGAAGTGATACTGTAACGACTCTTTTGATTCATAGTGGAATCTAGCCGGTGGGCTGTCAGTGCAGGAGAGTGGACGTAGGCTTGGATTAAGCCGAACCACTATAAATCTTGTGTTCTTATTCTCTTCCTTGAACCCTTTTACCTTGATCGTAACTCTATTTAATTGTTCGAGTCTAATTTCCATTTTAAAGTCTATTGCTAAACAGATTTGAAATTATAATTTCTAGTTTACTTAGCAAAAATTGTTTTTGCACCTATTCACCCCCTCTAGGTGCTCATACTAGCGTTTACAATTGGTATCGGAGCCCGTGTACTCATTTAAATTGAAGTGTTTTTACTTCAGAGTTAACGATCCATGGCTAGTATGTTAGCTCCAAGTTTGGTTGAAGGGCAAAGCAACACAAGACCGCCTTATTTTGATGGAAAGGATTACAGCATATGGAAAAACAAGATGAAGGCATTCCTAAGATCTAAAGATCCTATGGAATGGGACGTGGTAGACAAAGGAATCACTCCTAAAGCTACAACAGTCTCAGAAAGGGGAAAGGAAGCTATTGAGTCCAGCGGGATGACTCAAGAAGAGATAACCAAGAGACAAGCTCTCGATGCAAAAGCAATTTATTCCTTATATTGTGCATTATCTCCTACTGAATATAACAGAATATCTTCTTGTGAAACAGCTAAAGAAGTGCAGGATCGATTGAACATCACCTATGAAGGAACGATCGAGTGAAAGAAACCAGAATCAATATTCTGCTCGGTCAATACGAGGCCTTCAAGATGAAACCAGGAGAATCTATCATCGACATGTTTAGTCGTTTACGAAATCGTGAATGGTCTTGAGTATCAAGGTCAACCAATCTCTGGACCTATGAAGTTCAACAAACTGCTGCGTGGACTTTCCAAAGATTGGAATCACGTAAAGACCTCAATAAGGGAGATACAAAGAATCATTCCACTTTACGTTGACGAATTGGTTGGCACTCTTGAGTCTTATGAAGTGGAGCAAAACAACGAAGATGAAGATCCCAAAGGTAAAAAATCTATTGCTTTAAAATCTAACGATGACTCGATATTCACAGTTACGAAGATGATATGGACGATGAAGAGCTTGCTCTCATGATAAAAAGTTCAGAAAACTGAACAAAAAGGGAAGAAGATTCAATTGGAAGAAACAAAGCTCTCAAAAGTTTCAAAACAAATCAGAGAGGATGATGAATCCAATAAAGATGTGATTTGTTTTGAATGCAAGAAAAGGGACACATCGAGACCCAACCGTCCCTTACTAAAGAAAAAGAAAGGAAAAGCTGAGAAATACGAAAGGCTCTCAAAGCAGAAACTTGGAGTGATACCGAATGCGAAGAGAGTGATGATGACTATGTCAATATTTGTCTAATGGCACAATCGGACTCGGACTACGAGACAGGACTCGAGACTCGAACGGTGAAATCAAGGTAAGTAATTTTAAGATTCCTACTAAAGTTCCTAAATATATTGATGAACTGTGTCTTAGTCTCAAAACCTCTCTCAAGAGGATTTCCGAACTGAAAAAGGAAAATTCTGCATTGAAGCAACGGGAGACTGTTTGGAAAGAAAAGGTCGAAAATTTAGATAAAAGTGTCATTACCTTGAAAGAAAATGCAGACTCTCTTTCTAAAGAAAATGAAGTTTTGAAAAATGATATTTCAAGCATCTCAAAAGGTTTTCGTAGGATCTGAGAAATTGGAAAAGATTCTTTTAGCACAAAGACCTTACTTTAACAAATCAAGCTTAGGAATGACTGCTGAAACCATTCCTCTAATTGATTTTCCAAAAGTGAAGGAAAGAATCAAACAAAGAGCTACAAAAGACTTTTATAAAACTCATTTTCAAAAGCCTTTGTAAAACCCGTAGGCCGCAATGCTCTTAAATGTTCTAAGTGTAATAGTTCAGAACATTTTGAGAAAGAATATCCTATGGTTTGGAAACACGTTAAGAAGGTTTGGGCAAAGACCGTATATTGTACTAACAACATTGGACCCAAGAAAATATGGGTACCAAAAAAGGCTTGAGTTTTCCTTTTAAATGCGAGGTCACTATCAAGAAAAAGGTCAAATGGTACTTGGATAGTGGATGCTCAAGACATATGACAGGAGACTCAAGTTGTTTCATAAAGCTTATGCAAGTTAATGGTGGAAAAGTTTCATTTGGAGGAAATAGTAAAGGCAGAATTGTCGGACGCGGAACAGTAAAGATGGGAAGTCTCACAATCAGCAACGTTTCTTTAGTAGAAGGACTTAACTACAACTTGTTAAGTATCAGCCAACTATGCGATACAGGTTTCAAAATTAACTTTCAAGAAGGAATATGTTCAGGAACCAGCAAAGATTCCTCTCGGACTTTCACAAGACGAAGACATGGGAACATCTATCTTACGGACATCAAACCAGAAAAATCCCAATGTCGAATCTCAATACAAGAGGAAGCCAATCTATGGCATAGGAAACTTGGCCACATCAACATGAGGCAAATAGCCAAGATCTCTACGAAGCTTGTTCGTGGACTACCAAATCGACATATGAAATATCGATCTATGCACCCCATGCGTACTGGGAAAACAGGTCAAAAGTTCTTTCAAACCAATAAATCAAGTTTCCACTAATCGTGTGCTGCAACTCTTGCATATGGATCTCTTTGGACCAACCAGAACCCAGAGTATTGGTGGTAAGAAATATTGCCTAGTAATAGTAGATGATTACTCACGATTTACTTGGGTATATTTCTTGGCAAGTAAGTCTGAAACTTTTCTTATTTTATAAAGTTTGCAAAGAAAGTACGAGAATGAGAAGGGGTATGTTATTTCTTGTATACGAACAGATCATGGAGGTGAGTTTGAAAATCAAGATTTTGCTAAATTCTGTGATGAATCTGGTTTTCAGCATGTGTTCTCCTCTCCGTACACTCCAGAACAGAATGGAGTTGTGGAAAGGAAGAATAGATCACTGCAAGAAATGGCTAGAACTCTTTTAATTGAAAGCAACATTTCTTCTCGCTTTTGGGCTGAAGCGGTTTCTACACTTGTTATATTATTAATAGAGTTTTCTTAAGACCTATTTTGGAGAAAACTCCTATGAATTGTTCAAAGGTAAGAAACCAATTGTTTCCTATTTTCATGTGTTTGGTTGCAAATGTTTTATATTGAAAAATGCAAATGATCGAATTGGTAAGTTTGAAGAAAAATCGGATGAAGGTATTTTCCTTGGATATTCAACCACCAGCAAAGCTTACGAGTTTACAACAAAAAGACTCAAACAAAGTAGAGGAATCAATGAATGTTAAATTTCAAGACTTCACACAAATTCAATCTATCCAGGACTCAACTGAAGAATGCCGAACTGCTCCAGACTCTACAAAGTCTAAACCCCCGAAAGCAACTCGGACTTCGAAAGATCAACAAAGAACAAACATTGAAGAACCAGATGAAGAGAAAGATTAGTCATCAAACCAACCAGCAAGAATCGGAAGCACAAGTCTAGTCACCCCAAAGAACTCATAATTGGCAACATTGATGAAGGAATCCGTACGAGATCCAAAAGGCATGAAGAGTCTAGTGCTGTGGCACTTATTTCTGAAATAGAACCCAAGAGCATATAAGAAGCCTTAACTGATGAAAGTTGGATTGAAGCTATGCAAGAGGAACTCAGGCAATTCAGCATTAACGATGTCTGGGAATTGACTCCTAAACCAAAAGGTAAATCTGTTGGAGCTAAATGGGTTTTCGAAACAAGATGGATGAAAAAGGAAAAGTTATAAGGAACAAAGCAAGACTCGTGGCCAAAGGATATACGCAAGAAGAAGGGATAGACTATGATGAGACTTACGCACCAGTAGCAAGGTTAGAGGCAATTAGACTATTACTTGCCTTTGCTTGTTATAAGAATTTCAGGTTATTCCAAATGGACGTCAAAAGCGCATTCTTAAATGGATTTATCCAAGAGGAAGTCTATGTGGAACAACCTCCCGGATTTGAAGACCCAAGGAAGCCAGACTACGTATTCGGACTGAAAAGGCGCTATATGGATTAAAGCAAGCACCTCGAGCTTGGTACGACAGATTAAGTAAGTTTTTAATCCAAAATGGTTTTGTTAAAGGTAAGGTAGACACCACCTTGTTTATTAAAAGAGAAAATAAAAACTTTTTACTTGTACAAATCTATGTTGATGATATTATCTTTGGATCACCTAACGAAAATCTGTGCAAGAAATTTTCTAAGTCTATGCGGGATGAATTTGAGATGAGCATGATGGGTGAAATTTCCTTCTTCCTTGGACTACAAGTAAAACAATTGAAGGAAGAGACTTTCATTCACCAAGAAAAATATGCTAAAGATCTTGTTAAAAAGTTCGGTTTGGAGAATTGCAAAAAGACTGATATACCAATGTCTAGATCTTGAAGTTGGACAAAGATGAAGGAGGAAAGAAGATTGACCGAAGCTATACGGGAGTATCATTGGTTCACTTCTTTATCTTACTGCATCTAGACCTCGACATTTTGTTTAGTGTATGTATTTGTGCCGATTCCAATCGATCCAAAAGAATCTCATCTAAGTGCTGCAAAACGCATCATCAAATACGTTGCAACAACCTCAAAGTTTGGTCTCGGTATCCTAAAGAAGGAGATCTTACTCTCCTTGATTACTCGAGCCTTGCAGACCTAGCGGGATGCGAGTTGATAGGAAGAGCACCTCGGCACCCGTCAATTGCTTGGGAACGAACGGTATCTTGGTTTTCTAGGAAGCAAAGTACGTAGCTCTTTCAACGGCGAAGCAGAATACGTGGCTCTTGGAAGTTGTTGTTCTCAAATCTTATGGATAAAACAACAGCTAAGAGACTTTGGAATCGAAGACTCATGCACCGAGATCAAATGTGACAATACCGGCGCAATTAATCTCACCAAGAATCCAATTCTTCATTCAAGAGCAAAGCATATTGAGATTCGACATCATTTTATTAGAGACCATGTTCAAAACGGAGAAGTATTGATTCATTTCATCGACTCAAAGAATCGGTGGCGGACATCTTTACTAAGCCACTTTGGAGAAAAGCCAATTTGAGTCTATTCGCTCCGGACTTAATATCTTAAAGTCTGAAGAAGTTCGAGACTTAGGGACTAAAGTCTAAGAAGGCTCGGACTCAAGAGATCAAGATCTACTACTGTAAGTTATTTCTATTTTGAAAATTTATCTTTTGGACAAAATCTCGAAAAGGTACGTTCATCTATTAATCTGTAATTGATTGATGTTATCTTTCTAAAATTTTGGAATTATAGCAACCATTCCTTTTCGAAAAAGAAGTTATCTTTTTGACAGTTATAAATTTTTCAAAAAGGCAGTTATTTTTGAAAAGGTATTTTCCATTTTCCTTTTTGCAACGATTCGTATAACCTGTTTTGATTGCTTTATATACCGATCGTCTTCTTCACAAACCCTAGAAGCACAGAACTTCACTTTCTCACTTTTTCTCTCTAGTTTAATCTTAAAGTCTTCACCTTTCTCGCGAATCGAGTTTGGAATCTCCTAAAGACGTGATAATGGCTTCTCAAAGAAAGTCCTCAAGAATCGCAAGCGGGGACCACCGCCTTTGCGTGAGGGTCCTACGCATTTTGACCTCACCGAGGAAGAAGATTCTCCGAGACAACAGCGAGCCCACAACATTCTCAACCGCGCCGCTCTTCTCGAGGCTAGATCACAATAGCAAGCGCGGAAGAAACCGTCGAGGATGCCGCACTGTAAGGTCTCAAAAGCCCGCTTTTACCTACAAACCGTACACTTTGCTTTAAAAGAAGGAGGCTCCGCTTTGAGTTTCATTGACGAGTTTTTGGTAGAAAAGGGGTATAGGAATGAAACCCATTTTTGCACACAATGGAACGCTTGGGTATTGCTCCTGGGCTCGGCGAGATAGAGCTTTTTGCGAATATTCCAAGTGATCCACGTGTAAGTGGACATAATCAACCCGAAGGAAATGATGATGAGAAAATGTTCACAAATTTTAAGTCTATAATGGGTATTGCTGCGAATGTTAGAAGCAACATAACAGATTTGTTTCGTTATGAGGAACACAAACGACATTATACTAAGTTGCTGAAGAGAGGGGTGATGAACCCAAGGAGTGTAGACTTTGATTTTCTAGACTCTCGAAGGTGAACTTGCGGGAGAAATTCGCCTTACTTCAACTTGATAAATTCTGCTCTGAGACAACAGTAGCACATCCAAAACTTACTGCTTATTTCTATTCAAATCTAAGCTTTTTGGATGCGAATAGATTTTCATTCAGCGTTAGAGATCGGGATTATGTGGTTGACATGGACACCCTGGCCGATGTGATTGGGGTTGAAAGAGGGAATTTCAATCGATCGGCGTGTCTATTGGCCGGGCAACAAAGTGGAACTCGTTCGAGATGGGATGGCCGAAGGACGAATCTCGTATGTGAGGTTGAATGCCTCAAATGTTCTTCTTCACAAGATAGTGATCAACTATGCGAGACCAAAATCGACTTCAAAGACGTGTTTCAAATTCAGAAGCAATGCTGATGTATGCCATCAACGCTGGCAAGAAGTTCTCCCTACCACACACTATAATGTTTCACATGTACAGATCGGTGGTGAAGGACAAAGGCCAACTTCCTTACTCAGCACTTGTTTCCAAGCTGTTCAAACACCTTCACATTCAGCCTCCCAATACTCTTTGTGTTCGATCGTGTGATCAGATGGTGGTGGGGCGAAGGTGGTCTCAAGATGCGTCTAAAAGAGCTAAACAAAGCTTTGGAGCGATTCAAGGAGAAGACTCCTACCAAGACTCATCAAGTCTCTTCTTCGCTGCAAAAAGAAAGGAAAGGAGCCCATGACAGCTCCATCCAAGAAAAGAAGAGTACTCATCTTGGAGAAGGAAGAGGATGAGGAAGATGTAACCTTATCGGCTCTTGCTTTAAGTAGTCTTCGGCATTCGTTCCCACGTACGAGAGGAGAAAGAGGATCAAGACGAGAAGAGGAAGAACGAGAGGGAAGAAGAGAGGGGATCGATAAGGAAAGAGGCGAGAGGAAGAAAGAAATTCAGAAGACGAGGAGCGAGAAGAACCGCAGCATCATTACACTGACGAGGAGACAGAGCATGAAGAGTACTTCTCTCCACCCGAAGGCACTGAAACAGGGGGAGTTGACAAAAGAGGTACTTCTTCAATTACTTTTGCTAGTGAAGATGTGAGCCGCTCACTGCGAGATCCGGAAGATGTCTATGCCTCTCAATTTCTGAGGAAGGTCATGAGGCTTCTTCTCCAAATCTGGATACTCATGCTCGAGATGCCATCTTCGCAAATACTCCTCAATCGACCATCTTTGAGGCAAGCACTCGGGCCCGACAACTCAGCGGACCTTCGATGAGTGCTTGATATTCTTATGGAGATGCGAGGTCGGATCTACGCTCCGGGATATGAAGTTCGGAATGTGCGGAATGTCGGTCAAGCCTCTTCGGTTTCGTTGAATGATCAAATCCAGACTCTTACTCTTCAAGTTCAAGCCACGCCAAGAGTCATGAAATAGAAAAGCTGAAGGAGGATTTGAAAAAGTTGGAAGACACTTTGTCCGGTCGATTGGAGATTTCCAACTTGTTCGCATTCCAAGACAATCCTAATTTCATTCGCTTTTCATTTCTTCCTTTTTAATGATGACAAAAAGGGGAGAAGCTGAGTGCGCAGATTTGTTTTAAATTTGACTTATTTCAACTTCGTTTAAAACTTTACTTTTGTCCGGTTGTGACTGATTTGAATTTAGATTAATGTTTGGATTTGGATTGACCGTTTAAAAGCCGTTTAATGCTTGCTTGCGGTGTTGGCAAAGATAGTTGTTTATCTTTGGACTAACACATTTTCGTGGATGCGAGATTCAATACTATCTTTATCCATTTATGAGATATCCATGTTTGCTTAAGTATTGTCTTGCGGGTTAAAATATCCAAATCTGTAGAAAAGTTTTGTCACCATCAAAAAGGGGAGATTGTTGGAGAAAACTTCCTTACTTGTTTTGATGTCGACAAAACATTTTCGGTCTAGTCTCGAAGACTTACGGACTCACTCAACAAAGTCGAAGACTCGCGAGACTCTTCCGTCAAAAAGGAGTCGAAGATCGCCAGACCACCAGACTCAAGATGTAAAGTCTGCCCTCATTGACAGTTTCTAGACCGACGAAGAAGATTTATCCAGATTCAAGTATTTCTTTAGGGATTTGATTCGAGCGGTTATAGAAGATCTCACGGCTGGAGATAGCACCTCCAGATCGATTATTCGGTTTGATTCAAATTTGAATAAATTGGATTTGTTGATTGGCGAAGTATACTTGGAAGGTTCTACTTATGGAAACCTAGATCCTGATTGTATGGGCGAGCAGGATTGGTGGGCTATCTTCACATTCCTTAAGTAACTCGAGATCTCCTAATTGATTCTCCAACGGGTAGATTGGAAGAACTCCTTTGGAAGGTGCCAACGGTTATGAAGGCATGGAGGAGTATATAAGGAAGACACTCTGGGTATTTGAGTATGTGCGAGATAGATAAATTCCAAAGTCTGAAGCTTCTTGTTCTTTGTCAATTCAATTGTTGAGGGTAAACTTGTACTCAAAAGAGAGTTTATAATTCTGTGAAACCTTGAGGAAGTGTAGTAGAGTCTCTACACTGTGGAATCAAGGAAGTGATACTGTAACGACTCTTTTGATTCTTAGTGGAATCCAGCCGGTGGGCTGTCAATGCAGGAGAGTGGACGTAGGCTTGGATTAAGCCGAACCACTATAAATCTTGTGTTCTTATTCTCTTCCTTGGACCCTTTTACCTTGATCGTAACTCTATTTAATTGTTCGAGTCTAATTTCCATTTTAAAGTCTATTGCTAAACAGATTTGAAATTATAATTTCTGGTTTACTTAGCAAAAATTGTTTTTGCACCTATTCACCCCCTCTAGGTGCTCATACTAGCGTTTACACTATCCAGTGCTGCAAAGAAAAGGGCTATCTCTATATCAATCTCTATTCTATGCATATGATAGAACTTGGTACCTCAAGCCGAACATTGTAATGTTCAAAGTAATAAGCTGGCATCATGCCATACAGTATGACCTATTTCTATTCTGATCTGTCCTAGGTTCATATTATATAGTCCTCCAAGAAAGATGCAGACGAAAACAAGAGAAACGTGTCGGGGAAAAGCGTATCATGTACCTAGCACGGCTCATGAGAACCAATTTGTCCAATGGCTTTGTGCAAGATGTCAAACCACGCAAATAATCTTGGTACTGCTTGTTTCTGTCATTTTGCATTTGATATTTCAGTGCTGAGAATATATGCACTCACATCATACATCTCCATATATGCACGTTTCTTTCTTCGTGAATCTCGTTGACAATTTCAGTTTCCGAAGCTTAATGCTGCACCATTTATGTTAAAATGAACTCGAAGACTAGACTACTGAATGTTAGTAATATTTAACCTGGAATGGTACATTTTTGGAGAATACCACAAGTACTAACAATCTCCCGCGTCTTTTTTAATCCATGTTATATCAATTGTCTCCCCATATCCTATTGGGAAAATCGCGTAAAATACACTTTCTTACTTCAAAACACTATTTTGTTCCTTTAAAAGAACCATTTTCCTTATTCAATGCATCGTTCGGAAGCTTTTTCCACTCAACATACACTTCTTTAAACGTAGAATCAGAATCATCATAGAAAAGCATCACACTTAAGAGAATCATTTACCTCTTCTATAGCATTGGCATCGGCCATTCTCTTGTTAATAGGACCCTCAAGGGAAAAGTACCAAAAAAGTCTTCAACCTATTGCATTGGTATCAATTTAGTCCTAAACTTTTCAATTGAACCAATTTAGTCCTAAACCTTTTAATATTGGTACAAATTCAGTCCATCCGGCCAATTTTGGCCGGCCGACGCCGACGTGTACATCGGCCAGTGGTCGGACGATGTGGCAATTTTTATGATTTTTTATTATTTTTTCGAATTTTTTATTAATTTTTTCCTCTTTTTTCCTTTTTCCTTTTCTTTTCCGGCCACTGGGCGAGGGCCGTGAAGCCCTCGCCTGCCTCTGGCGAGGGTCGCGGCCCTCACCTCCGCCTTGGCGATGGCCACCATGGCCTCGCCAACCGTCAGCGAGGTGACTTCACCCGGATCTGGGCGAGGCTGGCCTTGCCGTGGGCGAAGGTGGCCTCGCCGACGGCTGGTGAAGGTGGCCTCGCCGGCCATGGCGGCCATCGCCGGGGCGGAGGTGAGGGCTTCGTAGTCCTCGCCAGCCACCACCGAAAAGAAAAGGAAAAGGAAGAAAAGAAAAAATAATAAAAAAAAAAAAAATAAAATAAAAAATCATAAAAATTGCCATGTCAACGTCCGGCCGACGTCCACGTCAGCACCGGCTGGCCGAAATTTGCTAGATGGACTGAATTGGTACCAATATTAAAAGGTTTAGGACTAAATTGGTCCAATTGAAAAGTTTATGACTGAATTGGTATCAATGCAATAGGTTTATGACTTTTTTGGTACTTTTCCCGACCCTCGAACTTGTTATGTCTTGCGACTTCGGGTCCATTTTCAATCACTTTCCATGCTTCATCCGTCGATTTGATGAACACCTCTTCTCTGCATCTCCTGCAAATAAAAGTAGAGCCATCACCAAGTGGAGGTGGAACAATAGGCTGATGTTCATTCAAGTGAGTACCAAACATAGATGCCAAATGATGTTTTAACTCAAAGTAATAATGCACTTTTTATTAATACAGGAAAAACTAGTCACTTTCGTGATCGGCGTAATGATCTGATCATGCGTGAGTTGGGAATCTGTTTATCTAGGGATCAGTATTTGCGTTGTGCAGGAATGGCCGAAGTGTTAGGACTCGGTGTTCAAACTTTGAGCTTTTATGCCGACGGTGTGCTTATGAACTAATCAGGAGGGCCTTTTTTTTACAAGAAATAAAAAAGCTCTAAAGCGAATTAGAAGTCGCGAAATGCCTGGCTTTTCATCAAAGAAGTCTTGGACATCAGTTTCGAATTCAAGCACGGACTCGAGGATAGGTTCGATGGAGCAATTAGGAGCTGCAAAGAAAATGGGTACATCAGATGGTGCCCAACTTATGTCAATCAGAACAAATTCCGAAAGGAGATCTCAAGAACCGTCAAAGAGCGCAGTCACGCAATTATATTGATTTGGGGTTTTTACTTATCTAATCATTGTCTGTAAATTATGTTGTTGCAATTATGTCTGAAGTGAAAGTAGAAATTGAGAATTTCGACAAAAGGAACAAGGGAAAAGTATCAAAAAAGTCTTAAACCTATTGCATTGATACCAATTCAGTCCTAAACTTTTTAATTGGACCAATTTAGTCATAAACCTTTTAATATTGGTACTAATTCAGTCCATCCGGCCAATTTTGGCTAGCCGGTGCTGATGTGGACGTTGGTCGGTGGCCGGACGCGTGGCAATTTTTATGATTTTTATTATTTTTTCGAATTTATTTATTTATTTATTTCTTTTTTTTTCTTTTTTTTTTTTTTTTTCCGAAGGCCCGCCGGCCCTGGATAAGGGCTGCGAAGCCCTCACCTGCCACCGGTGAGGGTCGCGTCCCTCGCCCGGCCTCTCCTAAGGTCGTCGGCGAGGCCATGGCGACCATTGCTAGGGTGGAGGCGAGGGCCGCAAAGGTGATAATTGGATGCTTGACTCTAGATGTTATTATTATATGACTCTTTATAGGGACTAGTTTACTACCTAAGGGTTACGTTTGTCAATCGAATAAAATTCAGGGTAGGATAAATTTTATTATATCCTACATTTAGTGTTTGCTCAAGATAGGATAAAGTCAAATATAAAACGGATATAGCCTTTATTAAATTATTCTATGGGGGAGGTAGGATAAAGATGGATTTCCAATATCTATAATAGAAAAGTTATTTTTCTCAAATAATAAACTTCTTAAATTAATAAAATTAAAATTATATTTCAATGTAAATTTAGTTTTTCAATTTAATCTTATTTTTAGTTAAATATTCAAACTTAATTCTATCTTAAAATATAGATTCAATATATAAATATAAATTTATATTTATATTTATTACATATTTTGGCTATTTTTAGTATTTTAGGCATATTAGTACATTTTATTATTTAATAAAATTTTATGACAAAATGATGGAAGGGGAAAAAATTAAAAATTAAAAAAAAATTAAAAAAGAGAGGAAAAATAGAAATAAAAAGCAAATAAAAATGAAGTAGACAAAAGTGTGGCGAGAGATTTTTACCATCTCCATTTATGCAACTTTGAGGTTCATTTACATTGATATGTCGTTTATACCAAACAATATACATAATATAATGTAAATAGATCTAAATTTATTAATGTGATTCACCAAATAATGAATAGAATATAGCAAAATTTATTTTGTTTTGCTATTTTATAAATATTAATCTTTATTTTTAAAATTATAATTATACTTGATTATTTGTGTGTGTGTGTGTGTGTGAAGATGATATATCAAGATAACATGTCATTAGAGGTGGAGGACTCCAATCACCAAATTAGAATTGTCGGGCAATGAAAGTGAAGAAGAGCCATCCCCGACTATGAGTGTCACATATAAGGTACTTGGTTCTTGTCTTCCTCCTAATAATAAGAAATATACATTTGAATGCTAAAATCATTATGTGAGACAATGGTAAGTGCAACTTTTCTCGCCAAAGTCCAAATTACACAGTTCAAGAAAGCTGACAAGTAGTAGTGTCTTCACCGTGTGGGGCCCCCTCCTGCGTTGGATTGATACTGAGCACCAACCACCCCTAAAAATTTTGACGAGGACAATGGAAGAGAAAATTCCTCTCCCACCACTGAAAAGCATGATGGTCGTCCTCTTCTAGAATGCCAAGCCATATGCATCGATTTCAAAAAAAATATATCTAAAATATCCTTAAATTATTGTGCAAGAGACAATTCAATTTTAAATTTTTTATTTGATCAACTTAGTCCTAAATTTTTCTATGATTTATTAATACAATTCTTCCAATCAAATTTAGTCCAAAATCGTTGACTTGGCCATTAGGCATCTCACGTGCACAAACGATTCTTATAATCTATTTTTTTCTGAATTTTTGACTCTTTTCTTTTCTTTTCTTTCTTTCTTTTTTTTTTTTTTTTTTTCCATATTTCCCTCCGCTAGTCCGGGGCCTCAATGATGGCTAATGAAGGCCGTTGACTGAGGGTTCGAGCCAATTCAAGTGGGGGGAGGTCCACCATAAAGAATTGCAATTTGGCACACCAACCCTCGCCTCATCTATATTTGGGCAAGGAACCACAATGCCCTCATTGTGGTCCACGAGCCCTCGTTGTGGCCGACAACCTCTAATGGCCATCTGAGGCCTTGGACTGTCGAAAATAGGAAAAAAAGAAATAGAACATAATAGGATGATGAGGAAGCTCCAAAAACAACAAAATCAAGCATTCGATCAAAAAGAGTCAACTTTTTTAGAACGGAATTCATTTAAAATAAAGTAGGGCCTACAACTTGTACTCTAAATATTCCCAAATACTAATAGAATCAAAATGGATATAAAAAAGGAAAAGAAAAGGTAAAAATTAAATTTTTTAAAAGATTGTAAAAATCATTTGTGTCAACGTTGGCCGTATAACGTAAGGCGGTCGGCCTCCACTTCAGTTAATTTCAATTAAATTTAGTCAAAATAAGCAGATTATCAAAAGGATTAGAATTAAAATGGCCAAATTAAAAAATTTAGGACCCAATTGACACCATACAATAGGTTTATGACTTTTTAGATAAATACCTCATACAAGTTCATAATTAATGTCATGGACCTAGTTATTTCTTCGATTTAAATAAAGAAATAGGTTTTATGTGTGTGTATATATATATATATATATATATATATATATATATATATATAAAACACACGCACACAAAAAACCTCAAAGTTGATACACTTATGATAAATCTATCACAAACTAAGTTTTTGGTTACCAAAAGCCATGAAGTGATACACTTGTGACAAATTTACCCTTTAATAGTTTCCATTAAATTTTACTATTAAATTGCTGAGTTTGATAACACATGACAATTGATCGGTATACCAGTTTGGGATTTTACTCTCGGTTTGTCATAGTTGCACCGGTTTTGTGTTTTTTATTGTATTAATTCAGTTTAACAGAGGGTATATTTGCTGAGTTTTTTAGGGTAATGAAATTAGTTTAACATATGGTATATTTGTCGATTTTTTAGGGTAATAAAATTAGTTTTTGATAAATTTATCACGATGTACTAATTTTTTTGTAATATTACTCATATATATATCGTTGCTCATATTAGTTCACATTTGACAAAATTACCCCAAATTGGTACATTTGCAACAAATTTACCCTTTATTAGTTTTTATTAAATTTTATATTAAATTTCTTAGTTGGATAACACATGACAATTGACCGGTGTACCACTTTGGGATTTTACTCTCCGTTTGTCATAATTGTACCAGTTTTGTGGTTTTTGTAGTATTAATCCAATTTAACATATAGTATATATATTCCAAATATATCAATTTAGAGTTTTTGAGGGTAATAAAATTTGTTTTGGATAAATTTATCACTGTTATACTAATTTTGGATTTTTTTGCAATATTACTTGTTTATATAGCATTGCTCAATATTAGTACCCACAACCCCCCAAAAAAAAAAAAAACCCAACGTTAAAATGTAGAATATATACATTCGCATATGAAGCATGGCTATGTATCACCAAGCGTGGTAGCCTAGTGGTAAAGAGGTTACATTGTCTCTAACAAGGTCATAAATTCGAGTTGTGAGACCGAATCTTGGGCCAGCTAGTGTCTCAAGCATCCTCTTACCTCACGTAGAAGGATTTATTTTTATCCAACGCCATGGTGTTAGGCTGCAGTGACGGATTGAAGAAAAGCAGACCGAGCAGTTGTCATTCAATGCGGACATTATCCATATACCTCTTAGAGAGAAAGCTTAAGGAATTGGTTGCACCCACTTTTCAACGTGGCGTCCGTTTTAAGGAAGACGCGAGCAGACTCTGCTGGCCAAAACATCAAGGTCACTCGAAAAAGTTTGGTGCCTTCTGAAACTTGAAGCTCTTCACTTCTCCAAGCTATGGAGGGCAACAGAAGCACGGTGTGCGTGACGGGTGGTACTGGCTTCATAGCTTCATGGCTCGTCATGAGGCTCCTCGAACAGGGTTACTCGGTCGGACCACTGTCAGACCCGACCCGGGTAAGTCTTTCTTCTTTTTTCCTGCCTGAACATGGAAAATTGGCATGAGTTCTGGTCAAGTGTAAAGTTCTTTTGACTGATGTTCTGTGCTGTCCATACATTCTCTGATCTGTTTGTGCATGCACAATACGTATGCGTTTCAAATGGTCTGTGTTTGTGGAGAAATAAACGCAGAAAGGGTTTGGGCGTTAGCTATTGCACAAATTATTTATACTCTGTCTGGTACGGGCGTCGAGGAACGATTTTGATTGGAATTACAGTCGGACATAGATCATATGCCGCTTTTCATGCATGAGAAAGCATAAGATTGACTAAATATGGGTTAAATTAATGACGATAGACTTTAATAATGATTAAATTTCTCTTATATGATCAGATATGAACACGTTCCATATGCCCAGGTGACTAAGACAAAATCTCTTGCTCTTGTTCTACATATGAACTCTCTCTCACGCTCTCTTGAATCAGCTTTTCTTGCAGTCCATATTGCTAAGTTTTAAGGTGTATTCAGATTATTTCCTGAATGAGCCATGTTGTATCAGTTAATTTTCTCTGGATTGGTTTCTCTTATTAACACGACAAATCCATATCCTATTAAATATTTGAACTTTTATTTGGGACACGATTGACGGATTGTACTGATCAGATGGCACCAGAGACATCAGCTTCTTAAAAAATCTTCCAGGAGCATCGGAAAGGCTCCGAATCCTCACTGCTGAGCTCGGTGACCCCAAGAGTTTTGGCCCAGCCATTGATGGCTCTGTTGGAGTCTTCCACGTCGCGACCCCAGTGGACTTTGAGGACAGAGAGCCAGAGCCAATCGTCACCAAAAGATGCATTGATGGAGCATTAGGCATCCTGAGGGCCTGCCTGAACTCCAAGACCGTGAAGCGGGTTGTGTACACCTCAAGCTTGTATGCAGTTCAACTTAACAACTCCAACGCTGATATACTGGATCAGGACTCGTGGAGCGATGTTGACTCCATCAGAGGAATCACGAGGTTTGCAGCTTCATACGCAATCTCAAAGACATTGACCGAGAAGGCGGTTCTCGAGTTCGGAGAGAGGCACGCACTGGAAGTGGTGACAGTCATTCCCTCACTCGTTCATGGACCATTCATTTGTCCCAAGTTCGCCTCATCTGTCCAGAATTCGCTGGCTTTGGTATTAGGTATGTGAAATATATCTAGATCGTTGATCATGTGAGACTCACATAATTATGGGTTCAAGTAATATTAGTCAATATGATATATAGATTTTGCAATAACATTCTTATACCTTACATATCATAGTCACATTCATGACCACTTTGATTGATTTGGTCGCCAAAAAGATGTATAATTTCCATAATTTGACAACGTTTCTCCGTTCTATGTCAAATGTATGGCAAAGGAAGACAAGATCATAAGCCGTGCCGCTCATATCTTCATGTTTATTTCAATGGTACACGCTTCCTTTAAGTCTTAATTTGACTGCGGAAAATCCCGTTGGAAATTAACAGGGAACGAGAATGAGTACTCTATTCTCCTCAGAGCATCTCTCGTGCATGTGGACGACGTGGTGAGAGCACACATCTTCCTCTTCAAGCACCCCGACGCCAAGGGCCGGTACATATGTTCCTCAGCCACGATGACCATCGAAGAGATGTCCAAGTTTCTCTCGGAAAGATACCCGGAGTTTCAGATACCCTCACCAGAGTAAGTCCTGCTGCATCCCATTTCACGATTTAACAGATCTACTGTTGCTGTTCTTGAACTGAGAGCAGAGTTTTTTTAAATCTTTTTAGGTCCTTGAAGGAAGTGAAAGGCCCCAGGCTCGCCAGCCTTTCATCGAGGAAGCTGTTGGACACTGGCTTCGAGTATAAGTGCAGGATCGAGGACATGTTTGATGGAGCTATCCAGTGCTGCAAAGAAAAGGGCTATCTCTAGATCAATCTCTGTTCCATATTTATGATAGAATTCGGTGCCTCAGGCCGAGCATAGTAATGTTCAAAGTGATAAAATGGCATCATGCCATACGGTATGACCTATTTATATTCTGATCTGTCCTGGGTTCATATCATATGATTTGTCCGAGGGCTTTGTGCGAGATATCAAACCGCGTGAATAATCTTGGTACTGCTTGTTTCTGTCCTTCTGTGTTTGATATTGCGGTGCCGAGAATATATGCACTTATATCACACCCCGCCGTATGGGCACCTTTTGCTCTTCGCGATTATCGTTGACAGTTTCAGCAGAGTTGCAGTAGCTTCTAGCTTTTTTTGGTCGATTCATTTCTACTCCATTTAATTCAGATCTCTGCAAATACTCAAGGGCCATCACGTCGCTAGCGCGAAGGCATCGCCTAGGCGAGGGCTGCGACCATCGCCTGTGGCTGACAAGGGTCATGAGAGACCCTCGGTAGCCACAAAAAAAAAAAGGAAAAAATGAAAGAAATAAAGAAAAGAAAAAAGAAGAAAAAAAAAAAAATCAAAATCAAAATCAAAAAATTATTTAAAAATGTCAATATCAATGCCAATCATGTCAAGTAGAACGCTTGGCATTTACGTAAGCAATTTATAGCTTAAATTAGCTAGATGAATTGAATTGGTATCAATGTGCAAGTGTTTCGAACTAAATTGATTCAATTGAAATGTTTTGAACTGAATTGGTACCAATGGAACATGTTTATAACTTTTTTGATACTTTTACTAACTATATTGAATTAATTGAAAGGTTTATGACTTAAATGAGATCCGAATAATAAATTTAGGACTAGATTAGCAATTTACCACACATCCTAGACACATTGAAACTTCAAAACACACTAAGGGTAATTGGTTTCTTGTTTGGTTTGGTCCATAGAACCGATCACTTATTTAACATGAAGATGAAATTTAAAAAAAAAAAAAAAAAAGGGCAAGAGGTGTCGGCTTTTTTTGGGCAAAAAGAAAGAGGTCCAACCAATCAATTAGAGAAATCTTCCAGGCTTTTCTCTTGTAAATTTTGGCCAGCATGATCAAAGGAATTAATTATTCTAGACTACGTAAAAAGGGGCAAAAAATGTGGCGGTGATTGAAGAGAGAAGCAAAGGAGATTGTCATTGTCTCTATTTTATTTTGGCAACAAGTTGGCAAGAGAATCTAGTCACGAGGAGACAGAGAGGAATATTTTCTTTGGAAGATAATGGGAAAGGTGGGTCATGTGACATCTAGATTTTCGAGTCTGATTTCGATGAGATGAAATGGGCTTTTCATCGACGTGCCTATAGCCTTTTTCTCTGAGTTGGCCACTCACGAATTTTAAGGAATCTAAACGCAATAGACTTGAGAATTCGATCAGGAATCGGCCCTGCTCGATCGTCTTGTCTAATCTGCAGTCATTACAAGATGCGTCAAAATCGATCGAGACCGGAGATAGGTCGATTCGATAGAGGTATGTGATTAGTGCATGGGAGATTCCACCTAATTGCAAAATTTCTATCGAACAGCACTAGACCGATTTTTCTATCATTTTCGTACCCTGTGTCTGTATTTGAAACCTAGAGATTTTCACGACAATCGAGAGTCGCCAATGTGTCGAAGACATACTTTGTGGCTCAAAAATAATCAACCACGGGTCAATTGCATTAAAAATTCCTAAAAGCTACTTGGTAGATTACGACGCGCTAAAATCACGTCAAATTGAAATTAACCGCGAAATTGAACTCGATTTCAGAAATTGAAAGTTCTGTCATGTCATGATTCATTTTAGGAACGTCGACTCATCTTCTGAAAATTTTTCGAAGATTCCGGGATTTTTACGGAAAATCAATTCGAACGATTCGGAAAACGAACGGAAATTCGGATGGGCTCATTCGAAGGGAATTTTGACTTCCAAGCCAAACTATTTGATTATGAGAACTTATAGAAATTTTGTGGGCTTTTTCCTTGGCAAAATTGAACGTCGCATTGGGAAATTTCACAAAGAAATTTGTTGACACCTAAATTTTGCAATTTTATTTAGGACTTAATTGTGTACAAAATTAGGAATTAGTCACTAAAAAAAACAAAAAAACAAACAAACAACAAAACAAACAAAACAAAAATAAAAACAACAAAAAAGGAGAAAAAAGAAAATGTGGAAGGGGCCGGACCGGATCTCACCTTGGCCCGGCCCATGCCGCCTTCTACTCGCTCCATCTTCACGCGTGAAACCCTAGAAGGGCGGGGGCATCGAGCAAGGGAGGAACAACAAAAAGGACCGAATAAAAGAAGAAGGGAATGAGAGAGAACACGGTCTTCGGGGACGCGAGAGAGCAAAAAAAACAAAAGACAGAGAGAAATAGAGGAGAAAAAAAAAAAAGAAAACCAGACGTAGAGAGAGCTGGAGAGAGAGAAATCGAGGAGCGGCTCGCCACCAAAGCCGCCTGCAAGTGCGCCCGACCACCGGCGACGTCAAGAAGCCTCACTTTGCCGGGCCACATCTCTCCGGTAGCCGCTTGTCCCAACGCCTGTCGCTGCCCATTTTCCCGATGCCGAGCCGCCGCTCTCTACCCCTCGAGTGACGCCCGCACCTTCCTGTTTGTTGCCGAAGCACCGAACGTCCACGAGCACTTTGCCGGTGCAGCCCGAGCCACCGCCGCACCCCGCCTCGACGCTAGAAGCCGCTCACATCTCAGCCTATCGTCAACACCACAGCGGCTCGCCACCGCGCCCGAGTGCTGCCCACCTTTGCCGACGACGATCTGACGCCTCCGCCCGTGACGACCTGCCGCGCTCTGCCTACAACCGCGAGCACCGCCATGCCAGCTGCTAAAGCTCTGCCCGAGTGCCGCCACTACTGTTGTGCTCCCCTCCACCCGAATCCGTGACGCGCCAGCCCTCCACCGAGCCACTTTGCGTCGGCTGCTTTGCCACCTGCTGCGTCACCGCCGGCCGTGAAGCTGTCGTCGCCGTCGTCGGCACTTGCCAAGAAACCCTAGGTTTTCGGCCAAAATTGGGTCGGACGCGGGTCACAAGCCGAGTAGGGTTTTGATCTTCGGGCAGGCCGCATATGGGCCGAACCAAGGCCTTTAGGCCTATTTAATATTAGTTTTTCCTATTGTGTTGAGTCGGGCTTAGTCTCCTTAGGTTTGTTTTTTAGGTGGGCTCACTTTTGAGTTGGGTGGGCTGTTGTTCAAGCCCACTCCTATTGAGGCTTGCCAAATTTGGCCCTCCCCGCCCGAGCCGGTCCGGTTTGACCGGACCCGACCCGTGTCGACCGGGCTGAACTCAAGTCAGGTCAGACCTGACCCAACTCGATTAGCCCATTTTATTAATTAAAAATTATTTAAAAATTTTAAAAAAATAATTAAAAATTCAAAAAAAAATTCAAAAATTCAAAAAATGTAGGGTTTGGTTAGGAATTGTCATATTTTGCCTTTTTAGTATAATTAGGCCTTTTGTTTGCTCGTATATTTATTATATCGTAAATTTAGTTTGCATATCTAATTATGTTTAATTGCACGTATTTAATTTTACTGCAATTAGGATCTTGATAACTATGATTGTTACTTTAATGATTGCGCACCCGCATAATCACCTCACATGTTAGTGGATAAATATAAAATCAATCCAAACTGCTTGCCAAAAATCATTTTGTTAAAATGAACAAGATTAGATACCGAAAGGGCACTAATTGGTCAATTAATGTAATCAAGTCCCCGACCCTAGATTCTCTGGTTGCGTAGGAAGTGAGGTACACTCCCATACCTCAATTGGTTTCTAGCCAACCCCAATAGGCTAGTGGCGATTCTTTTTGTGCAAAATTCCTAAAAAATATCCCAATGTCATGCGGGGTATGGGTTTGGGAGAGCCCGCGCTTGATCAAGGGCCATAAGCCCATCCTTTAGGCAATACCCCTAAACCTGTTCCCTCTCCCCAAGGATAGATCGCGATAGCTTGGCGACTCCGCTGGGGAATTGGTTTTAAACCTTAGAGGACTAGGGCCAAAATTAATCTTGTTCAAAAATATTTTTGTTTGGCAGCGAGGATTCCAGGTACGCCCATAACATTAAAGGTGTGGGAATGTATGGTTTATTTTTTATGTACGGAGTGTTGTTTGCCTATAAATTATTGTGCATGTATCCTTTGCATTGCACTACAGCTTAGCACACACAACCTGCCGTCGAACCTAGGCCGCATAGGATCACTTAGGATGGTGTTGAGGTGGATACCACTCCAACTACAAGCATGTAGTACGAGTCACCCATCTCAACCTCGAAATTTCTTTCTTGATGTCAGAGGTCCCCACCCTGGTCTGCGAGCATGCGACATGGGTCGATTCTTTGACAAAGCCGAAGTCATGGGTAACACCACCTAGCCGCGAGCTTGTTGGTTCACTCATGTGATCCCATGGCTCCATTTTTAGTTATCTAGAGTAGAAATCGAACCACATCCCATGTACATGTCTATGTAATTGAAAACAAAAATAGAGACGAAGGTCGGCACCCATTGTAAGTATCATTTCCCTTTTTATTTGCTCATTTTGTATTAAACTTCCATCTTGAAATTCGCAAACATCAATCGATTGCCCTCGGTGCTGTAGGCTTATAATTGAAAAAATTGGCAATCACATTTGATAAGTGAATATTGAATGCAAGTTCTAAACACTTTGATTTGGCCCCGTTGAGCACATGGTTTTTTTTTAAATTTCTAGTTATGGGCTCAATCTTTTTAAAAAAAAAACAAACTTTCAAGTTGTGATTTTATATTGAGGCACAAATATTGAAATTGTATTTTTTTTTTTTATCAAATTCTCTCATTCTCACATTTTGGGACTAAAATGCAAATCATTTTGTGTACAAATTTTTCAAAACAGAAGTCACTTCATTTTTTTGCAAGAGTAAAATCAGAAAATCAATCTCTTCAAAAAAAAAAAAATCAATGCCACTTTTGCCTATGAAACTTTTAGAATAAGAGCGGATGTTCGATTGATAGCCGTTGATCGATCTTTTAATGATGCCTCTTCTCTCATGATAAAATCTTGGCAAAATATTGAAACCCATAATAAGGACTATGGGGCATGTACCGTCGCCTCGATTTTGCCGTAAGAAGCGACCTCATTGAGAGATCATTTTCACATACTCCACATACTGACATTGTCATATTTTTGCAGGTTATGCGTGATGCTCCTTGATATTCTCGTGTTTGACAACATAGAGAAGTGAATTTTAGAGTTAGGGCAAGAGTTGATTTATACCATTATCTATACAAGAGTTTCTTGTATTATATCATTTGTTCTTATTCTTGTTAAGAATCTTGTTTTCCATTCTGGGTTTTGATTGCGAATCCAATTGATGCTTTTGTAAATCATTCGACTCATTTTTTTTTACAATGGAATTCAATTTCATGAAAATCATCCCTTAAAAAAAAGAAAAAAAAACGAATTCAGAAGTGTTTCAAGCGAATCTTTATGTTTACCTTCCAAAATGAATTTCAAGAAAGTTTTGCTTAAGGCCCTCTCTTCACGAAATCATTTTCTCTGGTAGGACGAGGAGTTTATCTGAGATTGACACCTGCCCCTACTAAAGATAAAAGTGTAGGCTCATGGAACTTGAGGAGTAAGCATGCATCGAGGCATCGTCGGCACCAATTTTCCATAGAGGTGGAACAAAGTTGAATTCCGTTCTAGGAAGTTTTGTTATTCGCAAATGCCTTAGGTGCCAAAATAGCCCATCGATCTCGTTCACTTTGCATGATGAGACAAATGAAGGGAGTTGTCAAGTATCCAAAAGGGCGAATTTGAAGGAAGAGTAAACTGTATCGATTCCAATTATCCATTTCTAATACCGTTTCTGACATGATTTTCTTTTCATTGTCAATGAGACATCAAGAGTACCAAGTTTTGTAACGTTCCAACAAATGCGATGGAGCATTATTGAGTCATGTTCATCTTAAATAAAGAAAGATTCAAATGATGAAACAGAGGGGCAATATTATCCCTTCCTCCATGAGAGATACCTTGGGATGTTGATCGCTCGACTTTGAAAAGGATGTATCTCGTTCCTAAACTTGATTCTCTTTAGCATAAAAAATGACATGTCATTTTCTTTAATGTAGGACGGATTCGAACAGAACAAAATGTGAAAAAAAAAAAGTAGCACATTGATCGTAGAAGCAGTGCCTTCCACCAAGGAATCAGGAAAACATCAAACACTTAAAGGCAAATGCAAGGGAAGGGTATTGTCGAGTTATCAAATATCCACGAAGGTGAATCCAAGAGATATTAGCACCCAAAGGATGAAAGAGAATGAAGGGTACTAATGTATCGTTTCCAACATTTCAACCCCTAAGGATTTTTGCATTAACCTATTCTTTTACATTCTTTACAGGGTTGCTGGGTCACCATGCCGCAGGTAAATACCCTTCTTCTCAATTTTTTGAAGTAAAGAAAAAAGAAAAAGAAAAAGAGAATTTCCATTACAAGAGAGAACCTTTGGCGCTTTCCTAGCGATTTAAAAAAAAATTGAATAATTGAGAAAAGAAAATTTTCTACAAACTTTTTGAGCATCCTTTTTATCTCAAAATTGTTTTCTCATTTTGTGAATTATTCATTTTGAATCAAATTTCCCTATGGAGATTGATCTACTCAGATGATCTCGATAGAGTGAGATGGAGAAGTTAACCATGCCAAATAAGAAGTGCTTAGGATGAAGAAAGGTAAACCCATTTCCAAACATATCCTTCAAACACTTTTGAGATTTGAGTGAAAAACAACCTTCTCTTAGGACAAAGGATTCATTCGCATTGAGCGCAAAGATCGAAATGATAAAGGCGTTTCCTTCATCAATCCCAAGCATTGCACTAATCTCTTGCTATCCCCTTGGTTGAAAAAAGATGATCCTTCAAGGTACCCTTGTCGAGAACGACCCTACATTGGGCCAGCATAAGGGGTTACAATTGTGTTGTAGAGCGAAAGATTGAGAAAGATTCTATTGCTTTCACTTACATCAATCTTCTGGTGATAGCTTCAGAGGAATTCTCATCAAAGCTTGACTCATCCCAAGGTGAAGAAGAGCATTTCCTTCTCTACCCAAACACTAATACCCATTGCTTTAACCAATTTGGACCCGATTATTCATTTCTGAACCCCAAGCGATGATCATCTCCCTTCACTGGGGCAAGGCATAAGAATTGACCAAATACAATTGACAGTCACGAGAAAATGTGAAAAGCATCTCGAAAGTCATAAGAGCTACAAAAGTTCAAAGAGCAAAAAGTTTGACAAACTAGGGGGTATAAAAAAAAGCAGTGTACCTAGTAAAAGCGAGACCAATGCCCATCAAGAAAAAGAGCCAAAAGGTTGCATCTTATATAAAAAAAAATTATCAAAGTCAAAGTGCCTGCGTAAAAAATCATCACAAGTGCAAAGAAAATTAGAAAATGGAGCAAAACTCCCATGTGGAAATGATTAGTCAAGGGACTTTCGAGATGCGCTATGCTTCAAAAGTCAAATGATTTCGAAAGATCGAGTGACCTGGTCACGATGCCATGATGATCACTGACTCTTAAAAACCCTCTTGAAAATTTTAAGCCTTTTGAGCCTCTCCCGAGCCAACATTACAACCCTCTTCCAAAGTCTCTTCTGATTGGGATGGTTTGAGTGAAAATGGGAATACCACCAAGAAGCTACTGCTTGAAGGAGTGGAAGTAATTCTATCTTGTCTTATCTTCCAGTTCTCGACTTGTAAATCCGATGAAGATAGCGACAAATGTTCCTTTACTGGCCTTAAAGCGATAATTCCTTTATGTAAGCCCTAACCGAGCCTATATTGTGGTCCTTTCAAAAGACCTTTTTGATCGATCAGATTGTACTCATTGCGAATGTTTCCGAAAGCCTTTGACATGGGTTATGTGAGATACCCTCAGTAATCAATTACTTCCCACACGAATAGTGGGATCAAGCAGTCATTTTATCAAGAGTGTGTGAGAAATCCTTTCTAACTAAGAAGCTATAGTTTGGCATGCTTAATGAGCGTTGTTCACAAGTCGTAGACGTTCTGATAAGAACTCAACTCTTAGAGAATTTGATGATTAATGATACATCCCTAAGCAAGATAACAATTTTGCGCCACATGATGTTGATTGACATCGAATGTTTTTCTAAAGCAGTCGGAGTTAGCTTGATTAGCTTGTTCAATTAATGATGTAATATTGCCAATACGTCTCTTGATGACGTCTCTAATGACATTTGCTCAAGTTGAGTTTGACAGGATTCCTCAGTGAAGCCATGCAGTTTTCAAGGGGTTAGCGAGTGCTTCCCTAAAAACCAAAGGTTCATGGTTAGCCTTAAACCATGCCATTTCCAAGGTTGGTGGGTTTATCCTTAAACCACGGGATTGGTGGCTTTTCTTAAACCACACGACTTGTGATTTCATCCGTAAACCATGCTTGTCCGCTCCCAGTCGAAACCCGTTTGTACACAGTGAGACTATCATATCCGATCGAAACTCGTTCGTACACGGTGAGACCTTCCCCCCAGTCGAAACCCGTTCGTACATGGTGAGACTATCATACCCAGTCGAAACCCGTTCGTATATGTTGAGACCTCCCTCCCAGTCGAAACTCGTTCGTATACGGTGAGACTATCATATCCGGTCGAAACCCGTTCGTACACGGTGAGACTATCATACCCGGTCGAAACCCGTTCGTACACAATGAGACCTCCCTCCCAGTCAAAACTCGTTCGTACATGGTGAGACTAACATCCAGCCGAAACCAATTTGTCCATGGTTAGACCTCCCTCCCAGTTGAAACTCGTTCGTACACGGCGAGACTCTCATCCGGTCGAAACCCGTTAATACACAGTGAGACCTCCCTCTCAGTCGAAACCCGTTCGTACACGGTGAGACTATCATACCCGGTCGAAACCCGTTCATACACGGTGAGACTATCATACTCGATCGAGACCCGTTTTTACACGGTGAGACCTCATTCCTCCCTTCTTCTTATGACACGGAGACCTTTGTAGCCCGGAGAGCTTTGTAGCCCAGAGTCCTTCTTCTTCTTATGACACGTAGAGCTTTGTAGCCGGGAGTCCTTCTTCCTATGACACGAGAGCTTTGTAGCCTGGAGAGCTTTGTAGCCCTGAGTCCTTCTTCCTATAACACGGAGAGTTTTGTAGCCTGGAGAGCTTTTGTAGCTCAGAGAGCTTTGTAGCCCGGAGTCCTTGCTATGACACGGAGAGCTTTGTAGCCCGGAGAGCTTTTGTAGCCCGGAGAGCTTTGTAGCCTGGAGTCTTTCTTCCTCTTATTGACAAGACACGCTTCCAAAGTTATGAGTTCTTTCCGTCGACCCGATACGTGCCTATGTACCGGGGTCTCTATATCGCCAAAATAATTTAGGTGTCTTTTGTCTTTGAATGGAACCTCTTCGAGCTCCCATTCAAAGAGGTGCAACTATTGACACCTAAATTTTGCAACTTTATTTAGGACTTAATCGTGTACAAAATTAGGAATTAGTCACACAAAAAAAACCAAAAAATAAAAAATAAACAAACAACAAAAAAAACAAAACAAAAACAATAAAAAAAGAGAAAAAAGAAAACGTGGAAGGGGCCGGGCCGGATCTCGCCTTGGCCCGGCCCATGCCGCCTTCTCCCTCCTCCATCTTCGCGTGTGAAACCCTAGAAGGGGGAGCATCGAGCAAGGGGAGGAACAACAAAAAGGACCGAAGAAAAGAAGAAGGGAAGGAGAGAGAACACAGTCTTCGAGGACGCAGAGAGAGCAAAAAAACAAAAGACAGAGAGAAACTAAGGGAGCAGAAAAAAAAAAAAAAAAACGCAGAGAGAGCTGGAGAGAGAGAAACCGAGGGAGCATCTTGCCGCCAAAGCCGCCCGCAAGTCCGCGCGGCTACGGCAACGTCAAGAAACCCCACCGCCGGGCCACATCTCTCCAACGGCCGCCTGTCTCGACACTATCGCTGCCCATTTTCCTAACGCCGAGCAACGCTCTCGCCCTCGAGTGACGCCGGTACCTTTGCACCGTTGCTGTCGAAGTGCCGAACGTCAACGAGCACCGCTAGTAGCAGCCCGAGCCACCGCCGCGCCCGCACCGCCAATTAAGATCTTGATAGCTATGATTGTTACTTTAATGATTGCACACCCGTATAATCACCTCACATGTTAGTGGATAAGTATAAAATCAATCCAAACTGCTTGCCAAAAATCATTTTGTTAAAATGAACAAAATTAGGTACCGAAAGGGCACTAATTGGTCAATTAGTGTAATCAAGTCCCCGACTCTAGATTCTCTGGTTGCGTAGGAAGTGAGGTACACTCCCATGCCTCACTTGGTTTCTAGCCGACCACAATAGGCTAGTGACGACTCCTTTTGTGCAAAATTCCTAAAAAATATCTCAATGTCACGAGAAGTATGGGCTTGGGAGAGCCCGCGCCTAATCAAGGGCCACAAGCCCATCATTTAGGTAATACCCCTAAACCTGTTCCCTTCCCCCGAGGAGTAGGTCGCGACAAAATTGAAGCCAAACTTTAAGAAATGCGGAGCTATGGTTGGTGAGTTGCAATTTTGGCATCAAATTGGATAATTTGTGGATTATGTTATAAGAAAGTAATTGGGGGGACATTGGGATATCTATGCAAGCCTGAGGGGACCAAGCCTTCAATTTCTTGGATAAGCTTGTTGATTTTTTTTCAATCTTCTTGAGCAAGATTTGCCAACTGCTCATCCTGTCGCTATCCCTCTCCTGTGCACGCCTTCACGTTCAACTCCCCCTTCGTGCAACGCATTTTGCTTCTGCCTTACTTTCATTTCTTCTCGCCTGAACCGAACAGCTTCTACTCCACGATCATTTCTCCATCCCCATGCTGACTTCGTTCACCACTGCAGCAACCCACCATTGCTTGTCCCCCTCTCCACCGAAATCTTCTCCTTTGCCACTTGCCGCTTTTCCTCTTCACCGAACCAACCCGTAGCGCCACACGTCCGAGCTCCATCCCTTTCGGCCAAACAAAGAAGCCCCCTCTAGCGTTGACTTCTCTGCCGAATTGCCAGCGCCAGCTCCGCTCAGCCCACCGAAGACCGAAGCAGCCGCGTCTTCTCTCTCCTTTGTCCAAGCCTAGCCCATCCGAGGCCAGCCACTCGAAGCTCGCTTCAGCCCTTCGCAATTCAAGACCGAAACTCAGCTTTGCTGAGTCATCTTAGCCGATTTCAGCCGATCCGAGCTTCCCTCGGCCTCTCCGTGAGCTCGAGTCTCGGCCACCATTGCCCGCCATCGGCCGAGAGCCGATTTTCGTGCTAACTGGTGAGTTGCATTCTAATCCCTAATTAGTAGGCTAATGACACTTAGATGTGGATTAGTTAGCTAATTAGTGGATTAGTTAGGTTAATTAAGCTTAGGATGATTTAGTTAGAGTAAGTGTTTAGTTAGTATTTAGTTAGTTCAATTAGATTAGTTAGGTGGATTTAGTTAGGAATTAGTTAGTTTATATAATTAGTGTAATTAGATTAAATTAGGTAGAATGGTTAGATTTATTTGTTAGAATGATTAATTAGCCCGGTTAGTTTATGTTAATTTAATTAAGTGCTTTAATTTATTTATTCTGTAATTTAATTAATTTTCGGTAATTTATTTAATTATTATTTATTTTCCAAAAATTAGACCGAGATAGCTAGTGATCGGAATTTCGTGCTAATTGCAATAGTATGTTCAATTTATGTAATTGGATGTTAATTTGTGCAAATTGAGTGCTGATTGGATTTTTGGTCATTTATCCTAAAATTTGTGATTTTCCAATATTTATTCAAAAAATTCCAGGTGTTGGATTTTAACACGAAAAATGGAAAACAGTGAGATTTTAAATTTGAGGTTATAAATTTTTGGATCTAATCTGACCGTGTACCCACACACGACTATTTTACCGTGTATTTTTAATACGAAGAAAATAGACCAGGATCACTATTTTAATTGAGGCATTTGAGTGCAATGCATAGTGTCCTGGGCCGAGATTGATTGGTCGTGTGTTGGTTAAGAGAACCGTCTCGAGCGATTACGCCGTATGTTACTAAATCCCTTTTCGGGTTACCCATGCATTAAGGTAGCAGGTCGCGGTAGATTCTGGACCTATGCTCCTTCGGGAATACTGTCTTTGAGAGACGAAGCCGTGCTCAATGGGGAAGAGACGATGCCTGGCTATGCCAGTAGACCGCCAAACTTGGGAGTCGGTCGTACCCTTGAGGGTGTAATTATCAATTGGAAGGCATGATTGATTGAGATAGATGCGCTAGATTATGGAACAAAATTGTGTGGCACGGTATGGAACGTGCCATAACGATTTGGTTCTATAATCGGGACCCCCTGTTTTGTTGAGATAAAGCTGTTGGCATTCCAATTGTTTGAGCATGAATGATGTGTATATTTATGATGTGAGCTATACTGACTTGCATGGAGGATCTGAGGCAAGGTAAGTCTTTGTGATTGTGTGATTGTGTGGTTATGACACTTCTAGGTGTATTTCCCTCTTAATCGTGGCTTAGAGCATGAACTCGCTGAGATTTATATCTCACCCCATCGTGGGCTTAAATTTTCAAGACCGTAGAGGGAGGACCTGGAGTTGAGCTGAGGTGACCTGAAGTGTAGGTCATAGCCTTTTTGGGAGTTAGTCCTTTGAAATCTTTTGAGTATGAGATTTTGTACATGACTCGGTATGTTTATAAAATCATGGTTGTTTGTGAATGTGTTATCCTGCTTTTCTATCCGAGATGGTTACTGTTAAGGGATCTGTTATTCGCTTCCGCATGTGCAACAAAACGAAAGGGTTGGCGACTCGTTTTGGGAAGTCGCAAAATTTTATCGACCACAGAGGGATGGACATGCGCTCGAGGATCGGGGCTTGACAGGTCAACAAGCAAGAATTAAAACGAAAGAAAAAAATGCTTAGTTGGCCATCACTCCGTCACTTAGCTAACCCTCCTCCATCAAGTGACGGAGTGATGGTCAACTAAAGATAGCTCATTTTGTGATGAAACAAGATGATTTTTTCAACCGGTTTCATGTCACCCAATTTTTTTTCGTTTTTTATGTTTTTTTATTGCAAGCTTAAATTGAGAGATAAAATCTTAAGAGGACCCACATAATCACTTTTCATGAATATGATGAAAAATAAATTATAATAAAATATAAATAATTACAAGTAAAAAATATTATCACATACTAAAAAGAAATCGTTAATGTCATTATTTAGATATATTAAATTTAAAGATGAAAAAACACTTGAGACTGAGATTGATTTTGTATTAGTTGAGGCCCAACACATCTTAATTTATGAGATTTGGATCAACGGGGTAAATTTTCTTCTCTACTAATGCGTTATTCTTATTTTGTTCTTTTCATTACTTCATCTTTTTTTTGGTTGGTTCATTACTTCATTCATTTTATGCGTAATCGATATCAATGGTCTTAATTTTAGGTCACTGAAGAGTCTTTCTAAAGCAATTTAATTTTGGCGAAAGAACTGAGAAGCCAACAATGATTTTTTTTATTAATTGCAAAGCCAACATTTCAAGTGTTTTTTCGTCTTGTAAATTTAATAGATCTATATAATGACATTAACGATTTCTTTTAGGTGATAATATTTTTTACTTGTAATTATTCTAATTAATTTTTCATTATATTAGTGAAAATTGATTGTGTATGCCCTCTTAAGATTTTATCTCTCAATTTAAACTTGTAAAAAAAAAAAAGGACCAAAAATAAACAAAAAAAAAATTGGGTGAGATGAAACCGGTTGAAAAAGTCAACCGGTTTCATCGCAAAATGAGCAGTCATTACGGATTGATGGTCAGCTCAACCAAACTCAAAAGGAAAATATGAACAAAAAGAATGAAGGCAAGAGATTTAAGCACTAATGGGAGTGAAACAAATTTATTCACGCAGCTCTCTTTCCTCAATTTTACAAAGAAATATATACATATATATATGTATATGTATATATAGTCAGTCTAGTCCTGTTAGTTTGATTCCCCCTTGGAATTGAGAGATGGACTCGCACTTTTAGGAATTGGACCCAACTGGCCGGTTCAGTCTAGTCCGAGCGGTTCCTCATCCAATTGTTCAATCGGTTTATCTTACTCACCCTTAAAACACACACAGGGTTGAGCTCTAAGTTTGGTTTTCGATCTATTTCACTTAGAATGAAAAGCCTAACTCAAGAGAGAGCTTAGGGAGTTTGCGAAGTAAACACTTCCTATCTTTTTTATTAGAATTTGAGAAACTATATGTTTCGACTATGAATGTTTGGAGAGAAAAAATAAAGAAGAAAACAAGAAATTTTTTACATGAAAACTATTTCAAAAAATCAGATGGAGAAAAACCATGGTACCACAATATAGATAGCAAGAGTATAGAGCATACATAGTTATGATGAAAATTACTTGCTTGTATTAGCAACACTAAAAGCTCTATTCCTTATGTAACATAAAAATTACATATATGCCATTAATAGTAAAAGTTCTACACTTAAATATTATTTTGTTCTATCAAACTCCACAACACGATCACCATACCGTGTAATGAGGGTCACAAAACTTTGTCTCGAGTCATTGTAATACGCTGTTGTTGATCATAATCGAGCATCTTGTCCATCTCTTTCCCCGGGATTAGGCATACTAGGTCAAATCACATAAATCATATGTATCAATTTCGTTTTCTGCACTTATCTCCCGCTAGATTGTCTGTGTGTCTCCAAGCTTCCCTGTCTGTCGTTATATTCTGGAAAGAACATGACGTTTTGGTAGATAGATTGGACAAAAATAGCATTGGACAGCAGATGCAATTCGAAGTTCTAGCGTCCAGTGCTTGAACTTCGGAAGCAGATCATTATTGTTAGGAAAAATCTCAAATAAGGATCCAAAGTGAGCCTATTTTCTCAAATGAGGACCCAAAGTGGCCGTTGTCCCAAATAAGGACCCGAAGTGGCTAACAAGTCTCAAATAAGGACCTGAACTTGCCGGCCGGCCAAAATGTTCACCGGTCGGTGAGAGTGTGACATTTCCGGTGGCCGGAATATGGGCAATTTTGTCCAAAAAAAATATAGATAGAAATTAACAAACCCTAAAAACCACCCCCAAACTCTTCACATTTTTTTGACCTAAAAGGAAAAACTCTTCATGTTCTCACTTTTTCTTCTTCTGCTTTTCGTCTTCTTCGTTCTTTGTCCTCTCTCGCTTGGAGCACGGAAATTTTTTGTTAATGGAACATGAATTGAAACACAACAAGAAACCCCTACCTTCGTTTCTTCACATCTTCTTCTTTTGTTTTCTATCTTCGTTTCTTTCCAACGAAGAAGACAAATCTTGAGTAAAGCCACATTTTCGTTATTGAGACACTCGTGTGTTACACGAGGGCCTCAATTCTTCATTATTTTTTCCTAGATTCGCCATACACTTTGATTCGCACTCTGTTCAACCGAGGTTAGTTTCGTTCAAATTGATAGAGAGAGAGAGAGGGAGGGAGGGAGGGCACGTACCTTTGGAACTTAGAGAGATAGGGATCTTGCTCCATCAACAGAGAATTTGGGTTCTCCAAACGAGAGGGGACAAAGAACGTAAAAGATGAAGAGCGGAAGAAGAAGAACGTGAAGAGTTTGGGGTTTTGTTTTTAGGGTTTGTTAATTTCTATCTATAATTTTTTGGGACAAAATTGCCCATATTCCGGCCACCGGAAATGTCACATGCTCGCCGGCCGGTGAACATTTTGGCCGGCCGGCGGGTTCAGGTCCTTATTTGAGACTTGTTAATCATTTCGGGTCCTTATTTGGAACAACAGTCACTTCGGGTCCTTATTTAAAAAAAGTAGGCTCACTTTGGGTCCTTATTTGAGATTTTCCCATATTGTTAAAAAGTGAGGATGCGAATTGATTATGAAACTTTTCCCAACGTTTTAAAACACCGTCCATGTACAATGTATCGGCATGTGCACGCTGTAACATTGGGACTGAGTCCGATAGGGAGTGACGGATACAATGCTCCAGAATCTTAAATCAATAAAAAAAAAAAAAAAAAAAAAAAAAAAAAAAAAAGGAAGATCCGTGAAGCACAAATCTAGCGAGTGAGTCCTTCAAAAAAAAAAGAGGGCTATATTGTATTTTAGGGGTTGACCATCTGTATAACCTCTCTCTACTAGTATGAAAAGCAAACTAGTTGTCCAATAGGGAGTGACGGATACAATGCTCCAAAATTTTAAATCAATAAAAGAAGGAAGAACCGTGAAGCACAAATCTAGCGAGTGAGTCCTTAAAAAAAGAGAGGGCTATATTGTATTTTAGGGGTTGACCATCTGTAATAACCTCTCTCTACTAGTATGAAAAGCAAACTAGTTGTGGATCTATGGTGGGTCGAATCAGGGACAGGTCGAGGGTAAGATCGAGTTTAGGCTGACTCTAGTAAGGGGTGGACAGTTCCATGTCAAAGTATATAGGCCTGTGACGTGCGCACAGACACTCTTGCCAGCCAAACATCAAGGTCGCACTTGAGAAAGTTCGCTGCTTTCTGAAACTTCAAGCTTTACACTTCTTCGAACTATGGAGGGCAACAAAGGGACAGTGTGCGTGACGGGTGGTACTGGCTTCATTGCTTCATGGCTCATCATGAGGCTCCTTGAACGTGGTTACTCGGTCCGGACCACAGTCAGACCCGACTCGGGTAAGTCTCTCTGAAGCTTGAACATGGGACTATCAGTGAGCTTCGAGTGATCTTGTGCATATGGAGAAATAAGTGCAGAAAAAGTTTGGTTGCCTACCAAAGCAAAAAACTTGCGTACCTTTTGTCCTCTTAGGAAGTTTAGGGTGTCTTTGGCAATTGATCAAACAGTACGTGATTTCATTTTTTGGTTCAAGGGAACAAAAGAAGAACATTAAACTATTTGCTAAATTTTTTGTCCCCGGGAAAAAAATCAAAGAGTAAAAGAAATTTATTTCTTTGCTTCTGAGAACAATTCTAAAATCAATATGACTCAAATTTTTTTTTCTTTTTTTCTCTTCTTCTTTTCTTCTTTTTCTTCTTCCTTCTCTCTTCTGTTTTCCACTGCCGTCGCCAGTCGTTGACGATTGGTTAGACGAGGTTCGGCGAGCTCGCTGGAGGCTCACCTAGCCACCGGCCAACTTTGCCTGGTTGGGTGAGGCTTGATCAAGCCTTGTCCAACTGCCGGTCAGGCTTAGCTAATGAGGCACGGCGTCGCTAGGGGCCAGCGACGCTCCAGCAAGGTTGCTAGGGGCTAGTGACACTCTAGTAAGGTCATTGGCCCTCGGGATGACCGACGCTACTCTAGCCGGTCACCGGTCAGGAGGCCAACGATAGGCCAAAGCTTGAAGAAGAAGAGAAAGAAAAAGAAAAAAAAAAGAGAAAAAAATAATTAAAAAATTAAACGAAAATGGTTTGAATTAGAAATTTTGAGAGGGTGCCAAACGCAATTCTATTCCTCGAATAGAAATTTCAGGCAATTACCAAATGCCTTCAAATGTTTAGAAATTCTTCTGGGGAATAGAATAAAAAATAATCATTTTTGATCAAGAATTGTTTCCGAAAACAAAATGGTTACTAAATAGGCCCTAGGCAACCCCTTTTTGCTGCCTTTTCAAGCCTGAGGAAGCACAAGATGAACTAAATATGGGTTAAGTTAATGGCAATGGAATCGGTTTGTGATGATCTGGTTTTTCTTATATGACCGAGATGTACATGCACCATATGCGGTGGTGGCTAGAATAGGATCTCTTGAATCAGCTTTTCACAGTCCATGTTTTGCTGAGCTTTATGGTGTAATCCAGAGTATTTTCTGAATAAGTCAAGTGCTGCATTAATGGATTTTTCCTGGACCAGTTTCTCCCATTGAAGCGTTGATGTCCAATTAAGTGTTTGAAGGTTTTGTTCATGACGCGATTACAATTACTTTCTGATCAGATGGCAGCAGAGATACCGACTTCTTGAAAAATCTACCAGGAGCATCGGAAAGGCTCCGAATCCTCATCGCTGACCTCGGCAATCCCGAGAGTTTCGGCCCAGCCATTGATGGTTGTGTCGGAGTCTTCCACGTCGCCACCCCGGTGGACTTTGAGGACAGAGAGCCAGAGCCAGTCGTTACCAAAAGATGCATTGATGGAGCGTTAGGCATCCTGAGGGCCTGCTTGGATTCCAAGACCGTGAAGCGGGTCGTGTACACTTCAAGCTCGGCTGCAGTTCTATTTAACAACTCCAACGCTGATATACAGGATGAGGACTCCTGGAGCGATGTCAAGTCCCTCAGAGAAGTGCCGATGCTTGCAGCCTCGTACGCAATCTCAAAGACGTTGACCGAGAAGGGGGTTCTCGAGTTCGGAGGGAGGCACGGGCTGGAAGTGGTGACAGTGGTTCCCACGTTGGTCCATGGACCCTTCATTTGTCCCAAATTCGCCGCATCTGTTTAGATTGCGCTGGCTTTGGTATTAGGTATGTGCTGCACAAAACATATCACACGATCCTTAAGCTAAGTATATATGGACCGTTGATAATGTGTGATCCACAGTAGAACTCTCATAACTAATGATTCAGATAATCTTAATTTACATGATATATACACTTTGCAATAACTTATTATAATACACGTACCATACGATAATTGTTCAAAAATTCCTAAACTTATCATATGATAGCTGATTCAATCCTAAAATTTTTAATGTATCAATTTAGTCCTAAATTATTTGAAGATTCGCTAATTTAGTCCTAAATTTTTCTTTGTGTCAATTTTCTTCTAAACCTTTTGAAAATTTCCTAAGGAAAAGCACTAAAAAAATCCTAAGCAATTTGCATTGGTACCAATTCAGATCTAAGCCTTTCAATTGAACCGATTTAGTCATAAACATTTTCATATTGATACCAATTGAGTCTATCCGACTAATTTAGACTGAAAATTACTAACAAAGACTCTAATCGTCTTACATGTTACAGCTAGGGTTGGCGTCAACATTTTTTCTAATTTTAAATTTTTTTCATATTTTTATTTTCTTTTTATTTTCCTCTTATTCCTCCTCCTTTTTTCCTTTCAACCATGGTTGATGAGGATTGTAGCCCTTGCCCAAATGAAGGCGAGATGCAAGCAACCATGGATGAGGACGCCTCAACCACCAGGCGAGGCTAGTCTTGCCATCGCCTAGCCGGCCGTTGGCCAAAGTGGCCTCACTTGCGGTCAACGAGGCCCTAGCGAGGCATGCCTTGCCTGCATCAAGGGAGATTAACTTGATAGGTAGAATCTCAAGAAGAAGAAGAAGAAGAAGCGCATTGAGAGAGGAAAGAGGTCTTGAAGTTAGGCGACTTGAGGAGTGTGCGCTTCCAAGAATCGATGATTGCGGGACGCAATCGCTCGATCGCATTGATGAGGCAGCGGCACCTCCTCTTCACGTCTTCCATGGGATTTGTCTTCTCTGCCACACCAACTCTTGCTCAACCTAGATAAGGAATGGCGAGAAGTGAATCCCTTTCCTTCATCTCCCCTATCTAGGCAAGGCCAGACAAGTGCTCGGACCCTCGCCAGTGGCTGGCTGGCTGGCTTGCTTTTGCCACCCTCGTCAGCCATAGTGGAAAAGAAACAAGAAAAAGGGAAAGAGAAGAAAAAAAAAGGAAAGGGAAAAGAAAAGAAAAATTAAAAAAAAAATTAAAATTTTAGAAAATGTGCACGTAAATACCAGTCGTGTCATATAAATGATCAACATCCATGTTAGTAATTTCCATTATGAATTGGCCATATAGAATCAATTGGTACCAATGTGGTTTAGTATTAAATTGATCAAATCAAAAAGTTTGAGACTGACTTCTTACCAACGCAATATATTTATGACTTTTTTAGCACTCGTCTCAATTTGTCAATTTATTCATAAGCATATTATTTGGATATTTGACCGGAATGACCACATTGTCAAATTATTAAAAGATTTTAAGACTAAATTGACACAATTGAAAGGTGTAGAACTAAATTAACACATTGTCGAAAGATTTAGGACTAAATCTGCACATTGTAAATAGAGTTTAGGTTTGAATTCCATAGATAATATGGAAATAAAAATATTTAGGACTAAATTGGCCTCCGTATAATAAGTTTAAGACTTTTTGGATAATTTTCCCCGTACCATATTATGGTCAAATTCATGATGAATTTGACTGATTTGATCACCAAACAGATGCAGAAATTCCATAATTTGACAATGTTTCTATGTTCAATATCAAATACAAGCCAAAGGAAGACAAGACTTTTATCTATCCATGCATATGTTCATGTTCATTTCGATGACACACCCTTCTTAAAATCTTAATTTGGCTGCAATAAATCCCGTTCGAAATCATCAGGGAATGAGAACGACTACTCTTTTCTCCTCAAAAAGTGTCTCGTTCATGTGGATGATGTGGTGAGAGCACACATCTTCCTCTTCGAGCACTCCGACGCCAAGGGGCGGTACATATGTTCCTCAGCCACGATGACCACCAAAGAGATGTCCAAGTTTCTCTCAGAAAGATACCCGGAGTTTCAGATACCCTCGCCGGAGTAAGTCCTATCATGTCTCATTTTATAATCTAACAGATCTACCATTGCTGTTCTTGAACTGAGAGCAGAGTTTTACAAATCTTTGTAGGTCTTTGAAGGAAGTGAAAGGCCCCAGGTTCGCTAGCCTTGCGTCGAGGAAGCTATTGAACACCGGTTTCGAGTATAAGTACGGGATCGAGGACATGTTCGATGGAGCCATCCAGTGCTGCAAAGAAAAGGGTTATCTCTAGATTAATGGCATTCCATGCATATAGCAGAATTCGATATGCAGGCCAGGCCGAATGCCTGGGTTCATTTTCATGCAGTCCTCTAAGAAAAATTGCAGACAAAAAATAAAGGAACATGTCGAGAAAACGTGTACCATGTATCTAGCATGGCTCGTGAAAACTGATTTCTCAGGATATTAAAGCACATAAATAATCTCGATATTGTATGCTTCCGTTCATTCGTATTTGATGTTGTAGTGCTGAGAGTATGTTGCCCTTATATAGCATTGATCACTGCATATGCATTTTTTGTTCTTCGTCAATAGTGTCAGCAATCTCTGTTTCTGATGCTTAATGCGCTATCGATGTTGTCATGTGGTCTAAGATCAAACTGCAAATGGGTCATTTTCAATGCTCGACAACGATTAATATCCAGAAATAATTTGCCATATCAATTCAAATTTTATAATGTTTAGTAATCTTCAACGTCTCATTTTACACTTTGGTAGAATGCCACAGACAATAACATCTCCCTTCTCTTTTTATCCATTCTATATCAAGTATCTCGCCCTGATCTTATGGGGAACATTGTATAAAACACAATTAGTTTATTCAAAGCAGTATTTTGTTCCTTTAAAGAACCATTTCCCCGAGTCAACACACATTTCTTTAAATGCAAAATCAAAATCATCATCGAAAAGCATCATAATCAAGAGTTTACCTCTTCTGTAGCATGGGAATCGACCATCACACCCAAGGTTGCCTTTTCTTTCTCTCCCCTTCTCTAGAGATACTAAGACCGTTCCAACTCGATTTCTTTGCCTTGTATTTCTTTGATCTCGTCCTCCTTCTCTTGTTAGTGGGATTGTCGATCTCGATATTTCCGACTTTCTTACAATCAAAGCAAGTTGTGTCCTTTTTGTGTCCGTCGCTTCCATTGTTGTTCTGTGATACTTTTTTGCCTCTAAAGTTCTGGAGAGAACGCTCGAATTTTTCTAGTAAGTATGATAGTCTCAGTCACCGTTACCTGAAGAGTCGGTATCCTCATTGGAGTCATGACCATTAGCTTCGAGAGCAATTGATTTCTTCCTCTTGGCGTTTCCACCTGAATTGTCCTATTTCAACTTCTTAATTCTGCATTTTCAAATATTTTGCCAAGCAGCGGTAGTTCTTGCACAGTAATATTATTAAACGAGTATGCATACTTTTTCATCCAAATGGAACATCTCCCAACTAGTTGTAAGAGAGATAATTTTGCTCTTCTTCATTTTGCCGGTTTCCACATGGGTTACCACCAATTTATACAACTCTCCTTTGCCACCCGTTTCGCACGTTATATTCCATTGACGACTTCTGTTGGTGTTGGAGCACTGTCTTTGTAGTTTAAGGTAGTTTCTTCTCATCAATATAATCTTTTCCTTTCTAGGTGCAATGTCTTGTCCATCTTCAATCGCTTTCCATGCTCATAATCCATAGATTTGATGAACATCTCTCTTCCGCATCTCCTATAAATAGATTTACAGCCATCAAAAAGTGGAGGTTGAAGAATAAATTAACCACCTAATATGGTGCCCTAATGATCTTTAACTTGAACAATATCACGCTTTTCATGTAAATGACAAAGATTAACTATTTTCTTGAGTCGGTGTCATGATCTGATCTCGCGCGAAATAGAAATCTGTTTATCTAGGGATTAGAATCTCAACTGTGCAGGAATGACCGGCATATTGGTGCTCAGTCTTCAACATTTGTGTTCTCGTATCGGTGGTGGACCGAGTAAAGACTCGTTTTTGAACCTATTGCTTCTGAACTAATCAAGAGGGCTTTTGTTAAGAGAAAGAATATCACAAGATGCCTGGCTTTTCATCAAATAAGCTCTTGGACATCAGTTTCGCATTCAAGCATGAACTCAAGGACAGGTTCGATGGAGCAAGTCGACGATGCAATGAAAATGGGTACATATGAAGGTGCCCAACTTGCTTGGATCAGCTTTTCTAGTACTGATATACATACGTCAGTAAACACTTCGCATTTTTACTATAATAATTTGTCAGATTATCCTGACATAATTAGTGTCTGAAGAAGACTTGAGAGTGGTGTATTTCAAGCAATTGTAATCTTTGCTCATAGTCGACCATCTTGTCCATCTCTCCCCCATAGAGTAAGTATACCTGATCGGACCACAAATCCTAGGTGTGAGGTTCATATTCCACTCACTCGGTTTATTTGCGTCTGTCCAAGCTTCCGCTGTCATGCGTGACATTTTTAGAAGGAAAATGACCGTTTCCTAAATAAGTCGGCTAAGTAATGGGACGGCAGATGAAATTCGAAGTCTATGCTAGAAGTTATGACGTGATACATTATTAAAAAGTGAAGATGCAAATTGACGGGTGCAAAAAGTCGGGATGCGCAATGGATTACAAAAATTATCTCCCAATACTTTAAGATCACGCGCGAGATACACGATGTATCAGCGCATGGACGCCATTGTATTGGTAAGGGGTGAAACAAAGAAGCTTAAATCGATAAGAGAAGACCAGCCATGTACAATACATTTATCTATTCTTTTCTTGCTTCCCTGGTTATCAACAACAGTTATTATATCCATACAGGCTCCACAGTCACCTCTCTCTAATAGTAAACAGAAGCCTCATTTGCATCAAGAACCAGTTGTGTGGAGAGGGAGAGAGCGAGAGAGACCGATGGAGAGCGATAAAGGCGCGGTGTGCGTTACCGGTGGTGATGGCTGCATAGCTTCATGGATGATCATGAGGCTCACTGAACACGGTTACTTGGTCCGGACCACTGTCACACCCGACCTGGGTTAGTATTTTGTTTCTTTCTTGTTTTTTTTCCTCCTGAACATGGAGATTCATTATTGCCGTGAGTTCTGATCAAGTGTAGTCTTAGACTGATGTTTTGTGCTGAGCATGTTGAAAACGATCCAACATGCTTTGATCTGTTTGTGCAAGCACATTCATAGTCAATGGTAGGGTTAGCATTCTTGATAGAGGGTATATGGATATTTTGTAAATATCAAGTGTATTTGACTATGCAAATGTTTCAAATGGTCTGTGTGTGGGAGAAATAAATGCAGAAAGTTGGGTTGTCAACCAATGCAGAAATTTTTATATATTTTTGTTAAATTATTGATCCGATTTCTAGAAACTTCAAGATTGGTATTAGCTAGAAAAGACAAGAAAAATCCTTTAAAAAGAAAATCTAGCTTAGGTGGCAAAGAAAAGTGTAGAAGCACATGTGTAGAACTCTCTAGAAGAAGAAAGGATAAACTATAATCTAGAATTTCCTAGAAGAAGCCTAAGTGGACAACATTCCACATAAATCTAGAATGTTGTATTTAGTCCCTATAAATAGGAAAGAGGGGGGAGTGTTGCAAGACCAACAAATGTAAGCAAGCTCCTCCCCTTCCCTTTGTACTATACTCAATAATAAAAAAGTTCTTTTTTGTTCCCTTGTACTCTCTTCTAACACTCCCTTGCACACACATTAATACACGATTCCACAAACACCAACAGTGGTATCAGAGCCACGTCTTTGGTTGGTATTGGGCGTTTGTCCTACCTGCGCTTTCCTAAAACTACTCCTTCCAAATACCCAATAACTAAACCAGGGCTAACTTTACCTCATCCTAATTTCCCATTCCCATTTTTGATGGGAACAACTATGACTTTTGGAGCATAAAAATAACTACATTCTTGATGGCCCAAGACTTATGGGACATCGTGGAAAAAGGTTGCGAGGCTCCCCAAGAAGGTGCAAGTGTTTCTAAGGATCAACTACAAAAGGATGCAAGGGCACTATACTTCATCCAACAAGCACTCTCAGAAACCGTATTTCCAAGAATAATTGGAGCAAGGACTGAAGGATCGGAAAAGGTACGCACTATTCGCCTTCGAACTCTGAGAAGAGATTTTGAGAATTCTAAAATGAAAAATTATGAGACCGTACAAGAATATTGTGAAAAATTAAAGGAACTAGTTAATCAAATGAGAGCCTATGGAGATGGGATAACTGATCAAAGGGTTGTTGAGAAAATATTGGTGTCACTTACCAAAAATACAACTCCATAGTTACAACTATAGAAGGAACTAAGGACTTGACGACCCTATCAGTGAGTGAATTAATTGGCTCTCTAGAAACACATGAGAAAAGACTAATTGCACAAGATGAAGATTCAGTTGAAAGTGCCTTTCAATCTAAAGTAAATATATGGTCTCATCAATCCAAAAATGGTGGAAGGAGCTCATGGAAAAATAAAAAAGGAGGAGAAACTATACAAAAGGAAAATTATCCACCTTGTGGTATTTGCAAGAAAACAAATCATTTGGAGAAGGATTGTTGGTTTAAAAATAAAAAACAATGCCGCTTTTGTAAAAGATATGGCCACGTAGAAAAAGATTGTCGCTCGAAAACAAATAATCAAGCAAACTATGTAGAAAAAAGAGAAAGTGAAGAGAATACATTATACGCTGGCCAAGCGGCAAATGATAATAAAAATGAAACATGGCACATTGATAGTGGGTGTAGCAATCACATGACAGGGGACGAATCTATATTTATTGATATTGACAAGTCAGTGAAATCCCAAGTAAAGTTGCGCAATGGTGCATTAGTAGATGTCAAAGGAAAAGGCACCATTGCCGTGGAAACAAATAAAGGCCCAAAATATATATACATAATGTATATCTAGTCCCTTGTCTTGCACAAAATCTCTTAAGTGTGGGCCAAATGATACAAAGTGGGATTTTTCTATATTTTAATAGAGATGCTTGCATTATCTATGATAAATATAAAAATGTCATTGCGTCTATTAAGATGAAAAATAACAATTTTCCTATTCGATGGAAATATGTCAAAGATATAGCCATGAAAGCTAACTTGACGATTCATGGCTATGGCATCGAAGATTTGGCCACTTCAATTTTGCTGGGCTAAAAACTCTCCATCAGAAAAATATGATGAGAGACTTTCCATCCATTACAGAAATTTCAGATGTTTGTGAAGGCTGTCTTCTTGGAAAGCAACATAGACAGTCCTTCCCATCTGGAGGTGCATGGAGAGCTAAGAAGCCATTGGAACTTGTCCACACGGACGTGTGCGGTCCGATGAGGACACCTACACCCAGTCAAAATAAATATTTCATCCTATTCATTGACGATTACACAAGAATGACATGGGTATACTTTCTTCGAGAAAGATCAGAGGTTTTCTCTATCTTCAGAAAATTCAAGATCCACGTCGAGAATCAAAGTGGCCAAAGAATCAAAGTCCTAAGGAGTGACGAGGCACGAGAATACAATTCAAAGGAGTTTAATAAATTCTGTGAAGATGAAGGAGTCCAACATCAACTGATTGTTGGCTACGCTCTAGAGCAAAATGGAGTAGCAGAAAGGAAGAATAGAACCGTCATGGAGATGACGAGGTCCATGCTAAAGGAGAAAGGCCTTCCCAACACTTTTTGGGCGAAAGCAGTTTATCTTTGCAAGTATACCTATTAAATAGGTGTCCAACTAAAGCTGTTCAAAATAAAACACCGTCAAAGCATGGAGTGGACGAAGCCTTCAGCAAAGCATCTCAAAGTGTTTGGATGCATATGCTACATCCACATTCCTGCGTCAAAAAAAAGGAGTAAGCTAGATGAAAAGACGAGAAAAGGGAATATTCCTTGGCTACAGTGGCCAATCAAAAGGCTATCGGATTTACAACCTAAGAACTAAAAAGCTAATGATTAGTCGAGACGTCGAGTTCGACGAAAATGCTGCCTGGAATTGGGAAGACGAGAAGATCGAGAAGGAGTACATCACCTTGCCAGGCATACCACCTGCTCAAGAGGAGTCAACATCACAAGAAGAAGGAGAAGTACTGGATTCCACCACTCACGAAATAACTCCACCAAGCTCTCCAAGAGTGACACAAGAAGAATCTACTCCAAAGTCTCCAGTACTAAGGGTAAAAGCCCTTAGAAGAATTTACGACACATGCAACTTTGCTATTTTGGAACCAGAAAGCTACGAACAAGCATCCAAAGAAGAAGTCTGGATAAAAGCCATGGAGGAAGAGATCAAGATGATCGAGAAAAATGAAACTTGGGAGCTTGTCGATAGACCCGAAGACAAAGAGATCATTGGCATCAAGTGGGTTTAAAGACGAAGCTCAACGCGGATGGATCAATCCAGAAGCATAAAAGCAAGGCTTGTGACGAAAGGATACTTGCAACAACCAGGTATTGACTATACTGAAACTTTCGCTCCTGTTGCTCGCCTTGATACTATTCGGGCACTCATAGCTCTAGCAGCACAAAAAGAATGGAAGATCCATCAACTAGATGTAAAATCAGCATTCCTAAATGGATATCTCCAAGAAGAAATATACATAGAACAACCACAAGGCTTTATCCTCAAAGGCCAAGAAGAAAAAGTTCTCAAACTCAAGAAAGCCCTATATGGGTTAAAGCAAGCACCACGAGCGTGGTATAGTAGAATCGATGAGTACTTCATCAAGCAAGGATTCAAGAGGAGTATGAGTGAGCCTACACTCTACATCAAGACCCAAGGTAAGTCCGACACTCTCATTGTCTCTCTATATGTAGATGATTTCATATATACAGGAAACAATGAGACAATGATCCAAGAATTCAAAGAAGAAATGATGAAGACATTTGAGATAACAGACTTGGGCTTGATGCATTACTTCCTTGGCATCGAGATCAACCAAAATGAAGGGGTGTTTATCTCGCAAAAGAAATATACCGAGAACCTCTTGAAGAAATTCAAGATGAACTATTGCAAAGCAGTTTCAACCCCGCTCATGACAAATGAAAAACTATTGAAGGAAGATGAAGCAGAAAAAGCTGATGCCTCCCTCTACAAAAGTCTGATTGGTAGTCTGCTATATCTCACTGGTACACGATCGGATATTATGTATGCAACAAGTCTACTATCACGATTCATGCAAAGTCCGAGTCAAATTCACTTTGGAGCTGCCAAGAGAATTCTCAGATATTTACGAGGAACTATAGATTATGGCATTTGGTATCGGCCAAGTACAAATGCCAAGCTCATTGGCTACACTGACAGTGACTGGGTAGGTTCAGCTGATGATAGGAGAAGTACTACTGGCTATGCATTCACACTAGGTTCTGGAATATTCTCATGGACATCAAAAAAACAAGATTCAGTGGCACAGTCTACTGCAGAAGCTGAATACATTGCAACTGCTATGACTACCAGTCAAGCAATATGGCTTCGAAGGATTCTAGAAGACATTGGAGAAGCACAGAAGGAATCAACTCCAATACTTTGCGACAATAAGTCCGCAATCGCTATATCAAAGAATCCAGTATTCCATGGAAGAACCAAACATATAGACATCAAATATCACTTCATACGAGAGGTGCAAAATAACAAAGAGATCGAGCTGAAATATTGCAAAACTGAGGAACAAGTAACGAACATCTTCACTAAAGCAATATCGCGAGCCAAGTTCGAGACATTGCAGGAAATGCTTAGAGTAACAATTTTGTCCGATTCAGCCGTCTGAGGATCGATTCTGATCGGAATTATCATTAGAAGGAAACGCTTTTTGCTACCTTTTGAAGCATGAGAAAGCATAAGATGAACTAAATAATGGCAATAGACTCGATTAACAATTGATCTGATTTTCCTTGTATGATTTATGTTTACGTTTTTGTTGGAAGATATCTTTGCATCGATCCGGATTGTAATTGGTTATCTCAGTTATGATTGATCATCCCGAGATTATGGTTGATTGAATAAATCAATCTTAGGATAGAATTGATTCACGAAGGAGTTATTCATAGGAGATATTCCTTCCTTTTGTCATTATTATTTTTTTTGGGTATTATATAATGTACATTGTATCATCATGATAAGTAAGAATATAGAAAATATTCATCTGCTCCATTCTGTTTCCTTCACTTCTCCTTCTTCATTTTGTGTCATAGTATCAGAGCCATCCTTTGGCTTAGACTTTTTTTTATTTTGGTATAGCTTCCGTAGACCACAACCCTCTTTGATTGCCTCCCATCCCTTTTCTATCTTTGTTGTTGTAGAAAAACACTAATATCCAAAACAAAGTTAGTGTAGGAATATTAGTTTTTGAGCAAAACTCAGAAAAAAATCTAGCATCTTATCAATACCATGTCGAGATCCGAGGAGAATCAAACCCCAGAAGACATTCAGGAAGATGCACAACATTTGGCACCACATGCCGAGGAAACGTCCAGAAACACCTTTGAAGTGATTCCGAGTCAAGAACCTGTTCAGGTTGAGCCTAACTGGGGGTAACCCATTTCGGGCCAGCCCACCCAGTGGGTACCTATACAAGGACCATTCAACCCATTCTAGTATGGGCCGAACCCGTGGTACCAGATTCGAGGCGTAGTCATTTAAGGCAATAAAGAACAAAACCTAAGGGAGCCCACCAGCCATTTTCGGGGTAAGCCCAGCCTTTGGCCCCGGAATTCCACATGCGGGTCGCATCCGAACCAAAGATATCGGGTACTAATACATACCCGACTCAACTCGGAATGCAATATTCGGGTCAAGCGTCCGAATTGGGGAATTCGGGGATGGGTACGAACCCCTACCTGTTTTTAAACCTAGATACATGTCGTATCTCGTCTCTTGCCATCACGGTCGCAAGAGTCTTGGTAAGCACTAGTGACCAAGAATAAAGATGGCTTTCTTGATGAAAACATTATGATCCCCTCCGATGAACGGCTAGTGTAGCACTGGAAACGATGCAATTAGCTAGTCTAAACATGGATAGGAAATTGCATCGCTCCAAAAATCACGGCCGACCTTCCCTCAACAGGATATAAGAAAGATGTGGGACAACATTAAGAAAATATATGGTAAATTAGATCTGGCCAAACTTTTTTCACTAACACGGGCACTCTTAGAACTTAAATAAGGGAATATGACCGTAGCGGCCGTTTTCAACAAGCGTTTGACTCTTTGGAACAAGCTTGAAGCTGCTGAAGAAAAGCGTGAAGGGTCGGAATCGGCCCTATAGCAATATCAAGCCATGAGGGAGAGAGAAAAGGCAACCCGGTTCCTTTTAATCTTGAACGATACACAACGTTTTAGTCGCAGATCTTGGCCATGCATCTAGTGTCGTCACTTGGTCAGATCTTCCAATTGCATTCCAGGAGGAAAGCCAGCACCTTGCTTCGTCGGACTCCATCAAAATTGGAGAAGGGATCTTACTTGCGGTTAGACGAGCACCCAATAGAAGGATATCGCAAGGAAGACACAGGTGGAAAGGGAGAAGTGAGTGGCGCTACGGTTAGAAGGGGAGGGCTGATTCTTTAAAGGAGGAGGAATGGACGGCTCTAACCCCGTCTATGCGATTGGATGGCTCAAGACGGAGTTTTTTCCCTTCAAGATCAAACGGCTTACAAGTCCCAAGAGCGGTTTTTTTCTTTTGGATCGGACGGCCCATAAGAAGCTACATTAGCCCCGATTTTTAAAACATCCAATGCCTCATTGCAAAAAACAAACGCTAAAGGAAAAGGTAAATTATTCTGTGACTATTGTAAATGGCCTCACCATAAAATTGAGACTTGTTGGAAATTGCATGAAAAGCTTGATGGAAAAGAAAAAAAGAAAAAGGCATTTTCAGTTTATTAGGTCACTGGGCAAGGCGCTAACAAATTCAACCAGTCGATTACTCATGTCCAATACTAGCAACTTATGAAAGCCTTGGGAAAATTGGACAGCATTGATAAAGCAACGAGTTTCTCGGGTACTTCTTATTACTTGAGCTCCATTTCAAATGATGGGTGGATAATTGATTCGGGTGCTAGTGATCATATAGTCTGTGATAAAAGTTTTTTCTCACATGTCCATAAAAATCTAAAAACTCTAGTTTCAGTACGTCTTTCGAACGGAAACATCACTTATGTCACAAAAGTTGGTAATAGAGTTCTCAGTTCCTATATTACTCGCCAAAATGTCCTTTACATCCCTAATTTCCGCTTCAATCTCATTTCTGTTTCTAGAGTATGTGAGGACAATTCTTGTCGAGTTTTCTTCAATTTTGATAAATGTTTCTTTCAAGCCCTTTCGACTAGCAAACTGATGCCTTTGGGTAATATTTCAAAAGGGCTATATTTTTTTACCAACTTTCCAGAAAAATTTGATTTATCATGTTTACCATTGAATAATCAATCATTGTGAAACACTACTACCAATGATAAAGCTTTTCGTTCTCATGAGCGATTGGGACACAGTGCTTCTTTCCCATATCCTCAATGTCAAATTTGTCCATTATCGAAGCAATCTCGCATGCCATTTCCATTAGTAAATCTTGTGTCACAGAGATTTTTACATTAATTCATGTTGATGTTTGGGGACCATACCATACCCCACATCATGATAGTTCTCATTTTTTCCTTACCATTGTGGATGATTATTCCCATGCCACATGGGTTTTCCTCATGTAGTCCAAGAGCCAAGTATTTTCTCATTTAAAGTTTTTCCTTTTCCTATCACAAAATCAATTTGGAAAATCTATGGAAGGGAAAATTCCAAAAAGGGACCCGAGGTACCATCTTTTTCTCAAATAAGGGCTCAATGTGGATCTTGTTTCAAATAGGGACCTGAAGTGCCTTCATTTTCTCAAATTATGGCCTAAAGTGGATGTTATTTCAAACGATGACCTAAAGTGGTTATGTTTACTTCAAATAAGAGCATGAAGTGGCTATATCTGTTCAAATAAGGACCCATCTTTCCAACGATCAAGGGTACTTTTGTCATTTGTCATTTTCCCCTTTTTTTCTTCCTTTTTTTTTTCATTTTTTTGGCTGGTTCTTCTTCTTCCTCTTCGCCGGTGGTCAGCCGGCCACCGACAATGGCAACAAAGGGCTGGGCAAGGGATGGCCTCACCTAGGTATGGCAACCCTCACCCGGGGGCCATTCGCGAGGTCGATCCGTGCTAGCCCCAAGTGAGGCCGGCGAGGTCTACCGACGAGGGCCGGGCGACCTCGCCGCCGCCCTCGCACAGGGATCGGCGAGGGCCAACCTCGTGGATGGCCCCGAGTGAGGGTCGCCACGCTCAAACGAGGCCGTCCCTCACCTATGGAAACATGGGTGGCCCTCGCCGGCGAGGGCAACCCTCGGTTAGCCCTCTGTGGGCATCGCCAATGGTGCTTAGCCCTTTATGGGTATCGCCGATGGCCGGTCGACCACCGATGAAGAGGAAGAAGAAGAACCAGAAAGAAAAAAAGGTGAAATGCCAAATGACAAAAATACCCTTGACCGGTTAGAAAATTTAGCTAGTCGGCAATCGGCGAGGTTGGGTCCTTATTTGAAACAACCAAAGCCACTTCATGCCCTTATTTGAAACAACTAAGGCCACTTTAGGTCCTTATTTGAAACAAAGTCCATTTCGAGGCCCTTATTTGAAACAACTAAGGCCACTTTAAGTCTTTATTTGAAATAAATTCACTTCAGGCCCTTTTTTGAGAAAATAATGACACTTCAGGTTCTTTTTTGAAATTTTCCCTCTGTTCAACGTATTCGGAGTGACAATGGAAAGGAATTATTTAATCATGAATGTGCAACACTTTTCTCTACTCATGGAATTTTAAATTAAAGCTCCCGCACATACACACCACAACAAAATGGGATTGTGGAATGAAAGCACCACCATCTCTTAGAGGTTGCACGTGCACTTAAGTTCCAAGCTTCTATTCAAGAAACTTTCTGGGGAGATTATGTGGTCATGGTAGAATACCTGATCAATCGCATGTTGACTCGAGTTCTTGGTGGACAAATTCCATTTGAAATTTTCTTTTGGAAAGAAACCCGAGAGCCATCATTTGATAGTTTTCGGTTGCTTATGCTATGTTATTACTTTGGCTCCTTGGGACAAAATGGGTCCCTGCGCCGTCGATACATATTCATGGGCTATCCGACCCTTCAAAAGGGCTATCATGTTTTTGAGCCGTCTATAGGGAATTTCTTTGTAAGCAGAGATTTCTTCCATGAAGACGCATTTCCATTTGAAGAAGAAGCTTCTTCATCTGAAAGTTCTGGCAATATAAAGGGTCATTGACATCTCTTATATGAGGAGGACCTACCTCTAGTCCACAATACGTTCTTATTCCACCACCAACTCAACCAATGACGACTTTAGAAATGGAAACTGCTAGTAATCATCCCACATTGGCACACTTGATTGAGGAATCAGGCACATTTCTTGCAGAAATTCTCTGAGTCCAAGCCAATTAGTGATGTTGCACCAAATTAAACTGCAGAAATACAACATGGTCAACCACGTTAGTTAGGTCGCACTACTCAGCCACTTGCATGGACTAAGGATTATGTATGTGCTACCTGGAGATTACCAGCTACTCACTATCCAATTTCATCTTATGTTTCCTTCCATTGACTGCCGTCGGAGCATATGCGTTGTATAAGTTGTATTTTAGAAGAAACAAAACCCTCTATCTACAATGAAGCAACCACCAATCCACGAAGGCAAAGGGCCATGGAAACAAAATTGCATGCATTAATGGAAAATAGGACTTGGGATATTGTTCCTTTACTACTTAATCATAAACCAATTGGCTGCAAATGGAGTTACAAGATCAAATAAAGGGCATATGAATCCATTGAAAGAACAAAGCTCATTTAGTGGCAAAAGGTTTCACATAATAAGAAGGTTTCGACTATCATGAAACCTTCTATTCTATAGCAAAAGATGTCACAATACATTCCTTCTTATCAATTGCTACTTTTCGTGACCAACCACAATATCAAATGAAGGTCCATAATGCGTTTCTCTATGGAGATCTCGATGAAGAAATATATATGGATCTTCCGTAGGGTCTACGGAGATAGGGGGAGTCCGTGGTATGTTGTCATGCCCCGAACTCCAAGCGCATGCCCATCCCTCTCTGGTCGATAATATTTTGCGACTTCCCAGGACGAGTCGCTGACCCTTTTTGTTTTATTGCATATGCAGAAGCAAAAACAAATCCCCTGACAGCAATGATCTCATGATAGAAAAGCAGGACAACAGATTCAAGACAACCACGCTTTTATATTCACATAGAGTCATGTACAAAGTCTATAGTTAAAAGACTACAAAAGACTAGCCTTTCAAAAAGAAGCTGTCCTAACTGACCTACACTTCATATCACCTTCTCTTGGCTCCAGGTCCTCCACTCGACGAACCTAAAAATTGAGCCCACGATGGGGTGAGATATAAATCTCAGCGAGTTCACGCTTTAAACCCTGATTAGGAGGGAAATACGCCTAGAGGCGTCCTAACCACACAATCGCACTTTTAGCATAGATGACTTACCTTGCCTCAGTTCCACCCTGCAGGTCAGCACAGTTCATATACATTATGTATAGGATCGATACACACAACAATTGAAACGCATTACTCAACTCAATAAATCACAGGAGTCTAGATTATAGGACTAATCGTTATGACACGCCCCATACCATGTCACACAATTTTGTCCCATAATCCGCCCATCTAATTCACTTAACATGCGTTCCAATTGATAATTTCGCCCACTCTAGGGTACGGCCTACTAGAAGTTCGGCGGTCTACTAGCGTAGCCAGGCATCGTCTCACCCCATTGAGCACGGTTACGTCTCTCAAAGACAACTTTCCCGAAGGAGTATAGGTCCAGCCTCTACTGCGATCCAAATCCCAATAAATGGGTATCCCATATAAGGTAACGTCCATCCGACACAGTTCGGGGACGGGTTCTCTTAACCAACACACGACCAATCAATCTCGGCCCAGGACACCTTGCATTGCACTCAAATGCCTCAATAAAAAATTGATCCTGGCCTATTTTCTTCGTAAAGACACTCGATGAAAAGAGTCGCGTGTGGGTACACGGTCAGATTGGATCCGGAAAATTCATAACATTCTATTTTAAAATCCCACTGGTTTATATGGTATATAAAACCATTTTCGGTGTTAAAACCTGACACCTGGGATTTTCTAAATAAATAACAAATTTCACAATTTTTGGAATAATTGACCAAATTTCCAATCAACACTCAATTTTCACAATTTAACATCCAATTGCAGAAACTGAACACACCATTGCAATAAGCACAAAATTCCGATCACCGCCTACCCCGGCCTAGTTTCCGGAAAATATTAAATAATTAAATAATTTCTAAAATTAATTAAATAAATACATTAAATACTAAAAATGCTAACTTAGGCTAAATAATTCTAATCTAACCACCTATTGAGCTAACTAAATTATCTTAACCATTCTAACTATAAAGCTACCTAACAAGCTAATTAAATTTAAGCTCTAACCACCTAATTTAAATAATCTAACTAACCTAATTTAACTAATTAAACTAATTATACTTAAATAAATCTAAACACCCCTTAGACGTCATTAGCCTATTAAGAAGAGTTTAGTGCATAAACTCACCGGTTTATTGCAAAAATCGGTTCACCGCAACGACGACGCGACGATAGTTGAAATCCGAATTTTCGGCGGCGTCGATGGACACTCGAGGCCGGGCCTAAAACGGGCCCAACAAATCTCAGCCCAAGCTGAGACTTGTTGCTAAATTGGGCTGGGCCTAAAGTGGGCTGAAGCAGGCTTCAAAATTGGGCTGGTCTTGCGGGCTTGGGCTGCTGAAAATAGAAACCTCTTGGGCTTCGCTGGACTGAAGATAGGCTGATGAAATGAGGACGGACTAAAGACGCTGGGCAACTGCGAACTGGGCCAAGCAAGTGAAGCAGTAAAGCCCACGAGTTGGCTGGCGATGTCTGAGCGTGAAGAGGAAGCGGACGAAGGCAAGCCGGCTCGTGGAAATCTTCGGCTTATTTGGCGTCTTCGATTGTGGGCTGGATTGTGGGGATTTGTGGTCAAGTAATTTGCTGGAGCTGATCGAATGAAAGAATCGATGGAGGCTTCAACGTGGAGAGGGAACAGTGGAGTGAGGTCAACGTTGGGCTTCAACACAAAACGGAGTTGACCCCACGAATGAAGACATGGGCGTGAAAGGCATTGTGGGCTTCGGTGGAAGAGAGGCGTGAGGTGGATGGAGGACGTGGGGCATGCGTGACTTCGGTAGGTGTTGGGCGGTGAAAGGAAGAGGGCACATGGCCAAGATTGAAGGAGAACGGGCTGGCGAGAATCGAAGTCAAAAGAGAAGCAAAAGCAAGACTTGGCTGTGAGAAGAGGAACTCGGCACATGAAGGAGAGAGGAAAGCAGCTGGGAAGCGTGAGGAGGCGGCTGCCGAAGGAGGGAAGAAAGTCAACAATCCATATCCATTCAATTAAGGCCTTGTCCCCTTATTACTTTCCCAACATTAGTTCCACTAATTAATCACATTTTGATGCAAATGTTGCACCCCCTCTTCCTTGGCTCCGAATTTCACTCTCATACTCTTAGATTTCTTCGCCAATTCTCAAAATCGACATCTAATTCTATAAGTCCCCAACACTCAAAGGCTCGACGTGGAAGTCCAACTTTCCTTTAATTTGGCCCATCCGAATTTTCACTAATTTTTCCGCAACGTCCAAACGATTTTCTGTAAAATAATCTCGGAATCTCCGAAAATTCTTCGGAGGGTGAGTCGACGTTCCTAAAATAGATCGTGACATGATAGAACTTTATCGGGTTCAAATTTGCGGTTAATTTCAATCCGATGTGATTTTAGTGTGACCTAGTCTACGGGGTAGTTTTTAGGAATTTTTGGTGCAATCGACCCGCATCGATTATTTTCGAGCCACAACATACATCTTCGACACACTGGCGACTCTCGGTTGTCATGAAAATCTTGAGGTTTCAATTACGGGCACCGGGTACCAAAACGATAAAAAAAAATAAGTCTAGTGTCGATCGACAAGTATTTTGCAATCAGGTGGAATCACCCACACTCTAATCACACATCTCAGTCAAATCAACCTGTCTCCGGTCTCTGATCGATTTTGACAGTGCCGTAATGACCCTTGCAGATCAACACGGTCGAGTAGTCAATTCCTAGTCGAATTCTCAAGTCTATTGCGTTAAAATCCCTTAATGACTTCCCTTGATAGTCTAGTTATCTCATGAGTGATCAGCTCAGAGAATGGCACTATCGGCACGTCGATGAAATGCCCGATTTATTTAATCAAAAACGAAATCTAAAAATTCAGGCTGTCACATACGTTATCTCCATAAATCCTTCTATGGCCTCAAACAAGCTTCTTGACAGTGGTACGGTAAATTCACTGATGCATTTACTGCTGCCGATTTCCACCAATACAGACATGACTATGCTCTATTTACATGGACAAAAGGTGTGTCGTCTATTTATTTGATGACATAAGTTGATGATATATTGATAATGGGAAATAATGAATCTGCCATCAAGAAGTTGAAAGAATATCTACACTCCACTTTTCATATTAAAGATTTGGGATCGCTCAAATATTTCCTTGGGATTGAGATTGCCTGATCAGACATGGGGATCTCTCTTAGCCAATGGAAATTCACTTTGGAAATGATATTAGAAACAGGTCTATTAGGATGCAAACCAACTATTATTCCCATCGAGCAGAACACCAAGCTGACCACAACTAACTATGATGTGGGGCTACTATCTCAAGATGGCGATCCATTGCTCAAGGATCCGTCAAGTTATCATAAACGCATTGGGAAGCTCATTTATCTTACCATGACCAAACTTGATACATGGTATGCAGTGCAAACACTCAATTAGTTCATGCACAGTCCAAAACAGTCTCATACGGATGCAGCTCTTAAAGTAGTGAAGTACTTGAAGAAATGTCCGGGATTGGGATTCTTCTTTCTCGAAGATGTAACATGGAGATGACAGTCTATTATGACATGGACTATGCAACTTGCCACATGAGTCGAAGATCAATTACTGGGTTTTGTGTTAAACTTGAGGAATCGCTACTTTCATGGAAAACAAAAAAGCAATCTGCCGTATCCTTATCATGAGCAGAAGCTGAGTATCGAGCCATGGCCAAAATAGTCTATGAAATAGTATGGATATGAGGTCTACTTCTAGATCTTGGAGTGCAATTTAAGGGGCCAACTCAATTATTTTGTGACAATGATGCAATGCTCAAACTTGAGGCGAATCCAATAGTTCGTGAAAGAACGAAGTATATAGAAGTTGATTGTCACTTGACTCGAAACAAAATCCAAGATGGGATAATCAAGATGAGGAATAAGAACCACTTAATAGCTTGCGGATATATTTACTAAATATCTATGTCAAAGACAACATGCATATCTATTGAGCAAACTAGGCGTCTTCAACATATATACGAAACCAGCTTGGGGGGGAATGTTGGAAGATATGCTGAATCAGTCCGGATTGTAATTGGTTATCTCCAGATTATGATTGATCATCCGGAGATTATGGTTGATTGAATAAATCAATCTTAGGATAGAATTGATTTACGAAGGAGAGATTCATAAGAGATATTCTTTCCTTTTGTCATTCAATTTATTTTTTTTGTATTATATGATGTACATTGTACATGTTACAAAGATAAGTAAGAACACAGAAAACATTCATGTGCTCCATTCTATTTCCTTCGATTCTCCTTATTCATTTTGTGTCATTTACCATATGCTCAGGTGGCCAAAATAGAATCTCTTGCTCTTGTTCTTGTTGGAATATAATACACGGAAATGATAGGATCTTGCAATTTACATCAACGTAAAATCCCCAGAGAAATAAACGAAAAATAAAGGACACCAGAAATTTACGTAGTATGGTTCGTGTGACATCCTGAAATTCGAGCCCTCTGAAGGACGAGTGAAAGTGAATTTCGTCAATGCATTGTTGGTTGATCTCACTCGGAATTGATCACTCCTGAGATACTGACCTTGAGGGGAAAGGCTAATGAGGATAGAACCCATACGACTAAAGAACTCGACCTGGGAAAACGACTTGACCGTGAGACTTGCGTGAGGATGATCCTGTACCTAGGCAGGCCGATTCTAAGGACGACTAGAAGTCGATTCGCAGGCAGAACATAATGGAACGACGAGTGATTCCATTTACCGTTGTCGAACCCTCGAACGACCCTATGTCGATCCTTAGTGATCGTGTACTTTGAAATAAGAATCTATCCTCCGTAATTTCATGCGGTCAAGGATGTCCATGCGTCGAGATGTCTTGAACGTGGTTTGGCACGAGTCGGTTACGGGTGAATCCTCAGAGCCACCCGTCAGTCTGAGTTGTAACCGAAATGGCATTTGGGCGAAATTGACATGGCAAGAGAACTTAGGATTGGACTTCCAATTGTCGGGAATGTCCGGGATGGATTTGGATGAAGCTACATCAAACAGTCGACAGAGTCAGTTAAGCCGAGCAATTGGAAAAAGGGGTTTTCGGACCGAAGAAGCAAGCCCGTGAGGACGTGGGCCGGGCCAAGGCAGTGTGGGCCTTAGGCCCAAGTTGGGGCAGCCACCAAATGGGCCTAAGTCAAGCAAATGAGCCCATTGGGCCAAACCGACTATTCCTCTTTCAAAGGCCATGGTCCAACTTTGAGCTCAATCAAGCCCAACCAATTTCCAAGCCCACTCCTATTCATGGCCAAGCCCATTTCTTAGGCCCATCCACCAATTTCAGCCCAAGGTCAGATTTGTAATTTGTGCAAGGTGAAATGACCATTTTGCCCCTAGTTGTTGTGGATAAGGGCAAAGGAAGAGAGAAAGATGATGTCATGCATGGGGACTTGAAGCAAGCATGTGAGGGCCTTAATGAGGCTTGACAACCAGCCCTCACATCACTCTCTCCCCCTCTTCAGCCCCAAACCGTCACAACTCCTCCTCTCTCCCTCGTTTTCCTCTTCCTCCGGTTTACGCTCCAGTCGACCCTTCGGTGAAGAAATCAAGTGAAAAGTGGTCCTCCCGGTTGAATCGAGAACGAGCCACATATCACCGTGATTGTGAGAGACAGACCGTTCAACGAGCCCAATTTCATCCCGAACGGAGCCGCCGTCCGTCCTGTATGGCCGTCGCAAGCCACCGGTCGCCGGTCCGTCGGTCCCGCCCGGCCTACACCTGTTTCGCGTTTTCAGCCATTTTTCTCCCATTCCAGCCCTTCCTTTGCCCATCCCAGCCACCCACAAGATTCCCAAGACCCCCGAGCCTCCGGTTGTCAACCAACCCCCTCGCCGGAGCTCCGGCCAAGCCGTTCAACTCAGCTTCTCCTCCGGCATGGCTGTTTTTCAATGTTTTCAGTGGGAGTCCGAGCTGTGGTTGCTGTGTTGAGCTTGGGACCACCTTGGATCATCATTGTAGAGGTCCCGGTGCGTAGCCACCGTCGTCGCCGCCACGTCGGTGCCTCCGACCCGCTTAACGGGTGAGTTTAGCTCCTAATCCTTCGATTAGTGCCTAAACTTGCTTAAGGTTGGTTTAGTTAGTGTTAATTCTAGTTTAGGTGATTTAATTAAGTTGCATTAGCCCTAAGATAGGTGGTTAGATGGATGGATTAGATTATTTTAGCTTAATCTTGCTTTATTTGCTTAATGATGCTTTTGTGTTTAATTAAGCATTGTTTGCCTTAATTAATTGATTGTTTATTTTAATTAATGTTTTGTTTAATTTCTGAATTTAATTTATTAAATATTGAATTCTGGAAATTTACTGTTCATGCGACACTATTCACACATTCTTGCGTTCACCGAGTCTTATTCACGTGGACCGGTTCATCCGTAATGCGAAAAGTGTCTAAAATTCATGTGTGTTGATTTTATGAAGTGATTGGATGTGTTATTGCATAAACATCCGCATGAAATGTATGTTTTCCACAAAAAAAGGGGAAAACGGTTTGTTCGAGGGACATCGAAATGGGTCGCCTTGAGGAGAAGATGATTTAAAAATGTAAATGCAAGTGTGTGTGCAGTGGCTAAGTGCCCAAAGATAAAAAGGAAGTTGTGGTGGTGCGGTTGTGTGATCATTAAGTTGAATCCGTTCCCGGCTGTGTGTCGGGTGGGCGATACTCCTTTGTGAAATGCCTGTGTGGCGATAATTATGCCTGTGTGGTGGTAATAAGATCGTGCCCGTGTGGCGTAGAACTGGCCTGTGTGGCGTGGAACTTGCCTGTGTGGCGTAGAACGTGCCTGTGTGGCGGTAATCGAGCCTGTGTGGCGGTGATTAATCAGAATATGCCTGTGTGGCGATAATCATGCCTGTATGGCAGTGATCAATTGGAATGCATGAGTGAACCACATTGTTTATGGCACGCACGCATGGATCGATAACATGCGGGGTGTGGCAATGGCCGTGTGAGATCGCTTGTGACGCGACTCGTATGTGATTGATGAACCGCATCATCTAATGGCCATGTGCATTGCGTGTATTATGCTGATTTATAACGTGCAGGGTATGGCATACCGGGTAAGGTTGTATGCAAATCGATTGTTGGTTGTTGCTTGTGGTGGGGTAGTTCTGGATAGATACCCTGAGTTGAGTTGGTGTACTAACCGGGGCTTAGGGGTGGAACTCACTGAGATTTATATCTCACTTGGTTATTGAATAACCATTTTCAGGTCCCTAGTGTGAAGAGCCGGGAGCTTGAAGCGGAAGGGTCGAGCATAGGTGGCTCAGTAGTTCTTTATGACATAGACCTTCTGTATAAGCTTGAAGTGTTTATAAAAGTGTATTTGATTTGAAATTGGTTGTCCTGCTTTTCTATCCCATGTATGTTATTGTCAGGGGATTAGTGAATTCGCTTCCGCATGTGCAATAAAATGAAAAGGGTCGGCGACAAGTCCTGGGAATGTCGCAAAATTCTATCGACCACCGAGGGTTGTGCGCGCGCTCGAGATTCGGGGCGTGACAGTTCGAGTATCGGTACCTACGTCCACGAGAGAGCCAGCAACAAATAATCCACTATAATTGGAGAATCAGAGTTTACAATTGCTCACACGCTCGAGTGTTTCCCACATCTAAATATAACCATAAACCCAAAGTGTTTATAAATAAATAACTCACTTAGACATAAACTCACTGCACAAAATTACCACGCGTTCAAGCTCAAAACAAAAACTCTTTACGTACGCCAAAATCAAGAACTCTGGCGTTTGTCTTTGGTCCACGTACGTAGGTCTTCACATTCCTTTAGAAGGCTTCAAGTGACTTAAAGGACTTGCAGCTTCAGAAATCTCACGAATCGTGGACGTGCAAAGTGGAAACCATTTTCTTTCTTTCATAGCTTTTAATTGTGTGTGCCCAAAAGTCAAAGTCTTGACTTTTGGGCCCAACGAAGATAACATATTTCGGCTTCTGCAAGCTTCCGCAAATAAAGAAGAAACTTTGCTCCTTTTTTTTTTATTCTATTTTATTTCCTCTTTTGTAATCCTTCATGGAGTCCAACGAAATTTCATTCTCGCTTGAAGACATCCAAGACCCAAAAAAATTTCGAATTTATTTTCTTGTGTGCAATATTGAATATTATCTTTATAAGAAAAATATCTTCATGATCAAATAATAAAAATTTTATCCAAGAGAATCGCGTTTTGCAAACGCTCAAACTCGAGACATAATTTAACAATTCTCCACCTTGGCTCGATGTTTGAAGCCAAGTTATAGTGCTCATTATCCATGCTGCTCTCCCAACGCCTCGACGGGCGCTCACTATCCACAGACGCCAATAGAGCTCAAGAAGAGCTTGAGCTTCGCCAAAGGAACAGACTTAGTCATCATGTCTGCGGGTTATTTGATGTAGCAATCTTTTTTACAATAACATTACCCTTAGCTAAGACATCTCGAATGAAGTGGTACCTGACGTTACTATGCTTCGTTCGCTCGTGATAAACTGGATTATATGCCAAATATATCGCACCTTTGTTATCACATGTATATCCACACTTTTCTGTTCTAACCCAAAGTCCGAGAGCAAACTTTATAACCATATCGCCTCCTTCGCTACAAAGGTTAGTGCCATGTACTCTGCCTCAGTCGAAGACAAGGCAATGTGATCATGTAAGGATGCTTTCTAACTAACTGCACCACCCATTAGTGTAAACACGTACCCTCTTAAAGACCTGCGATCATCCAAGTCACTAGCGTGATATGAATCCATAAAACCAGGGGTCTCATTGCCATTGATGTCCCTCTGTACACTATACCCACGTCTATTGTCCCCTTCAAATATCTGAGGATCCACTTCACAACTTCCCAATGAGTATTACCAGGACACTTCATATAGGAACTAACCACGTTCACAGCTTGTGAAATATCAAGCCTAGTGCATATCATAGCATACATAATACTACCCACAACACTAGAATAAGGAACACGAGACATATGCTCCTCCTCTTCAGTCTGCGGTGATAATTTATCTGAAAGTTTAAAGTGCTTCGCTAAAGGTGTACTTATAAATTTTGCCGACTGCATATTAAAACGCGCCACAATCTTCTCAATATATTTCTTCTGAGATAGACGTAAAACTCCTGCAGTTCTATCACGCAAAATCTCCATACCTAATATTTTATTTGCTACACCTAAATCTTTTATCTCAAATTCAGCATTTAACTGCCTCTCAACACATCAATATCAGACATATTATTAACTGCTATCAGCATATCATGAACATATAAAAGTAGATAAATCAAAGAACCATTCTCCAATCTCCTAAAGTAGACACAGCTATCCATCTGACTTTTTGAATAGTCTTGACTAGCCATGAAAGCATCAAAACGTTTATACCACTACCTAGGACATTGTTTTAGCCCATACAAAGATTTTTTTCAACAAGCAAACATGATTTTCCTTACCCGGAATAGCAAATCCTTTTAGCTGCCCCATGCAAGTAAAACACGAATTAAAGTATGTCACTAGAGAGAACACCTCATTGTAGTCAATGCCCTCACGCTGTGTATACCCCTTCGCCATAAGTCTCACCTTATACCTCGCTGTCTCGACACTAGGAATGCCCTCTTTCTGTTTAAAGACCCATTTACTTCCGACAATCTTTTGGCTCTTGGGTACTTTGACCAGCTCCCATGTCTGATTTCGATGGAGTGATTCCATCTCTTTACTTATAACCCTAGCCACCGCGATGACTCCGAACTAGCCATCGCCTCAGAGTAAGACGAAGGCTCATCTGCCTCTACCTCATCACCTACAGTCAATGCATAAACAATATCTGTATAACCATAACGTATCGGTAATTTAATTTTCCTTCTCTGTCTATCTACAACTATAGTGTCTTTGCGGCTTTCTTGGTTGTTCACTATCACCGACTTCGGGAACTACGGTCTCAACTTCGTTACCTTCAAGGTCTCCGGAATCTCCACCAAGCTCCACCTCACTAATGACACCATGATCTGTCTTCTCTACTGGTTGTGTCTCAAAGCTCCTTTGTTGAAGCATTGCAGTCTCGTCGAAGATCACATCTCTACTGATTAGAAAACCGGTGATCTGGGATTGGTGCACCATAGCCGATAGCCTTTCACCCCATGTGCATAGCCCAGAAATATGCACTTCTTCGCCCTTGGCTCAAGCTTACCATCACTCGCATTAGCATACGCAGGACATCTGAATATACGTAATCCAGAGAAATCAACAGGTTTCCCCAACCATACTTCCTTAGGAGTCTTCCACTCGATAGCAGATGATGGAGATCGATTAACCAGGTACCATGCCATGTTTACCGCTTCAGCCCAAAATTCATTGCCAAGTTTTGCATACAAAAGCATGCATTGAGCTCGCTCAAGTAAAGTTATGTTCTTCCGTTCTACCACGCCATTCTGCTGTGGTGTCCCAAGTTTCGTGCGGTGTCTCACAATACATTCTTTCTCGCAGAACTCGGTAAAATCTTTACCACAAAACTCCATACCATGATCGATTCTCAGGCACTTGATTTGTTTATCTAACCGCTTATCAATCAATGACTTAAATTTCTTGAACTGATCATACACATCATATTTGTGCTTCAGAAAGTATACCCATACCTTCCTCGAATAATCGTCGATAAATGTTACCATATCTCGAGCACCTCCTTTAGAAGGAACTGAAGACGGGCCCTAGATGTCTAAATGAATATATTCAACTGGTCGCTTGGTTGAATGAACAACTGTAATAAACTTAACTCGATGTTGCTTCCCAAAGATACAGTGCTCGCATAAGTCCAGCTTCCTTGTCTTTTGACCCTTCAACAACCCCATTTCACTCAGCATCGTCATACCTGCCTCACTCATGTGCCCTAAACGCATATGCCATAACTGAGTCAAGTTAGAGTCTGACTCACCTGATAAAATTGCAATGGTTTCGATCACGGTCTCTCCCAGTAGATGATAGAGAGTGTTCACTTTCTTCCCCTTCATCACTATCATGGCACCTCAAGAGATCTTCAGTACTCCACCTTTAGCGGTGTACCTACACCCGATGTCGTCAAGTGTTCCCAAAGAAATAAGGTTCTTCTTGAGCTCCAGTACATGCCTCACATCTGTCAATATGCACACCACCCCATCGTGCATCCGAATCCAAATTGTCTCTATCCCCACAGCCTTATAGACTACGTTATTCCCCAAAAGAACCCCACCACCATTCGCAGTCTGGTAAGTAGTAAACCAGTTCTTATGAAGTGTCATATGATAAGAACACCCCAAATATAGCACCCATTCGTCTCCTGATGAAGTAGTATTCACACATAAACAGCTTCTGCATTACTATTGCTCCCTTCGACAACGTTCGCCACACTGCTTGTGGCATTTTGCCTACCACTTTTATTCCTCCACTTTGGACAATCTCTCCTCATGTGCCCCTCCTCATGACACTCAAAGCACTTCATTCGTCCCTTAAACTTTCTATCGCGTGATTTCGATCTACTTTTACCTCTGCTGCTACTAAGCCCTCGATGTTGTTCTCTACCCCAAATCATCAGTGCTTGCGCTACTCCTTGCACCAGACCGTCATGTCGCAACTTTCTCTGCCACTCTTTAGAGAATAAGGTGGACTTTACCTCTTCGAGGTAATTGTAGTACGCCCAAAGTGAATTAGTAAAGTGCTCCCATGACTCGGTAAAGAGGCTAACAACATCATGCCCTATTCTTCATCATCAAGTATCTTACCGATGTTCTTCAGATCCATCATGAGTTTATTAAATTCATCTAGGTGGGTTCTGATAAACGTACCTTCAATATATCTAAATTGAAACATCCTCTTCAACATGTATGGGTGATTGTTCAAACCTTTCTTCACATAGAGTGCTTGAAGTTTTGCCCATAATGCTCCGGCATCCTTCTTCTCAGTAACCTCTATTAAAACCTCATCTGACAAATTTGACAGAATTGTGCTCTTTGCTCTTTCCATTAACTCTACCCTCTCAGAGGCTTTCATTATAATAGGCAACTCATCTTCACCATCCAATGCCTTGGCCAAACCTTGGGTTGTCAATAATGCCCGCATCTTGATGCTATATGACCCAAAGTTGTTCTTCCCGTTAAACTTCTCAATTTCAGATTTTCTCTCAGACATAATTGCAATAACAGAATTTCCAAATAATAATTAGATGAGCAAAAGCTCCAAATCACAATCAAGAAATCTGATCCCAAGCTCGATACCAATTGTTGAAATATAATACACGGAAACGATAGGATCTTGCAATTTACGTCAACGCGAAATCGCCAGGAGAAATAAACGAGAAATAATAAGGACACCAGAAATTACGTGGTTTGGTCCAAGTATCGATACCTACGTCCACGGGGAGAGCGAGCAGCAAATAATCCACTATAATCGGAGAATCAGAGTTTACAATCACACATACGGTCGAGTGTTTCTCACACATAAATTTAACCCCAAACCCAAAGTGTTTATAAATAAACAACTCATTTGGACATAAACTCACTGCACAAAAATTACCACACGTTCAAGCTCAAAATAGAAATGCTCTACGTACGCCAAAATAAGGAGCTCCGGCATTTGTCTTTGGTCCACATACGTAGGTCTTCACGTTCCTTTGGAAGGCTTCGCGTGGCTTAAAGGACTTGCAGCTTCAGAAATCTCGCGGATCGTGGACGTGCAGAGAGGAGACCACTTTCTTTCTTTCGTAGCTTTTATATTATGTGTGCCCAGTCTTGACTTTTGGGCCCCACGAAGATAACATTTTTCGGCTTTTGCAGGCTTCCACGGATAAAGAAGAAACTTTGCTCCTTTTTTTTATTCTATTTTATTTCCTCCTTTGTAATCCTTTATGGAGTCCAACGAAATTTCCTTCTGTTAACTGAAGACATTCAAGACCCAAAAAAGAATTTCGGATTTATTTTCTTGTGCGTAATATTGAATATTATCTTTATCAAAAAAATATCTTCACGATCAAATAATAAAAATTTTATCCAAGCGAATCATGTTTTGCAAACGCTCAAACTCGAGACATAATTTAACAGTTCTACGTACTGATTGACTCTCCCTTGCAGTAGCTTTTCTTGCAGTCCATATTGCTAAGGCATATGGTGTAATTCAGAGTACTCCATGAATGAGTCATGCTTCATTAGTTGATTTTCCCCGGACTGGCTTCTCCCACTACCTGATCCATCGATCTCCAATTAAATGTTTGAGCTTTTCCGACCAAAAAAAATTGTTTGAGCTTTTATTCACAACGCAATTGACGGATTTGTTCCGATCAGAAGGCAGTAGAGACATCAACTTCTTGACAGATCTACCAGGAGTATCAGAAAGGCTCCAAATCTTCACTGCCGACCTTGGTGACCCCCAAAGTTTCGGTCCGGCCATTGAAGGCTGTGTAAGAGTCTTCCACGTCGCCACCCCAGTGGACTTTGAGGACAGAGAGCCAGAGCCAGTCGTCACCAAAAGATCCACCGACGGAACGTTAGGCATCCTGAGGTCCTGCCTGAATTCCAAGACCGTGAAGCTGGTCGTGTACACTGCGAGTGCATCCGCTGTTCAACTCAACATCTCCAACGCCGATATACTGGATAAGGACTCGTGGAGCGCTGTCGACTCCATCAGAGAAATCACGACATTTGGACCTTCGTACACAACGTTGACTGAGAGTTCTCGAGTTCGGAGAGAGGCACGGATTGGTAGTGGTGACGGTGGTTCCCTCATTCGTCCATGGACCCTTCATTTGTCCCAAGTTTGCCGCATCCGTCCGGACTCCGCTGGCTTTGGTATGAGATATATGATACACCAAAAAATATTACATGATTTATATAAATCATGTGAGCCAAGTCTATCTAGACCGTTCCCTATCCACAATTCTGCTATTTACTTTATTGAAATCATTTTACTGGAATATAAGGAGTAGGAGAAATCCCTGTAGGGTAGAAAGAGTAAGTACGTCTTAAAATTGATAATACTACTTGATCATTTCTACTAGCATTGATTAAATGAAGTAAGGGACTGCGGTATATATAGAGGACCTCACTGTTTAAGACAACCAAAGAAACGATGGAATCCACAATTTCGTTATTTATTTCCATTTATTACTTTTTTTCTGTTTTTTGATACCTAGTATCAATACTCGTTTTGAGGTGAAATGACTAGAAAAGAGGAAAAGAAAAATCGTGGTTGGGAAGAGGTTATAGTAGCATAAGCCTTTGGAATTTTTATTTTATACATTGGAAGAATCCGTTTGATCACGTGAAATCCACAAATAGACTCACCTAAATAGTGATACATAAACTCCACAATTTGACAATGAGTCTCTGTTCAATGTCAAGTAAATGATAAAGGAAGACAAGACTATAATCTGTTCATTCATATGTTTGTCTTCATTTCGATAGTACAATCTTAAATCTTAGATCGACTGGGGTTCAAAATTAACAAGGAACGAGAATGAGTACTATGTTCTTCTCAAATTATCTCTCATGCATGTGGACGACGTGGTGAGAGCATGCATCTTCCTCTTCAAGCACCCCAACGCCAGGGGCGGTACATATGTTCCTTGGCCATGATGACGATCGAAGAGATGTCCAAGTTTCTCTCAGAAAGATACCCGGAGTTTCAGATACCCTTGCCGGTTTCGATGATAAGTATGGAGTCGAGGACATGTTCGACGGAGCCATCCAGCACTGCAAAGGAAAGGGCTATCTCTAAATCAATCTCTGTTCCATGCATATGAGAGAATTCGGTACCTCAGGCCGAACATAGTAATGTTCAAAGTAATAAACTGGCGTCATGCCACACAGTGTGACCTATTTCTGTTCTGATCTGTCCTGGGTTCATGTCAAGTAGCCCTCTAAGAAAAAAATGCAGGCAAGACAGAAACATGACGAGGAAACACGTATCATGTATCTAGCACGGCTCGTGAAAACTGATTTGTCTGAGGGCTTTCTGCAAGATGTCAAACCATGTGAATAGTCTTGGTACTGCTTGTTTCTGTCCTTCTGAATTTGATATGGCAGTGCTAACAATATATGCACTTACATCATACATCGCCATATATGTACCTTTTGCTGTTCATGAATATCGTTGACAATTTCAGCAGAGTTGAAGCAGGTCGCTTTGTTTGGTCGATTCATTTCTGATCCAATCAACTCAGATCTCTGCAGGTACTCAAAGCCATCGCACCGCAAGGGCGCCTTGCCCGAGCGGGGGCCACCACCTTCGCCAATGGCCGGCAAGGGTTTACTGGCCCTCACCTAGTGGCCAATGAGGGTCATTGGAGACCCTTGGTGGCCAAAAAAAAAAAAGGAAGGAAAAAAGAAAAGAAAAGAACAAAAAATTATTTTAAAATGTCTACATCAACGTCAATTATGTCAAGTAGAATACTTGACATTCACGTTAGCAATTTTTGGCCTAAATTGGATAGATGAATTAAAATGGTGCCAATGTAAAAATGTTTATGACTAAACTGATCCGATTGAAAGATTTAATACCGAATTGGTATCAATAAATATGTTTATAACTTTTTTGAACTTTTACCAACTATATTGAATTAATTGAAAAGTTTATGATTGAATTGGATTATGGACAACAAATTTAGGACTAGATTAGCAATTTACAAAACATTCTAGACACTGAAATGTCAGAACATACCAGGGATGATCGGTTCCCGGTTCGGTCTAATGAAACCGGTCACTTATTTAACATGAAGATGAAATTTAAAAAGAAAGCAGGCAATAGATAGGTTCTTCTTGGTGTTTCCACCTAAATAGTCCTTTAGGACTTCATAGTCATCACTGATCCAATTAATTCTTTGGCTGGCGTAGCATCAAGATCCTTTTGACTCGTTTATTGCGTCTCTCCTAGATTAATCTGGAAGATATTTCAAGGACTTTCAAAGTGATTTATGAGTCAAAAGGATCTTGATGCTATGCCCAACAGAAAAATCGATTCTGCATTTCCGAAAATTTTGCCAGGCAGTGGTAGTTCATGCACAATATTTATTAAACGAGTATACATACGTTCTCATCCATATTGAACATATCCTAACTAGTTGTGAGAAATAATTTTGCTCTCCTTCATTTTGCTGGTTTCCACATGGGTTACCACCAATTTATACCAAATCTCCTTTGTCGCTCGTTTCGCACGTTGTACTCTATCGACTTCTTCTGTCGGTGTTGAAGCCCTGTCTTTGTTGTTTAAGGTAGCTTCTTCTCATCAATAGGATCTTTTCTTTTCTAGGCGCATTATTTTGCCATCTTATCGCTTTCTGTGCTTCATAATCCGTAGATTTGATGAACATCTCTCTTCTGCATCTCCTATGAACAGGTTTAGAGCCTTAAAAAGTGGAGGCTGAACAATTAATTAACTACCAAACATAGTTGCCAGATGATCTTTAACTTGAACAATATTGCACTTTTCATATAAACAGCAAAGATCAACCATTTTCTTGGTCGGTGTTATGATCTAATCGCACTTAAAGTATCTAGGGATTAGTATTTCACATGTGAAGGAATGATTGTAAGAGTTTTTCTGTGGGATATATTAATTAATATTGTAATTTATTATTTATGGAATTGGTCTAATAAAGTGTATTGACACCTAAATTTTACTAACCCGTTTAATCATTCATTACTTATATAGAAAATTAGGAACTACTTTTTAACCCCTAACAAAAATAATTTTCATTAAATTGCACGGCATATAGACAATATGAGCACTTGTTTTAATAGTAATAGAAATTTCTAAAGAAAAAATTTAAAAGGAAAGAAAAATTATTTAAAGAAATTAACTTTTCAAAAAAAGAAGAGAAAAAGAAAAGACAATGGGAAAAGCGAGACCAGGTGGAGTCCAGGTCGGCCCAGCCTCTTTCTTTTCCGTTTTCTTTCTCTTCACCTGGGCCTAACCCACTTTTCCTTTGTTTTCCCCAAGACCACCCTAACCTTCTCTTCCTCTCCCTCTCTTTCCCTCATGCTAGGGGTGAGCACGGTTCCTGATTCTAGGGAGGGAGGTTTTGATTGTTGGTTCCATTTTTTTTTTTTTTTTTTTAACTAGTGGTTCCCAATTCAGTTCCCTGTTAGGGAGGGAGATTTCGATTCTTGGTTCCATTTTTTTTAAACTAGTGGTTCCAATTCAATTCCTCATTCCTATCGGTATTAGAACCGGGTTCCTAAACCTAAAATCCCTAATTTCAATTTTTTCTTCTCTATCCAGTCTTCTCATCTCCAACTCCTTGGTAATTTCCCTTCTCTCTCCTCTCGACAACTCTGCGATGCCCCCGACGATGACCTAATGCTGCTTGCCGCCGTCCCAACCCGCGACATTGCCGCCAATGCCGCTGTTGCCAACTCTCGCCTTCTCAATTATCTTCCATTCTCCGTGCTCCCGCTTCTCTTCCCACTGCTTTCGCTTGTCTCATTGCTGGTCGTTTCCTCTGACTTGCTTGATCCTCAAATTTACTCTCTCTCTCTCTCTCGTAGACTCTACTTGGTTGGTTGATGTCATCGCCCTTTCTTTCTCTTTTTGGCCTCTGCCTGCAAGCCACGAGTGCCGACGCCGTAGCAGCCCACCGCCGCGCCACTGCCCATCACCGCGCCGAAGCCCTGCTGCCGCGCCTGCATCAGCACCTGACGCCCTCGTTACCGTCCTTGACGCTCGCCCGCTGTCACGCCGCTACCTGTCACCGCGCCCACGCCCTGTTCCGCCTCGCGCCCACGCCCTGTTCCGCCTCACGCCCGAGCGACCCACCTGCAGATCCCGAGTCTACGGTCGCTACCGCCGCACCAGCATCGCCGTGCCCCGCCTGTGAGCCCCTGCGACGCTGCTTCTACCGTCGGATCTGCCTCGCCTGCAACTAGAAGCCCGAGCACCGCCTTGCCGTCGTCGCCTAGCAGCCAACAGCCCGTGACCCAGTGCTCTCGCCGCGTCTGCCAGCCTCTGTCCGAAACCCCTCCCCGGTGACCTCCACCCACGACGACTCGACGCCGCCGCGCCTCTGCAGCTCAAGCCCAGCAAACTGGTGGTCTGCCTCCACTCAGCCGACGCCACTGCACCAACACCTCTGCCCGCTCGCCGTTGCTGCTCAGCCCCTGTCCGCCGTCCCTTTCGCCGGAGCTCCGACGCTGCCCGGCAACCGCCCGGCGTCGCCCACCGTCTCTGTCCCCCTTTAGGTAGTTTAGCTTCTTCTTTTTTTTTTTTATTTATTTTTATTTTTTTGGTTTATTTATTTAAATTGTAATATTTGATGTCAATATTCATAAATTTTGTAGGCATTATCCGCAGGATTTTGTCCAAAATTATTGTAATTATTAATTTGATCTGTAAGACATCGAATCATTTTTTTAATTATATTAATTTTTGAGCATTTTGGTAGTATTTTAATTGTTAAATCATTATAATTATTAATTTGATTCGTAAGATTTCGGATCAGATTTTTAATTATTTTAAACCTTTTTATATGTCGTGATGCTCAGGGTTAGGGTAATCGTTAATTTAACATGTGAGACAATAGGTTATTTTTTCGATTATTTTAATCATTTATTTGTTGAATATCTTGATTGTTTAGATCTAATGTTTATTTGAAAATTACTTGTCTTGGAAAAACATTAAAAAATCAAAAATCAAAAAAATCAAAATCTTGCATTAGAACATGTAGGTTTAGTAAATTAGACATGTAGATTTAGTAAATTAGAAATTTTTAGGATTACATTTTTAGGATTGCATTTTTAGAAATAGGTTAGGGTTAGACCTAAATAACTTTTTTATAAATAGGGTCTTAGATAATGTTTGCACATTTTAATTATCCCATTTTCTTTAAAAAATAGTTTTCTAAGATAGGATAGGGTTTAAGTCAAATTAATCCCTAAAATAAATTAGAAAATTATTCATTTTAAATAGTTTAATTAGGGTTTTTGTTAATTTCTGAATTTCAATAAAAAAATACAAAAATATTATGTGCATGTTAATTAGTTTGCATAATGGGTTCATTTAATTAGAATTTGTTAGTAAAATTAGGTCATGTAGTTAAAATGCATGTTTTATGAAAAAAAAAAATCTAATTTCAAGAAAACCCAAAAAATAATTGCTTGCTTTGTGTGTTTAATTTCTTTGATGCAATTTATTTATTTATTATTATTTTATTTGAATGTTTAATAGTGGATGAGCATCCGTGTGGTCACCATATTTGCATGATAGTAATTTAGGTTAAAATAAATCTTAACCGCCTGAAAAATATTTAAAAAAATAAAAAGAAAATGGTACCGAAAGGGCATTAGATAACTCTAGTTTTATCAAGTCCCTATACTCAAAATCTCTAGTTCGTAGGAGTAAAATAATTCTCCCATTATTTTACTTAGGTGTCTAATTGACCTATCATAAATTGATTAGTGGCGACTCCTAAATAAAATCCATTTGCATGTTAAAAACTTGAACCTAAATCGCGAATTGGTATGAGCTTGGGAAGCTCGAGCTAAGTTTAAAACTTAGTAGTCCATTACCCTAAACCCTAGGTGGTACACCCAGAATTTTTAGGTCGCGACAGGGTAGTCGTCTTCATGCTTGTGCCTTTTTGCCCTCCCCCATTCCTTTCCTCTCTCGATGTTTCGATTTGCTATTCGAAAGTCTTCCTTCGCTATTGCTGTTGCTATGCCGATTCTAATTATATTTTGATTACTTTTGTTGGTGATGTTGCGGATGTCGTTGTGTAATACTCCTTCAAGAAGTTTGACTTGGTATAGCCCTAGGATTATTTTTGTGGAATTTTTATGAATGATTTAATGGATGAATCTTTTGCACAAGTAGAGCAATAGGTCTTTTTTTTGGCGTGCAATTACTTGCGATATGATGTGGTGTGGTGGAAGAGAGAATATGAAGAACATTAGATAGGGAGGAGCTAGTTTATCTGTCTGAAATATCAAAAACCTTGTATTAATAGTAATAATATCACTTCATATTGATGGGTGTTTTGTTCTATCCATATGTTTATCACTTCAATTGCAAGAGCACTTTGTTTTGCCCATCTCGCGCCCCTCTCTACATAGACTATTGTTTATGTTCGAAAGTTTGTTTTGCTATTTTATAAATGTCTAATCTTTATTTTGAAAATTCTAATTATATTTGATTATTTGTGTGTGTGTGAAGATGATATATCAACATAACATGTCAATAAAGGTGGAGGAATGTGATGACATGACTTCAATCACCGAATTAGAATTGTCGGGCAACGAAAGTGAAGAAGAGCTATCCCGATTATGAGTACCACAAATAAAATATTTAGTTTTTATTTATTTTTCTCATAAGAAATATACATTTAAATGCAAGAATCATTATGGGAGACAATGGTAAGTGCAACTTCTCTAGCGAAAGTCCAAATTACACAGTTCAAGAAAGCTGACAAGTAGTAGGGTCTTCACCGTGTGGGGCCCCTCCTGCGTTGGATTGATACTGAGGACCAACCTCCCTAATAATTTGACGAGGACAATGGAAGAGAAAATTCCTCTCCTACCACTGAAAAGCATGACGGTCGTTCTCTTCTAGAATGACAAGCCATATGCATCGATTTCGAAAAAAATATCTAAAATATCCTAAAGTTATTATGCAAGAGCCAATTCAATTATAAATTTTTATTTGATCAACTTAGTCCTAATTTTTTTGATGATTTATTAATGCAATTCTTTCAATCAAATTTAGTCCAAAATCGTTGACTTGGCCATTAGGCATCTCACGTGCACAAACAATTCTTATAATCTTTTTTTTTTGTAATTTTTTTTTTAATCTTTTACTCTTTTCTTTTCTTTTTCTTTTTTTTTTCCCTATTTCCCTCCGCTAGTCCGGGGCCTCAACGATGGCTAATGAAGGCCATTGACTGAGGGTTTGAGCCAATTCAAGTGGGGGGAGGTCAACCACAAAGAATTGCAATTTGGCACACAGACCCTCACCTCATCTATATTTGGGCAAGGAACCACAATGCCCTCATTGTGGTCCACGAGCCCTCGTTGTGGCCGACAACCTCCGATGGCCATCTGAGGCCTTGGATTGTCGAAAATAGGAAAAAAAAAAAAAAGAAGAAGAAATAGAACATAATAGGATGATGAGGAAGCTCCAAAAACAACAAAATCAAGCATTCGATCAAAAAGAGTCAAAACTTTTTTAGAACGGAAGGTTCTTCATTTAAAATAAAGTAGGGCCTACAACTTGTGCTATAAATATTCCCAAATACTAATAGAATCAAAATGAATATAAAAAGGAAAAGAAAAGGTAAAAATTCAAATTTTTTAAAAGATTGTAAAAATCATTTGTGTCAACGTTGGCCGTATAACGTAAGGCGTCGGCCTCACTTCAGTTAATTTCAGTTAAATTTAGTCAAAATAAGCAGATTATCAAAAGGTTTAGAATTAAAATGGCCAAATTAAAAAATTTAGGGTCCAATTGACACCATACAATAGGTTTATGACTTTTAGATAAGTACCTTATACAAGTTCATAATTAATGTCATGGACCTAGTTATTTATTTGATTTATATATAGAAATAGGTTTTATATATATATATATATATATATATATATATATTATATAAAGCGCGCACACAAAAAACCTCAAAATTGATACACTTATGACAAATCTATCACAAACTAAGTTTTTGGTTACCAAAAGCCATGAAGTGATACACTTGTGACAAATTTACCCTTTAATAGTTTCCATTAAATTTTGCTATTAAATTGTTGAATTAGATGACACATGACAATTGGTCGCATACCGGTTTGGGATTTTACTTTCGGTTTGTCATAGTTGCACCGGTTTTGTGTTTTTTATAATATTAATCTAGTTTAACAGAGGATATATTTGCTGAGTTTTTTAGGGTAATGAAATTAGTTTAACAGATGGTATATTTGTCGATTTTTAGGGTAATGAAATAAGTTTTTGATAAATTTATCATTTTGATGTACTAATTTGGGATTTTATGTAACATCACTCATTTATACGGCGTTGCTCATATTAGTTCACCTTTGACAAAATTACCCCAAATTGATACATTTGCAACAAATTTACCCTTCATTAGTTTTCATTAAATTTTATTATTAAATTTCTTAGTTGGATAACATATGACAATTGACCAGCGTACCACTTTGGGATTTTACTCTCCATTTGTCATAATTGTACCAGTTTTGTGGTTTTTTGTAGTATTAATCCAATTTAACATAGGGTATATACGTTCCAAGTATATCAATTTAGAGTTTTTGAGGGTAATAAAGTTATTGTTGGATAAATTTATCACTGTTATACTAATTTTGGATTTTTTACGATATTACTCATATATATATAGCATTGCTCATATTAGTACCCACAACCCCCCTCCCTCCCAAAAAAAAAAAAAACTAACCTTAGAATGTAGAATATGTACATTCGCATATGAAGCATGGCTATGTATCACCAAGTGCGGTAGCCTAGTGGTAAAGAGGTTGCATTGTCTTTAACAAGGTCATAAATTCGAGTTGTGTGACCGAATCTTGGGCCAGCTAGTGTCTCAAGCATCCTCTTACCTCACGTAGAAAGATTTATTTTTATCCAACGCCATGGTGTTAGGCTGCAGTGACGGATTGAAGAAAAGCAGACCGAGCAGTTATCATTCAATGCGGACATTATCCATATAACTCTTAGAGAGAAAGCTTAAGGAATTGGTTGCACCCACTTTTTCAATGTGGCGTCCGTTGTAAGGAAGACGCAAGCAGACTCTGCCGGCCAAAACATCAAGGTCACTCGAAAAAGTTTGGTGCCTTCTGAAACTTGAAGCTCTTCACTTCTCCAAGCTATGGAGGGAAACAGAGGCACGGTGTGCGTGACGGGTGGTACTGGCTTCATAGCTTCATGGCTCGTCATGAGGCTCCTCGAACAGGGTTACTCGGTCCGGACCACCGTCAGACCCGACCCGGGTAAGTCTTTCTTCTTTTTTCCTGCCTGAACATGGAAAATTGGCATGAGTTCTGGTCAAGTGTAAAGTTCTTTTGACTGATGTTTTGTGCTGTCCATACAATCTCTGATCTGTTTGTGCATGCACAATACGTATGCGTTTCAAATGGTCTGTGTTTGTGGAGAAATAAACGCAGAAAGGGTTTGGGCGTTAGCTATTGCAGAAATTATTTATACTCTGTCCGGTACGGGCGTCGAGGAACCATTTTGTTTGGAATTACAGTCGGACATAGATCATATGCCGCTTTTCATGCATGAGAAAGCATAAGATTGACTAAATATGGGTTAAATTAATGGTGATAGAATTGGTTAATGATGATTAGATTTCTCTTATATGATCAGATATGAACATGTTCCATATGCCCAGGTGACTAAGACAAAATCTCTTGCTCTTGTTCTACATATGAACTCTCTCACGCTCCTCTCACGCTCTCTTGAATCAGCTTTTCTTGCAGTCCATATTGCTAAGTTTTATGGTGTATTCAGATTATTTCCTGAATGAGCCATGTTGTATCAGTTAATTTTCTCTGGATCGGTTTTTCTTTTTAACACGACAAATCCATATCCTATTAAATATTTGAACTTTTATTTGGGACACGATTGACGGATTGTACTGATCAGATGGCACCAGAGACACCAGCTTCTTGAAAATCTGCCAGGAGCATCGGAAAGGCTCGAATCCTCCCTGCTGAGCTCGGTGACCCCAACAGTTTCGGCCCAGCCATTGATGGCTGTGTCGGAGTCTTCCACGTCGCCACCTTAGTGGACTTTGAGGACAGAGAGCCAGAGCCAGTCGTCACCAAAAGATCCATCGATGGAGCATTAGGCATCCTGAGGGCCTGCCTGAACTCCAAGACCGTGAAGCGGGTTGTGTACACCTCAAGCTCGTATGCAGTTCAACTTAACAACTCCAACGCTGATATACTGGATGAGGACTCGTGGAGCGATGTTGATTCCATCAGAGGAATCACGAAGTTTGCAGCTTCATACGCAATCTCAAAGACGTTGACCGAGAAGGCGGTTCTCGAGTTTGGAGAGAGGCACGGGCTGGAAGTGGTGACAGTCATTCCCTCATTCGTTCATGGACCATTCATTTGTCCCAAGTTCGCCTCATCTGTCCGGAATTTGCTGGCTTTGGTATTAGGTATGTGAAATATATCTAGATCGTTGATCATGTGAGACTCACATAATTAAGGGTTCAAGTAACATTGGTCAATATGATATATATATGTTGCAGTAACATTCTTGTACCTTGCATGTCATAGCCATATTCATGACCACTTTGATTGATTTGGTCGCTAAAAAGATGATTTCCATAATTTGACAACGTTTCTCCGTTATATGTCAAATGTATGACAAAGGAAGACAAGACCATAAGCCGTGCCGCTCATATCTTCATATTTATTTCAATGGTACACGCTTCCTTTAAGTCTTAATTTGACTGCGGAAAATCCGTTTGAAATTAACAGGGAATGAGAATAAGGACTCTATTCTCCTCAGAGCATCTCTCGTGCATGTGGACGACGTGGTGAGAGCGCACATCTTCCTCTTAAAGCACCCTGACGCCAAGGGCCGGTACATATGTTCCTCAGCCACGATGACCATCGAAGAGATGTCCAAGTTTCTCTCGGAAAGATTCCCGGAGTTTCAGATACCCTCACCGGAGTAAGTCCTGCTGTATCCCATCTCATAATTTAACAGATCTACTATTGCTGTTCTTGAACTGAGAGCAGAGTTTTTTAAATCTTTGTAGGTCCTTGAAGGAAGTGAAAGGCCCCAGGCTCGCCAGCCTTTCATCGAGGAAGCTGTTGGATGCTGGTTTTGAGTATAAGTACGGGATCGAGGACATGTTTGATGGAGCTATCCAGTGCTGCAAAGAAAAGGGCTATCTCTAGATCAATCTCTGTTCCTTTTTTATGATAGAATTCCGTACTTCAGGCCGAACGTAGTAATGCTCAAAGTAATAAAATGGCATCATGCCATACAGTATTACCTATTTCTATTCTGATCTGTCCTGGGTTCATATCATGTAGTCCTCTGAGAAAAATGCAGACGAAAACAGATTAACATGTCGAGGAAACGCGTATCACGTATCTAGCATGGCTCGTGGAAACTGGTTTGTCTAAGGGCTTTGTATGAGATATCAAACCGGGTGAATAATCTTGGTACTGCTTGTTTCTGTCCTCCTGTGTTTGATATTGTGGAGCCGAGAATACATGCACTTATATCACACATCACCGTATGTGCACCTTTTGCTCTTCATGAATATCGTTGACAATTTCAGTAGAGTTGCAGTAGGTTCTAGCTTTGTTTGGTCGATTCATTTCTACTCCAATACCTAGATCTCTGCAAATGCTCAGGGCCATCACGACCCTCGCCAGCACGAAGGCATCGCTTGGGCAAGGGCCACAACCATTGCCAGCGGCCGACAAGGGTTTGCTTGCTCTTGCCTAGTGGTTGACAAGTGGTAGCCACCAAAAAAAAAGGAAAACAAAGAAATAAAGAAAAGAAAAGAAGAATAAATTTTGAAAAAAATAAAAAAATATTTAAAAATGTCAACATCAATGCCAATCATGTCAAGTAGAATGCTCAACATTTGAGTTAATTTCTTGCTTAAATTAGTCAGATGAATTGAATTGGTATCAATGTAAAAAATATTTCGAATTAAATTAATCCAATTGAAATGTTCTAGACTAAATTAGTACCCATGGAATATGTTTATAACTTTTTTGATACTTTTATCGACTATACTGAATTAATTAAAAAGTTTATGACCGAATTAAAATTCAGACAATAAATTTAGACTGGATTAGCAATCAAAGAAATCTTTCATGTTTTTGTCTTGGTGAGCATGATCAAAGGAATTAATTCCTCCAGACTATGCAAAAAGGGGCAAAAAATGTGGCGGTGATTGAAGAGAGAAGCAAAGGCCAGCTTAAAAGGGGCAAAAATGTTTTTGAAATCTGTTGGCCAGCTTAATGATGTCAGCATCCACTATAAACCGAGAATAACAAGGCGGCCGATTGGGTTGCAAAGGCTCACCGCGCCGGCACTCTTCCGATAGATTGGGTTAAAAATCCCCTCATTCCCTTTGGTTAATCTTATGTTCGGATCTCGAATCTTTTTGTAATTTGTCTACTTCGGTTTGAATAATGCATATTCCTTTTCTGACCAAAAAAAAAAAAAGAGAGAGAGAAGCAAAGGAGATTGTCATTGTCTCTATTTTATTTTGGCAACAAGTTGGCAAGGGAATCTGGTCATGAGGGAAAATCATACAGAGAGGTTTATTCTTTTGGAAGATAATGGGAAAGGTGGGTCAACAAGCGAGGAGTAATGGGAAACAAATTCATTCACGCCACTCTCTTTCCTTAATTTTAAAAAGAAATAAAAATTTATATAGTCGATCTAGTCCAATCAATCTAGTTTCTTTTGGAATCGAGAACCTGGATCGACACTTCTCAGGGTAATTAGACCCAACTAGCCGGTTTGGTCTGGTCCAAGTAGTTCCCCCTCCAACTGCCCGATCATCATGCTTTATTGACCCCTAAAACACATGCATGATTGAGTTCTAAGTCTGGTTTTTGATCTATTTCGCTTAGAATGAAAAGCCTAACTCAAGAGAGAGCTTAGGGAGTTCGCGAAGTAAACACTTCATATTTCTTTTATTAGAATTTGAGAAATTATATGTTTGGACCGTGAATGTTTGAAGAGAAAAATAGAGAAGAAAACAAGAAAATTTGTTACATGAAAATCGTTTCACAAAATCAAATGGGGGCGAAATCACGGTATTGCACTAGGTAATTTTTTCACTATTAGTATTAGTATCAGCGCTACAAGCTTCAAAAGATATTGCCCCAATATATAGGAGGATTATAAGGCATACATAGTTATAATGAAAATTACATGCATGTATTAGCAGCAGTAAAAGATCTATCCACTGCTTTAACATGAAAATTACATTTATGCCATTAGTATTAAAAGTTCTACACTTAAATATTATTTTATTTCATCAAACTCCACAACTCAATCACCCTACGCGTGTAATGAGGGTCACAATTTTTTTTTGTCATGAGTCATTGTAATATGCTGTTGTTGATCATAGTAGAGGATCTTGTCCATCTCTCCCTGGGATTAGGCATGCTTGGTTAAATCACATAAATCATACATATCAAGTTCGTTTTCTGCGCTTATCTTCCGCTCGATTGTTTGTGTGTCTCCAAGCTTCCTCTTCTTTCGTTATATTCTGGAAAGAACATGACACTTTGGTAGATAGACTGGACAAAAATAGCATTGGACGGCAGATGCAATTCGAAGTTCTAGCGTCCAGTGCTAGAACTTCGGAAGCAGATCATTATTGTTAACAAAGTGAGGATGCAAATTGATTATGAAACCTTTTCCAGCATTTTAAAACACCGCCCACGTATGATGTATCGGCATGTGCACGCCATCACATTGGGAATGAGTCCGACAAGGAGTGATGGATACGATGCTTCAAAAATCTTAAATCAATAAAAGAAGGAAGAACCTGTTGGAGATATAATCGGAGATTCTGATCGTGGCACCGATTCTAATTACGAAGTAAATCCATGATTTTCTTGATGTATAGGAAGGATATAATTCTTTACATATTTTCTGTACATTATTTCCTTTTTTTTTTTGATCCTTTAGGGTGCATTTGGCAGTTAGGATGAAATTCGGGATAGAATATGATTTATACTTATCCTACGTTTGGTCTTTCGGGCTCGGGGACGGGATAAAGTCGGATATAAAGAGGATATGACGGGATAAAATTATCGCATGGGGGAGGTGGGATAAAGGTGGATACGATTTTTAATGTCCATAATAGGAAAGTTATTTTTCTTAAATAACAAACTTATTAAATTAACAAAATTGAAATTATATTTCAATATAAATAATATTTGAATTCTAATTTAAGAAATTAAAAATAAAAATAAATAAAAAATTATTTTTAATTAATCTTATTTTAATTTATATATTCAACTTTAATTCTATCTTATAATAAACATTCAATCTATAAATTAAATATTTATATTTATTATATATGTTAGGTATTTTTGTATTTTAGGTATGTTAGTACAAAGTTTACTATTTGATAAAATTTTATTAAAAAATGATGAAAGGGGGAAAAGAAATAATAATGATAATATATTAAAAAGAGAGGAAAAATAAAATAAAAAATAAATAAAAATAAATTAAGAAATAATGTTACGAGATATTTTCACCATCTCCGTTTATGAACATTTATGTTCATTTATAATGATATGCCATTTATATAAATAAAAAAAATGTACATGATATGATGTGAACATATCCGACTTTTTAATATCTTGCGATTCACCAAATAATGGACAAGATATAAAAAATCTCGGGATTTCATATCCTATCCTATCCGAGTCTATCCCGATTAGAAATCCAGACAACCAAACGTAGCCTTAGACTACAAATAGGATCAATGAAAATGTACGAAGTAATCAATATATAGAGAAAAACATTCTCCCACTTCCTTTCTCTTTTCTATCATAGTATTAGAGCAACTTTCCTGGCCTAGCTTTCGCATTCATTGAATTGCCTTCGATTCCTTTCCTGAGTTGTTGTTGCAAGTCCATATTCTACGAAACAAATCAGTAAATCGATTAGGAATTCCCCTTCCTTGATACCATGGCAGAGGACAAAAATATAGAGATCCCCACTTCTCCGACCACATCACAGAATCAAACCCCAGCTTTGTCGAACAAATTAAACTGATTGAAGAAAAGGAGAATCCTCTTGTTCACATCCCGACGGCCCTAAAAATTCAACTAGTTTTGGCTGTGTTTGGTTCAACATTTGCAAGAGGCTTTGAGGCCAATGCAAATGCTGAAAGCCCAAAGCCAATTTTTAAACGCACCGTGTTTGGTAAAATTTTTGCAAATGAACTTTGAGTTGAATGTGCGTTTGATAAAAAAAAACTTTCACAATAAGTTTTGATGGGTATAATATATGTGTATATATATGTCTTTTTTTTTTTTTTTTTTTGAAAATTGAACTAAACCCTCCGCCGAATCGGCAAGGGCTACGCTGCCAAGTCATATCTAGTGCCGTGACCATCGGTTGAGGGTCGCTGAGGTTGGGCGACCTCGGCGAGGGTCGCGCGACCTAGCCGAGGGCACCGGAGGTCGCCCAAGGTCGCGCGCCCCGGGTCGAGCGACCCTCGAGGGTCGCCAAGGTTGGGCGACCTCAGGCTGGTAGCCGAGCCCTTGCCGGTCCCGCGAAGGGCCGCCTCCGTTTCAATTAAAAAAAAAAAATAATCAAAGGGCAAAATCGAAAATATGAAGAATTAGGGAGGTAGATTTGGAAGGGAAAAATAATTTCAGCATTTGGTGGAATGTTGAAAGCCCAAAGCTAGTCCAAAGCTAGTCCCTACTAGCTTTGGGCTTTTAGATTTTGAAGACAAGTTGAAAACCGAAGTTCCGGCTTCAAAGTTGAACCAACGCAGCCTTTGCCCCCTGTTGCCAACCCTTGGCCCAATACAATGGGCCCCGATTTCGTGGTATGGACCATCGTGCCAAAATATGGATGGGCGCAGTTATACGGAGAGAGATCGACCCGGATGACAAGTCGGGTCGGACAAATCCGCGTCCACCAGACCCAAATTCGTACCGGGTCAAGAGGGTTATAGACTCGGATTCATGCCAAGTCCAAATGCCTACCCGAATATTGGACCCGGATTTCTGCCGTATTTTTCCGATCAACGGTGGCTGCCTCAAGCCCGGCGACCCACTTTATACCTCACCGGCCGATGGGCCAGAACTGCGTCTCATCAGCTAGCCACTTACCGAACCGAAGAACTATGGCCGAAGGAGTTTGATGAAAGTGCTCAATGATAAACTTCTTGGAAGCCTTTTGAACACCGGCCAACTTCAAACACAACACAAACATTAGAGTCCCTGAGATCTCACTTCTCCAAGCTTTCTTCATAATTTCCAGAACATTCATCTCGTCTTAAAGATTGATTTACGAAATTAATTTCAAAGTGGCGAGACAAATTTAAGGAATCACTCAACAAAAATATGATCACATCACCTCTATAATCAACTTTTGTGAGAAACTGCTAAAACATTTGATTTATTTTAGGAAATAGATTTTAAACTATCGTATGACAAGAAATATTACTTAAAATTAGAATCAACATTATTGTATGACACGGTAACTTAATTTACATTTAGCATTATCATTTCGTCTTTTATCGAGCGACATATAATCACGATTCATTTTTATTTAATTATTAGCTAGCATGGGCATTCTTGCGAGATTTTTAGGCGAAAATTTGATGTAAAATTCCTTACGTACGCTTCGAATTATCCCTTTATTTTTTTCTATTATTTTTTTTATTTGAACGTGTTTATTTTAAGGCCGAAATGCCGATCCATTTGGCATTTGCTTTCCTTCCTCCCTCCTCGTTCAAAAAGGCGAGCGAAACTCCCGCCCCGGCCATAACGGCCAACGCCTCCTCCTCTGCTCATTCCTTTCCATTCTCTCTCTCTCTCTCTCTCTCTCTCTCTCTCTCTACCTCCGTCCGTCGTCCGTCGCCGTTGCATGTGCGGGCGCTCCGAGCTCGCAGCGAGCGTCGTCGGCGATGTCTTTCTCCGATTCGGAATCGTCCTCCCACGGCGGCGAGTACAAGACCTTCGGCCAAATCAGCCGCGACCGTGAGCTCTCTCTCTCTCTCTCTCTCTCTCTCTCTCTCTCTGTGAAGATTTTCCGATCGCCTCTTGAGCCGGAGCTGTGTTCCGGTCGATGTCGCCAAATGAGTGGCTGGCTTATCTGCCTGCGTTGGGAAGTCTCGGTCTCACGTTATCGCGTCTGGTTTTGCATGCGTTCAGGTCTGCTCCATGAGATGCTCGGATCTGCGAAGACAGGGGATTCGAAATCGACTTGGAAGGTACGTTGATGCAGGATCTACGCGAACCATTCGCGTGTTAATCAGGTTGATCGAGTTGTTTTTCTTCTTTTTTTGGGTATGGAGTTGGTGACTATGGTCCTTACCGCTTGAGTAGGAAGAAAATGCATGGGATGCATAGGCATAACAAGATCCTGCGAAATCGAGGGAGAGAGAAAGCTAGAGAGGGGAAAAGAGTTTCCCAACCTGAACTTTTATAGACCAAGATTTATGAAGATATCCGGCTAAGTTTTTGCAATCGTCAATTCGGATTGAGAAGGTCCACCCACATTTACGTGTATTGAATTTACCAAGAATGTAAATTTAGTGGGCATCTTTTTTTTCCACCGTGTCTCCAAAAGAATGGAAATGGTCTCCTTTGAGAGTTGAATCTGCTGAAGAAATAGTTGCCGGCGGTGCAAATATGGGAAATGAGATCGTTTTTCAATTGTTCCAATGCTTTTATTGCAAATGTGACCGGAGGAAGCCGCTGCCATTTGCACAGAAAAGGAACAAATGACGAAGAGCCTCATAATACAGGAGCGTTTGCCTTAAGGCTTCCCCAAGTTGCTTTCTTCTAGATGATTTGTGCAGACTTTGCCATTGCACTTCATATTGCTACTCACTTGAGTTGCTTGACAGAAAACATTGTACAGGTTCATTGTTGACCCATTTGGGCAAGAAGCTCAATCCAGCATGCGGGCAAAGAAGCTCAATGCAGCATGTGGAGGCTAACTTTTACTAAAATAGAGGCATGTGTTAGAAGTAAAAGTACTAGGAAAGTAAGATAGAAAACAAATCGATGCCTGAATTACCATCGAGTGCTGAGGTTTCCTCTATGGTCCTGGACCATCTAAAAGTGACAGCGCTTGAAAAATCCCATGACTTAAGTTAAAGTTATTTTTACCAGCGGCATATGCTCATTTTATAAGCTATTATCTTACCAGGTGTGAGAACATAGTCTGCCAGCATATTTGCATGTAGAGATTTAGCAATTGCTTTTTGGGATTTAGATCGCAGGAGCAAAGTTTGTTACTGACCAAATTCTGAGATCTTATTGTCTTGGATTGGTCATTATGCTGCCAAATAGATTCCTCTAAGAATAAATTCATGTCTAATTCACCTTGCTGAAAATTTGCTTCCTTCTCTCAACCTTGATCTATGTGCTTCACACTTTTTCTGTTTTTTGTTATAAAACCGCTTGTTGTTCCAAAGTTCTTCCATTTGTGGATTACTCTTCTCATCATTGAGCGACCTTTGACAGGTACTCATAATGGACAAAGTTACACTTAAAGTGATGTCATCTTCATGTAAAATGGCAGATATCACAGATCAAGGCGTTTCCTGTAAGCATAAAGCAAAATATGCTTGCTTTACTTTCTCAGTGCTTACTCTCCAATTATACCTCTTTACTTTTTTGGGATAGTGCACATTGGCCTGAATTAGATAAATGAGAGTCCAAGATATCAACTTTCTTCACAACTGTAATTAATTATTACCAGAATGCTAAAGATCGAATCAATGGCTGTTTAAAGCACGTGTATTCCTCCTGTCATAAATTATTAGTACCTCCATCACAATTCACTAAAGTGTGCAAATTCTGGCTTCCTCCAGTGGTGGAAGATCTCTTCCGCAGAAGACAACCATTGCCATCCATGGATGCTATTTACTTTGTCCAGCCATCAAAAGAGAAGTATTTTCTCCTTTTTCCCCTCCTTTTTTTTTTTGCTCATAAATTTGGCCCATCCATCATAACATGCAGATGTGTTGCTTGAAGTGCGAACTAATGTTCTTTAATAACTACATCATTTTTTATTTTCTCTTAGGATTGTGCCTCAGTGAATTTCCACTGTTGATCTCTACTTGATAAGAAGTTAATGAAAAGTATGTGAAGGATTAGGATGAACTGACGCCCCACTCTTTAAAGAGCTTAGCATTTCATTCACCTTACATCCACGAAATTATCTGCCCCTTCAGAGGAACTGGAGACATGTGGTTCAAATTGTTTCAGCTAAAAACATTACTCTTCTCATCTGACTGTTAGTCTGTTGTAATCTGAAATCTTGGAAGCTGGTCACAATTGGCCTAGTTAAATTCTGAAACTCTAGCAATTACTGTCTCAAGTGTCAAGTTTCTTTTTGTATACATTTGACACGATGGGATCCTGGTTTGTGCATTGATGTTCACTGACTGGTGAGTGAAATAATCTCATTTGATCACTATTTATTCACAAAATTAACAAACCCTGAATATTTGTAGAGGGGAACTACATGTATATGCGGTCCAAACAAACCCTGTAAAGAAGCAATGTAGGATATTTTTAGCAAATTTCTAACATAAAATTTCTAATTTGGCATTGTCATTGAGACATTTAAGCTTTTGTGGTGATTCAATTTATGGTGACTTCATCCATGTAATTTGTAACTTTACCCCTTATATCTGGTAGAGCCCTTTTGTTTTTCTTATGGTTCCCTTTCCTGGTCATTTGTTATTCTGCTGATCAGGTTGAGGACCTTTTCTGACCTTATCTCTTGCTAGCTGCAGTGTAATTATGTTCTTGTCAGACATGTCTGGAAGGGTGCCCCTATATAAGAAGTATGTGACCATTTCCTTTCCATGTTAAATACAGCCATAATAGAATATCCTCTTTTTAATGCTAAAGCTGGAAACTCAGCCTAGCCATATTGTTATTATTCATAAATGTCCTTCCCTTTCTTTCAGGGCATATCTGTTTTTCAGTTCACCTGTCCCTAAGGAGTTGATTAATCACATAAAATGTGATACTAGTGTGCTTCAGAAAGGTGCATTGAGAGGTATTTTAGGTTACCACTACACCGAACACCTGCGATATATAATGCATCCAATAACGTCTTATGTATGATTATTTG